>OX451738.1:598658722-599295388 GCA_948472305.1 Vicia faba
ATTAAATTAGCCGACTTAGCTCAGTGGTAGAGCGCGTGGCTTTTAACCACTTGGTCGTGGGTTTGATCCCCACAGTCGGCGTACTTAGCTTTACTTTTAATTTAAATTAATTAGCACATAAAGTACGATCTTAAATGAATATGATTATCTTAGGTAGTAAATACCTAGGAAATTGGGGTTTGACTTGTGTTTGATTATAGCTTTTCTTTTAATATAACTTAATTATAACATAAAGTATGATCTTAAATGAATATGATTATCTTATTGATGCTTTAAATAAGAAATTGGGGTTTGACTTCTGTTGGATTAAAATCAATCACTCTTGAGAGATTTTTAATATTTGACCATAAGCATGCGATAAAACAACCTACCCATAAATTTCATTAACTTCCATTACTTCCTGTAAAGACTTCCTAACACAAGATTGTGTTTGAAAATGGTTAAAGTGCTTTGTTTACAACATCTCACATAGAGTTATAGTTCGAATAAAACTTGATTACAAGTTATTCACTTTTCTAAGTAAAGAATAATGAATAGGGACTAGTTATTCATTTGTGTTTGTTCTTTTCGTGTGTGCTATTAGCTTGCAAAACTTATCAACTCAGAGTGATACAACAATAGAACAAGTCACTATTAGTATATGTATGTGTAAGAAAAAATGTTATCAGTTGTCATTTATATAGGACTAAAGATTCTGAATTGTTGCATGTGGATTCCAAGCTAATCATTTTTTCATTTAGGAAAGAGTCTATGGAGTTTTAGTATGTATAGAGAATTCGTATACATTCATTCCTTGTAGTGATCCCTATCTTTTCATCCTTTGTAATAAAATAGTTGTTATGATGTGACCAACGAGAATATTTGGTGTATGTAACATAACACAACATGCACTCATAAATTAGGAGTAGGAGATCTATTCTTTGATTATTCACAACTAGTTACTAGCCTTAAGTATGGATGACCATGTCTTTCATCGTACATGTTATCATTCTTGCATTTAGGTGTAGATGATAATACTAACTTTAACAGATGTCCAACCTTGTTGAGTTGAACTCATATGACCATTTCTTGCATTTATGTTTAGATTATCATTTATTTTAGCTGGAGCAAAATAGTAATATTGTCAGTTTTAATGACTCAGAGGTAGATGAGAAAATCTATTCCTCTTGGCGCATATTATCATTAAACTTGAAGTATAGATGGTAAAAAATTTCTGGTTATCTAACATTTAATATTTTTTCCTTCCATATAAATAACATTTCTAATTTAATTAACTACATATATTTAGAATTGTTATTACACTTTAATTACACCATCATCACATTTTTACTAACTTTACTATCAAATGTATACTTGATACCTTTGATATGAGATCATAAATATTATATTTTTGTTTTTACGAACACTTATATATATATATATATATATATATATATATATATATATATTATATATATATATATATATATATATATATATATATATATATATATATATATATATATATGAATGATTGTTAAATTAATAATTGTAATGGTATTTATGGTAAAATATTTTAGAATGAGTTAAAAGTTTCATTGTAAATTAATTTTGTGGTTCAATATATTTTATCGGTGTTTCAATTCTCGTGTTATGATACAATTAATATGTTTTTCAATAAGATAAATCAATATTTTAAGTTTTGTGGATTACATTATTTGTTGAGTTAATAAGCTATTAATTATAATGTTATGAGATAAATGTTTTGAGAGTTTTCATAAGGAATATGAAGAGCTTCTAAAATTGGTTATGTAGAGGTATGTATTTTAATTATTCTTAAAATGCATGATACTTTATAGCATTAAAGTTATACAATATTTATTTCTTTTTATTATGTTGATAATGTAATTAAAGTGAGCTGCAAAGTTTCAACAAATATTTAAACTAAATATCATATTAATTTTAACTTTTGATTTTCGTTGATACAAATATAAATTATAATTCCAATTTTTTAAATAATTATTGAATTAGCCGACTTAGCTCAGTGGTAGAGCGCGTGGCTTTTAACCACGTGGTCGTGGGTTCGATCCCCATAGTCGGCGTACTTAGCTTTTCTTTTAATTTTTAGCTTTTCTTTTAATTTAAATTAATTAGCACATAAAGTACGATCTTAAATGAATATGATTATCTTAGGTAGTAAATACCTAAGAAATTGGGGTTTAACTTGTGTTTGATTATAGTTTTTCTTTTAATATAACTTAATTATCACATAAAGTATGATCTTAAATGAATATGATTATCTTATTGAAGCTTTAAATAATTCCTATAAAACTTAATCTATTTTATTTTGAAGGTATGAAAAAAATAAGAAATTAGGGTTTGACTTCTGTTAGATTAAAATCAACCACTCTTGAGAGATTTCTAATATTTGACCATAAGCATGCGATAAGACAACTTACTCATACATTTCATTAACTTCCATTACTTCCTGTAAAGACTTCCTAACACAAGATTGTTTTTGAAAATGGTTAAAGTGCTTTGTTTACAATATCTCACATAGAGTTATAGTTCGAATAAAACTTGATTACAAGTTATTCACTTTTCTAAGTAAAGAATAATGAATAGGGACTAGTTATTCATTTGTGTTTGTGCTTTTCGTGTGTGCTATTAGTTTGTAAAACTTATCTACTCAGAGTGACACAATAATAGAACAACTCACTATTAGTATATGTATGTGTAAGAAAAAATGTTATCAGTTGTCATTTATATAGGACTAAAGATTCTGAATTGTTGCATGTAGATTCCAAGCTAATCATTTTTTCATTTAGGAAAGAGTCTATGGAGTTTTAGTAAGTATAGAGAATTCTTATTTCATTCCTTGTAGTGATCCCTATCTTTTTATTCTTTGTAATAAAATAGTTGTTATGATGTGACCAACAAGAATATTTGGTGTATGTAACATAACACAACATGCACTCATAAATTAGGAGTAAGAGATCTATTCTTTGATTATTCACAACTAGTTACTTGCCTTAAGTATGGATGGCCATGTCTTTCATCGTACATGTTATCATTCTTGCATTTAGGTGTAGATGATAATACTAACTTTAACAGATGTCCAACCTTGTTGAGTTGAACTCATATGCCCATTTCTTGCATTTATGTTTAGATTATCATTTATTTTAGCTGGAGCAAAATAGTAATATTGTCAGTTTTAATGACTCAGAGGTAGATGAGAATATGTAATCCTCTTGGTTCATATTATCATTAAACTTGAAGTATAGATGGTAAAAAATTTCAGGTTATCTAACATTTAATATTTTTTCCTTCCATATAAATAACATTTCTAATTTAATTACCTACATATATTTAGAATTGTTATTACACTTTAATTACACCATCATCACATTTTTACTAACTTTACTATCAAATGTATACTTGATACCTTTGATATGAGATCATAAACATTATATTTTAGTTTTTACGAACACTTATATATATATATATATATATATATATATATATATATATATATATATATATATATATATATATATAATATATATATATATATATATATATATATATATATATATATATATATATATATGAATGATTGTTAAATTAATAATTGTAATGATATTTATGGTAAAATATTTTGGAATGAGTTAAAATATTCATTGTAAATTAATTTTGTGGTTCAATATATTTTATTAGTGTTTCAATTCTCGTGTTATGATACAATTAATATGTTTTTCAGTAAGATAAATCGATATTTTATGTTTTGTGGATTAGATTATTTGTTGAATTAATAAGCTATTAATTATAATGTTTCGAGAGTTTTCATAAGGAATATGAAGAGATTCTAAAATTGGTTATGTAGAGGTATGTATTTTAATTATTCCTAAAATGCATGATACTTTATAGCATTAAAGTTATACAATATTTGTTTCTTTTTATTATGCTGATAATGTAGTAAGTGAGCTGCAAAGTTTAAACAAATATTTAAAATAAATATTATATTAAATTTAACTTTTGATTTTCATTGATACAAATATAAATTATAATTCCAATTTTTTTAAATATTAATAAATTAGCCGACTTAGCTCAGTGGTAGAGCGCGTGGCTTTTAACCACGTGGTCGTGGGTTCGATCCCCACAGTCGGCGTACTTAGCTTTTCTTTTAATTTAAATTAATTAGCACATAAAGTACGATTTTAAATGAATATGATTATCTTAGGTAGTAAATACCTAAGAAATTGGGGTTTGACTTGTGTTTCATTATAGCTTTTCTTTTAATATAACTTAATTATCACATAAAGTATGATCTTAAATGAATATGATTATCTTATTGATGCTTTAAATAATTCCAATAAAACTTAATCTATTTGATTTTGAAGGTATGAAAAACATAAGAAATTGGGATTTGACTTCTGTTGGATTAAAATCAACCACTCTTGAGAGATTTCTAATATTTTACCATAAGCATGCGGTAGGACAACCTACTCATACATTTCACTAACTTCCATTACTTCCTAACACAAGATTGTTTTTGAAAATGGTTAAAGTGCTTTGTTTACAACATCTCACATAGAGTTATAGTTCGAATAAAACTTGATTACAAGTTATTCACTTTTCTAAGTAAAGAATAATGAATAGGGACTAGTTATTCATTTGTGTTTGTTCTTTTCGTGTGTGCTATTAGTTTATAAAACATATCAACTCAGAGTGATACAACAATAGAACAAGTCACTATTAGTATATGTATGTGTAAGAAAAAATGTTATCAGTTGTCATTTATATAGGACTAAAGATTCTGAATTGTTGCATGTAGATTCCAAGCTAATCATTTTTTCATTTAGGAAAGAGTCTATGGAGTTTTAGTATGTATAGAGAATTCTTATACATTCATTCCTTGTAGTGATCCATATCTTTTTATTCATTGTAATAAAATAGTTGTTATAATGTGACCAACGAGAATATTTTGTGTATGTAACATAACACAACATGCACTCATAAATTAGGAGTAGGAGATCTATTCTTTGATTATTCACAACTAGTTACTTGCCTTAAGTATGGATGACCATCTCTTTCATCGTACATGTTATCATTCTTGCATTTAGGTGTAGATGATAATACTAACTTTAACAGATGTCCAACATTGTTGAGTTGAACTCATATGACCATTTCTTGCATTTATGTTTAGATTATCATTTATTTTAGCTGGAGCAAAATAGTAATATTTTCAGTTTTAATGACTCAGAGGTAGATGAAAATATGTATTCCTCTAGGTTCATATTATCATTAAACTTGAAGTATAAATGGTAAAAAAATTTAGGTTATCTAACATTTAATATTTTTTCCTTCCAAATAAATAACATTTCTAATTTAATTAAATACATATATTTAGAATTGTTATTACACTTTAATTACACCATCATCACATTTTTACTAACTTTACTATCAAATGTATACTTGATACCTTTGATATGAGATCATAAACATTATATTTAAAGTTTTATGAACACTTATATATATATATATATATATATATATATATATATATATATATATATATATATATATATATATATATATATATATATATATATATATATATATATATGAATGATTGTTAAATTAATAATTGTAATGATATTTATGGTAAAATATTTTGGAATGAGTTAAAAGATTCATTGTAAATTAATTTTGCGGTTCAATATATTTTATTAGTGTTTTAATTCTCGTGTTATGATACAATTAATATGTTTTTCAGGAAGATAAATCAATATTTTATGTTTTGTGGATTAGATTATTTGTTGAATTAAAAAGCTATTAATTATAATGTTTTGAGAGTTTTCATAAGGAATACCAAGAGATTCTATAATTGGTTATGTAGAGGTATGTATTTTAGTTATTCCTAAAATGCATGATACTTTAAGCATTAAAGTTATACAATATTTGTTTCTTTTCATTATGCTGATAATGTAAATTAAGTGAGCTGCAAAGTTTAAACAAATATTTAAACTAAATATTATATTAATTTTAACTTTTGATTTTCATTGATACAAATATAAATTATAATTCCAATTTTTTAAATAATTATTAAATTAGCCAACTTAGCTCAGTGGTAGAGCGCGTGGCTTTTAACCACGTGGTCGTGAGTTCGGTCCCCACAGTCGTGTACTTAGTTTTTCTTTTAATTTACATTAATTAGCACATAAAGTATGATCTTAAATGAATGATTATCTTAGGTAGTAAATACCTAAGAAATTGGGGTTTGACTTGTGTTTGATTATAGCTTTTCTTTTAATGGAAAGTGTTGGGTTCAGTCCCGCAACGAGCGCAACCCTCGTGTTTAGTTGCCAACGTTTAGTTTGGAACTCTGAACAGACTGCCGGTGATAAGTCGGAGGAAGGTGAGGATGACGTCAAGTCATCATGCCCTTTGGCCCTGGGCGACACACGTGTTACAATGGAAGGGACAAAGGATCGCGACCCCGCAAGGGTAAGCTAACTTCAAAAACCCGTCCTCAGTTCGGATTGTAGGCTGCAACTCGCCTACATGAAGTCGGAATCGCTAGTAATCGCCGGTCAGCCATACGGCGGTGAATTCGTTCCCAGGCCTTGTACACACCGCCCGTCACACTAGGGAAGCTGGCCATGTCCGAAGTCCTTACCTTAACCGCAAGGAGGGGGATGCCGAAGGCACGGTTAGTGACTGGAGTGAAGTCGTAACAAGGTAGCCGTACTGGAAGGTGCGTGTTTGATTATAGCTTTTCTTTTAATATAACTTAATTATCACATAAAGTATGATCTTAAATGAATATGATTATCTTATTGATGCTTTAAATAATTCCAATAAAACTTAATCTATTTGATTTTGAAGGTATGAAAAACATAATGAATTGGTGTTTGACTTCTGTTGGATAAAAATCAACCACTCTTGAGAGATTTCTAATATTTTACCATAAGCATGCGATAGGACAACCTACTCATACATTTCACTATCTTCCATTACTTCCTAACACAAGATTGTTTTTGAAAATGGTTAAAGTGCTTTGTTTACAATATCTCACATAGAGTTATAGTTCGAAAAAAACTTGATTACAAGTTATTCACTTTTCTAAGTAAAGAATAATGAATAGGGACTAGTTATTCATTTTTGTTTGTTCTTTTTGTGTGTGCTATTAGTTTGCAAAACTTATCAACTCAAAGTGACACAACAATAGAACAAGTCACTATTAGTATATATATGTGTAAGAAAAAATGTTATCATTTGTCATTTATATAGGACTAAAGATTCTGAAATGTTGCATGTAGATTCCAAGCTAATCATTTTTTCATTTAGGAAAGATTCTATGGAGTTTTAGTATGTATAGAGAATTCTTATACATTCATTCCTTGTAGTGATCCCTATCTTTTTATTCTTTGTAATAAATTAGTTGTTATGATGTGACTAACGAGAATATTTGGTGTATGTAACATAACACAACATGCACTCATAAATTAGGAGTAGGAGATCTATTCTTTGATTATTCACAACTAGTTACTTGCCTTAAGTATGGATGACCATGTCTTTCATCGTACATGTTATCATTCTTGCATTTAGGTGTAGATGATAATACTAACTTTAACAGATGTCCAACATTGTTGAGTTGAACTCATATGACCATTTGTTGCATTTTTGTTTAGATTATCATTTATTTTAGCTGGAGCAAAATAGTAATATTTTCAGTTTTAATGACTCAGAGGTAGATGAAAATATGTATTCCTCTTGGTTCATATTATCATTAAACTTGAAGTATAAATGGTAAAAAAATTTAGGTTATCTAACATTTAATATTTTTTCCTTCCAAATAAATAACATTTCTAATTTAATTAAATACATATATTTAGAATTGTTATTACACTTTAATTACACCATCATCACATTTTTACTAACTTTACTATCAAATGTATACTTGATACCTTTGATATGAGATCATAAACATTATATTTAAAGTTTTACGAACACTTATATATATATATATATATATATATATATATATATATATATATATATATATATATATATATATATATATATATATATATATATATATATATATATATATATATATATATATATATATATATATATATATGAATGATTGTTAAATTAATAATTGTAATGATATTTATGGTAAAATATTTTGGAATGAGTTAAAAGATTCATTGTAAATTAATTTTGCGGTTCAATATATTTTATTAGTGTTTTAATTCTCGTGTTATGATACAATTAATATGTTTTTCAGGAAGATAAATCAATATTTTAAGTTTTGTGGATTAGATTATTTGTTGAATTAAAAAGCTATTAATTATAATGTTTTGAGAGTTTTCATAAGGAATACCAAGAGATTCTATAATTGGTTATGTAGAGGTATGTATTTTAATTATTCCTAAAATGCATGATACTTTAAGCATTAAAGTTATACAATATTTGTTTCTTTTCATTATGCTGATAATGTAAATTAAGTGAGCTGCAAAGTTTAAACAAATATTTAAACTAAATATTATATTAATTTTAACTTTTGATTTTCATTGATACAAATATAAATTATAATTCCAATTTTTTAAATAATTATTAAATTAGCCAACTTAGCTCAGTGGTAGAGCGCGTGGCTTTTAACCACGTGGTCGTGAGTTCGGTCCCCACAGTCGTGTACTTAGCTTTTCTTTTAATTTACATTAATTAGCACATAAAGTACGATCTTAAATGAATGATTATCTTAGGTAGTAAATACCTAAGAAATTGGGGTTTGACTTGTGTTTGATTATAGCTTTTCTTTTAATGGAAAGTGTTGGGTTCAGTCCCGCAACGAGCGCAACCCTCGTGTTTAGTTGCCAACGTTTAGTTTGGAACTCTGAACAGACTGCCGGTGATAATTCGGAGGAAGGTGAGGATGACGTCAAGTCATCATGCCCTTTGGCCCTGGGCGACACACATGTTACAATGGAAGGGACAAAGGATCACGACCCCGCAAGGGTAAGCTAACTTCAAAAACCCGTCCTCAGTTCGGATTGTAGGCTGCAACTCGCCTACATGAAGTCGGAATCGCTAGTAATCGCCGGTCAGCCATACGGCGGTGAATTCGTTCCCAGGCCTTGTACACACCGCCCGTCACACTAGGGAAGCTGGCCATGTCCGAAGTCCTTACCTTAACCGCAAGGAGGGGGATGCCGAAGGCACGGTTAGTGACTGGAGTGAAGTCGTAACAAGGTAGCCGTACTGGAAGGTGCGTGTTTGATTATAGCTTTTCTTTTAATATAACTTAATTATCACATAAAGTATGATCTTAAATGAATATGATTATCTTATTGATGCTTTAAATAATTCCAATAAAACTTAATCTATTTGATTTTGAAGGTATGAAAAACATAAGAAATTGGGGTTTGACTTCTGTTGGATAAAAATCAACCACTCTTGAGAGATTTCTAATATTTTACCATAAGCATGCGATAGGACAACCTACTCATACATTTCACTATCTTCCATTACTTCCTAACACAAGATTGTTTTTGAAAATGGTTAAAGTGCTTTGTTTACAATATCTCACATAGAGTTATAGTTCGAAAAAAACTTGATTACAAGTTATTCACTTTTCTAAGTAAAGAATAATGAATAGGGACTAGTTATTCATTTTTGTTTGTTCTTTTCGTGTGTGCTATTAGTTTGCAAAACTTATCAACTCAATGTGACACAACAATAGAACAAGTCACTATTAGTACATGTATGTGTAAGAAAAAATGTTATCATTTGTCATTTATATAGGACTAAAGATTCTGAAATGTTGCATGTAGATTCCAAGCTAATCATTTTTTCATTTAGGAAAGATTCTATGGAGTTTTAGTATGTATAGAGAATTCTTATACATTCATTCCTTGTAGTGATCCCTATCTTTTTATTCTTTGTAATAAAATAGTTGTTATGATGTGACTAACGAGAATATTTGGTGTATGTAACATAACACAACATGCACTCATAAATTAGGAGTAGGAGATCTATTCTTTGATTATTCACAACTAGTTACTTGCCTTAAGTATGGATGACCATGTCTTTCATCGTACATGTTATCATTCTTGCATTTAGGTGTAGATGATAATACTAACTTTAACAGATGTCCAACATTGTTGAGTTGAACTCATATGACAATTTCTTGCATTTATGTTTAGATTATCATTTATTTTAGCTGGAGCAAAATAGTAATATTTTCAGTTTTAATGACTTAGAGGTAGATGAAAATATGTATTCCTCTTGGTTCATATTATCATTAAACTTGAAGTATAAATGGTAAAAAAATTTAGGTTATCTAACATTTAATATTTTTTCCTTCCAAATAAATAACATTTCTAATTTAATTAAATACATATATTTAGAATTGTTATTACACTTTAATTACACCATCATCACATTTTTACTAACTTTACTATCAAATGTATACTTGATACCTTTGATATGAGATCATAAACATTATATTTAAAGTTTTACGAACACTTATATATATATATATATATATATATATATATATATATATATATATATATATATATATATATATATATATATATATATATATATATATATATATATATATATATATATATATATATATATATATATATATATATATATATATATATATATATATATGAATGATTGTTAAATTAATAATTGTAATGATATTTATGGTAAAATATTTTGGAATGAGTTAAAAGATTCATTTTAAATTAATTTTGCGGTTCAATATATTTTATTAGTGTTTTAATTCTCGTGTTATGATACAATTAATATGTTTTTCAGGAAGATAAATCAATATTTTAAGTTTTGTGGATTAGATTATTTGTTGAATTAAAAAGCTATTAATTATAATGTTTTGAGAGTTTTCATAAGGAATACCAAGAGATTCTATAATTTGTTATGTAGAGGTATGTATTTTAATTATTCCTAAAATGCATGATACTTTAAGCATTAAAGTTATACAATATTTGTTTCTTTTCATTATGCTGATAATGTAAATTAAGTGAGCTGCAAAGTTTAAACAAATATTTAAACTAAATATTATATTAATTTTAACTTTTGATTTTCATTGATACAAATATAAATTATAATTCCAATTTTTTAAATAATTATTAAATTAGCCAACTTAGCTCAGTTGTAGAGCGCGTGGCTTTTAACCACGTGGTCGTGAGTTCGGTCCCCACAGTCGTGTACTTAGCTTTTCTTTTAATTTACATTAATTAGCACATAAAGGACGATCTTAAATGAATGATTATCTTAGGTAGTAAATACCTAAGAAATTGAGGTTTGACTTGTGTTTGATTATAGCTTTTCTTTTAATGGAAAGTGTTGGGTTCAGTCCCGCAACGAGCGCAACCCTCGTGTTTAGTTGCCAACTTTTAGTTTGGAACTCTGAACAGACTGCCGGTGATAAGTCGGAGGAAGGTGAGGATGACGTCAAGTCATCATGCCCTTTGGCCCTGGGCGACACACGTGTTACAATGGAAGGGACAAAGGATCGCGACCCCGCAAGGGTAAGCTAACTTCAAAAACCCGTCCTCAGTTCGGATTGTAGGCTGCAACTCGCCTACATGAAGTCGGAATCGCTAGTAATCGCCGGTCAGCCATACGGCGGCGAATTCGTTCCCAGGCCTTGTACACAGCGCCCTTCACACTAGGGAAGCTGGCCATGTCCGAAGTCCTTACCTTAACCGCAAGGAGGGGGATGCCGAAGGCACGGTTAGTGACTGGAGTGAAGTCGTAACAAGGTAGCCGTACTGGAAGGTGCGTGTTTGATTATAGCTTTTCTTTTAATATAACTTAATTATCACATAAAGTATGATCTTAAATGAATATGATTATCTTATTGATGCTTTAAATAATTCCAATAAAACTTAATCTATTTGATTTTGAAGGTATGAAAAACATAAGAAATTGGGGTTTGACTTCTGTTGGATAAAAATCAACCACTCTTGAGAGATTTCTAATATTTTACCATAAGCATGCGATAGGACAACCTACTCATACATTTCACTATCTTCCATTACTTCCTAACACAAGATTGTTTTTGAAAATGGTTAAAGTGCTTTGTTTACAATATCTCACATAGAGTTATAGTTCGAAAAAAACTTGATTACAAGTTATTCACTTTTCTAAGTAACGAATAATGAATAGGGACTAGTTATTCATTTTTGTTTGTTCTTTTCGTGTGTGCTATTAGTTTGCAAAACTTATCAACTCAAAGTGACACAACAATAGAACAAGTCACTATTAGTATATGTATGTGTAAGAAAAAATGTTATCATTTGTCATTTATATAGGACTAAAGATTCTGAATTGTTGCATGTAGATTCCAAGCTAATCATTTTTTCATTTAGGAAAGATTCTATGGAGTTTTAGTATGTATAGAGAATTCTTATACATTCATTCCTTGTAGTGATCCCTATCTTTTTATTCTTTGTAATAAAATAGATGTTATGATGTGACTAACGAGAATATTTGGTGTATGTAACATAACACAACATGCACTCATAAATTAGGATTAGGAGATCTATTCTTTGATTATTCACAACTAGTTACTTGCCTTAAGTATGGATGACCATGTCTTTCATCGTACATGTTATCATTCTTGCATTTAGGTGTAGATGATAATACTAACTTTAACAGATGTCCAATATTGTTGAGTTGAACTCATATGACCATTTCTTGCATTTATGTTTAGATTATCATTTATTTTAGCTGGAGCAAAATAGTAATATTGTCAGTTTTAATGACTTAGAGGTAGATGAGAATATGTATTCCTCTTGATTCATATTATCATTAAACTTGAAGTATAGATGGTAAAAAAATTTAGGTTATCTAACATTTAATATTTTTTCCTTCCAAATAAATAACATTTCTAATTTAATTAAATACATATATTTAGAATTGTTATTACAATTTAATTACACCATCATCACATTTTTACTAACTTTACTATCAAATGTATACTTGATACCTTTGATATGGGATCATAAACATTATATTTTAGTTTTTACGAATACTTATATATATATATATATATATATATATATATATATATATATATATATATATATATATATATATATATATATATATATATATATATATATATATATATATATATATATATATATATATATATATATATATATATATATATATATGAATGATTGTTAAATTAATAATTGTAATGATATTTATGGTAAAATATTTTGGAATGAGTTAAAAGATTCATTGTAAATTAATTTTGCGGTTCAATATATTTTATCAGTGTTTCAATTCTCGTGTTATGATACAATTAATATGTATTTCAGTAAGATAAATCAATATTTTAAGTTTTGTGGATTAGATTATTTGTTGAATTAATAAGCTATTAATTATAATGTTTTGAGAGTTTTCATAAGGAATACGAAGAGATTCTAAAATTGGTTATGTAGAGGTATGTATTTTAATTATTCCTAAAATGCATGATACTTTATAGCATTAAAGTTATATAATATTTATTTCTTTTTATTAAGATGACAATGTAGTTTAAGTGAGCTACAAAGTTTAAACAAATATTTAAACTAAATATTATATTAATTTTAAATTTTGATTTTCATTGATACAAATATAAATTATAATTCCAATTTTTTAAATAATTATTTAATTACCTGACTTAGCTCAGTGGTAGAGCGTGTGCCTTTTAACCACGTGGTTGTGGGTTCGATCCCCACAGTCGGCGTACTTAGCTTTTCTTTTAATTTAAATTAATTAGCACATAAAGTACGATCTTAAATGAATATGATTATTGACTTGTGTTTGATTATAGCTTTTCTTTTAATATAACTTAATTATCATATAAAGTATGATTTTAAATGAATATGATTATCTTATTGATGCTTTAAATAATTCCAATAAAACTTAATCTATTTGATTTTGAAGGTATGAAAAACATAAGAAATTTGGGTTTGACTTCTGTTGGATTAAAATCAACCAGTCTTAGAGATTTCTAATATTTGACCATAAGCATGCGATAGGACAACCTACTCATACATTTTACTAACTTCCATTACTTCCTAACACAAGATTGTTTTTGAAAATGGTTAAAGTGCTTTGTTTACAACACATCACATAGAGTTATAGTTCGAATAAAACTTGATTACAAGTTATTCACTTTTCTAAGTAAAGAATAATGAATAGGGACTAGTTATTCATTTGTGTTTGTTCTTTTCGTGTGTGCTATTAGTTTGCAAAACATATCAACTTAGAGTGACACAACAATAGAACAAGTCACTATTAGTATATGTATGTGTAAGAAAAAATGTTATCAGTTGTCATTTATATAGGACTAAAGATTCGTAATTGTTGCATGTAGATTCCAAGCTAAACATTTTTTCATTTAGGAAAGAGTCTATGGAGTTTTAGTATGTTTAGAGAATTCTTATACATTCATTCCTTGTAGTGATCCCTATCTTTTTATTCTTTGTAATAAAATAGTTGTTATGATGTGACCGACAAGAATATTTGGTGTATGTAACATAACACAACATGCACTCATAAATTAGGAGTAAGAGATCTATTCTTTGATTATTCACAACTAGTTACTTGCCTTAAGTATGGATGACCATGTCTTTTATCGTACATATTATCATTCTTGCATTTAGGTGTAGATGATAATACTAACTTTAACAGATGTCCAACCTTGTTGAGTTAAACTCATATGACCATTTCTTGCATTTATGTTTAGATAATCATTTATTTTAGCTGGAGCAAAATAGTAATATTGTCAGTTTTAATGACTCAGAGGTAGATGAGAATATGTATTCCTCTTGGTTCATATTATCATTAAACTTGAAGTATAGATGGTAAAAAATTTTAGGTTATCTAACATTTATTATTTTTTCCTTCCAAATAAATAACATTTCTAATTTAATTAACTACATATATTTAGAATTGTTTTTACACTTTAATTACACCTTCATCATATTTTTACTAACTTTACTATCAAATGTATACTTGATACCTTTGATATGAGATCATAAACATTATATTTTAGTTTTTACAAACATTTATATATATATGAATGATTGTTAAATTAAAAATTGTAATGATATTTATGGTAAAATATTTTGGAATGAGTTAAAAGATTCATTGTAAATTAATTTTGCGGTTCAATATATTTTATCAGTGTTTCAATTCTCGTGTTATGATATAATTAATATGTTTTTCAGTAAGATAAATCAATATTTTAAGTTTTGTGGATTAAATTATTTATTGAGTTAATAAGATATTAATTATAATGTAATGAGATAAATGTTTTGAAAGTTTTCATAAGGAATATGAAGAGTTTCTAAAATTGGTTATGTAGAGGTATGTATTTTAATTATTCCTAAAATGCATGATACTTTAAGCATTAAAGTTATACAATATTTGTTTCTTTTTATTATGCTGATAATGTAATTTAAGTGAGCTGCAAAGTTTAAACAAATATTTAAACTAAATATTATATTAATTTTAACTTTTGATTTTCATTGATACAAATATAAATTATAATTCCAATTTTTTAAATAATTAATAAATTAGCCGATTTAGCTCAGTGGTAGGGCGCATGGCTTTTGACCACGTGGTCGTGGGTTCGGTCCCCACAGTCGGCTTACTTAGATTTTCTTTTAATTTAAATTAATTAGCATATAAAGTATGATTATCTTAGGTAGTAAATACCTAAGAAATTGAGGTTTGACTTGTGTTTGATTATAGCTTTTCTTTTAATATAACATAATTATCACATAAAGTATGATCTTAAATGAATATGATTATCTTATTGATGCTTTAAATAATTCTAATAAAACTCAATCAATTTGATTTTGAAGGTATGAAAAACTTAAGAATTTGGGGTTTGACTTTTGTTGGATTTAAATCAACCACTCTTGAGAGATTTCTAATATTTAACCATAAGCATGAGATAGGACAACCTACTCATACATTTCATGGACTTCCATTTCTTACTTCCTGTAAAGACTTCCTAACACAAGATTGTTTTTGAAAATGATTAAAGTTATTTATTTACAACATCTCACATAGAGTTATAGTTCGAATAAAACTTGATTACAAGTAATTTATTTTTCTAAGTAAAGAATAATGGATATGGACTAGCTATTCCTTTGTGTTTTTTCTTTTCGTGTGTGCTATTAGTTTGCAAAACTTTTCAACTCAGAGTGACATAACAATAGAACAAGTCACTATTAGTATATGTATGTGTAAGAAAAAATGTTATCAGTTTTCATTTATATAGGATTAAAGATTCTGAATTCTTGCATGTAGATTCCAAGATAATCATTTTTTCATTTAGGAAAGAGTCTATGGAGTTTTAGTATGTATAGAGAATTATTGTACATTCATTCCTTGTAGTGATCCCTATCTTTTTATTCTTTGTAATAAAATAGTTGTTATGATGTGACCAACGAGAATATTTGGTGTATGTAACATAACACAACATGCACTCATAAATTAGGAGTAGGAGATCTATTCTTTGATTATTCACAACTAGTTACTTGTCTTAAGTATGGATGACCTTGTCTTTCATCGTACATGTTATCATTCTTGCATTTAGGTTTAGACGATAATACTAACTTTAACAGAGGTCCAATCTTGTTGACTTGAACTTATATGACCATTTCTTACATTTATGTTGAAATTATCATTTATTTTAGCTTGAGCAAAATTGTAATATTGTCAGTTTTAATGACTATGAGGTAGAGGATAATAGTATATCTCTTGGGGCATATTATCATTTAGGCTTGAAGTATATATGGTAAAAAAATTCAGGTTAACTAACATTTAATATTTTTTCCTTTCAAATAAATAACATTTTTAATATAACAAACTACATATATTAAAATTGTTATGATACTTTAATCACACCATCATCACACTTTTACTAACTTTGCTATCAAATGTATACTTGATACATTTGATATGAGATCATAAACATTATATTTTAGTCTTTACGAACAGTTGTATAAATATATATTTATAAATGATTGTTAAATTAATAATTGTAATGATATTTATGGTAAAATATTATTGAATGAGTTTAAAGATTCATTGTAAAAATAATTTTGCGATTGTCTATATTTTATTAGTGTTTCAATTCTCGTGTTATGATACAATTAATATGTTTTTCAGTAAGATAAATCTATGTTTTAAGTTTTATGGATTAAATTATTTGTTGAGTCATTAAGCTATTAATTAGAATGTTATAACATAAATCTTTTGAGAGTTTTCATAAGGCATATGAAGAGTTTCTAAAATTGGTTACATAGAGGTATGTATTTTAATTATTCCTAAAATGCATAATAATTTATAGAATTAAAGTTATACAATATTTGTTTATTTTTATTATGCTCATAATGTAATTTAAGTGAGCTGCAAAGTTTCAACAACTATTTAAACTAAATATCATATTAATTTTAACTTTTAAATTTCATTGATACAAATATAAATTATAATTCCAATTTTTTAAATAATTATTAAATTAGCCTATATAGCTCAGTGGTAGAGTGCGTGGCTTTTAACCACGTGGTCATGATTTCGATCCCCACAGTTGGCAACTTAGTTTTTCTTTTAAATTAATTAGCACATAAATTATGATCTTAAATGAATATGATTATTTTAAGTAATAATCACCTAAGAAATTAGGGTTTGTCTTCTGTTTGATTATAGTTTTTATTTTAATTTAACTTAATTATCACATAAAGTATGATCTTAAATGAATATGATTATCTTAAGTAGTAAACACCTAAGAAATTGGGGTTTGACTTGTGTTTGATTATAGTTTTTCTTTTAATTTAACTTAATTATCACATAAAGTTTGATCTTAAATGAATATGATTATTTTATTGATGCTTTAAATAATTCCAATAAAACTCAATCAATTTGATTTTGAAGGTATGAAAAACTTAAGAAATTGGGGTTTTACTTGTGTTGGATTTAAATCAACCACTCTTGAGAGATTTGTAATATTTGACCATAAGCATGCGATAGGACAACCTACTCATACATTTCATTTACTTCCATGTCTTACTTCCTATAAAGACTTCCTAACACAAGATTGTTTTTGAAAATGGTTAAAGTGCTTTGTTTACAACATCTCACATAGAGTTATAGTTCGAATAAAACATGATTATAAGTTATTCACTTTTCTAAGTAAAGAATAATGAATAGGGACTAGCTATTCCTTTGTGTTTGTACTTTTCGTGTGTGCTATTAGTTTGCAAAACTTATCAACTCAGAGTGACACAACAATAGAATAACTCACTATTATTATATATATATATGCGTAAGAAAAAATGTTATGAGTTTTCATTTATATAGGACTAAAGATTCTGAATTGTTGTATGTATGATCTTAAATGTATATGATTATCTTAAGTAGTAAACACCTAAGGAATTGGGGTTTGACTTGTGTTTGATTATAGTTTTTCTTTTAATTTAACTTATTTATCATATAAAGTATGATCTTAAATGAATATGATTATCTTATTGATGATTTAAATAATTCCAATAAAACTCAATCAATTTGATTTTGAAGGTATGAAAAGCATAAGAAATTGGGATTTGACTTGTGTTGGATTAAAATCAACCACTCTTGAGATATTTCTAATATTTGACCATAAGCATACGATAGGACAACCTACTCATACATTTCATTGACTTCCATGTCTTACTTCCTATAAAGACTTCCTAACACAAGATTGTTTTTGAAAATGGTTAAAGTGCTTTGTTTACAACATCTCACATAGAGTTATAGTTCGAATAAGACTTGATTACAAGTTATTCACTTTTCTAAATAAAGAATAATTAATTGGGACTAGTTCTTCCTTTACGTCTGTTCTTTTCGTGTTTGCTATTGGTTTGCAAAATTTATCAACTCAGAGTCACACAACAATAGAACAACTCACTATTAGTATATGTATGTGTAAGAAAAAATGTCATGAGTTGTTATTTATATAGGACCAAAGATTCTGAATTGTTGCATGTAGATTCCAAGCTAATCATTTTTTCATTTAGGAAAGAGTCTATGGAGTTTTAGTATGTATAGAGAATTCTTATACATTCATTCCTTGTAGTGATCCCTATATTTTTATTCTTTGTAATAAAATAGTTGTTAGGATGTGACCAACGAGAATATTTGGTGTATGTAACATAACACAACATGTACTCATAAATGAGGAGTATGAGATCTATTCTTTGATTATTCACAACTACTTACTTGGCTTAAGTATGGATGACCATGCCTTTCATTGTACATGTTATCATTCTTGCATTTAGGTGTAGATGATAATACTAACATTAACAGATGTCCAACCTTGTTGACTTGAACTCATATGACTATTTCTTGCATTTATGTTGAGATTATCATTTCTTTTAGCTTGAGCAAAATAGTAATTTTGTTAGTTTTAATGACTCTGAGGTAGATGATAATGTGTATTCCTCTTGGTGCATATTATCATTTAGACTTGAAATATATATGGTAAAATATTCCAGGTTAACTAAAATTTAATATTTTTTCCTTCTAAATAAATAACATTTCTAATCTAATAAACTACATATATTAAAATTGTTATGACACTTTAATTACACCATTATCACATTTTTACTAACTTTGCTATCAAATGTATACTTATGAATGATTGTTAAATTAATATATTTATGATTGTTAAATTAATATAGTTATGACACTTTACGAACAATTATATAATTATATATTTATGAATGATTGTTAAATTAATAATTGTAATGATATTTATGGTAAAATATTTTGGAATGAGTTGAGAGATTCATTGTAAAAATAATTTTGTGGTTGAATATATTTTATCAGTCTTTCAATTATCGTGTTATGATACAATTAATATGTTTTTCACTAAGATAAATCTATGTTTTAAGTTTCATGGATTAAAATATTTAGTTTTTCTTTTAATTTAAATTAATTAGTACATAAAGTATGATCTTAAATTATTACGATTATCTTAGGTAGAAAACACATAAGAAATTGGGGTTTGACTTATGTTTGATTATAATTTTTATTTTAATTTAACTTAATTTTCACATAAAGTATGATCTTAAATGAATATGATTATCTTATTGAAGCTTTGAATAATTCCAATAAAACTCAGTCTATTTGATTTTGAAGGTATGAAATACATAAGAAATTGAGGTTTGACTTGTGTTTGATTATAATTTTTATTTTAATTTAACTTAATTATCACATAAAGTATGATCTTAAATGAATATGATTATCTTATTAAAGCTTTAAATAATTCCAATAAAACTCATTCAATTTGATTTTGAAGGTATGAAAAACATAAGAAATTGGGGTTTGACTTGTGTTGGATTAGAATCAACCACTCTTGAGAGATTTCTAATATTTGACCATAAACATACGATAGGACATCCTACTCATACATTTCATTGACTTCCATGCCTTACTTCCTGTAAAGACTTCCTAACACAAGATTGTTTTTGAAAATGGTTAAAGTTCTTTGTTTATAACATCTCACATAGATTTATAGTTTGAATAAAACTTGATTACAAGTTATTCACATTTCTAAATAAAGAATAATGAATAGAGACTAGCTCTTCCTTTGTGTTTGTTCTTTTCGTGTGTGTTATTAGTTTGTAAAAATTATCAACTCACAATGACACAACAATATAACAACTCACTATAAGTATATGTATGTGTAAGAAAAAATGTTATGAGCTCTCATTTATTGTAACACCCTATACATATATGTCTAGAATAATATGCAGTGATGTTAATTATGATACAAGGAAACATACAAATAGCTGGAAAAGACAAGAAATTTAAACCGTATACAACACAATTTTAAAACCAAACATATACAATAAGCCTGTCTTTAACATTGCACAGTAGAATGATAACTTCTGCAAAGGTTTTCCTGCCATCTACTCGTATGCAGTCTTCAAAATTGTCTATCTAGCAATTCTACCTTTTTAACCTGTTACTAAAAATAATAAGAGGATTGGGGTGAGATTACTAAATCTCAGTGAGTTCCCCTATCTTACGGGTTCACTCGGCTCTACAGGATACATGAATTAAAATAGATTCACCATGAATCCGAGTTTTCTCTCACAACTGCGTACAAGTACACAACAACGGTACACCATAATTTGAAGTTCCATAACTTCTAAATGAGGCAAAAGCAAACACATAATCAAAATAAACCAAGTATGCAGACCCATACCCGTGTAAGAGGAATCCAAGAGTATGTTTACTTGCCCCTACTAAGGTTACACTTTCACACCCTCGGTGAGTTCCCCCCGTGTATCGCATTGAAGACTTGCCCTAGTCATAGCACGATGACCCAGATCATTCCTAAGTGAAATTCCATTCGTAATGAGTCCAAGAGTGACTTCACCGATAAGGCGCCACATCTCACCCGTCATCTAAACGCATATGATTAACCGCAAGTGTAAAACTCCATTTCGACAACACAAGCCCACCAGGAGATGCCTAATAGTCTTGCCTTTATGGCACCATTAGAAATGAGTTTAATCGCGCTGTAACACAAGCTCATCACAATGGTAACTAAGTTTTTATGACATACCGAGCATGTAATTGCAATTAACTGCTGGTGGAACAATGCACAAGGACCCACACAAGCAAATTGCAATAGTATAAATGACACACAAGTTCTAAGTCATGGGTGGTTTACATCCTAGTATCCGGGCTTACTCCTATTCAAGCATACATCAAAATCACAACATTGAACATTCAACAGGAACGACGGGTAATCACAATAATCTCATATGATATCACATATTGCATAACACATATAACATTCCATGTTATTTCAATTTATCATATAATGTAAATTCAACATATTCATACATAGATACTCATGTCATAAGCGATAACCTATCACTAGGTAAGAGGCGTCTAAATACCTACCATAATACGGGATTGCACTCAAGGGGTTTAAAATAATATAGTTCTTTCCAGGAGGGCGCGTTAAGCGGAACCTCCCGTGCTAAGCGCGCTCGGCAAAATATTCAATTTTTCAAGCTTCACTAGGGAACACTAAGCGGGATAGACGCGCTAAGTGCCGTCTATGAGTTCTCAAACTTCCAGTAGGGCGTGCTGAGCGTGACCCCGCGCGCTAAGTGCAGTTTATGCAAAACAGAAAAACAAGAACATCATAAGTTCTCTTTTTGGATTCCAAAACCCGATTTCTCACTTCAATTCACATATACAAAGTATAGAACACTATTTTCAAGTTAGTAACATGTTATTCAACATTAAAAGTCAACATGTATTCAATGATTCTTAACCTAAATCTTAACCCCAATTCATGTCATGATCCCAAATTCTACCCCAAGTTCTAACTATGGAACTCACCTAGCATTAATAAAGGTTTGTATGGTGTTCTTGTTTCCATTTAATCCTTATCATGCTCAAACTTCTACATTTAAGATCATCAAATTAGTAGCTCACCTTTACCCATTTTCAGCAAGTATGTCTCAACTTCAAACTCGATTTTCTCCTTCAATACATAAGCTATGATCATGAAATTATACATCAAAATGAAGGGAGTTTTGTATAGATTTGCTCCATAGCTACGAAAATAGAGTTGATGATGGTGAACTTATGTTTCTCCTTCTCTTCCCTTTATTCTTCCTTCCACAAGAACCGGATTTGCTAATGTATCTACCAAACATGCCCTTAACTCCCATGTTATATACTCATCTATGCCTAAATTTCCCCTTAACTAAGTGGTATTTACTCTCATGCCATTTAGTTAGTTTCTAACCATTCCTCTTAATAAATATATGTATATCCAAATACAATATACTTATATTAATAAAAAAGGGATGTCACATTCTCCCCTCCCCCTTAAATAGAATTTTCCCTCGAATTCCTTTCAATCTCTACAAGAACACACTCTTCATACCTTCTTCCAATTAGGGGACGAATGCCCTTTACACTTCTCCTTGGCTAAACCTTGTGACTTCATTTGAAACTGTCTTATCCAATACAACATAATTATTTGCTATGCTTGCGTCCTAACAATCTTGACTTGAATCCTTAATCCTCACACAACATGTCTCTCTTGACATCTTTCCCTAACATACCTGAGATATAATATGTTCAAGGTTCCTAATCTTTACTTACTCACACCGAGTCTTCACATCCTCAGAATTCCTGGCAATCCATTTCTTCCTGGATATTCCTCATTCTCAATGTTTTTCAAGCTCATCCTTGTTCAACACAAATCACTAATTCCACTTCCTCCCCTTTGGTTTACTTGTATTACCTCATATGCATACTTTTTTGTTGCAGCGTCTCATTCCAATAACATCATTTCCGATTCTCTTCCACACAAGTCCAAACAATGTCCTATAGATGCTTAACGAACTCCTTGATCCTGACCTCTAATTCCCAGATGTTCAGATTGACTTATTCCAAGTCTACCTTGTTCACACCATAAAACTTCTCACTCCAAATTATACAAAACATTCCCACTGCATACTACAAGGATACGCATTCTTACAGCTATAACATTGATATCCAACAATTCCACACACGTCTCATTGACGAAGGTTGAATTCTAATAGTTAACTTACAATCATCATCCAAGTCTCTGAGCACGTGCATAAGTGCACAAGGAACAATCATGAAGAGTCTACTTCAAGAAAAACCTTGTACTTACTTAGCTCTTAGTGATCACAAGCTCAATCATTGACTCATGACCATCTTACCACATAACAACCACGAAGTCTCCTCTAAGACCGTCCATTAATAACATCTATCTAGATCAACGTGAATCCTTAAAAGACTACGATGAGAAAAACATCGCTCTGAGAGTTTCTCTTAGGAAGATTCCTTCATTTAACACTTGTTACAATTATTCCTTTCACACCTACGAAGAACTTATCAGGTTCTCCTTCCATCTGTTGCGCTACTCTGATCTCAACTTGCCCCACAATTCCTTAAACCTACTAAATCACACTTTCTCCATAATCCACTTGGTTTTATTACTCTACTACACTTGGTTCGATCCATTAAACAACAACAGTCCTTTATCGAAGTTCATCCAATCACAATACGCGCTAGAGTCTTAAGCACACTCGACAAGGACTACTTCTCGAGGTTGAGTAATTCCAAAATAAGGTCACTAATAATTCCATCAGTCTTGGCTAAGTCCACGTATACAACTTGGTCACACGCTTAGGTTATGGGATGTCTAATCTCAAACTCTTATAAAAAACAAGTTCATTCTATCCCATCGACTTCCACATCATACAACAACTATAACAACATTGATAACTTCCCATAATTCCTTACATACCATACATCTTAATATTCTTAGTGTGATAACACCTTTGATAACTCATGTATATTAAGCAGTGAAATAATCCTTTCACAAACACACTTCACCCAAGTAGTCGACTAATACTGTTCGTAATGCCTCAGATTACCTTCGAGATTATCGACTGATCCATCAAACCAATACAACCTCATACTCCTTCCTTTAATCACGTATTCCTATACCTGTACAACCTCAGGATCCTTCTCACTCTGATGAAAATTCAATTTTTCCAATTGAAGCTGCTAGGACCGTCTCATTACCTTGCCTCGTTGTTTATGAAACTGTTACTAAACTGACTACCTCGGCTGCATTCCCAATGCACGTTTCCAATGTCCAGAACATGATTACAACTAAAGGAATCACACTTGTGATTCGAACATTTCCCTTTGGAATTTCTCGGCATTCTCAATCTAAAGTGTCTCTTTTCATCGAGACCGACACTGCTTGACTTCAGAGAGTTTATAGACACTTCCCTAGATACAATTCATATCAGTAAACCCAAGATATACTTCGTCTAATCTAACTCTGATCACCAACATTACAAAATAGAAACACCACACACTGACCAAGATATGACAACCTCATATCAGTTCTACCTCTGGCATTTATGCACACTCATTACTTACCACTCCACAATACAAAAGCATCTATAAGGTATCACATGATATCATTCACACAACCACAACTATTCGGGGTCCCTATAAACTTAGTATGAAAACTTGATCAATCCCACTATCGCCTGATAGTTTCCCTACTATTCAGAACGACATATGGATACTCATTACACATACTTCATGAGAATTTGGGTCCGTGTCTCACGAATACCAATCAAAGACTTACCTTATGTTCTGGATCGACAATGTCCCACATCTGTGAGGTTCCATGCACGATAGAGAGATTGTGGCGTTATACTTGTCATGTAGCACCAACATGGTGGTCCAACTCCGAGGACATTATCTTAAGTAACCTAGCCTGTAGCGTATAACGATCTCCACATGTATCCTATAGTCATAGTCACCAGATGTCCGAATAACTCTCCACTGAGGTCATACCTCCTCAAAAACTTCCAACCACACTCCTTAGGATGTTAAAACCTAAGAGTGTCACATTCAGGGTTTACTTACTCGAAATCAACAAGTTAGGTAAGATTGGGTGAGATTTCAGTTCGAGTTACTATGTCGTGCGCGTACTCGCCCGTACAGTGCACACATAAGAAATTATAAGGATAATTCCACAGATAGGAATACCAGGGTTCCAAACAACCGAGACAACTGCGGTCGTCCCATTGATAATCTGGATAGACACTAGATTCTATTCATCTAGTTACCTAACACCAAGCATAGTTCTATGGCATCACTCGGGGTTAGATGAATCTTAACTACCAGGAAACTTAGGCCACTATGTTGTACCCCAATTTTTGCCCCTAATATTCCTTCATCATACCATATTGTTTCAATCACAACAAGATCACATTAAGGCTTTTGGTTCTTCTCCCTATCCTTACCTTTGCTCTTTTGAGGAGTTACCAAACACCTTTACTTGTTTTCTTTTGTGATCATGAATATTTTTGCTTTGATTTTCTCTCTGATTAATAAAATGCAATGTTGGTTTGTCTTACTTATTAATAATGTAGGTAAAGGCAAAGAGGTGTAACAAGTTGCTTCATGGGTTCATGAGTTTATTTCCATGCCCAAGTCAATAGCTTGAGAAATTCAAACTCCACTGTTGAAGTGGTTTTGGTGGCTATGAGTCCACATCATCATCCTCAACAACTTCTATTCACAAAGGAAGAATATTGGCACAAGAAGTTTGTTCAAACTTGTCAAAGTTCCTCAAAGCATTCTCTTGATCTAGAGGCTAGGGTTTTGAACTTCAAAGGAGAATATCTTGCTCATCTTTTGGTATTTTTGAGTGATTCCAAGGACATCCTTCTCTTCTAAGAGTTACCAACAAATCACTTCAAAAGTTCCAAGGAGTTCTAATGTGGAAGGAACTTGGTGAAGAAGAAAGATTACAAGTCATCCAGATGAATCCCCAATTTTCCATGTGTGACTTCAAATGGTCATAACTTGGTCAATTTTTATCACCTTGAGCCCATTATTTTTCCATGATGATCTTAAGGATGTGTACTTCATGCCTTCTTTTATGTGTAAATTAAGAAAATGGATGGAAGTTGCCTTCAGAATGCAAAAGATTATAGGTCATGTCATGATTTTTGGCCAACTTCAACAAGTCATAACTTGCTCAATTTTTGGATATTTTGAGTGGTTCAAATTTCAAAATGTCATTCAATAGATCTACTTCATTCCATCTTTTTTGGTCAATAGAAAATTCTAAGTGGAAGGACATGTTTGGATACAAAAGATTATATGTCATTTTTTAAGAAGAATTTGAAATATTTCTAAGTATGGAAAGTCAACTCTTTTTCTTCAACTTTGACCCCATGTAACTTTCAGCTCAAGTATCCATTTGATTCCATTCTTTTTCCATTGAAAAGCTTGTAACCTTATCTTTCAAAAGAATCAAGAATTATGCCCTAAGACCCCCTGAGGTGGAAATGCCATGGATTTGAATTTGGTAGTTTGAAACTGAATTTTTCACAACGTCAGGATTTTGAAATCCTTATTTTGGCTTCTAATCACAAGTTTTCCACGCATTTTTGCTTCTAATCATGATTAGAAACTTGCCAGAAGTGATTAGCATCATGAAACGCATGATTTGGCTGAGTTTTGATCAAGTTTGAGTCACACTTTCTTCATGATGCAGACCCATACGAATTCTCTCCAAAACGCATCATTTGCTATTCCTTTTGATCCCATTTGCTTCCCTTTAAATAGAGGGTCATCCCCCATCTAGTTTTCCATGCTTGGATAGCCAAAATCACCCCACTAAACTTGTTTCACAACCAAGAATTCAGCCACTTCGAAATCCATTCTCAAGCCTTTTTCAATCCATTTTTTCCCTCAATTCACCTTCCTTGATCTTCCCTGAAGCTAACCATATAATTACATTCAAGAATCGTGCCCTATACTGTTCCATAGAAGTCTAGTTTCAGAGCTCTGTAACTCAATTTCAATAGGTAGATTCCTTCATCAATTCTTCAAAACTCTGATATCATTGTGTTGCTCTCATTGCCCTGGTTCTAGTTGCAACACTTACATTTCACTGGAAACACGTTTTAACCATGAATTTTTAAATCCCTTTTCAAAACTTTCCTTCCAAATTGCTTGAGCTACAATTTATATAAATTTGGCGCGAGGGTGTGGTTGTTTTCGTCTTGAAGAGACGAAGCGATTGGCATAGGTCTGAGCTTCTGATTTTACAGTTTGAGAGACCTACAAATCATGTTGGCCGGAGGTTGAAGATGACATGCATGTCATCTTCCAACCAATGATGGCACGCCACTTGTTATTTTCAAAAATCTGATTTATTAATGATTCTGTACATTACTCACTAATGACAATGATATGCACAGCGCGCCAGATCCCTTGGATTTGATTACTAACGCGTTTTGACTCTCATCCAATGGTCCATATATTTTACTTTTATTTTCTTTTTCTGATTTTTATATTTTAATTATTTTAAATTTCAAAAAATCATAGAAAATTCATTTTTAGTCCAAAAAATCTGAAAAAATTATGATAAATATTTTTGATTATTCTCTTTCTGATTTTTATTTTTTCACAATTTAATTTTGTGTTTTGGTATTTTTTATAAATTTTACACTTATTTGATTTGTTTAAAATGTTTACAAATACTTTTATACATTTTTAAATTCTAAAAAAATTATGGAATAATCCAATGATATTATGACAAATATTGGTGACCTTATTTTATTTTTGTTTCTAAATTTACTATTTTTTTACTATTTTTGTTTATTTTACTCATTTATTTTGATTTTTAAAAATAGTTTCTGACTTTTAAAAATTACCAAATTTTTTTTAAAATTACTTGGCCTCTTTTCTGATTTTTCTATGGTCTTATTTTTCATTTCTTGATTAATTTGAATATAATTGATATTTTCCTCATTAATTTCCATTCTTTAAACATTTTTAAACCTTTTAATGTATATATTAAATATGATATTATTTTGTGATTATTTTCTGGCTGTCTTGAGTTGATTTTTTTATCATGGCTTTATTAACATCATTAGATCTTAAGTGTTGAGTTAAACTCCACCAAAATGGATGAATGATTTTAATAATAGTTCGATTAAATTTTTGATTCAAAAGTGGTTTGTTCATCTTTTTGCCCTAATCCTCTTCATCTCATCCCCTTCCCATTGCACTATATGTTGTTGGAGCATGATCTCTATATCATGTCTCAAAACAAATGGTGCATAGATTGCATTTAGGGTTTTCCCTTTGAACAATGTTTGTAAATTGAAAAGTTTTATACATTATTCTTGTTTGATTCGTGAAATAGCATGTGGTACTGACTTGGAGCAGATCTTGAGGCAAATTCTTCAACATCATTGGGTCTTAGGTGTTGATAGGTTGATAAACCAAATTCATCAAAATGGATGAATAATATTGATGATATTTGAAGCTTTAATCCCTTCCCTCTTCATCTTATTCCCCTTTCTTATTGTATTACATGTTATGGGATAATGATCTCTATATCATTTGTCCAAACATGAAATACATAAATGGTTATTGACCGGCCTCAAAATAGGTGCGACTTCTATATAAGTCCACTTACGATTGCTTAACATAGCGCTAAATTTTGTCCCGATTCGAATAAATGATCATTTGTGGCCCAAACTTATGATTGCAAGCCCAAGTATGTTAATTTGATCTCTTTGATCCAATAACCTTGAGATTCATTGTGTGGAGGCTTTGGTTCTACCAATCCTCTAATGGATCTACAACACCTTTGGTCAACGCGGATCACTTAAACATCGTTGATCATTAAATGGTACTTATGAGAATTCCAAATGGATGATATACTTGACAAAAAGAAAATGCAACTTGTTGTATGGAGGCTTTGGTTCTACCAATCCTCTAATGAGTTCCAAATGCATGTTTCAAGATGGTCATCCAACTAACCACTAATTATTGACTTGTTTTACCTTATGCTTTTATTCTTTTTTATGCTTTATGTACTATTTACTTTTAGCACTTACATTTCATTCCATTTTCTTCTTTGCTCATTTGAGCATTTATTTTCTTATCATTTTTACTTTGCTCACTTGAGCTTTTATTTTCCTTTCTTAAGATACTTAATAATCAACATAAACCCTAAAAAAATCTTTAATGGCACTTGGACTATTTGGTTACTATCCTTGGCATTATGGAGCATGGGACTTTTTCTTGGACTCAAGATTAGAAACCTTGGCCTATCTTGGAGACCTTGTGATCTTATCTGATTATTTTGTCTGGAGTTCTTGAGGTTTACCTCAAGACATTGGTTTGCTTGTTTGTTTTTGTGTGCAGGTTTTTGTGATTACATTCTCTGTTTGTAATCTGGAATTCACCTGTATATAGTCGTTACTCTGCCAAATTTTTGTGAAGACTTAATACACTAGAAGAGGTCTAGTATCTTTGCTTGCTTGGTTTCAATCCAAAGAATTAGAATTCTATCATGGCTCATAATGTCAAGCTTTTGCTTCTTCTTGGTTAGATGGATCTCATCCTTAGCTTTTACCTTATGCTTTAGGATAGTCATTTCTTCTCCTCCCATCTTCTTTAATTTCAAAAATCTTCTCCCTCCTTTTGTAAACTCTTCTTGTTTTGAAACTTAAGTTACTTTCATAATAAACTTTGACTTAGGTCCATGCATTTTCAATACATTTTCATCAATAAACTTCAATCAACTTAATAATACTTTGACATTTTTGTGAGAAGACTAAAAGTCAATCAATCTCATTTCAAACCATTTTTCCACTTTGGTTTTTATCTTTAAACTTTTCTCAAAAGGTTAGACTCTTGTCAATCCTTGTAATGATGCAAACAACTATACTTCTACAATATGTAGTGAAGTGAGATATTTTTTACTTGGGTGTTGAGTGAGGCATTGTTGATTTTAAAATCCAAGCCATGTCCTCCACTTTGAGATGATGCAAATTCTCCTTTCTCATGATTGTGGGTAGTAAGTATGTTTTCCACACAGACAATGACGATGATGTATTATCTCTTAAAATCAACCAACACACTCGTGTTTCAATTTTTTTTTAAAAGAGGAACTATGTGTACCCTGATCCCCTATTGCACGAAAGGTGGTACGTAGGCACTAAAGGTTCGCAACCGCGGCGGGTGAAAAAATCATAAAAAATATATTTCTTTTCTCACCTCCACCATCCATTTTCTATACAACACTTTTCATAGCCAAAATATACAGATTTTACAAAGAGGTTCCTGCGGAGTACCGTAGATGTTTAGGGTGCTAATACCTTCCATTTGCATAACCAACCCCCTTACCTTGAATCTTTCCCTTTTTTTGGGTTATTCGCTCTTTTCCCATTCCTTTGGAAACAATAAAGCGTGGTGGCAATTTTTATTTTGATTTGTATAAAGTCTAGTCAATCCAATGGCTTAGTCTTGAACATTTCTACTGCCACAGAAAAATGGTGACTCTACTCGGGATAGATTGACCTCTTGCTGGTCAATACCTAAGTCGGTTGAACCTATCTTTTTTTATATCTGTATATGTGTTATTGTTGTTTATGTGTTATATTTTTTATATATGTTTGTTTGGATTTTCCTGGTTTTCAGGGTGCTTGGTGATTACATATAAGTCCTATACCCGGACTTGGGCAAACTTTAAGATAGGACAGGTGGTATAGTCAGGTTAACTTTGAGGGAGTAATCCCAAAAAAGGAGGCATGAGATCCCCTACTCAATGGAGGCCCCTTTGACTGTAGTGTCGTTTTCTGAGTAATCGGGAAGACGTACTGCTTTCGACCTGGGAGCCTGCTGAAACTGAGGACCGTAGAATACCAAACCCATCTTGGCCTTTTAGGTGTAGTGCGGAAGCTATGACGGAGTAATCCGGAAATAGTTGTCACACGATACTACGCTCGGACGAGTCTTTCTTGAGAATATTACTAACTACCGAGTTAATTGGGAAGTTGGTAATATCCGAAGGAAGGATGTAGACTCTGGGAACCTCTAGAACCTTGTTCGGCAGGTGATAACTCTTAGACCAACACCTTATGGGTAATACCTTCGACCTCATGCTCGTGACATTGAACCTATGAACCCTATATGTGTGATCTTCTGTGTGATTGTTGCATCATGCATCCATGCACTCATAAGCATCTTTTGAAGAAAACAATATTTCAAGGGATTTAAAGGTTGACTATTTGTGAACATCTCAGGTACTTTTAACCATGGATTCTAGAAAGAGAAAGACATGGAAATACAATTTCAAGGATCCTAAGATAGATGAGTTGGTTAGTCTAATTCCAGAGATCGAGTGTTCTGCAGACTTTCAAAAGAAGTATGGATCCATTATCCCTCTCATGAAGCTGAAGATGAAGGAGGGTATTCTCTCGACATTGATCCAGTTCTATGATCTGGTGTATCACTACTTTACTTTTCCCGATTATCAGTTGATTCCTACACTGGAGGAGTATTCCTATCTATTGGATTTACCCGTTACCGATCATGTTCCTTTTACAGGTTTGGAGGGTGAGCCAAAACCACATGAGATTGCTGCTTTGATTCATCTGGGGAAGTCTGAGGTGGAAGCCCATATGACTACTAAAGGAGGGGTTAGAGGATTACCAGCTCAGTTCTTATTGGACAAAGCTCGTTACTTTTCCAGAATGAAGAGTACGGTTGCTTTTGAGGCCATCTTTGCTTTACTTGCTTATGGATTATTCTTATTTCCTAATGTGGACAAGTTTGTCGACATTAACACTATTAGGATTTTCATGATTAGAAACCCGGTTCCTACACTGTTGGGTGATGCTTATTACTCTATTCATCTTCATAGTTCCTATCATGGGGGAATGATTATCTGTTGCACACCTTTGTTGTACTGGTGGTTCATCTCTCATATGCCTCAGTATGATGCTTTTTGGGATGTCAAGAAGGAACCCCGTTGGGCTCCTAAGATCATGGAACTTACTCACTCAAATATTGATTGGTACCATCGAGCTTATCAGGAGGTGGAGATTATTGACAGTTGTGGTAGTTTCCCCAATGTACCGCTTCTTGGTACAAAGGGGGGAATTAACTATAACCTTGTTCTTGCACAGCGACAACTTAGTTATCCGATGAGGGATAAACCAAACAGTATTCATTTGAGTAGTTTCTTTCTGAAGGAAGGAGAAGACCATAGGGAATCTAGGGAGAAGATTGAGAAGGCCTGGCGTCACATTCATAAGAAGAGTAGGAAGGATTTGGGACCTAGGGGTGTTGTCTCTTTGGAGCCATATCTTCAGTGGGTCTGATCAAGAGCCATTCAGTTGAAGATGTCAAATACTCGGGATACACCCATGCCTGATCTATTTGTGAACACCACTCCTCCCTTATTATACGATCTAGAAGAGCTGCAACTTGCTTTGGTTAGGATGCAACAGGAAAGGGATGCTTAGAAGAACAAGTTCCAGACATTAGAAGGTTCCTACAGAGTAGACCTGAAGGAGAAAGACGATTTGATCGAGATCCTTGAGAGTCGGGCGGTAGAGTCTATGGAGAGACAAGGGGATTTATTTTCTCCTAAGCCTAAAACAGGTGTTGATTACTCCTTTCTGATCCAGATGATTGGAGAGAGGTTTCCATCAGACATGTGGAAGAAAACCAAAGGTTGAGGGATCAGATTGCCAGGCTCACATGGAAGCGCCAACATAAAGATTGATCTTCATCAGTTCTTTTTCTTAGGATTTTAGATTGTATTTTCATCTTGTACTTGGGATCATTCAAACTTGTAATCCATTTTGAAGTTATTATAATAAAAAATTTCAGTATTTCAAAAGCTTTATTACTTTGATGTTTGCAATATGTCTATAAATATTAAATCCCTTAAAATATTAAATAATGAAGTAAAAATAATCATATGCATTGCATATCATGCATCATATTGCACATATTTCTTGCATTTGTTATGCATATCCAGGTGCCTTACCCAACTTTTTACTTCATTTAGCAAGCTAACTCATCGCTACAACACTCGGGCTAATTTCAAAAAGAAGATGGATAACTTAGAACAGGAGAATCGCGAGCTACACGAAGAAGTTTCTGCTTTGAAGGCTGGCTTGGCCAACTTGACTACTCTGATGGAAGCTCTGGTGGTTGCTCAGAATCAGCCACCGAGTGTTCAACCTCAACCAACAAGGGAAAATACTAAAGCTCCGACTGTTCCTGTATCCGCTACTCCGCCTGTTGTTCAAAACCATATGCCTCAAGGTTATCCGTGGGGAATCCCAGAGAATTTTGCACCTGAAGGTTTCAATCTTTGCCCTCAAGATGCTCCGGTGGTTCAGACTATTGTTAATCCAGCACCTCCTATGGTGCATACTGTTTCTGTTGCACCTCCTTCGGTGAATTTGGTTTCGTTTGTTAATGAAGATGTGTGTCGTCCTTTCCCTCTGCCGAGTGAAGACTTGGGTCTTTATGACAGAATGGATGATTTCCAAGAGCAGTTTGATAGAATGAAAAGAGAGATGAAGGCTCTTAGGGGAAAAGAGCTAATTGGGCAGAATGTGAATGAGCTGTGTTTGGTCTCGAATGAAAAGGTGCCTGCTAAGTTCAAGGTCCCAGAATTTGAAAAGTACAAGGGCAACACTTGCCCTCGTGCTCACTTGGTGATGTACATGAGGAGAATGTCTACCCACACCGATGATCAGCGTCTGCTGATTCACTTTTTCCATGATAGTATGACCGGCGCAGCGTTGAAGTGGTACATGAGTTTAGACAACTCCAACATCCATACTTTTAATGATTTGGGAGAAGCATTCATCAAAAAATAAAAATACAATGTGGACATGGCGCCGGACCGTGACCAGCTTAGCGCCATGGTTCAGAAAGACAGAGAATTGTTCAAAGAGTATGCGCAGAGATGGCACGAAGTAGCTGCACAAGTGATTCCTCCCATGGAGGAGAAGCAAATGACTAAAATTTTTCTGAAGACGCTTGGTGCTTTCTACTACGAAAGAATGGTAGCAAGTTCCCCAAGTGAGTTTATAGAGATGGTAGGAATGGGTGTCCGCCTAGAAGAGGCAGTAAGAGAAGGTCGTTTCACAAAGGGTGAAGGATATTGAGGTGTGAAGAAGCCAGCTTATGGGTTTACCAAGAAGGAAGAAGGGGATACAAATGCTGTCATACAAGAGAGGAGAGTAAATTCTCCTAGAATGAGTTATCAGCATCACCAGCCAGTCGCCTCAGTTACTCCTGTAATGAGTGCCGCTCCGACTACCGTTGCTTATCAAAGACCGTCCCAGCAGGGAAACCAAGGGAATAATCAGAGAAGGGAGAACTATGACCCTATTCTCATGAGCTATGCAGAGCTACTACCGACATTGATTTAGAAGAAGTTGGTCCAGACACGACCACCTCCCGCCGTACCATCACCATTTCCTTGGTATTACAAAGCACACCAGACGTGTGCCTTTCATCAGGGAGCACCAGGGCATAGTGTTGAGAATTTTTATCCTTTGAGGATTGAAGTGCAAAGGTTGGTGAAGTCTAGAATTCTATCTTTCAAAGACATGGAACCTAATGTGAAAGACAATCCTCTACCCAAGCATGGGGGAGTGAATGCTGTAAATATGGTGGCCGGTTGTCCAGGTGACTTTTGGATTTTTGACATTAATCTAGTTAGAGAAGATTTGGTGAATATGCATGCAGACCTCTGTGAATTCAGCTTCTATACGCATGACCACGCCGGTTGTGTTGTTTGCAGTACAAACATACAGGGTTGCGAGAAGATAAAGGCTGATTTATAGGAGATGATGGATGAGGGTTTAATCCATATAATCAAGCCTAGGGAAGAGTATGAAGAGGAAGTGAATATGGTTTCTAGATGTCCTGGTGAATTCAGAATTTTTGATGTGGAGTATTTGAATGAGGATCTCGTGCAGTTGCATGCTACCTTCTGCTGTACTGCTGGTCAGGTGGAACACCAATATGGATCTTGCATAGTTTGCTGTCGAGACCCCTGAGGATGTTCTATTGTGAGGGAGGGTGTTCAGTTGATGTTAGATAATGAAACTATCAAGATCATAGGTCAGAGAGATGATTATCATGAGATCGACATGGTTGAAGTTTGTTTAATGGAAGGAGAATCAGAGGAAGAGTATGCTTCTGCGGATGAGTATTTCTCTTCAGACGAAGATTTGTCTACAGGAAATGACTTTTTGATGGCTGATTGTGTTGAGGAAGGGGTAAATGTCATTGTACCTTGTTTTGGTGCACCCGCTCATCTTGAAGTGGAGTACCACAGCAAACCAGTTGTTACCCCATTAGTAATTAGTCTTCCAGGTCCTATTCCCTATAAATTAGATAAGGTTGTGCCTTACAAATACAATGCTACAATATTAGAAGATGGGGTGGAAGTTCCCATCCATCCAATGCCTGATGTTGGAAATATAGCTGAAAATAGCAGGGTGACCCATAGCGGTCGTGTGTTTGCGCCGGTTGTTCGAAGAGATTTTGTTGCTGGAAAGAAAATTGTTGAGAATGACGAGCCTAAGAAAGCTACATGAGAGATTAGTGGAGCTACATTAGAGAAAGAAGTGGATGATATTTTGAAGATAATTAAGATGAGCGACTACAGAATTGTAGATCAGCTATTGCAGACTCCTTCAAAGATATCTATCCTAGCTTTATTGATGAACTCCTCTGCTCATAGAGAATCATTGATGAGAGTACTAGACCAAGCTTTTATGGAGAGTGACATGCCATTAGATCAATTCAGCAGCGTAATTGGAAACATTATGTCATGTAACAACTTGAGTTTCTGCGATGATGAGTTACCAGATGAAGGGAGGAATCACAACCTGGCCCTCCACATATCTATGAACTACAAGAATGATTCGCCGTCCAATGTGCTAATTGATAATGGATCCGCGTTGAATGTTATACCGAGGAGCACTCTCATGAAATTAAAGTATCAAGGAGCACCTATGCGCCCGAGTGGCATCATTGTGAAGGCTTTTGATGGGTCGAGGAAATCTGTCATCGGTGAAGTGGACTTGCCCATCCATATAGGACCATATTTGTTCTTGATAACCTTCCAAGTCATGGACATTATTCCCGTATATAGTTGTTTGCTAGGACGACCATGGATACACGAAGTAGGGGATGTCACTTCAACTCTGCATCAAAAGCTAAAATTTGTGCGTGAAAGGAAGGTAGTAATCATAAATGGGGAGCAGGCGTTGTTGATATCCCATCTATCCTCTTTCAGTATTGTAGAAGCGGATGAGGCTGCTGTTGGAACCCAGTTCCAAGCCTTATCCATTGAGAACATAAGGAGGAATGATAATTCTGTGGTTTCCCTGAAGGACGCGCAATAGGTTGTATGCAATGGTCATAACGCTGTTTGGGGACGACTTGTGGATCCACCCGTGAACAAGAACAGAACTGGTTTGGGTTTCTCTTCGAGGAATGGAAAAGGAGGAAGTTTGAAGTCAAAGTCGTCTGTGAACAGTTATCATGATGATTTCCGCAGCGAAGGCTACCTCCATCCAATTGGTTCTGGAATTAATGTTATTTAAGAGGATGAAGCAGAGCAGGAAGTACTGAATTATGTAATGCATGGAGTCTGAGTTCAGAACTGGGTCACCATTGATGTTCCTTCTTGCATACATGTTTCAAATTAATTTGTTTTGTTAATCTGTTTTTTCTTTTGAAAAGCTTTCACTCTGCCCAAGGTGGAAGTATTAATGTTGTAAGGCTTATCTGTTTGCTATGACTTTTAAGATCATTAATAAAAGTTGTCTTTGCTTCTAAAAAAAATGTATTTATTTTCTTCTTTTTTTTGGGGAAATGGTAATAAAAAAACCTTTCAAAATAAATAATAACTGGAAATTAATCTGCATGATCACTTGTTATATGTGTCAGTTTCTAAAAGCAATCATAAATAATATGCGCAGATTAAATAAAAAACCCGTTGAATACAATGACCCTGCACCCTCTCCCAACTTTGAATGTCCTATGTTTGGGGATGAAGAAGAAGATTATGATGACATTCCGGAAGAGGTCTCACGGTTGCTTGAGCACGAGGAATATACCATTCAGCCATATAAGGAGCCTTTGGAAGTGATTAATTTGGGTTCAGAAGAAGATCCGAAGGAAGTCAAGATTGGAGCATCGTTGAATCCTGATGTAAAGAGCGTGTTGATTGAGCTGTTGAAAGAGTATGTGGATATTTTTGCTTGGTCTTATCAAGATATGCCTGGTCTAGATACAGACATTGTCGAGCATCGTTTTCCGTTGAAGCCAGAGTGTCCGCCAGTTAAACAAAAGTTGAGAAGAACCCACCCAGATATGGCAGTAAAAATCAAAGAGGAGGTCCTAAAGAAGATTAATGATGGTTTTCTTGTGAAGTCTGGGTATCCTCAATGGATCGCCAATACTGTCCCAGTACCGAAAAAAGACGGAAAAGTCTGCATGTGCATAGATTACAGAGATCTAAATAAAGCTAGTCCAAAAGATGATTTTCCATTGCCTCACATCGACACGTTAGTGGAAAGCAAAGAAAAATTCAAAGTATTCTCGTTCATGGACGGATTTTCCAGGTATAATCAAATAAGAATGGCTCTAGAGGACATGGAAAAAACGACGTTTATCACACCCTGGGGAACATTCTGTTACAGAGTGATGCCCTTCGGGTTGAAGAACGCTGGTGCAACGTACCATAGGGATATGACAACCCTATTCCATGATATGATGCACAAAGAAAATCGAAGTATATGTTGATGATATGATTTCCAAATCCCAAACTGAAGAAGGGCATATAGAAGATTTGTTGAAGTTTTTTCAGTGTTTAAGGAAATATCGTCTCCGCTTGAATCCAAATAAATGCACCTTCGGTGTTAGATATGGGAAATTGTTGGGTTTCATTGTTATCCAGAAAGGAATTGAAGTTGACCCTGATTAAGTCAAAGAAATTCAAGAAATGCTAGCACCAAGAACTGAAAAGCAAGTCAGAGGCTTCCTCGGGCGTTTGAATTATATTTCTAGATTTATCTCCCACATGACTGCAACATGTGAACCGATCTTTAAGTTGTAAAAGAAAGATCAAGGTTGTGTGTGGACAAATGACTTCCAAAGGGCATTTGAGAGTATTAAAGAATATCTGCTTGAACCTCCTATTTTTCTCCCTCCCGTAGAAGGATGACCATTGATTATGTATCTAATAGTGTTAGATAAATCCAAGGGTTGTATTCTGGGACAACAGGATGAAACAGGAAAGAAGGAGTTTGCCATTTATTATCTCAGCAAAAAGTTAACTGATTGTGAGTCGCGGTATTCCACGCTAGAAAAGACATGTTGTGCTTTGGCCTGGGCGGAAAAGTGTCTGCGACAGTATATGTTGAATTATACCACTTGGTTGATCTCCAAAATGGATCCAATCAAGTATATTTTTGAAAAGCCTGCTCTTACTGGGAGAATTGCCTGCTAGCAGATGTTGTTATCTGAATATGATATCGAGTACCGCACTCAAAAGGCTATTAAAAGTAGTGTGTTGGCAGATTACCATGCTCACCAGCCGATGGAAGATCATCAGTCTGCAGAATATGAATTCCCCGATCATGATGTGATGTTCCTAAAAGTGAAAGATTGTGATGAACCATTGCCTGATGAGGGCCCTTACCCTGAATCTCGTTGGAGTATGGTATTTGATGGAGCGGTGAATGCTTATGGTAAAGGAATTGGTGCTATGATTGTCACTCCTCATGGACCACACATTCCTTTTACTGCGAGGTTAACATCTGATTGCACTAATAATATGGCGGAATATGAGGCTTGCATCATGGGTCTTGAGGAAGCTATTGATCTCAGAATCAAAATTCTAGATGTGTATGGTGATTCTGCTTTGGTGATAAATCAGATTAAAGGAGAATGGGACACTCGTTACCCTGGCTTGATCCCTTATAAAGATTATGCTAGAAGATTACTACCCTTCTTCAATAAAGTTGAATTCCATCACATTCCTAGAGATGAAAATCAAATGGCGGATGCTCTGGAAACTCTGGCTTCCATGTACCAAGTGAATACTTGGAATGATATACCCTGAATTACAGTTCAACGGCTGGATAGGCCCGCTCATGTGTTTAAGACAGAGGAGGTAGAAGTTGAAAAACCTTGGTATTATGATATCAAGCATTTTCTTCAGACTCATGAATACCCGATTGGTGCGTCGAGGAAAGATAGAAAGACACTGAGAAGATTGGCAGGCAGTTTCTTCCTCAGTGAAAATGTGTTATACAAGAGAAATTATGATATGGTCTTGCTCAGATGCGTGGATAGACACGAAGCATACATGTTGATGCATGAAATTCATGAAGGTTCATTTTGCACTCATGCTAATGGACATTCGATGGCTAAAAGATGCTAAGGGAAGGTTACTATTGGTTGACAATGGAATCTGACTGTTACAAATTTGCAAAGAAGTGCCATAAATGCCAGATTTATGCAGATAAGGTCCATGTGCCTCTGACACTTCTCAATGTGATTTCCTCCCCATGGCCTTTCTCTATGTGGGGTATTGACATGATCGGGATGATAGAATCCAAAGCTTCGAATGGACGCCGTTTCATCTTGGTAGCAATTGATTACTTTACCAAATGGGTAGAGGCTACTTCATATGCCAATGTTACCAAACAAGTGGTTGTACGCTTCATCAAAATTAATCTTATATGCCGGTATGGTGTTCCGAGCAGAATCATCACTAACAATGGCTCAAATTTGAAAAACAAGATGATGACTGAACTGTGTGAAGAATTCAAGATTGTCCATCACAATTCATCTCCATACATGCCAAAGATGAATGGGGCTGTTGAAGCTGCTAATAAGAATATCAAGATAATTATCCAAAAAATGGTTGTCACTTATAAGGATTGGCATGAAATGCTCCCTTTTGCTCTGCATGGATATCGAACATCTATCCGCACTTCAATAGGAGCAACCCCGTTCTCCCTGGTGTATGGAATGGAAGCTGTACTCCCTGTTGAGGTAGAGATTCCCTCATTGCGTGTGATAATGGAAACCAAGTTGACAGAGGCTGAATGGGTTCAGAACAGGTTTGACCAATTGAATATGATTGAAGAGAAGAGAATGACAACTTTGTGTCATGGGCAGTTATATCAGAAAAGAATGAAGAAAGCATTTGATAAAAGGGTCAAACCTCGTGAATTCAGAGAAGGCGACCTTGTGCTCAGGAAGATCATGTCTTTCAACACTGATTCTAGGGGCAAGTGGACTCCTAATTTTGAAGGCCCGTATGTTGTCAAGAAAGCCTTCTCTGGTGGTGCATTAATTCTTGAAACTATGGATGGCGAGGAGTTCCCACGTCCCATGAATGCTGACACAGTCAAGAAATACTTTGCCTAAAGAAATAAAAGAACAACTCGCTAAGTTGAAAACCCAAAAGGGCAGCTTAGGCAAAAAGGAGCGTCTCGGTAGGCCGAAAACCCGAAAGGGCGGTCTAGGCAAAAATTAGAGACATAAACAGAATAAATTTCCCGCTAAGTTGAAAACCCACAAGGGCAGCTTAGGCAAAAGTTAGGGATTTTCTTGGCAAGTAACTACGTCAGACAAGACTTGATCGATGAAGAAACAATCTTCTCTGATCATCACCATACTTCAACAAAAGCTGCAGCTCGAGATTTCAAAAGTTGTTAGGGAGGATAGTGGCCATTGTATCTCAATGTATCTTTTCCATTATGTATTACCATTTCCCAAACTTTGTAATCATCCGTGGAGTCTCGCCATTCGCAGAATATCATTCTATTAATGAAAATTCTAGGTTTTGCCCAATCTTTTGTGTTCTTATTTTATTTAGCTTGCAAAGACTCCATTTATTATTGATAATAACTTTTAAAGCAAAAAGATTAAAAAGCAAAATTGATTTTTCAAAAAAAGAGATCTTTACAATTCAATTTACTTTGGGATTTGTGATGAAACAATGACAACAAAAATGGTGATCCCAAGAATAAACAAACTTCAGTTGTTTTAAGAAGATTTACTTCCTTCATGAAGGTTTTCTTAGGTCATTTTGCTGGTATGTGCGCAATCTTTGTGTGTTTCTCAGATAGTTAAAGACGATACCAGTGGGTATAAGGTGCAGTATTGGGTTTGTGATCCCATTATCCCCAGTCAGGTCTTGGTTCACTTTTGATTTTGGGTTTGCGTGGTCAGAAACCTCCGTCCCAGATTCCCCAACAAAGTCTTCCCTCATATGATGAAAGGTTTTATTCCCTTGGTGTCCTGAGATGTCGCTCTTTCTGTATTATTGGCATTATTATTAGTATTTAGTTCCCAGGCAACTAGACCAGGGTAATATCTCTTCTGAGAAGTGTTGAAATGATTATCAACCTTTGGGTTTTCACCCACCAAGTGCTGGGTTCGATTTAAAATCCCCATGGGATTAACCTCTTTCTATAATGTTGACTTTTTGATTCCCAGGGAGGCTATCCCAGGACATCTTTTGTTGGATTAAGTTTTCATGATGTAAAGTTTCAATCCGCACTTTTCCCCAGGGAGGTAGGCTTGAATTCCCCAGTGAGGTTTGATTGTTTCAGTGTCAGTCTGCTTTATTTGAGGTTGGTCTTGCAATCTCCATTAGGCATGTTACTTTTGGAAAACTGGTTGTTCCGATGAAGCCGGAAGAAGGATGTTCTATCCCGTTATCTGTTTGATTTAGCTACCTCCGGATTATGTTTCTCCTCAGTAAAGTTAAGGCAGGCAATGGGTTTGGTTTTCGCAGTTGGCTTTTACCTTTCTTGGATTGATCTTTCTGGTTGAAGTTTAGCCCGATGTTGTTAGTACCTGAGGCGGTTTTGTTTGTTTGTACTGACTGTGTATCCTTTTTACCAGCATATTCACGATAGCACTCATACATTCATACATACATCATGCATGGCTAAAAATCATCGTTCATTGATATTGTGTTCTAACCTTCCTGCAGCGCTTTTTGCTTAGTTGAATTTGGTTTTCCCTCTTGAGTTTTATTTCTAAAAGGATATATCTCCATTGGCCGTCTTGCTCCAATTTATTTCTGATTTGGATCTGTGGTTGCATGACAATATTATTTACTTTGGATTTCTGAAAACTTTGAGTTTTGGTTTGTGCATTTATTTTTCACAGGAAAACTTTATCTCCTCAACAGGAATATCGTGGAATTTCCCCGGGAAGTCATATTTCTATCCCCAAAAAGTCATTTCTCTTTGCAGTTCTCCATGACAATAAGTAACAAGTCTCTTTATTTGAGACAACTTATGTTTGATCTTTTCCAGGCAGATTTCCTTGGTTAAAGAAGAAGTTGGGTCCCGTTCTAGGTGAAACACCAGAATTTTGGGGAAAACTTGATATATTTTCTTTTTCTACCTTCAGTGAACGTTGGTAGGACATCGACAATGAACGTTGGTGTTTGTTAATCTTTTTTCTATCTTCAGTGAATGTTGATAGTTCATCGTTAGTGAACAGCGATGATATGATATATTTTCTCTTTCTACCTTCAGTGAACGTTGGTAGGACATTGGCAGTGAACGCCAGTTTTTATCTTTTTGCTATCTTCAGTGAACGTTGATAGTTCATCGTCAGTGAATGGCGATGATATGATATATTTTCTCTTTCTACCTTCAGTGAATGTTAGTAGGACATCGGCAATGAACGTCGGTGTTTGTTTATCTTTTTGCTATCTCCAGTGAACGTTGATAGTTCATTGTCAGTGAACGACGATGATATGATATATTTTCTCTTTCTACCTTCAGTGAATGTTGGTAGGACATCGGCAGTGAACGTCGGTGTTTATCTTTTTGCTATCTTCAGTGAACGTTGATAGTTTATTGTCAGTGAATGGCGGTGATACGATATATTTTCTCTTTCTACCTTCAGTGAACGTTGGTAGGACATCGGCAGTGAATGTCGGTGTTTGTTATCTTTTTGCTATCTTCAGTGAACGTTGATAGTTCATCGTCAGTGAATGGCGGTGATATGATATATTTTCTCTTTCTACCTTCAGTGAACGTTGGTAGGACATCGGCAGTGAATGTCAGTGTTTGTTATCTTTTTGCTATCTTCAGTGAACGTTGATAGATCATCTTCAGTGAACGGCGATGATATGATATATTTTCTCTTTCTACCTTCAGTGAACGTTGGTAGGACATCGGCAATGAACGTTGGTGTTTGTTTATCTTTTTTCTACCTTCCGTGAACGTTGATAGATCATCATCAGTAAACGGTTGTGATATGATATATTTTCTCTTTCTACCTTCAGTGAACATTGGTAGAACATCGGCAGTGTACGTCGGTGTTTATCTTTTTTTCTATCTTTAGGGAACTTTGATAGTTCATCGTTAGTGAACGATGATGATATGATATATTTTCTCTTTCTACCTTCAGTGAACGTTGGTAGGACATCGGCAGTGAACGTCGGTGTTTATCTTTTTGCTATCTTCAGTGAACGTTGATAGTTCATCGTCAGTGAATGGCGATGATATGATATATTTTCTCTTTCTACCTTCAGTGACCGTTGGTAGGACATCGGCAGTGAACATTGGTGTTTATCTTTTTGCTATCTTTAGTGAACGTTGATAGTTCATCGTTAGTAAACAACGATGATATGATATATTTTCTCTTTCTACCTTCAGTGAATGTTGGTAGGACATCGGCAGTGAACATCGGTGTTTATCTTTTTGCTATCTCCAGTGAACAATGATAGTTCATCATCAGTGAACGACGATGATATGATATTTTCTCTTTCTACCTTCAGTGAATGTTGGTAGGACATCGGCAGTGAACGTTGGTGTTTATATTTTTGCTATCTTTAGTTAACGTTGATAGTTCATCGTCAGTGAACGACGATGATATGATATTTTCTCTTTCTACCTTCAGCGAAAGTTGGTAGACCATCGGCAGTGAACGTCGATGCTTGTTATCCTCCTCTCTAATTCAGTTCTTTTGGTTCACTAGTGATTTAATTTCTTGGTGGGGTTGCTCCTTTGTTTCTTCATTTTTGTTGCATCCCTAGTGATAATTTGCGTCTCTTTGGTACTGATTATATGAATTCATATGCATAAGCATTTGCATGGCATCTTAGGGCCAAAAATAGGGTTTGTTTTATATTTAAGTATCTTCGATCACGTCGACATGAAGATTTTTAACCTTCGTATCTCCGGATAGAAGAAACTTAAATAAGGGCAGCTGTTGTACCCTAATTTTTGACCCTAAGATTCCTTCATCATACCATATTGTTTCAATCACAACAAGATCACATTAAGGCTTTTGGTTCTTCTCCCTATACCTAGCTTTGCTCTTTTGAGGAATTACCAAACACCTTGACTTGTTTTCTTTTGTGATCATGAATATTTTTGCTTTGATTTTCTCTCTAATTAATAAAATTCAATGTTGGTTTGTCTTACTAGTTAATAATGTAGGTAAAGGCAAAGAGGTGTAGCAAGTTGCTTCATGGGTTCATGAGTTTATTTCCATGCCCTAGTCAATAGCTTGAGAAATTCAAACTCCACTATTGAAGTGGCTTTGGTGGCTATGAGTCCACATTATCATCCTCAACAACTTCTATTCACAAAGGAATAATATTGGCACAATAAGTTTGTTCAAACTTGTCAAAGTTCCTCAAAGCATTCTCTTGATCTAGAGGCTAGGGTTTTGAACTTAAAAGGAGCATATCTTGCTCATATTTTGGTATTTTTGAGTGATTCCAAGGACATCCTTCTCTTCAAATAGTTACAAACAAATCACTTCAAAAGTTCCAAGGAGTTCTCATGTGGAAGGAACTTGGTGAAGAAGAAAGATTACAAGTCATCCAGATGAATCCCCAATTTTCCATGTGTGACTTCAAATGGTCATAACTTGGTCAATTTTTATCACCTTGAGCCCATTATTTTTCCATGATGATCTTAAGGATGTGTACTTCATGCCTTCTTTTATGTGCAAAGTATAAAAATGGATGGAAGTTGCCTTAAGAATGCAAAAGATTATAGGTCATTTCATAATTTTTGGCCAACTTCAACAAGTCATAACTTGCTCAATTTTTGGAGATTTTAAGTGGTTCAAATTGCAGAATGTCATTCAAGAGATCTACTTCATTCCGTATTTTTGGTCAAGAGCAAATTCTAAGTGGAAGGCCATGTTTAGATACAAAAGATTATAGGTAATTTTTTAAGAAGAATTTGAAATATTTCTAAGTATGGAAAGTCAACTCTTTTTCTTCAACTTTGACTCCATGTAACTTTCAGCTCAAGCATCCATTTGATTCCATTATTTTTCCATTGCAAAGCTTGTAACCTTATATTTCCAAAGCATCAAGAAGTATGCCCTAAGACCCCTTGAGGTGGAAATGCCATGGATTTGAATTTGGTAGTTTGAAACTGAATTTTTCACAAAGTCAGGATTTTGAAATCCTTCTTTTGGCTTCTAATCACAAGTTTTCCACGCGTTTTTGTTTCTAATCATGATTAGCAACTTGCCAGAAGTGATTAGCATCATGAAACGCACGATTTGGCTCAATTTTGATCATGTTTGAGTCACACTTTCTTCATGATGCAGACCCATACGAATTCCCTCCAAAACACATCATTTGCTATTCTTTTTTATCACATTTGCTTCCCTATAAATAGAGGGTCATCCCCCATCCATTTTTCCAAGCTTGGATAGCCAGAATTACCCTGGCAAACTTGTTTCACAACCTAGAATTCAGCAACTTCGAAATCCATTCTCAGGCCTTTTTAAATCTATTTTCCCTTAATTCACCTTCCTTGATCTTCCCTAAAGCTAACCATATAATTACATTCAAGAATCGTGCCCTATACTGTTCCATAGAAGTCCAGTTTCAGAGCTCTGCAACTCAAATTCAATAGGTAGATTCCCTCATCAATTCTTCAAAACTCTGATATCATTGTGTTGCTCTCATTTCCCTGGTTCTAGTCGCAACACTTACATTTCACTGGAAACACGTTTTAACCATGAATTTTCAAATCCCTTTTCAAAACATTCCTTCCAAATTGCTTGAGCTACAGTTTATATAAATTTGGCGCGAGGGTGTGGTTGTTTTCGTCTTGAAGAGACCAAGTGATTGGCATAGGTATGAGCTTCTGATTTTACAGTTTGAGAGACCTGCAAATCACATTGGCTGGAGGTTAAAGATGACCTACGTGTCATCTTCCAACCAATGATGGCACGCCATTTGTTATTTTCAAAAATCTGATTTATTAATGATTATGTACATTATTCACTAATGACCATGATATACACAGCGCGTCAGATCCCTTGGATTTGATTACAAACGTGTTTGACTCTCATCCAATGGTCCACATATTTTACTTTTATTTTCTTTTTCTGATTTTTATATTTTAATTGTTTTAAATTTCAAAAAATCATAGAAAATTCATTTTTAGTCCAAAAAATCTGAACAAATTATGAAAAATATTTTTGATTATTCTCTTTCTGATTTTTATTTTTTCACAATTTAATTTTGTGTTTTGGTATTTTTTATAAATTTTACACTTATTTGATTTGTTTAAAATGTTTAAAAATACTTTTATACATTTTTAAATTTTGAAAAATTTATGGAATGATCCAATGATATTGTGACAAATATTGGTGACCTTATTTTATTTTTGTTTCTGAATTTACTATTTTTTACTACTTTTGTTTTTTTTACCCATTTATTTTAATTTTTAAAAATTGTTTCTGACTTTTAAAAATTACCAAAATTTTTGTAAAATTACTTGTCCTCTTTTCAGATTTTTCTATTGTCTTATTTTTTATTTCTTGATTAATTTGAATATAATTGATATTTTCCTCATTATTTTCCATTCTTTAAACATTTTTAAACCTTTTAATGTATATATTAAATATGATAATATTATGTGATTATTTTCTGGCTGTCTTGAGTTGATTTTTTGATCATGGCTTTATTAACATCATTGGATCTTAGGTACTGAGTTCAACTCCACCAAAATGGATGAATGATTTTAATAGTAGTTCGATTAAATTTTTGATTCAAAAGTGGTTTATTCATATTTTTGCCCTAATCCTCTTCATCTCATCCCCTTCCCATTGCACTAAATATTGTTGGAGCATGATCTCTATATCATGTCTAAAAACAAATGGTGCATAGATTGCATTTAGGGTTTTCCCTTTGAACAATGTTTGTAAATTGAAAATTTTTGTACATGATTCTTGTTTGATTCTTGAAATAGCATGTGGTATTGACTTGGAGCACATCTTGAGGCAAATTCGTCAACATCATTGGGTCTTGGGTGTTGATAAGTTGGAAAACCAAATCCATCAAAATGGACGAATGATATTGATGATATTTGAAGCTTTAATCCCTTCCCTCTTCATCTCGTTCCCCTTTCTTATTGTATTACATGTTATGGGATAATGATCTCTATATCATTTGTCCAAACATGAAATACATAAATTGCTATTGACCGACCTCAAAATAGGTGCGACTTCTATATAAGTCCACTTACGATTGCTTAACATAGCGCTAAATTTTGTCCCGATTCGAATAAATGATCATTCGTGGCCCAAACTTATGATTGCAAGCCCAAGTATGTTAATTTGATCTCTTTGATCCAATAACCTTGAGATTCATTGTGTGGAGGCTTTGGTTCTACCAATCCTCTAATGGATCTACAACACCTTTGGTCAACGCGGATCACTTAAACATCATTGATCATTAAATGGTACTTATGAGAATTCCAAATGGATGATATACTTGACAAAAAGCAAAGGCAACTTGTTGTGTGGAGGCTTTGGTTCTACCAATCCTCTAATGAGTTCCAAATGCAAGTTTCAAGATGGTCATCCAACAAACCACTAATTATTGTGTGCAGGTTTTTGTGATTACATTCTCTGTTTATAATCTGGAATTCATCCGTATACAGTTGTTATTCTGCCAAATTTTTGTGAAGACTTAATACACTGGAAGAGGTCTAGTATCTTTGCTTGCTTGGTTTCAATCCAAATAATGGGAATTCTATCTTGGCTCATAATGTTAAGCTTTGGCTTCTTGTTGGTTAGATGGATCTTATCCTTAGCTTTTACCTTATGCTTTAGGATAGTCTCTTCTTCTCCTCCCATCTTCTTTAATTTCAAAAATCTTCTCCCTCCTTTTGTAAACTCTTCTTGTTTTGAAACTTAAGCTACTTTCATAGTAAACTTGGACTTAGGTCCATGCATTTTCAAGACATTTTCATCAATAAACTTTAATCAACTTAATAATACTTTGACATTTTTGTGAGAAGACTAAAAGTCAATCAATCTCATTTCAAACCATTTTGCCACTTTGGTTTTTATCTTTAAACTTTTCTCAAAAGGTTATACTATTGTGAATCCTTGTAGTGATACAAACAACTATACTTCTACAATATATAGTGAAGTGAGATATTTTCCACTTGGGTGTTGAGTGAGGTATTGTTGATTTTAAAATCCAAGCCATGTCCTCCACTTTGAGATGATGCAAATTCTCCTTTCTCATGATTGTGGGTAGTAAGTATGTTTTTCACACGGACAATGACGACGATGTCTTATCTCTTAAAATCAACCAACACACTTGTGTTTCAATTTTTTTTTAAAAGAGGAACTACATGTACCCTAATCCCCTATTGCATGAAAGGTGGTACGTAGGCACTAAAGGTTCGCAACCGCGGCAGGTGCAAAAATCATAAAAAATATATTCTTTTCTCACCTCCACCATCCATTTTCTATAGAACAGATTTCATAGCCAACATATACAGATTTTACAAAGAGGTTCATGTGGAGTACCGTAGAAGTTTAGGGTGCTAATACCTTCCCTTTGCATAACCAACCCCCTTACCTTGAATCTTTCCCTTTTTTGGGTTATTCGCTCTTTTCCCATTCCTTTGGAAACAATAAAACGCGGTGGCGATTTTGATTTTGATTTGTATAAAGTCTAGTCAATCCAATGGCTTAGTCTTGAACATTTCTACCGCTACACACTGTACTCCCTGCTTCCTCTTGTTTTGGCTGTCGCCTAGAATAGTTCTAGGGCTCAATCGCATATTGGAAAGAAAGAAGATACAATTGTCCCTTCACTAATCGGGTGTCCAAGACCTTCCCAATTAGGGATCACCACTTCCCTTCCTTCTACCAATCCTTTACTGGGTAATCCACTTATAGATTATGGTATACTGAAATGAGTCAGGGTGTAGTACCTTGTCCATGCCACTACCACCCAATCCAGAGTAAGCAGTGAATCTGACTTCTCCGCTCAACTCTCAAAAGTCCTCCACCCAATAGGTTCTCAAAGTCACATTCGCCACTGGCTCCAGGATTGAGCGGTGAACTCTCAATAGTCTCAAACTCTGCTCCATATCAGAATTCCCTTATCATAATCCTACTCAAGCGCCTTGTGAATCTCCTTTACTACTACCGAGATCTAGATAAAGTTCCAGTTTGCCCAATAATATCTTGGAAACTCCGATAGTCTTAAATCTTAATACGACATTTAGGCTGCCAACTATTCTGTGTCATCTGCTCCATTTACTTTCAACAATCCCAACACTCTCCAAACTCAATAGGTTTCTACCACTCAGCTCGAGTCACTTCAGATGTTAAGCATCCTCGTGGTGGCTTCACTGTGACCCTATCCATCACATATGCATTTAGTGAGGTGATCAAGCTCAACGACTACAAACTACGGTGGTGGAATTCAGGCTACTGATAAGTGTAAATTGTAGCTATTTTTGTATATAAGTTTTGTTGCACTTATCGACCTTTTGTTTGATAATATTGTTGAATAATCCTGACTTTTGTGTAATTACGTTTAATTTGTGTATAATGCATTTTATTGTATATAGTGTATCGGTTGATAGTTTTGTATTTATTTTGTAGGTATTTGAGCATTGTTGGAGCAATGAGGAATAAAGCTCCAAGATGAAATTTTTTTATTAATAAAGGAATAAGGCCAAGATTTGAGCCATAATAAGTTATGCAGATAAAGCAACAAAAGTTGATTTCCTGTCATGGATCTCCAGGCGAAAGGTGAGCGTCTTCGGGCGAAAATTTAAGGACAATTTTGTTGATGTACCTGCCTTGCTTCGCTGCTGCGACGCCACGCGAAAATAAGGAGTGTCGTCGGGAGATGAATTACGGTCGCCGGGCGATGGAGGATATTTTTTATCAGTTGAGGACGTGGCTTGTTCTGGGCCAAGTGAATAAGAGATTTTGTCAGGTGATGCTTTATTTCATCGAGCGATTCTCATGGATCAGACTTTCCTTATATTTTCCTTTTTGTTTCATTTGTTAGGTATTGGTTTTGGGAGATATTTTTGTTCTCTCAACTCCATCCACCTCATTTTTGTAGTGGATTAGCTTAGATAACAACACTAGGGCTTTTCTTATGGATGATTGGAGGTGGATTTCTCATTGATCGATGCTGATAAACCAGAAGATTTGTGGTTTATCTCTTCTCCTCTCTATGTATTTCTCTTTTGTTGGGTTACGTACATGTATTTTACTCTGAACTTATGTATATTTTTCGCCCATGGAGTTATATAAAACTTGCTTTATAAATCTTTGTCGATTGTTGTCTGGATTTTTGCTCCGTGCTAGGGATTTAAGTTGTTATAGACTTATATTGGTTATATTCTTATCTAGGATGGTTATCTGTTAGTTTCTGAACTCTAGAGATAGATTTAGAGTTGGAATCTACTTGGGTATCAGAGCTTAATGACTCTGTGTGGTTTTGTTGTGCTGAGAGATCATCAGTGCGATTACATAGTTGTCTTCCGTGCTGTTGAGGAGGTAGAGATATCATTTCCTTGGTGATACAGTCGGTCTCTCGATTTGGGTTAGAAATGACTTAGGTTGTTAGTGATACGTAGTGACATTGATGAGTATTGTTAGGTTGAATGTAACTGGTCGATAGATTTAAGTCTGTGATGAGTATATTACTTGCAGGCTAGATAAGTTCTTCCTTAGTTTTTATTTTTGTTTACATTTATTTTCTGTTGATAACATTTTTTTACAAACCCATTTATCCCCAAACTCATTAACGAGAGATTTGTCGAATGGCTATTCAATAACCAATCTCTGTGGACACGATAAATTCCTGGATAAATATTTCCAAAACTTTTGTTGCTTGCTACTACACCGCACCAACAAAATTGCATCGTTGTCAGGGTTTGTTTCTATTGTTTTCACATTGCTATAATTATTTTGTTTTTGAGTTTTGTAATTAATGTATATGTTGTATAAAAATTGTACATTAACTTGTATATGATACTTGTGCATATATGTATTTTTCTTTGTTTTATTGTATTGTTGTAAATTGTCTTGTATTTGTAACGTTTGTTGTGTGGATGTTAGGAAACTTTCTTTAGGTTTACACGGTGTGACCATACCATGCATGACAAGGGGAGGTTACTCTCTCGAACAATAACAGGCGTCGAGCTTATGACGTAAAACAAGCATGTTTTATCGTTTTCCATTTTATTAGTTTAGGTAGTGTGTTGATTGTTGTATAAACAAGTTGAAATAGGGCTTGTTCTAAATTCTTATATCTTCACTTTTCAAAATTTTTATTTCACTTTCATTTGTTTGTTTTTTGTTGTTGTTGTTTGGAATCGAATTTTGGTTCGACAACTTGAGGATATTGAGGTGATTTGTCAAGTTTGATCATTTCGACTTGCGAATGCGTGATAATGATTTTGTTAAAGTTTTGTACACGTTAAAGGTATGTGTTTATCGCTTTCTATACTTTAGCATATTCATGATACTTAGACTTTTTACAATTGTTATGCCATTTATTATTTTGTATACTTGTTCATTTATGAATCACTTTAGTTCCCACCCTTTTTGTGAGGTAGCTTTCCATTGTTCACATATGCTAGAGACCACAATTCTTATTTTAACTTTATTTTATTATACTTAATCTTTTGTTTTGTGTTGATTGTATGAATGTAAGAAAGTGATCAAGGCATTTTTTGTTCCACTTTGAGCACAACTACCTATCCAAATAGTCAATTCACCTTATGAGTGTGTGATCATTAGTGACCCCTTTAAGCTTTTTATCGATGTTCATGTTGTATTTGCTAAATGCTTGTCTATGAGTGTTTAGTTTCCCTTTTTGTATGGATATTGAGTCCTTGTTTTCTTGAACCCTTAACTATGATTTATAGTTGAATTTTTACCTTGCCTTAGAAAGTAGGGAGTATTCACATAATGATACGGTTGAATTCAAGTTGGGGAGAAAAATGATTGTGTATTTATTGGTTGATTGCTATGAGGTTGAATAGAAAAAGAAAATAAAAAAAAATGTGAAAAAAAGTGATAGAAAAAGAAAGGAAAAAAATAGAAAACCTTTGAAAAAGAAAAACAACAAGAGTATGGAATAATGTTTTGTTGAATAAGTGATGTGTGTTGGTTTGAAATTTGGGATGAATAAGAAGTTTGATTGAAATTCTATTGTTTGAAACTTTGTGGAAGTAATTACTCCCTTAGGTTTAGGCAAGTTTTTGTTTCGATTAGCTTTAGGACTTATCACTTGTTTGTTAACCAAGCCATATTAAAACCTTGAAAAGACCTTGAGATTCTTGCTTTTATATTTTCAATGTAAATTTTTGGATGAATGCATAATTTAGTCTATTGTTTGCAAGATTGTTGGATGAGTGAAAATACCCTATTTTTGTGTGTTTTTCATCTACCGATGATTATGTTTGCTAGGTGTGATTCATTTTTGAACTAGTATTGTTTTAGAGTGTTTGGCATATTTTTTATATTTAGCATTTGTTTCATGTTTATGTTATCGTCATAGTTTAGTGGTAAGTATGTTTCTCCGTGTGTACCTTTTTCCATTTGAACCACAACATTTGTCTTCCGTTTTCAAAACCTGTTGATTCGTGATTCTTTGATTTATCATTCTTTGTTCTTTATGTTATTTGACTTTGTTTGAGAACAAACAATAGTTCAAGTTAGGGAGAGTTTGATAAGTGCAAATTGTAGCTATTTTTGTATATAAGTTTTGTTGCACTTATTGACTTTTTGTTTGTTAATATTGTTGAATAATCCCGACTTTTATGTAAATACGTTTAGTTTGTGTATAATGCGTTTTATTATATATAGTGTATCGGTTGATAGTTTTGTATTTATTTTGTAGGTATTTGAGCATTAATGGAGCAATGAGGAATAAAGCTCTAAGATGCAATGTTTGGATCAATAAAGGAATAAGGCCAAGATTTGAGCCATAATAAGTTATGCAGAAAAAACAACAAAAGTTACTTTCCTGTCATGGATCGCCGTGCGAAAGGGGAGCCTCGTTGGGCGAAAATATGAAGAAAATTTTGTTGAAGTCCCTGCCTTCCTTTGCTGCTGCGTCGCTAGGAGAAAATAAGGAGTTTCATCGGGCGATGAATTATGGTCACCAAGCGATGGAGGATATTTTTGATCAGTTGAGGACATGGCTTATTCTGGGCCAAGTGAAAAGCGCTTTCGTCGGGCGATGCTTTATTTTACCGGGCGATTCTCACGGATCAGATTTTCTGTATATTTTCCTTTTTGTTTCATTTGTTAGGTGTTGGTTTTGAGAGAGGTTTTTGTTCTCTAAACTCCATCCACCTCATTCTTGTAGGGGATTAGCTCAGATAACAACACTAGGGCTTTTCTTATGGATGATTGTAGGTAGATTTCTCATTGATCGGCGCTGACAAACCAGAAGATTTGTGGTTTATCTCTTCTCCTCTCTATGTATTTCTCTTTTGTTGGGTTATGTACATGTATTTTACTCCGAACATATGTATATTTGTTGCCTATGGCGTTATATAAAACTTGCTTTATAAATATTTGCCGATTGTTGTCCTAGATTTTTGCTCTGTGCTAGGAATTTGAGTTATTATAGACATATACTGCTTCGATTCTTATCTAGGATGATTATCTGTTAGTTTCTGAACTCTAGAGAAAGATTTAGAGATGACATCTACTTGGGTATCAGAGCTTAATGCCTCTGTGTGGTTGTGCTGTGCTGAGAGATCGTTAGTGCGATAGCATAGTTCTCTTATGTGTTGTTGAGGAGGTAGAGAGATCATTTCCTTGGTGATATATTCGGTCTCTCGATTTGGGTTAGAAATTACTTAGATTGTGAGTGATACATAGTGACATTGATGAGTATTGTTAGGTTGTATGTAACTGGTCGATAGATTTAAGTATGTGATGAGTAGATTATTTGCAGGATTGATAAGTTCTTCCTTAGTTTTTATTTTTGTTTACATTTATTTTCTGTTGATAACATTTTTTTACAAACCCATTTATCCCCAAACTCATTAACGAGAGATTTGTCGAACGGAAATTCAATAACCAATCTCTGTGGACACGATAAATTCCTGGATAAATATTTTCAAAACTTTTGTTGGTTGCCGCTACACCGCTTCCAATAGCTATCAACACAAACATGTGAGGGAGAATAGAATTGCTAGTGATATTTCATGGCAGGGACAAGAATTGACCTGCTCTGATACTAACTATAACACCCCGTACATATATGTCTAGAATAATATGCAGTGATGTTAATTATGGTACAAGGAAACATACAAATAACTAGAAAAGATAACAAAATTAAATTGTATACAACATAATTCTAAAACCGAATATATACAATAAGCTTGTCTTCAACATTTCACAGCGGAATGATAACTTCTGCGAAGGTCATCCTGCAATTTACTCGTCTATAGTCTTCAAAACTGTCCATCTAGCAATTCTACCTTTTTAACCTGTTCCTGAAAATAATAAGAGGATTGGGGTGAGATTACTAAATCTCAATGAGTTCCCCTATCTTACGATTTCACTCGGTTCTACAGGGTACATGCATTAAAAGAGATTCACCGCGAATCTGGTTTTCTCTCATGGCTGGGTACAAGTACACAACAACAGTACACCACCATTGAAAGTCCCATAACTTTCCAATGAGGCAAAAACAAACACATAATCAAAAGCAACCAAGTATGCAGACCTGTACCCATGTACGAGGAATCTAGGAGTAAGTTTACTTTCCCTTACTCAGGTTACACTTTCACACCCTCTGTGAGTTCCCCCCGTGCATCGCATTGAAGACATGCCCCAATCATATCACGATGACCTGAATAATTCCTAAGTGGAATTCCATCTCTAATAAGTCCAAGAATTACTTCACCGATAAGGCGACACATCTCACTCATCATCCAAACGCATATGATCAACCGTCGATGCAAAATGCCATTTTGACATTACCTATGTGGCGTTATAACCCCACCGTATCAAGCCCGTGATACAATTAACTGCTAGTGGAACGCTACACAAGGACCCACATAAGAACATCACAATGGTAGCTAAGGTGTTATGACATACCAAGCACGCATATGCAATTAACTGATGGTGAAATGTTGCATAAGGATCCACACAAGCACATCACAACGGTATAAATAACACACTAGTTCTAAGTCATGAGTGATTTAAGTCCTAGTATCCGGGCCTACTTTGTTTCACACATACATCAAAATTACAACACTGAACATTCAACTCAAACGACGGGCAATCACAATCATCTCATATGATATCACATATTGCATAACACATACAACATTCTATGTTATAGCACTTTATCATATAATGTAAATTCAACATATTCATACATAGATACTCATGTCATAAGGGATAACCTATCGCTAGGTAAGAGGTGTCATAGTACCTACCATAATATGGGATTTCACTCAACGGATTTAAAATAATATAGTTTTGTCCAGGAGGGCGCGCTAAGCGGAACCTCCTACGCTAAGTGCGCTCTGCAAAATATTCAATTTTTCAAGCTTCAGTAGGGCACTTTAAGCGGGATAGACGTGCTAAGAGCGGTTTATGATTTCTCAAACTTTCAGTAAGGCGCGCTGAGCGCGACCCCGCGCGCTAAGCGCGATCAGCGAACTTTCAAATTTCCACTATCATAAGGGTGCGCTAAGCGCGACCCCGCGCGCTAAGCATGGTCTGCGAAAAACAGAAAAACCCGAACATCATCAGTTCTGTTTTTGGATTCCAAAACTCGATTTCTCACTTCAATTTACATATCCAAAGTATACATCATTATTTTTCAGGTTAGGAACATGTTATTCAACATTAAAAGTCAAAATGTATTCAATGATTCTCAATATAACCCTTAACCTCAATTCATGTCATGGTCCCAAATTTTACCCCAACTTCTAACTATTGAACTCACCTAGCATTAATAGAGGTCTGGATGGTGTTCTTGCTGCTATTGAATCTTTATCATGCTCAAACTTCTACCTTTAAGATCATCAAATCCGTAGCTCACCTTTACCCATTTTCAACAAGTATGTCTCAACTTCAAACTCGATTTTATCCTTCAATACATAAGCTATGATCATGAAATTATATATTAAAATGAAGGGAATTTTGTGTAGATTTCAAAACTTCAAGAATTACCTGAATTGGAGCTATGAGTAAAATGTTATGGCTTGTTGATTAAAGGTTGTCCCAAGAACTCATACCATAAACTTAGCTTCAGACCCCCAACTTCAAACTTGATTATCTCTCTAATCACAAATATGTAGAAGATAAATCTTATATTTAAATTGTAGAGAATTTTGTGAGCTTTCCGAAAAGTCTAAAATCATCTCAATTTAAGTTGTGAGCTAAGGGATATTACGTTTTTGGTGAGGACTTCTCCATTGCTACGAAAATGGAGTTGATGGTGGTGAACTTATATTTCTCCTTATCTTCCCTTTACTCTTCCTTCCATAAGAATTTGATTTGCTAATGTATCTATCAAACATGCCATTAACTCATATGTTATATTCTCCTCTATGCCTAAATTTCCCCTTAACTAAGTTGTATATTCTCTCATGCCACTTAGTTAGTTTCTAACCATTCCTCTTAATAAATATATGTATATCCAAATACAATATATTCATATTAATAGAATTGGGATGTTACATTTTGTGATATGGTGGCAGAACCTACTGTTAATACTGGTTTGCGTTTTTTGTTCGCAAATGTCGCGGTTAGCAAGAGTCGCCACCGACTTTTATTTTATCCAATCAGGAAAAGGAAAAAGAACAGAAAAAACCTTTTTCGAGATGTTTCTGAGTACGGGGGGTAGATTATAGAAAGGGAAGGTGTTAGCACCCTTTATATCTTTGGTTTTCCATGGGCTCTTAGGTACTTGCTCATTTTGAAATTGCTTGCGTGTGCCTGTTTTGAAAAGTTTTGTTTTACTTCGTTTTAACCCTTGTTTTTGTCCTCAAGAGTGTTATGAAGTTGTTTTTGAAAACTTTTTTTGGGAAAGTGTTGGTGTGAAAAAGTTTTTGTATGTTTGAGCAAGTACCTAAGAACTAATCTACCTACTCGAAAACCTCGGAGACCAGACCCAACTCTTCAAAATCCAGGAGACCAGACCCAACTCTTCAAAATCCAGCCCAGGAACCTTCTGGATTTCCATAGCGCTCATACGCTCTTCTAACTGCTTATACCTTTCATCAGCCGGAGGGTACTGATCCTCATTGTAATCAGTTTCATTGTCATACTCCTTAGGACAAGGGTCCTCTTCTCTGGCTTCAAACTCTTAGTTCTCTCCCTCTTTAGATGAAGAAGCTAGATCAACAACCCGTCTAGGCGGCCCTCTGAACCTTCTGCTCATATGTGCCACACCGGCTGTCTTCTTGGTCTTCTTAACAATCAGAGCCTTCAGCTCTTCCTGTCCTTTGGCCAGAGCCACAATCATTTACTGGAATTGCGTGTTCTGAGTCTTAAGATCGTTCACATTTTGTTCAAGAGCCATTGTTGAAATAAACAGCGGAGGAGATGAGAAACCTGTTATGAATCATGTACATGCAATGCTATGAATGGGATGCGTATGCAATGATTTCAAAGACTTTGGGAAATTTAAATTTGCGAGCCAAAATGAAACAAAGATTTTATTAGTTGAATTCAAAGTTCAAATGCCTTTTAGGCATTACAATTAAAACAAATCTAACGACTAGAAAAATCAAAAATCCCATGGATGCTTCCTCTTTGTGCCAAGATAGACATTAAGTCCTCTTTCCTCATGGAGCTTCTTTATGAGCTAAAACTTTCCTCTCATGGTCATATAACTGATACCTTTAAGTATCCAACTCTTTCTTCAACTGAATCCAAGACCTCTGTAGTTCTCCAAGATCAGCGGGCATATCAGGATGGAGAATCGTGTAAGGAATACCTTCTTCCGTAGTGGGTTCCACAATCACTGGTAAAACGACCATATAGGGCATCATAAGTTTCTGGGCACAAGCTTGTACCCTTTGGAGATAAGGTTCCATAGGAATGGAAGCCTTTAGCCCCAAAGCCTTGGCGCCTGAACTGTTTACCATGCTCCAAGCTCGTATGAACCTCTGACGATACCCTTGAACATCATCCTCATAGTTGAATACAATGCCCTCAATAAGTAAATCATGGGGACCATCTCTTCGAGCGTAACCAAATTGTCACAAAGCTAAACAAGGATTGTAGGTTATACCCCCTCTGATGCCAAGTAACGGGACATTAGGGTACTCCTCACAGTGGTCAATAATAGCAGTGTTTTCCATAGCTCGGGAACACCAGAGAATATCCGTGTGAGTGAGTGACATTATCCTTTGTGACCAACGCAAGCTGTTGTACCCCAAAATTTGCTCTCCCATATTCTTCAAGGTTTTCTAAGATCATGCTTCAAAATCTCCCAAGAGTTGCACAGTCCAATGGCCTCCTAACAGTCAAAAATTAGGGTTTTGGTTCTGGCAAAGAAGTTGAAGTTTCCAAGGGTCCAATCAAGTCCCAAATGCCTATAAACATTGTCAAGCATCCATATGCCAAGTTTCAAGACTCACAGCACAAAATTGCACAGTCAAAAACCCTAATTGCTACACAATCAACTACAGGGGCAAAATGGTCATTTGACAGTCAAAAGTCAAAAATTTTGGTAAACATCTTATTTTGAAGCCACAAACATCATTTGATCAATTCTTGATCATGATTCTCAAGGCATGGCTCAAAAAGTCTCAAGATGCAAAAGTTTCTATTTTTGGACAGTTGGAAAAGTCAACTGCAAATTGACCAGGGCATAACTTCCACATGGTTTATCAGAAAAATCCCATCCAAAGCTCATTTTTAATAGAATGAAATTTCCTACAACTCATGTTCACACTTCAATTCCAAGAAATGCTCTCACAAAAAGTTATCAATCTCAACATTATAGGTCAATTTCAAAAGTCAACAAAAAGGCACTTTAAGTCAAAGACCATAACTTGAGATTGGTAAATCAAAATGACATGGGACCAAAGACATTGGTTAGAGGACTTCAAGACCTTTCCAAAATGTCCAAGAACATGATCAAAGCTTAAACATTGAGCAAGATATGCCTTGTGGAAGTTGGGAAATTTTTGGGAATTTTGAAAAGTCAACTTTACTTCAAATGCCTCAAAATTGCTAATGGGCCTCATTTTCTTCCATGAATCATCACCCAAAAGCTATGAACGACCCATTAAGCTAAAAGGGAGTTATTTTCTTATTTTTAATTAATTAATTGAGTTTTTAATCCTATTAATTCATTTAATTAAAATTAATTATGAAAAAAATACTAAAATAAAGGTTTTGAATCTTTTTGTGGAGCATATTCTCCCATTAAGAGCTCAATATTTCGTGCATCCCTCAAAAGGAAAGAATCTTCCATGATTGGCAATGATTGGCATAAGATTGGTATGGAAAAGATTGAAAAAAGATCATGAAAATCAAATATTCAAAATCATCAATGCAAAGGCTTTGGGCTTGGTCTTTCTGACCTAATTCCTTCCACATATATGCACAAACATAAACCTAATGCCAAGGACAAGCAAGCTGCGCAGAAACTCATAGAACAACTTTGCACTTTTTTCCTAAAAATCTCAAAACTGTTTTCATAGCTAGAGCTTGTTTCAAAGATAAAAAACCATTCCAATACACTCCTGACACATCCAGGAATCTTTTTCAATCAAAACCACGCCTCCATACTCAAGGAATTGGTAGATTGAAGTCTAACTTTTCATAAAATTATTCTTAATCGTGTTTTGATTTCTAGACATTTTCCATGCATTTTAATGATTGATTTATACTAACATGATCTCTCTGAAGCTATTGGTACCATCCAATTGAATTATTAAGCCCTGTGCACGAATCCACCATGAAAGCTGCTTAGGGTTTCAGAGCTCCAATTTTGGGGTTTCATTCATCTGGAAAAATTGGACAATAAGACCAGTATCATTGGATTCAGGATATCCAAACGAATTGATCTCACTATTCGCGCCCAATTTATATTGCCATATATGCTAATCGCTATTTTCAGGTTCTGCACTTAGTGGGGGTTTAAAACCCCCGCTAACTGATTATGTTACAGCTAAAACGATTAAGATGATGCTTGCGTGTCTGGACGTGACTGGGAGATTCAAATCTTCGCGCTTAATTTTTGTTTTACACCAATAGCATTTGTTTTCATATACATTAATCAGGTTCTACTAAGTTAATAAATAAACACATTGGTTGGGTTGGTAGATGTGCTGTCACGCAGGTACTGGGACCTGGGTTCGATTCCCAGGTCCCCCACTTCCTCTATAATTTTTTCTTTAACGCGCTTCTGTGCAGTGTGCTCATAAGGGACCATCGTACAACCTCATCTCCTGGCCTGCCAAGTGTCCATAGGCTCTGATCTGAAGGCCACAAAAGTGGCTCACCATGCGCGTCAGTCAACTGAGTCCCATGTGATCATTGAAAGTCAAAGAGGCCTGGAATCTGTTGGGCCAAAATGCTTCCCAAACACCTCCAAAAGGGTCAGAACACCCCCAGGGTTTGCTCAATCTTTTTATTCTTTTTCTTTTAATATTTTTTCCCTTTTATTCTTTTTAATTTGTTTTATTGTTTTAATTAATTCACCAAAATAATTTTCATAAATATAAAATCCAGAAAAAGTCAAAAATAAAAATATGTTTATTAATATTTAATTCATTATTATATTTTTGTAAATAAATTTAATAATCAATTTAGGTTAAAATTTTAATGTTTTTTTTCTTAAATAATTAAAAAATGTAGAAATTAGGGTTTGTCACATTTTCACCCTTTTTCTTAAATAAATAAATAATTCCCATCATTATTACTAACTATTAATTATCTTGTAAATAAACATGTAATTAAATAATTAGTATAAATTAGGTTAAAACTTTAATCTTTTTCTTTAATAACTTAAAAATGTTTAGAATTAGGGTTTCCTTTAATTAATACTCTTTATTTCCATTAAATACAAAAAACATAAAAAAAAATCATTTCTTTTCTTTATTTAATAATTAATTAACCTTCAATTTCAATTTAATTTCTTTCAAGGGTCCAATGCCCTCGCGTATTCGATTCCAATTTCTTTTCGCACGCGTACTCTTATGTTTCTTTTAAATATTATATAATTGCCCCAAAGCTTTGTAATAGTAATTAGGACCTTTACTTTCCGCACTTTTATTCAAAATCGGGTCTTTGTTAATTTGGCGATGTATAGACCCGCGCCTTGTAATAGCGTAGGACCTTTATTTTCCGCATTTTAATTTCCGCACCTTTTAAACTGCTAATCACATGAAAGAATGAATGGCCCAAATAAAATCAAAGCGTAACTCACCCAATGCATGATCAAGATAAAACATAAACTGAAAATGACACAATTCACACACCACTCTTAGGGTACGCTTCACTGTTGCCTTACCTTCGAAACGTGGTCGTCGAATATAGGACGTCTTAGTGAGTCCTTATGTCCATTGATCTAGTTGCCTCGAACAAGTCGCCTTGGAATAGTTGCCTCGAAACGGTTGCCTCGGAATAAAAAGATCAATGGCATAAGGGTAGCTTCTAAGGTGTCCTATTGTTGCTCCGGTGACCACACTGTCCCTAAAAACGAATTGACCCGAACACCTCCAACGGTGGTGCTACCTACCTCTCAATGGTGGGATGGCACTACCTTAAGGACATTTACACAGCCTAATTCCTTAGGGTAGGTAGATGACTCGTAGATACTTGCTCTAATTCACAAAAAATCAAAAACTCTTTTCACACCGACACTTTTCAAAAAGCTTTCAAAAACAACTTTTCAAACACTCTTGAGGACTGATACAAGAGTCGATCTGAAATTTTCAACGAAACTTTTTCAAACCCACTCACCTTGAGAAGCAAACAAACATTTTGAAAACACAATGAGCAAGTATCTAAGAGCCCATGGATAACCATGGATAGAAAGGGTGCTAACACCTTCCCTTTCTATAAATCTACCTCCCGAACCGAGAACTAATCTCAATAAGGAATTTTTCTGTGCTTTTGTCCTTTCCATGTTGGAGAAAATAAAAGACGGTGGCGACTCTTGCTTCCGCGACATTTTGCGAACCAGCGTTAAACAGTCAGTTCCAGATCCACCGATCACAGAACTAGCGACTCTGCTGGGGAATACTTTAAAGTGAGGTGTACCTTAGGATAGATTATACTTATGTTTTCAATTGCCTGATTTGTGTACTTTAATATTATTGGGCCTGTTTTGGGAGTTCTATAGATCCTAACCCGGATCTGGGGGATACCTCTTAGAAAGTAGCAACAAGACTGTGAGGGAACTGTGCGGGGTATACCGACACGGTTGAAGCAGTCTGCTACGTTGATGTGGCACTTTGGTGTGTACCGGTAACCCTTGAGTTCAGTCAAGGAGAGTACGGGGCCTCCGCGTGGTGTCGTGAAGCATCAACTGACCTTAGGAACCTTAATTGAACTATCTTGGCCTCTTTAGGGTAGTGAGATAACTGACTTTGGTGCAGTCCGAGGTTGGTTGATACTCGATACTACACTCAATTGAGGGTTGTTTTCTTAGAATATTTCGGTCGCCAGTTCAGTGGCTAAATCGAAACGATGAACAATGAAAGAAATCCAGTGATATTGGGACCCTTAGAACACGGTTTCTTCTGATAGGACAGGTTGAGCCCACCAACTTCAAGAGGGTAATACCCAGACCCCATGCAGGCCTAAACTCTAAGGGCTTGTCTTGTGTGACTTGTGTGCCTTACCATGTTTGCCTTTGTAAATATTTGTGGTGTGTTTAATCATAGCATCATGACATCATACAGCATCATATGCATTGGCTAACCATTTCAGGGGTTCGAATCTTCATCTTTGTTCTTGTTTTGTAGGACATGGAAACTGTTCGTAGAAAGACTATTCAGATCAGCCTTGTAAGGATCCCTCCTCAGCTTAAGGAGCTTATATCCAGGATTCCCGAGAGTTCTTTGTTCAGTGAGAGACATGGAAGACTCATCAGCTTGGTCAACACCAACATTGAGGAAGATATGATAAAGGTCCTGTTCCAGTTCTTTGACCCTCTACACCACTGTTTTACTTTCTTGGATTATCAACTGGTGCCTACATTGGAAGAGTTCTCCCGGCTTCTGAAGATCCCTATCCTTGACCAACTACCCTACAACAGTACGGAAAAGGAACCCAAACTTGAAGAGATTGCTAAAGCCTTACACCTACAACCATCTGGCCTCAAGGGACATTGGGAAGTTAGAAGTGGTATCAAAGGGTTCTTAGCCAGGTTTCTGTTTGAGAAGGCCCAAGAATGTTGGAACTCCCTTGACCTACAAGCTTTTGAAGAAGTTGTGGCCCTCCTTGTCTATGGTTTGGTGTTGTTCCCTAATCCAGATCAGCTTATAGATATCAGTGTTGTCCAGATCTTCATGTCCAGGAATCCTATACCTACGTTGCTTGGGGACATCCTTCACTCATGTTACACTCGAACCATGAGAAAAAGAGGTGTTCTTATGTGCTGCACTCCTCTCCTGGGAAGGTGGTTTATTTCGCACCTTCCACAATCAGTTTTGAAGAACGAGCGGGGTTTGAGATGGTCACAGCGATTGATGACTCTTACACATGCTGATATACATTGGTGCTCTCGGTCCAGAGAGGATGTCACTATCATTGATCATTGCGGGGAGTACCCTAATGTTCCTTTACTTGGAATCAGAGGAGGTATTACTTACAACCCGTGCCTGGCTTGGAGACAGTTTGGTTATGCTCGGAGGGACGGCCCTCATGACATGTTAATTCCTGACATATTTTTTGACTTCGACAACGATGCACAAGGACTTCACCAGAGATTTATCAGAGCTTGGAGGATGCCAAGTAGGATAGACAACAAAACACTGGGGCACAAGAACTCCATCCCGTTGGAACCTTATCTCAAGTGGGTACGAGCCCGCTCCCAGAAGTTAGTAATGCCTTATCCTCATATTCTCCCTGTGATCAAAGAGCCAGTATTGGAAGGAGAGGTGTCCTACACCATTCAACATCCTGACATGCCCACGTCCTGGGAAGAGATGCAGAAGAGCTGGATCCAGCATAAAGAAGAACAAAATTCTCTTGAGACCAGTCTACATGCTAGTGAAAAGAAGGTCTTGGAGCTCACTCGCCTACTGCACGAGGAGAGGAATCTCAACACCTACATTGCTCCAAAGAGGATGCGTAGTGTCTTTTGGGATGGATTTGCTTTTGTAATGTTTACCCATGAGGCTTTGATGTACCAAACAATTATTTTCTTAATGATAACGTGTGTTCCTTTTTGTCTACAACAAATTTGAACTTTCGAACCCTTGAATGCATTGCATAAACACATATCATTCATCATGTGCATAGCAGATACTCTTCTTTTTAGGTTGCTTACTGTTCTTCATTGTTTATTTCAGCATCATGAACCCCGAATCATCTACCGAGCTGTCTATCAAGGCCCTTCAGGCGCAGAACGCACAATTTCAAGAGCTGATTATGGGTTTGGCTCAAGGTCAAGAAGAGCTGAAGGCTTTGCTCCTGAAGAAGGAGAAGAAGAAGAAGAGAACTGTTATATTTAACACGGGCCGGAGATTTGGTAACACACTGCAGAATGAGGAAGCTAGTTCTTCTGTAGGCAAAGACAGTCCCCAGGGGGGAAGAGGTCCTAGTCCGGTAGTCTCTGACAACGAGACTGATTTTAATGAGGAACAGTATCTTCCAGCTGAAGACAGATACAAGCAGTTGGAAGACCGTCTGAACGCCATGGAGATTCAACAAGTGCCTGGTTTGGATTTCGGAGACTTAGGTTTATCTACTGGTGTGATCATCCCTCACAAGTTTAAAGCACCATCTTTCACCAAGTATGACGGGGCGTCTTGCCCTAAGCTACACCTCAGATCTTATGTGCGGAAGATTCATCCGTATATAGTGGATAAGAACTTGTGGATCCACTTCTTCCAGGAGAGTCTTTCAGGGACTCATCTCGAATGGTTCTATCAGCTGGATGGAACCAAGGTTCATAACTGGGAGGAGTTGGCTACTACTTTTTACAAGAAATATCAATATAATGCCGACCTTGCTCCTACACGTACCCAACTCCAGGGTATGTCGCTAGGATCAGGCGAAGGTTTTAAAGAGTATGCACAGAAGTGGAGGGATCTGGCTGGTAGGGTGAAGCCTCCGTTAACAGACCGTGAGCTGGTAGATATGTTCTTGGGGACCCTCTCCGGGCCATTTTTCAATCATCTTATCGGTAATTCGTCTGCAGGGTTTACTGACCTCATTCTGACAGGGGAAAGGATAAAGGCTGGCATGAAGTCCAGTAAAATTCAGAAAGGTGCGTCTTCAAGTTCTGAGAAGAAACCCTTTAAGAAGGAGGCTAGTGCTGTGTATGGGCCTAGAAGGCAAGATAAACTGGAGCGCCGCCAATCTGTCAACGCGGTGATGATTGCTAAACCTGCTGCCGCTCCTTGGCAAACTAATCAACCAAGGGGTGAAAGACCCAGAAGAGAATTTACCCGGCTGAGTATGACCCTGTCACAAATCTTGCTGCAACTCTTATCAACCAACTTGGTGACTGTCAGGGAGGCCCCAAAGGTTGTGAATACTGCCTCTCCCAAGTATAATCCAAATGCCCGCTGTTCTTATCACTCTGATAGCCCGGGGCATTCTACTGATGACTGCTGGGCCCTGAGAAATAAGGTGCAGGACCTTATTGATGCAAAGGAGATACAATTTGAGGCGCCTGAGGGGCCAAATGTTGTGACTGCTCCTATGCCCCAGCATGGAGTAAATGCCATTGATGAAGACTTGTATGCCGTTTCTGTGAATGATGTAGCTACTCCTTTGTTGACTGTTAAGAGGAACCTGTTGCTAGCCGGTTTATTTCCGGGTTGTAGCGAGGGTTGCCTTTTGTGTGCTGTTTCCTTTACTGGTTGTCCGTTGCTGAAGTTAGGCATCCAAAGCCTGATGGATAGCAAAGAGATTCTGTTCAAGAAGACCGCTGTTCCTTTTGTTCCTGTGGAAGAAGTATCCGTCGTTACAATTTTCAACAATCCAATCAAGGCTCCCCCGAGGAAGCCAGTTAAAATCATGACTGTCGCACCCATTGTTATTACTGTTCCGGGGCCCCTCCCCTATGAATCTGATAAGGCTGTCCCATGGCACTATGGGGCAGATGTATATGTACTTGGAATAAAGCAAGAATTCAACACCGGTACCAGCATCAGCAATATTACCGGTCCAGCTAAAGTAACTCGCAGTGGCAGGCTCTTCTCGCCTGACATTGCACCACCAGCTATTCGAAGACCTCTCATAATTACGCCTGCAAGTGCGCCTGTTTCCACTTCTGATCAAGTTGCTGCCCCTGCTACCGAGTCATCTAATGCTCAGGGCAAAGGGATTGATGATGAGCCTGCCCGGATGGAGGCACCAAAATCTGTGAATGTTGAAGCCTCCCAGCAAGAGATGGAGGAAATTATTAAAATAATCAAGAAGAGTGATTTTAATGTTGTTGAACAGCTGGGGCATACCCCCTCCAAGATCTCTATGCTCTCATTGCTGTTGTGCTCAGAGGCCCACGCCAAGGCCTTGATTTCATTTCTGAAGACGGCCCATGTGCCACAAGAGACCTCTGCAGATTAATTTACCGATTGCGTAGCCAATTTGACAGCTGACAATGGCTTGGGTTTCTCGGATGCTGATCTTACCGCTAAGGGAAAGAACCACAATGATGCCCTGCATGTCTCCATTGAATGCAGGGGCACTACTCTTGCTCACATGTTGGTGGACACCGGTTCTTCCCTGAATGTGTTGCCCAAGAAGGCCTTAGACCGGTTGGATTGTGAGGGCCTGGAGTTGAAACCTAGCAACATCATTGTTCGAGCCTTTGACGGATCGAAGAGGATGGTTCATGGAGAAGTAGACATTCCTATTCGTGTGGGTTCTCAAGTATTTGACTCAACGTTCTATGTGATGGATATTCGTCCATCTTATTCCTGTTTACTGGGTCGACCTTGGATTCACAAAGTTGGGGCAGTGACCTCTACCCTACACCAGAAACTCAAGTACCCCGTCAGGGGGAAGATTGTCATTGTGCAGGGAGAGGAAGAATATATGATGAGCCATTTGAATTCCTTCCGGTATATTGAGATGGACGGGGAGTTTATTGAAACCCCCTTTCAGCATTTTGAAGAGGTACCTCCAACATTGGCAGCAGCAGAAAAAGTGGTTGAAGAGGACTTTCCCTTGAAGATGGCTTCCTTGAAGGACGCTCGGGCTGTAATCGAGAAAGGTGGATGTACTAACTGGGGCAGGCTCCCTGATTTCACTCCTAAAACTGATAAGTTTGGACTGGGTTTTACTGCAGAGGCTCAGAGGGCTATGCGCAAAGCTAGAACCGGAAGACCTCTTGTGCTCATCACCAATCCAGGAGTGAATGCTATTGGGGATGAAGACGAAGTGGAAGAATCAGAGTTCGATAGCTGGATCTACCCAACGACTGACGGTGGATTGAACAATTGGACTGCAAAAGATCATACACCTGTTACTTTTGTTACACAGTAATGAATTCCTTTGTTTTTGTTATTTGTAATAAACAATGAATTGAAACTTTATGGCCCGGTGTCTTACCCGGGGCACCGTTGGCTTCATTTGTGAGGGCTTATAACTGTCATTTCCATATATCATGAATAAAGATCTTGGACTTTTTTCGCATTTCAAATCTTGTGCTCCCTTTCTTTCTTTCTTTCTTTATATATTGCAAAACGGCTGTATTTACACACACTCACCCATACAGGTTTCAATCCACTCTGGATCTCACTAGTTACGACTCTGCTACTGCCAGTTATGACTTCGAAAATCCGATCAACTTAGCCGAAGACGAAGGTGAAGATGATTGCGAAGTGCCTGGAGAACTTGCAAGACTGTTACTCCAGGAAGAGAGGGCAATTCAACCACATGAAGAGCCAGTGGAAACGATAAATCTGGGTACTGAGGCAGACAGAAAGGAAGTCAAGATTGGTGCCAACCTAGAGCTCAGCGTGAAGCAACGGTTGACTCAGATGCTACATGATTATGTGGAGATCTTTGCCTGGTCCTACGAAGACATGTCCGGGTTGGATACTGACATTGTGGTCCATCATTTGCCTACCAAGGAAGACTGCCCTCCGGTTAAGCAAAAGGTCCGCCGTATGCGTCCAGAAATGTCTGAAAAGATCAAAGCTGAGGTTATGAAACAGTTTGATGCCGGGTTTCTTGCAGTGACTTCTTACCCTCAGTGGGTTGCTAATGTGGTGTCGGTACCAAAGAAAGATGGTAAAGTCAGAATGTGTGTCGACTATAGGGATCTGAACAGGGCCAGCCCCAAGGATGACTTCCCCTACCTCACATTGACGTTCTAGTAGACAATACTGCTCAGCACAAGGTGTTCTCTTTCATGGATGGCTTTTCAGGTTATAATCAGATCAAGATGGCTCCTGAAGACATGGAAAAGACTACCTTTGTTACTCAGTGGGGCACCTTCTACTACAAGGTCATGCCATTCGGGTTGAAAAATGCTGGGGCAACCTACCAACGTGCCATGGTTGCTTTATTTCATGACATGATCCATCATGAGATAGAAGTATATGTCGACGATATGATTGCAAGGTCTCAAACTGAGGAGGAACACCTTGACCATCTGCAGAAACTGTTTGACCGTTTGAAACTATACAAGCTGAGGTTGAACCCGAACAAGTGCACCTTCGGGGTAAGGTCTGGAAAGTTGCTAGGCTTCGTTGTAAGTGATAAGGGTATTCAAGTGGACCCTGCCAAGGTTAAAGCCATTCAAGAGATTCCAGTTCCCAGGACAGAGAAAGAAGTCAGAGGCTTTCTAGGACGTCTGAATTACATTGCCCGATTCATCTCGCACCTAACTGCTACCTGTGAGCCAATCTTCAAGCTGCTGAAGAAAGATCAGGTAGTACGTTGGAACGATGAATGTCATGCCGCTTTTGACAGAATCAAAGAGTATCTCCAAGAACCACCCATCCTTATGCCACCGGTTGAAGGGAGACCTCTGATACTATACCTGACAGTACTTGACAACTCAATGGGGTGTGTGCTGGGGCAGCATGACGAGTCTGGCCGAAAAGAGCATGCCATTTATTACCTTAGCAAAAGGTTTACCGACTGTGAGACCCGATACTCACTGCTCGAGAAAACTTGCTGCGCTTTGGTATGGGCTACTCGCCGGCTGAGACAGTATATGCTGACTCACACTACCTTGTTGATTTCAAAGATGGATCCTATAAAATACATATTTGAAAAGCCTGCTCTGTCTGGGAGAATATCAAGATGGCAAATGATCTTGACAGAATATGACATCCAGTACACGACTCAGAAATCTATCAAAGGAAGTGTATTGGCAGACCACTTGGCACATCAGGCAGTAGACGACTACCAGTCAATGAACTTCGAGTTTCCAGACGAGAGCATCATGATAGTGACTGATTGTGAAGTACCTGGACCGGATGAAGGACCTGAGGAAGGATCCCGATGGTCTATGCACTTTGACGGAGCCTCCAATGCTTTGGGTAATGGTATCGGCGCTGTAATCATATCCCCTCAAGGCACTCATACTCCACTCACTACCCGGCTATGTTTCAACTGCACCAACAACATGGCGGAGTATGAGGCATGCATCATGGGTCTTCAAGCTGCGATCGACTTAAGGATCAAGTTTCTGAGTGTCTTCGGAGATTCCGCTCTCGTGATTAATCAGATCAAAGGCGAGTGGGATACGAAACATCCGAATCTTATTCCTTACAAAGAATGTTTGTTGACATTGATCCCCCATTTCACAGAGATAACTTTTGAACATTTCCCAAGAGAGGAGAATCAGTTGGCGGACGCGTTAGCTACGATGTCTTCTATGTTCAAAGTCAAATGGGACAATGAGGCTCCCCGGGTCATTGTCTGGAAACTAGACGAACCGGCATACTGTTGTGATCTTGAGGCTGAGGTAGTGACTGAAAAACCTTGGTATCATGAGGTGAAGAGATACTTGGAATCTCAGGAGTATCCTGAAGGTGCATCTGTAAATGATAAGAAGTTTCTGAGAAGGTTCGCAGCAAAGTTCTTCCTCAGCAACGGCATCCTGTACAAGCGAAACCATGATTCGACCTTATTGCGTTGTGTGGATAAGACTGAGGCGGAAAGGATCACGGCGGAGCTACACGAAGGTACCTTCGGAACGCATTCCAGTGGACATACTATGGCAAAGAAAATCCTTCGGGCAGGGTATTTCTGGTCCACAATGGAAGCCGACTGTTACCAGCATTCTAGGACATGTCACAAGTGCCAGATTTATGCAGACAAGGTGCACGTTCCTCCAGTTCCTCTGAATGTCTTGACAGCACCTTGGCCTTTTGCAATGTGGGGCATAGACATGATCGGCGAGATTAAACCTACGGCATCCAACGGGCATCGCTTCATCCTGGTAGCGATCGATTACTTTACAAAGTGGGTTGAAGCCGCTTCCTACGCCACTGTGACCAAGAACGTTGTGGCACGGTTCATTCGACACAACTTGATCTGTCGATACGGCTTCCCAGAAAGAATCATTACAGACAACGGTACCAATCTCAATAACAAAATGATCACTGAGCTCTGCGAGCAATTTAAGATACAGCACCACAACTCTTCTCCCTACCGGCCGAAGATGAATGGGGTTGTAGAAGCAGCGAATAAAAATATCAAGAAGATTGTGCAGAAGATGACAGTGACCTATAAAGATTGGCACGAGATGTTACCGTTTGCTCTACATGGGTACCGTACCTCAGCAAGGACGTCAACTGGGGCAACTCCTTTTTCCTTGGTCTACGGCATGGAGGCAGTCTTGCCGATCGAAGTGCAGATACCCTCTCTCCGGATAATGAAGGATGCAGATCTGAGCGAAGATGATTGGATCCAGACACGACTTGATCAGTTAAATCTAATTGACAAAAAGAGACTCACTGCTATTTGTCATGGTCAAACGTACCAAAAACGGATGATCAGGGCATTTAACAAGAAAGTCAGACCACAAGAATATCAAGTTGGGGATCTGGTAATCAAACGCATCATCCTTCCTCAAAATGATCCCAGGGGCAAATGGACCCCTACGTACGAAGGGCCATTTGTGGTTAAACATGTGTTCTCAGGAGGAGCCATGATCCTAACCACCATGGATGGTGACGACCTTCCTCACCCCGCCAATGCAGACATAGTAAAAAGATACTACGCATGATAAAAGACCCGCTAGGTTGACATACCTAGGCAAAAATTAGGGCTTCCCGGCGAACCAAAAGGGTTCGGGAAAAATGAGGGATGAAATGAAAAAATCTGTACACCTGGCAAGTCAAAAACCTGAAAAGGCGGCTTGGGCAAAAATGGGTATCCCGGTGGACTGAAAACCCGAAAGGGCGGTCCAGGCAAAAGTTAGGGATAAAGCGTAATACTATGTCTCATTGGATCACTTTGCATCCAGAATCCGGTATCAACATCAAGTTCAGACGACATCAATCAATCAGCTTCATCTTCAGCTAGGTCATCAAGTGATGAGACGCTCGAAGATATAAAGGCGATAGCAGAGTTGGAACCCAGTGGGATTATTCTTTTCACATAGCTGTTTTGTTTTCCCTTTGTACAAATTTGTATAAACTCTTATTCGGCGGCGTTCTCTTACTAGGACGTCAGCCTCTTGTACATAAACGCCTATTTACAGGCAAATTCAAAAATCAATATAAATTCACTTTTCAGATCAATTGCCAATTGTTTTTCCTTTTTCTGTTTTGTTTTGCGAAGAACGTCTAAGGTTCAATTTGTGATATATGCATTTGACAATAATTGCTAACTCATAAATATTTGCATACGAAACAAAGGATTAATTACAGGTAACATTAGAAGCAGGGGCAATAATGAGTGGTCTAAGCGATCTAATTGCTCTGTCCATCAAGGTACCAAGGTAAGTTCAGCCGAAGAACATAACCAATATACCTTAATTCCCCAGAGAGTGAGTCGGCAAGTCAATGCACTCTCCCCAAGCAAAGCTATATTATCAGCCTTAAGGAAGTTGGGTATCCCCAGCAGATCTCAACATTCCTCAATGCAATATACGAATATTCTTAACAAGCATCCCCGACAGTCTTGGTCTAAGACTGTTCCCCGGCGGTATACCGGACATTCAACGGAGCCACTTCCCCAATATATCTCAAGATTTCCCCAGGAGAGTCCAGTACAAAGATTTCCCCAGGAAAGTTTGAATCATCTCCCCAGCAGTAAGCTTATCCCCAGTAGCTTCTGGAAGCTTATCCCCTGCAGAGCATGAATGCGTCTCCCGGCTTTATTCAAAGGTTATTTCCCTACCAGGATATAACTGGGTTATCCTCAGCCAAAAGCCACGGAAAGATCGTCCTCGGCGAAGTCTTCTTACCCCCCAACGAAGTCTATTAAAACTTCCAACATACCAACAGTATCCCCAGCAAAGTTATCATCAACATCTCAACAGAATACCTCTCTTCCCACAGAGTATTGTTCCCCAGCAAGATCGCTAGAATAATTTTCCCCTGCAGGGTATTCTATTCGCCAAGTTTATTCCCCAACGGAGTCATCTTCTCCTACCAGTATTCTTGCAACCATCATCCCCAGTGGAAACAAAAGCTCTACATCAGCCCAGGATTTAACTTCCCGGCATTCGTCAAGGATTTATTTTCCTAAGATGAAAACATAAATTCATAAACATCGCATTTCCATACATTATAGCATGCATATACGCATCATGAACATATAAACTCATCACGCATGTCATACATCATGACATCGCATACAACTAACGTTTTGTCTGTTCAGGACAAAGGTTAATACAAAGATAATTGCTATCAACGGTCGCAACTAAAGATCCGATTCTTGTATCTCGCCAGGGTGTATCTGTTGATGATCGATTCCAGACCCGATTCCTGTATCTTGCCAGGGTGCGTCTGAAGAGTTCGAGGATCCGATGCCTGTATCTTGCCAGGGTGTATCCGTTGAAGACTAACATTACCAGACCCGATTCCTGTATCTTGCCAGGGTGTGTCTGAAGAGTTTGAGGATCCGATTCCTGTATCTTGCCAGGGTGTATCTGTTGACGACTAGCATTACCAGACCTGATTCCTGCATCTTGCCAGGGTGTGTCTGAATAGTTGGAGGATCCGATTCATGTATCTTGCTAGGGTGTATCTGTTGACGGCTATATTCTCCAGACTCGATTCCTGTATCCTGCCAGGGCACGTCTGAAGAGTTTAAAGATCTGATTCCTGTATCCAGCCAGGGTGCATCTACACAAATAGTTTGAAGATTAACTCCTGTAACAGGCCAGGTAATCTTTCTTTTTCAGGTACGCAAGTTCTCGCTAAGGAAAATCTTACGCGATCGACACCCAGATGGCATCTATAAGCCCATCTCCACCTATCCATCACCTCTCAACATGGCATCTATAAGCCCATCCTCCTATCTACCAATCTCCAAATGGCATCTATAAGCCCATTCCCACCATCACACTGCTAACATGTGAGCGCAAATTTCTGGGCACTCTAGTGTTCAATCATCTTCCACCTTCGGATTACGAAAGGCACGCCAGCCAATCTACATCCTCAGGTTTAAGAAGATTGAACAGGGGCAACTTTTGTACCCCAAAATTTGCTCTCCCATATTCTTCAAGGTTTGCTAAGATCATGCTTCAAAATCTCCCAAGAGTTGCACAGTCCAATGGCCTCCTAACAGTCAAAAATTAGGGTTTTGGTTCTGGCAAAGAAGTTGAAGTTTCCAAGGGTCCAATCAAGTCCCACATGCCTATAAACATTTTCAAGCATCCATATGCCAAGTTTCAAGACTCACAGCATAAAATTGCACAGTCAAAAACCCTAATTGCTACACAGTCAACTGTAGGGGCAAAATGGTCATTTGACAGTCAAAAGTCAAAATTTTTGGTCAACATCTTATTTTTAAGCCACAAACATCATTTGATCAATTCTTGATCATGATTCTCAAGGCATGGCTCAAAAAGTCTCAAGATGCAAAAGTTTTTATTTTTGGACAGTTGGAAAAGTCAACTGCAAATTGACCAGGGCATAACTTCCACATGGTTTATCAGAAAAATCCCATCCAAAGCTCATTTTGAAGAGAATGACATTTCCTACAACTCATCTTCACACTTCAAGTCCAAGAAATGCTCTCACAAAAAGTTATCAATCTCAACATTATAGGTCAATTTCAAAAGTCAACAAAAAGGCACTTTAAGTCAAAGAACATAACTTGAGATTGGTAAATCAAAATGACATGGGACCAAAGACATTGGTTAGAGGACTTCAAGACCTTTCCAAAATGTCATAGAAAATGATTAAAGCTTAAAAATTGAGCAATATATGCCTTGTGGAAGTTGGGAAATTTTTGGGAATTTTGAAAAGTCAACTTTACTTCAAATGCCTCAAAATTGCTAATGGGCCTCATTTTCTTCCATGAATCATCACCCAAAAGCTATGCACGACCCATTAAGATAAAAGGGAGTTATTTTATTATTTTTAATTAATTAATTGAGTTTTTAATCCTATTAATTCATTTAATTAAAATTAATTATGAAAAAAATACTAAAATAAAGGTTTTGAATCTTTTTGTGCAGCATATTCTCCCATTAAGAGCTCAATATTTCGTGCATCCCTCAAAAGGAAAGAATCTTCCATGATTGGCAATGATTGGCATAAGATTGGTATGGAAAAGATTGAAAAAAGATCATGAAAATCAAATATTCAAAATCATCAATGCAAAGGCTTTGGGCTTGGTCTTTCTGACCTAATTCCTTCCACATATATGCACAAACATAAACCTAATGCCAAGGACAAGCAAGCTGCGCAGAAACTCATAGAACAACTTTGCACTTTTTTCCTAAAAATCTCAAAACTGTTTTCATAGCTAGAGCTTGTTTCAAAGATCAAAAACCATTCCAATACACTCCTGACACATCCAGGAATCTTTTTCAATCAAAACCACGCCTCCATACTCAAGGAATTGGTAGATTGAAGTCTCACTTTTCATAAAATTATTCTTAATCGTGTTTTGATTTCTAGACATTTTCCATGCATTTTAATGATTGATTTATACTAACATGATCTCTCTGAAGCTATTGGTACCATCCAATTGAATTATTAAGCCCTGTGCACGAATCCACCATGAAAGCTGCTTAGGGTTTCAGAGCTCCAATTTTGGGGTTTCATTCATCTGGAAAAATTGGACAATAAGACCAGTATCATTGGATTCAGGACATCCAAACGAATTGATCTCACTATTCGCGCCCAATTTATATTGCCATATATGCTAATCGCTATTTTCAGGTTCTGCACTTAGTGGGGGTTTAAAACCCCCGCTAACTGATTATGTTACAGCTAAAACGATGAAGATGATGCTTGCGTGTCTGGACGTGACTGGGAGATTCAAATCTTCGCTCTTAATTTTTGTTTTACACCAATAGCATTTTTTTTCATATACATTAATCAGGTTCCACTAAGTTAACAAATAAACGCATTGGTTGGGTTGGTAGATGTGTTGTCACGCAGGTACTGGGACCTGGGTTCGATTCCCAGGTCCCCCACTTCCTCTATAATTTTTTCTTTAACGCGCTTCTGTGCAGTGTGCTCATAAGGGACCATTGTACAACCTCATCTCCTGGCCTGCCAAGTGTCCATAGGCTCTGATCTGAAGGCCACAAAAGTGGCTCACCATGCGCGTCAGTCAACTGAGTCCCATGTGATCATTGAAAGTCAAAGAGGCCTGGAATCTGTTGGGCCAAAATGCTTCCCAAACACCTCCAAAAGGGTCAGAACACCCCCAGGGTTTGCTCAATCTTTTTATTCTTTTTCTTTTATTATTTTTTCCCTTTTATTCTTTTTAATTTGTTTTATTGTTTTAATTAATTCACCAAAATAATTTTCATAAATATAAAATCCAGAAAAAGTCAAAAATAAAAATATGTTTATTAATATTTAATTCATTATTATATTTTTGTAAATAAATTTAATAATCAATTTAGGTTAATTTAGGTTAAAATTTTAATGTTTTTTTTCTTAAATAATTAAAAAATGTAGAAATTAGGGTTTGTCACATTTTCATCCTTTTTCTTAAATAAATAAATAATTCCCATCATTATTATTAACTATTAATTATCTTGTAAATAAACATGTAATTAAATAATTAGTATAAATTAGGTTAAAACTTTAATCTTTTTCTTTAATAACTTAAAAATGTTTAGAATTAGGGTTTCTTTTAATTAATTCTCTTTATTTCCATTAAATACAAAAAACATAAAAAAAAATCATTTCTTTTCTTTATTTAATAATTAATTAACCTTCAATTTCAATTTAATTTCTTTCAAGGGTCCAACGCCCTCGCGTATTCGATTCCAATTTCTTTTCGCACGCGTACTCTTATGTTTCTTTTAAATATTATGTAATTGCCCCAAAGCTTTGTAATAGTAATTAGGACCTTTACTTTCCGCACTTTTATTCAAAATCGGGTCTTTGTTAATTTGGAGATGTATAGACCCGCGCCTTGTAATAGCGTAGGACCTTTATTTTCCGCATTTTAATTTCCGCACCTTTTAAACTACTAATCACATGAAAGAATGAATGGCCCAAATAAAATCAAAGCGTAACTCACCCAATGCATGATCAAGATAAAAGATAAACTGAAAATGACACAATTCACACACCATTCTTAGGGTACGCTTCACTGTTGCCTTACCTTCGAAACGTGGTCGTCGAATATAGGACGTCTTAGTGAGTCCTTATGTCAATTGATCTAGTTGCCTCGAACAAGCCGCCTCAGAATAGTTGCCTCGAAACGGTTGCCTCGGAATAAAAAGATCAATGGCATAAGGGTAGCTTCTAAGGTGTCCTATTGTTGCTCCGGTGACCACACTGTCCCTAAAAATGAATTGACCCGAACACCTCCAACGGTGGTGCTACCTACCTCTCAATGGTGGGATGGCACTACCTTAAGGACATTTACACAGCCTAATTCCTTAGGGTAGGTAGATGACTTGTAGATACTTACTCTAATTCAAAACAAATCAAAAACTCTTTTCACACCGACACTTTTCAAAAAGCTTTCAAAAACAACTTTTCAAACACTCTTGAGGAATGATACAAGAGTCGATCTTAAATTTTCAACGAAACTTTTTCAAACCCACTCACCTTGAAAAGCAAACAAACATTTTGAAAACATAATGAGCAAGTATCTAAGAGACCATGGATAACCATGGATAGAAAGGGTGCTAACACCTTCCCTTTCTATAAATCTACCTCCCGAACCGAGAACTAATCTCAATAAGGAATTTTTCTGTGCTTTTGTCCTTTCCATGTTGGAGAAAATAAAAGACGGTGGCGACTCTTGCTTCCGCGACATTTCGCGAACCAGCGTTAAACAGTCAGTTCCAGATCCACCGATCACACAAGCCTTCTTCATTCTTCAGTACGGACTTAGGGAGGTGATAAATAAACAACCTCGACAGCAATGGCATGCAGCACATGAGAACCCCTCTTCTCTTCATGGTACGAGTATGGATAGCGTGCAAAATATCCCCGAGGAAGGTAGGCACGGGGTTGCGATAGAGGAAGATCTTGATGGTGTTCACATCTATGAATGAGTCTGAATTAGGGAATAGTACTAACCCATAGATTAGAAGAGCCAATACCTCCTCAAAAGCTTGAAAATCCATATCATCCCAAAATAGTTGGGCCTTGTCTATCAGGAACTTGGATAGAAAACCCTTGACTCCTCTTCTTGTTTCCCAATTAGATACCACGTCGACCCGTTTCAGATGCAAGGATGAGGCAATGACTTCTGGCTTAGGAACTTCTTCCAGACCTGTGAAAGGCAACTGTTCAAGAATGGGTATATCCAATAACTGAGAGAACTCTTCCATGGTAGGCACCAACTGATAGTCTGGAAAGGTGAAGCAGTGGTGCTTGGGATCAAAGAACTGAAAGAGTACACTCATCATCTTTTCATCAAAGTTTGAAGTAACCAGGTTGAGAAGTCGACCATGTCTCCTAATGAATGCAGAAGTTTCAGGGACCTTTGATACTAACTCCTTGAGTTGGGAAGGTACTTTCACAAAGATGATTCGGATAGTGTTTCTACGAGCGGAAGCCATGATCTGCAAAACAGAACAAAGATAAATTCCCTTGGTCTTTGAAATGGTTAGTGCAATAAGAATGGATGCTATGTTATGATGCATGATGTTATGATAAATCACAGGTATAGAAAACACAGAAAAATCACACCAAGTTCTTAGGTTTAAGGCCTGCTTGATTTTTAAGGTCATACCCTCTTGATGTTTAGTTGGTTTCAAACCTGTCTTAGAAAAGTAACTGGGTTCTAAAGATTCTCAATATCACTGACCATTCTTTATCTGGCATTGTTTCAGCTCAAGCAATCTTTCCTTGTGGCCGAAATATCCCGAAAGTCTGATCTCAATGAGTGTAGCATCGAGTATCAACCAATCCTCAGCTTTATACCGAGGCCGGCTATCTCACTACTTTCTAATGCCCATGTTTGTTCAACTAATGTTCTAAGGTCCGTTAGTGCTTCACGACACCATGCGGCGGCCTCGTATTCTCCTCGTTTCCACACGAAGGATACCGGTACCAACCAAAGTGTCACACCAACATAGCCATCGCTTAAACCATATCGGTCTACGCAGTACAATCTCCACGATCTATTGTTGTTTACCTAAATAGTGCCCCCTAGATCTGGGTGTAGGGTCTTTAACAATGCCCAAGCAAAACCCTTTAAGAATAAAGCATACAAAACAAGTAAGAAAGTAATTTAAGAATAACCTAGATCCTAAGGTAACCTAACTTTATATTATTCATCCCCAGCAGAGTCGCCAGTTCTGTGATATGGTGGCAGAACCGACTGTTAATACTGGTTTGCGTTTTTTGTTCGCAAATGTCGCGATAAGCAAGAGTCACCACCGACTTTTATTTTATCCAATCAGGAAAAGGAAAAAGAACAGAAAAAACCTTTTTCGAGATGTTTCTGAGTATGGGGGTAGATTATAGAATGGGAAGGTGTTAGCACCCTTTCTATCTGTGGTTTTTCTCGGGCTCTTAGGTACTTGCTCATTTTGAAATTGCTTGTGTGTGCCTGTTTTGAAAAGTTTTATTTTACTTCATTTTAACCCTTGTTTCTGTCCTCAAGAGTGTTACGAAGTTTTTTTTGAAAACTTTGTTTGGGAAAGTGTTGGTGTGAAAAAGTTTTTGTTTGTTTGAGAAAGTACCTAGGAACTAATCTACCTACTCGAAAAAGTCTATTCGTTTTCCTTTAGACATCGCTATCCTATTATTAAGGAATAGGTATCACCGTCGTTGGATTTTAAAGGGACGTTCGAAGGGACGAAATGGTCACTGAAGGCAACAAGTAAGGATACCTTAGCGTTTCGAAGGGACTATCGTCATAAGATCAATTCGTAGGTAACTCGAGGGACAAGTAGGGACTGTGATCTTAATGACGACTTTGAATCGTAGGTCATTGCTAAGGTATCCATACGTTAGAGGGACACGACCATTGTTTTCCGAGGCAACCAAGTGGGGAGTAACTTATGGGTGCAAGTGTGCAACAGTGTGTTTTTCAGTTATATTTATCTTGCAGTTTAGTGATCTAAGATTTATTCGTTAGTCATACACGCCTAAGTTGCTAACAATTATATACAACCATCCAAAATATAAAAGTGAGAGGGTAAAGGTCCTACGTTATTACAAGGCTTTTGAAGATACATAATTATCTTGACTGTAAATAAAAGTGAGGAAGTTTAAACCCTAAGTACTATTACAACCTCGAAATAGCTACAATAATAATAAAAGGAAATCAAAAAAACGCGTGCGGAAAATTAAATGCGAGAATTAAAGAACCCTAAAAATTTAATTGAAAAAAATATTTAGGTTATTATTATTTTTGAGAAAAATTAATTAGGTTATGTGCAAATTAAAAACCCTAATTTCTAATTGATTTAAATTATATAGATAAAAATTAGATTGCCCTAAATAATTAAACTAATTAATTAATTAAAGAAACAAAAATATTTTTTTTTATGAAAAAGATTTTTTAGGTTTTTTGTGATTTTCTGTTTTAATAAAAAAATGATTTTGTTATTTTGTAAAGAAAAAAGAAATTAAGTAAATAATAATAAATAAGAAATAAAATAAAAAGATTAGAGGTGGGCCTGTATTGAAGCTGAAAAAAGGGGGGTGCATGTCTGCATTTTTGGGCCCATTAGTGGCTAAGCCCAGTCAACACGCCTGATCTTGTGTCGCCAGGCCTGTAGGGTGCACCATGGTCTTTGCTGCTTGGGACATTGGATTGGATTGATGATGAATCACATGGCTGGATTAACGGATGCATGGTAGGCGCCTGGATGCGTGGAGCATAGAATCTGTAGTGAAACATTAATAAAATAGGGAAAATGCTGGGACCTGGGATCGAACCCAGGTTATCCAACTCAACATACGCGCGCTTAACAAACTGGGCTGCAGTGCTTAGTTGTTAATGTAATAATAACAAATGAAAATATATAAAAAAACAAGTGGATTGACGAATTTAAAAAAACGTGCGCCAGCATTTGAATGGACCAACGATGATTAGCCACATATCTTCTTCTTCCCCTGTCCGTCGTTTTAGGTCTGTAACTTTTACCTACGGACAAACTTCCATGGCTATAACCCTGTGACTTTCAAAAATCAACAGCAAGCATGATAAATTAATTCCAAATACATGGATCAATTCGTATTGATGCCAAGAGCATCATGATACCCTTTTCTTGGGCCAATTTAACCTGTATAAAAAAACCCTAAAACAGCAAAGCAAACCCTAGCAATGGCAATTACGAGTACATGCACTGAATCGTCAATTAAACCATTCAAACATGTTGCAAATATGTCAATGAACACAAATATATCATTAGAACATGTTTATGATGTAAGAATTGTTGTAATCGAATTTGAAAAAAAAGAACAAATCGCGTGGGTGTTATGTGCCAATTTCGGGCTTGTGAAGCTTGTAATTGATCGTGCTAGCTTCTGGGAAGGTCCAGGAAACGATTGGCAGCTTTGAAATTCTTTGAATCGGCCTCTAAGCTGGAAATCGATCTACCACTTTTTTGACAATTATTCAGTTTCTGTTTGCAGCTTTTACGACCTCTCTCCTTGTTTTCTTGGCTTGGTTGTGTCCTATATATGTATTAGAATTGATTAAGTCAACAAAAATGCATTGTATCTTAGTGAATTAAGGAGATTGGATTTGATTTTGTTTTTGTATTATATGTTTCTAAAACAAGCACAATCATGCCAATTTCGCTTCAATTTTCCTTGATCTGATTTGATATGATTTTCCAACATAAATGGATTTGATTCCTACAAAAAATCAGATCAAAAATCAATCTTTTGTATTTTTGCTATTTATTTGATTTAATTTGAATTTTAAATAATAAAAAATCAAAATAAAATAAATAATGAAGCAAATAAAGTGTAGATGCTGATTTGGATCGTGGACCATGTCACAAGCAAGATTCAATCATAAATAACTAGGCCCATTTAACAAAAAATGCATTTTTGAGCACATTTGGCTTTTGGCAATTTTGCAAAAATGGTCAATTTGACAAGACATATCTCCTCCAATTTTAACCCTAAGAGGGTGTTCTATGACTTTTTAGAAAGCTTAGGATGTACCCTAAACAACCCTTTTGGTTTCATCTCAATTGGGTCTTCCACGTTCATGTAAGAAGTTTTGACCAAAAAAGTGTTTTTGTTGACTTTTCAAAAGGACCTATAATATAGAAATTCACATCTTTTGATGAGTGCATATTTTGAACTTGTGGGCTGAAGATGAGTTGCAGGGAATTGCATCCTATTCAAAATGATCCTTGGATGGAAAATTTCTGATAAAGTATGAAGAAGTTATGCCTGGTCAAAGTTTGGTTGACTTTTCCTAAGAAACCCTAATTTAGCAACCTTTGGGTTTTGATGAATTTGGGGAATTCCTTGAGGAATCATGATCAAACCTTGATCAAATGATGGAAATCTCTTCAAAATGTTGATGTTGACCAAAAATCTTGAAGTTTGACTGTATGTGGGCCACAATTGACTTTTGACCTAGTACAGTTGATTTTCAGGCATCTGAGCAGTTGACTGAGCAAAATTCTTGTGCCAGGCATGAAACTTGACATGGACGATCTTGAGAACATATTGGGACCATGGAAAGCATTTGAGGTCTTTGGTGTTCACACATCTTGATGAGGAGTGAAACCCTAGTTTGAGGCTTGTTGCCTTAGGAGGAGGATTTGTCTGGTCAATCCTTAGGCATCCTTGAGCAAGTTGAGGACCTCAGTGGGCATGTGTTGAGTGAAATGAGAGGGAAAATTTTGGGATACAACAGCTGCCCCTGTTCAATCTTCTTAAACCTGAGGATGTAGATTGGATGTCTGCCTTTCGTAATCTGAAGGTGGAAGATGATTGAACACTAGAGTGCCCAGAAATTTGCACTCATTTGAGATGGTGCTGGACTGTGTAGGTAGTATCGGGAATGGGCTTACAAATGCCATTTGGAGGAGATGACAGAAGGATGTCAGGAATGGGCTTAAATATTCCATCTAGAGGATGTTGATTTCCTGAGATATTCCTTCAATGAGGATTCCTATTCCTGTCGTTAAGGAGGAATCTGCTGAGGAATGTTGGTCTCTGTCTTGGGAGAAATAGAATTTTAGGAGCTTCAGTTATCGGTTACTCTACTGGGGGAATCATCTCTTCGTCGAGGAGGTGGAAGTTAACTGCTATCTGGTCGGGCTCCAGGCTTTACAGTGATTTACTGAGGATAATAAGATTAACTGTTATCTGGTCGGGCTGCAGGTTTCACAGTGACTTATTGGGAAGATGAGATTGTGCTTGCTATCTGGTCGTGCTCCAGGCTTTGCAATTTCTCAATTCTTATCTGGTCATGTTCCAAGCTTTAAAAGTGTTTATCCGGTCGCATTTTGGTTTCACCTTGAATTTAAGGCATACTAATATCCGGTCGATTTCCGGGCTTCATAGTAATTGGCCAAGTAAACTGCTATTTGGTCGAATTCCAAGCTTCGTAGTACCTTATACTGTTATCCGGTCGCGCTCCAGGTTTCAGTGTTTCCTGCCGCTATCTGGCCGTGCTCCAGTCTTCACAGCCTCTTATACCATTATCTGGTCGTATGCTAGGCTTCACGATGTCTTATACCACTATCTGGTCGATTCCAGGCTTCATAGTATTTTGGAGAAATCAAGATATTATCCCGTCGATTTCCAGGCTTCACAGCTTGAATTTGAGATATACCATTATCTGGTCGATTCCAGGCTTCATAGTATCTTGTATTGTTATCAGGTCGATTTCCAGGCTTCACAGTAACTTGTTGGGAATTAAGTTGTTTTCCAGTGGATTTTCGGGCTTCATAGCTTGAATATAAGATATACCACTATCTGGTCGATTCTAGGCTTCGTAGCATTTTGGAGAATTCAAGATATTATCCGGTCGATTTCCGGGCTTCATAGCTTGAACTGGAATAGAAATCAGTATCGATTTGACTGAACCAGGGAAAACTTTTGAGAACTTGGTTGCATCTTTCCTTGAAAGGTAAAGAGTTATTCGTATGTAATGTCATGATGTATGAAATGTATTAAGTAATGATGCTCTAAGAATAAATGAGTTTGAGCTATATAATATGTATGCACATGCCATGATGTATGGATATGCAATGCTATTGTGATATTCTCTAGCTGGGGAAAAAAATCCTAGACTCCTGCTGGAGAATATAAGGAGTTGAGTTCTTCGTTTTCGCTGGGGATAGTGGCCGAAGATGATTAGCTGGGGATTTACATCCATTCTACTTGAGAACATTCTACCGGAGGAGACTCTGTCTAAGAATAATCCTTCGGGGGAATGACTCTGGGGAAGAGAGATACTTTGTTGGAGGATCTGCCGATTTGGAGAAATAAACTCAGCTGGGGATGACCTTCCATTTCTGGAGAGAAGAGCTCTGTTGGGGATTGAGCTTCCGATGTCAGAGAAATAAACTCTGCTCGGGAGATGGCTTTATAAACTGCTCATGGTTATAAAACTCGGCTGGGGAATGCAGATATCAGCTTCCTGAAGAAACCTGCTGGGGAAGGAATTCTTGCTTGGGGATAAGGAGGTCGGACCTTGCTTGTCTCAGCTCTGCGGGGAGTATAGGTATCACTGGCTTATACGTGATAGTGACTTTTCTTCCAACTGTCTCTGCCCCTTGTACCATGATGGACGGGGTAACTATCGATTTTAAGGTTTTGTACCAGTTTCTTTGAGTTCTTAGTAACTGTCTTTCTGTTTTATATGTAGATATTTGTGAACAGTAATCATATTCAAATGTATATGTCAAGAATAAAACATTGGACTTTTTTTGCAAAACCAAACAGAAAAATGGAAAAACAAACACAAAGTTTTGTACTCAAAAGACGCTTTATATTGATTTGAAATTTTCCTATAACAGGCATTTTTTTTACAAGGATGCTGACGCTCTAGTAAGAGAACGCCTCCATAAAAATGAAAATTATTACGGAAATTGTGTACAAAAAGAAAACAGCTAAGTGTAGTGATCCCATGGAGTTTCAATTCTGCTATTGCCCCTATGTCTTCGAGCATCTCATCACTTTGCTACTTGTCTGAAGCTGATTGGATTGATCGCTATCGTTTGAGCTCGATATCTGATTACTGAGGTCTGATCGCGAGGTGATCCAATGGGATATAGTGATAGGCTTTAATCCTTAACTTTTGCCTGGACCGCCCTTTCGGTTTTTCAGTCAACCGGGATACCCATTTTTTCCCAAGCCGCCTTTTCGGGTTTTCGACTTGCCGGGTGTAAAGATTTTTTCATTTTTATCCCTAATTTTTGCTCGAACCCTTTTGGTTCGTCGGGATGCCCTTATTTTTGCCTAGGTATGTCAACCTAGCGGGTCTTTATTTTGCGTAGTATCTTTTCACTATGTCCTCATTGACAGGGTGTAGAAGGTCGTCACCATCCACGGTGGTCAGAATCATGGCTCCACCAGAAAATATGTTCTTGACTACAAATGGTCCCTCATAGGTGGGAGTCCATTTTCCCCTGGGATCACCTTGCAGCAGTATAATGCGCTTGACTACCAGATCCCCTACTTGATACACTTGTTGTCTGACTTTCTTTTTGAAGGCCTTGATCATCCGTTTCTGATACATTTGACCATGGCAGACAACAGTAAGTCTTTTCTCATCGATTAAGTTCAATTGATCAAGTCGAGTCTGGATCCAATCGTCTTCGCTCAAACCCGCATCCTTCATAATCCATAGAGAATGGATCTGGACCTCTATGGGTAGGACGGCCTCCATGCCATATACCAGAGAATAGGGTGTTGCCCCTGTCGGTGTACATGCTGAAGTAAGGTACCCGTGAAGAGCAAACGGTAACATCTCGTGCCAGTCTTTGTATGTTACCGTCATCTTCTGTATGATCTTTTTGATATTATTATTAGCAGCTTCAACAACCCCATTCATCTTTGGGCGGTAAGGAGAAGTGTTGTGATGCTGAATCTTGAACTGTTTATAGAGTTCAGTGATCATCGAGTTGTTGAGATTGGTACCGTTGTCCGTGATGATTCTCTCAGGGATACCATAATGACAAACCAGGTTATGCTTGATGAACCGTGCCACCACATTCTTAGTAACCGTAGCAAAGGAGGCAGCCTCAACCCACTTCGTGAAGTAATCAATGGCCACTAGGATGAAGCGATGTCCATTAGACGCGGTAGGTCTGATTTCGCCGATCATGTCAATGCCCCACATTGTGAAGGGCCAGGGAACCGTCAAAACATTCAAGGGAACTGGAGGTACATGCACCTTATCAGCGTAGATTTGGCACTTGTGAAAGGTTTGAGAATGTTGATAACAGTCGGCTTCCATTGTATACCAGTAGTATCCTGCCCGTAGGATCTTATTTTCCATGATATGTCCACTGGAATAAGTGCCGAAGGTACCTTCATGTAGGTATGCCATGATCCTATCTGCTTCGTTCTTGTCTACACACCGCAGTAAGGTAGAGTCATGATTACGCTTATTGAGGATTCCATTGTTGAGGAAGAACTTTGCAACAAACCTTCTCATAAATTTATTGTCATTGACAGCTTCCCCCTCGGGGTATTCTTGAGCCTCAAGATACCTTTTCACCTCATGAAACCAAGGTTTGTCGGCTACCTCCTCAGTGTCGATCTCACAGCAGCATGCCAGTTCATCCAACCTCTCGATAGTGATTTGGGGAGCTTCATTGTCCCACCTGACTTTGAACATTGACGACATAATAGCTAACGCGTCCGCTAACTGATTCTCTTCTCGTGGGAAATGTTCAAAGGTGATCTCTTCAAAATGCGGCAGCAGTGTCAGTACATACTTTTTGTAAAGAATAAGGTTTGGGTGCTTCGTATCCCACTAGCCTTTGATCTGACTTATCACCAAAGCGGAATCCCTTAATACACTAAAGAACTTGATCCTTAGGTCAATAGCAGCTCTAAGACCTGTGATGCATGCTTCATACTCCGCCATGTTGTTGGTATAGTTGAAACACAATCGGGCAGTGAACGGAGTATGACAGCCCTTGGGAGATATGATTACAGCGCCAATTGTAACACCCCAATTCTACCCCAGCAAATTATATAAATAAATCAGAGTTATAAAATTCAATCATACAAACGAATCGGGACGTCACAAATTCTTCTATCAAAATTCATTGCATTCATCATGGATATATAACACTTTTTACAACATCGGGTGAACCATCAACATAACATCTTTAATCAAATAACTCAACATCTACGCAGTGGAATTCTTAATAACATCTCTAACAACAAAACAAAAACTTCAAAACATCACATATTTAATAATAATCAATTTAAAGTTCAACAACTGAAAATCAACAATCAAAAACAACAAGCGTTCATCCCCCCGAGTGTTACATATCAGAGCAATGACACCGACTCGAACTATTGAAGGAATACAACCTTCACTCTCGATTACCTGCACGTTACCAACATAAGGGCAACATTCAAACATAAGGGGTGAGATATCTAACAATATAATAAAGCGCATGATAATTAATAAATTAAATTGGATCAATAACGTCACCACTTCTCATCTCATAATCAACAATAATTACAATGTATATACACATTCATCAACATCAAAATACACTTCTTTATGCAATCATATAATGTGACTCAATACTATGCAAATGCATGTGGTACCATTGGAGCAGAAATCCCATCTCAAAATTTTTCCAATTAATAGAGGCATCAATAAGGCATAACCTTCATCTCAAAATTTGCCAATACAGGCCATCTCAACGAGCATAAGCTCTATCTAAAAAATGCAATGTATGTGACACAACCATGAAGGTAATAACAACACCAAAGTTAACAACATCTCAAATCATCTCAAAAACATCTCAATTAACATCTCAAAATCATCTCAAAATAAAAACATCTCAAATGCATCTCAATGTCTCGTCATCAACATCTCATATCATCAAAATAATTTATTAAACCTCATTTATTTATTATAAATCATCAAACATCATTTATTTATTATAAATCATCAACAGAACTTCATGAATATATTCTCACTAACAACTCAGTTGTACATTAATTCCACAGTAAATCAATACTGCTATTCTGTAACTCAAATGTCATCACCGTCACTATTCCTATTGTTATAGTTCAAACAGCAGCTTCTAAGCATCCAACTTCCACATTCTATACGAAAACAACGTAAAGGCCAGCACAACTTCTGATCAGAACAACTTCTGACCAACTCAACTTCTAACCAACACAACTTCTAATAAAACAACTTCTAATAACACAACTTCCGACAACACAACTTTTGACAACACAACTTCTAACCAACACAACTTCTGATGAACACAACTTCTGACAATACAACATCTGACCAACACAACTTCTGACAGCATAACTTCTGACAGCACAACTTCTGACAACATAACTTCTGACAGCACAACTTCTGACAACACAACTTCTGACAGCACAACTTCTGACAACACAACTTCTAACAGCACAACTTCTGACAACACAACTTCTGACAGCACAACTTCTGACTAACCCAACTTCTGACTAACCCAACTTTTGAGCAATGCAACTTCTGCTAACACTGCTTCTACCATCAGAACTTCTACTTTCTAATAATTCAACGCAACTTCTAACCACCATAGCTTCTACCATCAGAACTGCTACTTTTTACCAATCCTACTATTTTAATTCTTAGCCTGATATCAACCTAACTAAGAACAGTATGACAAATTCTATCTCCAATTTAATTCATTATTCTAATACAACAACTTCTGATATCCTTCTGGCCTAATTCTGTGTTTTTCATCACTGCAACTCACTACGGAATTTATACCTAAATCCCTAAAACTTAATATAATCATGGATAATCATCACTCATAATTTACCTTATAATTCTACATCAATTAAACAACATCATGACATCAATATTCATCTAAAATTAATCAATTCTCATCATACATCAATCATGTATTTTCAAATTCAAGAACAAGACAACACTCACCTCTAACCCCACATACCAATTATCATAAACCCAATTATAAAGTCAGAACCCCACCCTTACCTCGGATTGAAGGTCGCTCTACAATTCCGGTTGAATTCTTGTTCTTGCTGTTTTCCACTTTCTCTAGCAGCTTGCACGTTTTTTCTCAATCCTTATTCTTCTACTGCTTCTTTCTTTCTATTCTATTCCAACAACAATAAAATAACCCTATTATTTCTATTTACTCCTTAATAGGCTTAAAACAAATACACACCCTTATTACTTCTATTCCTTCAAAATAGGCCCACATTAAATAATATTATACTTCTAATATTATTTGACCACTTAATAATATTATACCTCTAATATTATTTCTCCACTTAATAAAATAATTAAATCCAATTAATTATAACACAACTTCATAAATATTCCAAAAATATTTTAATTAAATAATTAATTAAATTATGGGCGTTACAACTCTCCCCCACTTAGAATATTTTCGTCCTCGAAAATTTACCTCAATCAAACAATTTAGGATAGGAGTCTCGCATCTTGCTCTCCAACTCCCAAGTCATGCTTACACCAGCAGCTCCTAGCCAAACCACTTTAACCAAGGCAATCTCTTTGCCCCTCAGAGTCTTCATTTCATAATCTGCAATCCGTACAGGCACCGTCTCCACCATAAGATTATCCTGTACTTGCACATCGTCCATATGAATCACATGAGATGGATCTGAAATATACTTCCGAAGTTGCGACACATGAAACACATCATGCAAATTCGAAAGATTAGGTGGTAAATCCACTCTATAAGCCACATTCCCCAGTCTATCTGAAATCTGATACGGTCCAATAAAACAAGAAGTGAGCTTCTTAGACTTCAATGCTCGTCCAACACCAGTCACAGGTGTAACTCTCAAAAACACATGATCACCAGCTTGAAATTCTAAATCTTTCCTTCGCTTGTCATTATAACTCTTCTATCTACTTTGTGAAGCTTTCATCTTTTCTCGAATCAACTTCACCTTCTCAGATGTCTCACGAACAAGTTCAGGTCCAAGTACTACACTTTCACCAGATTCATGCCAACACAACAGAGTTCAACATCTTTGACCATACATTTCTTCAAAAGGTGTCATCCCAATACTAGAATGGTAACTGTTATTATACGTGAACTCTGTGATCGGTGGAAATAGAACTGACTGTTTTTTAGCTGGTTTCGCGAAATGTCGCGGTAAGCAAGAGTCGCCACCGTCTTTTATGTTCTCCAATATAGAAAGGACAAAAGCACAACAAAATTCCTTCTTTGAGAATGTTTCTCGGTTCGGGAGGTAGATTTATAGAAAGGGAAGGTGTTAGCACCCTTTCTATCCGTGGTTATCCACGGGCTCTTAGGTACTTGCTCTTATGTTTTCAAAAATTGTTTGCTTCTTAAGTGTGTGTGGGTTTTGAAAAAAAGTTTCGTTTGAAAACTTCTAGGTAACTCTTGTATCAGTCCTCAAGAGTGTATGAAGTGTTTTGTTTGAAAACTTTTTGAAAGTGTAAGGTGTGAAAAGTATTTTGTTTGTTTTGAAAAGAGCAAGTACCCATGAGATCTACCTACTCTAAAGAATTAGGCTGTGTAAGAGTCCTTTAGATAGTGCCATCCCACCATTGAGAGGTAGGTAGCACCATCGTTGGAGGTGTTCGGGTCAATTCGATTAAGGGACAGTGTGGTCATCGAAGCAACGGTAGGACACCTTAGAAGTAACCCTAATGTCCTAGATCCTTTTTTATCCGAGGCAACCGTTTCGAGGCAACTGGATCTTTAGACAAAGGGTGACCTCTAAGACGTCATATACTTGATGACCATGTTTCGAGGCAACGAGTGAAGCGTACCCTAGAAGTGGCATGTACTTTGTGTGTTGTTTTTCAGTTAATGTTTTTGTACATGTTATTTGTGAGCTACGGGTTAATTTTATTTACATACATTCTTTCATGCATTTAACAGTTAGGGGTGCGGAAAGTAAATTGCCGAAATATAAATTCTACGCTATTACAAGGTGCGGGTCTATACATCGCCAAAAAACAAAGACCCGTTTTGATAAAAGTGCGGAAAGTAAAGAAAGCAATAAACCTAATTACTATTACATTCTTGAAGCAGTTACATAATAATCAAAATATAAAAATAACGCGCGAATAGAAATTAAATTGGAACGTCCTAAGGGTTTTGACCCTTTTAAGAAAAAGAATTGAATTTTTTTGTCTTTTTGTAATTAAAATGAAATTAAAACTAACTAATAACTAATTAATTAATTTAATTAAAAGAAAAATGTTTTTGTGCTTTTATGTTTTTTTAATGAAATAAAATAAAAAAAGAAATTAAAATTAAAAGTTAATAAAAAACCTAATTCTAAATTCATTTTAGTTATTAAGAAAAAAGGTTAAAGTTGCCTAATTAAAATTAATTCAATTTATTAGTATTTATTTACAAAAATAAAATGAAATTAATGATAATAATAATATTAGTTCTTTTTTTGATTTTTTATAAAAAATATTAATTATGTTAATAGTTAATAAAAGAGAAAAATAAAAATAAGACAAATAAAATATAAAAATAAAAATTGCAAACCCAAGGGGGGTTTTGGACCAGATTGGAGGTGTTAATGGAATTGTGAGGCCCATTTGCACAAAGCTCGTTGACTTTCTGGATTGAGTGGGGCGCTGGTTGACCAGGAGTATGGTGTGCTCCCTTTCTTGGCCTTTGGATCTGCTTCTATGGACACATGGCGCGCTGATATGTAGGATGCATGGTGGCACGCTTTGGACTGCATGTACATGAACATGTTAAGGAAAAAATGAAACAATTAATTGGGGGACCTGAGAATACTTACAGTGCTTGATAATAGACCTTAGGACGTGGCAAGGGTTGCTTTAGCTTCAGGGTATGGCAAAGAAGAGAGTCACGTTCTCCTCTTGGCCTGAAAATGCTTGCAAAAAACTCCTTTTGATCTCACACTTTTTTTTGACAAATTTTGAACTTTGCTCTGGCCGTTTGTGCACTTTTTCTAGGTTGTGAATGAGGCTTGCAAGGCTTGTATATATAGTAATGAGTGAGAATCAGTCACTATTATGAGCTCTTAACCATTGCAATTAAACTTTGGATTTCTCCATAACCACCATTAAAGCAACTTGCCAATTTTGTTCAAATTTGAATTTTATGCTTAAAATGGACCTTACACAAATTTGGTAGGTGCATTATGCTTCATCAAGGTCATTCAAACCACAAGATATCATTGAATTAATTTTTTTGATTTTTATTTGAATTTTATGGATTTAAAATGAATTAAATCAATAAAATTAAATAAAAAATAGAAAAATTAATGTTTAATCTTGAAATTAATCATGGGACACGTGGGTGGCATGACAAGGCTGAACCAAGTGGAAAAAAGTGGGCCCTTTTGTCAAAAATTGAAGTTTCAAGGATAGTTGACTTTGGCCATTTCACAAAAATTTCCCAACTTCTCCAATGCATATCTTGCTCAATTTTGATCATATGAACATGTTCTTTGACATTTTGGAAAGGTCTTGAAGTCCTCTAACCAATTCCTTTGCTCCCATGTCATTTTGATTTACCAATCTCAAGTTATGGTCTTTGACTTAAAGTGCCCTTTTGTTGACTTTTGAAAATGACCTATAATGTTGAAATTGATAACTTTTTGTGAGAGCATTTATTGGACTTGGAATGTGAAGATGAGTTGTAGGAAATGTCATCCCCTTCAAAATGAGCATTGGATGGGATTTTTCTGATGAACCATGAAAAAGTTATGCCTTGGTCAAGGTACAGTTGACTTTTCAGCTGTCCAAAAATAGAAACTTTTGATACCTTGATGATTTTTGAGCCATGCTTAAGGAATCATGATAAAGACTTGATCAAATGATGATTATGGCCTCAAAATAAGATGTTGACCAAAATTTTTGACTTTTGACTGCCAAATGACCATTTTGCCCCTACAGTTGATTGTGAAGCAATTAGGGTTTTTGACTGTGCAACTTGACCTTGTGAGCTTTGAAACTTGACATGTAGGGGCTTGACAATGTATATGAGCATATGGGACTTGATTGATTCCTTGAAAACCTCAACTTCCTTGAAGGAACCAAAACCCTAATTTGACTGGCTTAGGAAGGTGTTTGAACTGTGCAACCCTTGAGTAGACTTGAGATGATTGAGATGATGCTTGTCAAAACTTTGAAGAATATGGGAGGGCAAATTTTGGGGTACAACAGTTGCCCCTGTTCAATCTTCTTAGACCTGAGGATGTAGATTGGCTTGTGTGCCTTTCGTGATCCGAGGGTGGAAGATGATTGAACATTAGAGTGCCCAGAAATTTGCACTCACATAGTAGAGTATCAGCAGTGTGATGGCGGGAATGGGCTTACAGATGCCATTTGGAGCGATGGTTGATAGGGGGATGGGCTAATAGATGCCATCTGGAAGTGTGACAAAACCTTGTCGGGAATGGGCTTATAGATGCCATTTGGAGTTGTGATGGATATGAGGATGGGCTTATACATGCCATCTGGATGTGACAGGACCTTGTCAGGAATGGGCTTATAGATGCCATTTGGAGACTATTGGTATGTGGATGGGCTTATAGATGCCATCTAGGTGTCGATCGCGTAAGATATTCCTTAGCGAGAACATGCGTACCTGAGAAAGATAATTTCCTGGCCTGTTACAGGTGTTGATCCTCACTCAGTCGCTCACAGACATGCCCTGGCTAGATACAGGTATCGAATATGGAACTTCAAAAGGTTGATGGGTTGTCTCTACTGACAGGTTATCTCAGAAAAATATTTAGGATCTAACTGAACCAGAGGAGGTTTTGTCTTTCTTGACGAGTTGTCTCTTTGGACGGGTTGTCTTCATGGACGGGTTGTCTTCAACGACGAGTGATCTCCAATGACGAGTCGTCTTCAATGACGAGTTGTCTTCAATGACGAGTTGTCTTCAATGACGAGTTGTCTTCAATGACGGGATGTCTTCAATGACGGGATGTCTTCAATGACGGGTGTCTATACTGACGGGTTGTCTTCAATGACGAGTTGTCTTCAATGACGAGTTGTCTTTAATGGCGAGTTGTCTTCAATGACGGGTTGTCTTCAATGATGAGTGATCTCCAATGACGAGTCGTCTTCAATGACGAGTTGTCTTCAATGACGAGTTGTCTTCAATGACGAGTTGTCTTAAATGACGAGTTGTCTTCAATGATGAGTTGTCTTCAATGACGGGTGTCTATACTGACAGGTTGTCTTCAATGACGAGTTGTCTTCAATGACGAGTTGTCTTCAATGACGAGTTGTCTTTAATGACGAGTTGTCTTCAATGACGGGTTGTCTTCAATGACGAGTTGTTTATAATGACGAGTTTTCTTCAACGACGAGTTGTCTTAAATGACGAGTTGTCTTCTTTGACTTTAGGAAGTAATTTAACTGGACCTGCCTTCTTTGACTGGATGAGCATCAGAAAAACCTTTGGGATTTAATTGGACTTGTCTTCTTTGACTGGATTTGTCTTTTTTGACTGGATTGGTCTCTTTTGACTGTATTTGTCTACTTTGACATAGCTAATTATTTAACTGTATCCTTCCTGAAAGGTAAAGGTCAGTCATATGCAATGCATGATATGGATCAAGCAATGATGTTCTCGACATAAATGAGATTGTATGACATGATGCGCATATGCATGTATCATGATGTGATGTTTATGAATGTATCTTCGTCTGGGAAAGTAAATCCTTGACGCATGCCGGGAAGTTGAATCCTAGGCTGATGTTGAAGAACAAAGTTCTTCGTTTCCGCTGGGGATGATGATTACAAGAATAAACCGGTAGGAGAAGATGACTCCGTTGGGGAATAAACTTTGTTGAAGAGATTACTCTGTGGGGAATTACTCTGTGGGAAGAGATACTTCGCTGAGATTTGGTGATAACTTCGTTGGGGATTATGTTGAGGAATTTGATGAACTCCGCTGGGGATAGGAAGAACTTCGTCGAGGATGATCTTTCCGTGGTAATTAGCTGAGGATAACCCAGTTATAGGCTCTGGTGGAGAATGACCTTTGAATAAAGCCGGGTAGATGCTTTTGCGCTCTGCAGGGGATTAGCTTCCAGAATCTACTGGGGATAAGCTTTCAGAATCTACTGGGAAGATTGATTCAACTTTCCCAGGGAGACTTTTGGACTGTACTGGGGAATGGCCCCACTGGATGTCTGTATTCCGCCGGGGAACAATCTTATATTAAGACTGCCGGGGATGCTTGCTTAGGAACATCTGTATACTCCGATGGGGAATATTGAGATTTTCTGGAGATACCCAACTTCCTTAAGGCTGACTGTAGGCTAACTCTGCTTGGGGAGAGTGTTGCTGACTTGCTGGAGATGTTGTGCCTTTTCAGGGTTGATGGGAGGCCAACTATGCTCGGGGAGAGTTGTTGAATCTTGTCTTACTTAACGGGGAGTGAAGGTATCCTGGTTACGTTCTTCAGCCGAACCTACCTTGGTACCTTGGTGGACAGAGCAACTAGATCGCTTAGACAACTCATTACTGTCCCTGTTTCTGTGGGAGAAGATACCTGTGGAGGCGCTTGATGACTGCCAGTTGACAAATCTTCTTTTGGTAGGAAAGTGACGAGATGACGGAACATAGTCGTACGGTTTTGATCCCTAACTTTTGCCTGGACCGCCCTTTCGGGTTTTCAGTCCACCGGGATACCCATTTTTGCCCAAGCCGCCATTTCAGGTTTTCGACTTGCCAGGTGTACAGATTTTTTTTCATTTCATCCCTTATTTTTGCCTAGGTGTGTCAACCTAGTGGGTCTTTTCTTATACGTAGTGTCTTTTTTTCGACTATGTCTGTGCCCTCAGGATGCCGGGAGTTGTCACTGTCAGTAGTGCAGTGTTACCATGCCACCAGAAGATCTTCGTTTGATCGTCCAATGCCCCAAGTGATCCAGACGGAGATTTTCCCCTAGCTGGTTGGCCTTTTGAGAGATTCTCAGAATCTTGACTTAACTTCCCCAGATGATGGACAATGATCATGCCCTGCCCCTTGGTTGGGAGTGCTTTTGTTCACTAGATATTCTTCATGCAGATTTCTCTACTGTGAACAAATAGTCATATGCAAACAATATTATTTTAAGAATGCAAAGCGTATGTCTGTCTCGAAGTTTTTTTTGCAAATGTATTTTTCAGTAAAAACAAGTGAATTTTGTAAACTGTGATGTCGACTCGTTATTTTATCGCAAGCCTTAAGGAGTCAGGATACCTTTCGTAACAATATGCTTTCGAACTAACCCATGCTTCAGCTATGACTTTTAAGGGTTGTAACGTGGCCTGGTTCACGGTTTAAGAAACAAAGGAAAAGGCTCAAATTATATTTGTACCCACCCGCTCTTCGTGATGTTCTTCAAACCTAAACTCAGTTGATCGTGCGTTAGACCTTGTTTGAGTCTTTGCTCGGATATTCCAGTGATGGTTCGGATATTGACAGATTATTGGGAATAGGCAGTCATTCCTTTTTTGGTTGAGGGTTTGTAGGACCTCTTTCTTTTTTGATTTCGTTATCCCTGTTTTTTGCCTGAACTGTTTCTTTCATGATCACAGTCAGCGGGATGCCCCAGTTTTGTAAGTCTTCTTCATAGGTTTTGACTTAATGGGATTTTATTTTTGGGAGATAATGACTGCCCGTCCTTATGATTATTGGAACCATCACTGTCTTTTGTTTTGTAAGGACTTTTTTGGTGCCATTCGTTGGGCACTTGGATCAACTGAGAGAACTACCCTGCCCCAGGTTATGATTAAGGGTTTAATTTTCTTGTGAAAAGAAAACTCCTACTTCTTTGGCTCAACAAATGGGGTAACGAAGGATTATCTTCCTTATAACTCCAGTGTTTAGGATTTGAAACAATGCCTGTACCTCATCAGCGGGGTCTGTTCAAAAGCATACGGTAAATTGTGGTATCGTTTTCGTCATCCTCCCTCAAGAGGCTTAGAATTTTTCAATCAAGAGTTGATCATCACAAAAATATGAAAACAGTTTGCGTATAGTGAATACGAAATAATTACTTCAAAACAGATATGTGTAATGCATTAATTAAATAACAATGTTTGACATGAATACAATGTTTGAACAATCAAAGAAAAAATACAACTTGAACATTCGAATGAACAAAAAATTTCTAATCCTAGCCACGTTTTGTAAAGGGAGCAGTGATCACATTGGGAGTCTCTGGAGAGTCGAACTGGACTTCCTTTGTGTCGATCAGATCCTGAACCTTGTTTCTAAAAGTCCAACAATCATCTGTAGCATGCCCCGGGCTGTCAGAATGATAAGCGCAGCGAACGTTGGGGTTATACCTTGAAGGTGTCCTGTTGGGATTCTTAGGAGGGTCCCTTAGAGTTACCAACTTGGTCTCCAGCAGCTGTGGCAATATCTAGGACAAGGTCATGCCGAGGGGAGTGAATTGCCTTTTAGGTCTCTCTTCCCTTTGTTGGTTGCGATGTTGAGGAGCACTGGCCGGTTTTGAGATAACTACTGCGTTGACAGCACTAGATTCTTTCTTGGACGGTTTCTTCTCAGTGTTCGAGGAATCACTATTCTGTATCTTCCCCGACTTGATGCCGACTTCAATTCTTTCCCCAGTCAAGATTAGGTCTGTAAACCCAGCAGAAGAATTTCCAATCAGATGGTTGAAGAATGGACTAGATAGGGTCCCCAGGAACATATCCACAAGCTCACGGTCAGTCAACGATGGCTGCACCCTGCCCGCCAGTTCTCTCCACTTTTGCGCGTACTCCTTAAAACCTTCACCCGTCCCCTGTGACATACCCTGGAGTTGGGTACGCGTAGGAGCGAGGTCGGCATTATATTGATACTGCTTATAAAAAGCAGTTGCCAAGTCCTCCCAGTTACGAATACTGGTTCCGTCCAGCTGATAGAACCATTCGAGCTGAGTCCCTGAAAGACTTTCCTGGAAGAAATGGATCCATAGGTTCTTGTCTGCCGTGTAAGGCTGGATCTTCCTTGCGTATGAATGGAGGTGCAACTTAGGACAGGAAGCCCCGTCGTATTTTGCAAAGGCAGGTGCCTTGAACTTGTGTGGGATCACCACCCCAGAAGATAAACCTAGGTCTCCAAAGTCCAACCCAGGCACACGTTGAATTTCCATAGCATTTAACCGGTCCTCCAGCTGTTTGTACCTGTCCTCAGCAGGAGGGTACTGTTCATCATTGAAATCTGTATCGGTGTCAGAGACTACGGGACTAAGAACCCTTCCCTCTTGGTGACTGCCTTCCCCAACAGATGGAGTAGTCCGCTCAGCTTCATTCTGCAGTATATTCCCAGATCTGCGTCTAGGGTTGAACAAAACAGTCCTCTTCTTCTTCTTCTTCAAGAGCAGAGTCTTCAATTTATGTTGTCCTTGTGCTAAGCTCATGACCAGCTCCTGGAACTGGGCGTTCTGGGCCTGGAGGGCCCTGATAGCTTGTTCATTGGATGATTCAGGATTCATGATGATGGCTGAAATAAACAGCGAAGAAGATTAAGCAACCTGTAGAAAAGAGTACCTGTAATGCAATGATATGTATGTATGCATGCGATGTTTTCAAGGATCTCGCGGGGTAAACAGAGAAACTTGTTAGAATTTGAATTTGGGTAGCTTGATTGAAGGAACTTCATGTTGTTGAGAGTCCTTCTTCAAGAGTCAAGGCTCACCATATCGAGTGGGTCATAGCCCCTGATAACCTTGGCTAGAGGAAAGTAAATCCCTTTTGCCCCTTGCTAGACATTATGACCTGAATCACAAACCCTTGAGATCCTTGAAATGGATTAGTCCTTATGTAGGATGTATGCAATGGTATGATGGCATGATGTTATGCTATGCGTGGAGTGATGTAAGTAAACCCTGCTATGAGTTCAGGTTAAGGACTGTAAACAAACCCTGCAAGAAACTCATGTGTTAGATAACAAGCATGCAAGTAGTCAAGTTTGAAAGCACACAAGTCACACAAGACAGCCCTTAGAGTTTAGGCCAGCATGAAGTTTGGGGTACTACCCAATTGAAGTTGGTGGGCTCAAAACCTGTCCTATCAAAAGTAATCGGGTTCTAAGGATCTCAATATCATTGGGTTATTTTCTATGTTCATTGTTTTGATTTAGCCACTGAACTGGCGATCAAAATATTCCAAGAAAACAACCTTCAATTAGTGTAGTATCGAGTATCTACCAACTTCGGACTGCACCAAAGTCGGTCATCTCACTACCCCTAAAGAGGCCAGGATGGTCAAGTAAGGTTCCTATGGTCAGTTGATGCTTCACGACACCACGCGGCGGCCCCGTACTCTCCTTGACTTGACTCAAGGGTTACCGGTACTCACCAAAGTGCCACATCAACGTAGCAAACTGTTTCAACCGTGTCGATATACCCCGCACAGTTCCCTCACAGTTTGTTGCTACTTTCTAAGAGGTATCCCCCAGATCCGGGTTAGGATCTATGAAACTCCCAAAACAGGCCCACAATATTTAAAACAAACAGAGCAAGCAATTGAAAACATGATGATGAACTATTCCTAAGGTACACCTCACTTTTAGTATCCCCAGCAGAGTCACCAGTTCTGTGATCTGTGGAAATAGAACTGACTGTTTTTTAGCTGGTTTCGCGAAATTTCGCGGTAAGCAAGAGTCGCCACCGTCTTTTATGTTCTCCAACATGGAAAGGACAAAAGCACAGCAAAATTCCTTCTTCGAGAATGTTTCTCGGTTCGGGAGGTAGATTTATAGAAAGGGAAGGTGTTAGCACCCTTTCTATCCGTGGTTATCCATGGGCTCTTAGGTACTTGCTCTTATGTTTTCAAAAATTGTTTGCTTCTTAAGTGTGTGTGGGTTTTGAAAAAAAGTTTCGTTTGAAAACTTCTAGGTAACTCTTGTATCAGTCCTCAAGAGTGTATGAAGTGTTTTGTTTGAAAACTTTTTGAAAGTGTAAGGTGTGAAAAGTATTTTGTTTGTTTTGAAAAGAGCAAGTACCCATGAGATCTACCTACTCTAAAGAATTAGGCTGTGTAAGAGTCCTTTAGATAGTGCCATCCCACCATTGAGAGGTAGGTAGCACCATCGTTGGAGGTGTTCGGGTCAATTCGATTAAGGGACAGTGTGGTCATCGAAGCAACGGTAGGACACCTTAGAAGTAACCCTAATGTCCTAGATCCTTTTTTATCCGAGGCAACCGTTTCGAGGCAACTGGATCTTTAGACAAAGGGTGACCTCTAAGACGTCATATACTTGATGACCACGTTTTGAGGCAACGAGTGAAGCGTACCCTAGAAGTGGCATGTACTTTGTGTGTTGTTTTTCAGTTAATGTTTTTGTACATGTTATTTGTGAGCTACGGGTTAATTTTATTTACATACATTCTTTCATGCATTTAACAGTTAGGGGTGCGGAAAGTAAATTTCCGAAATATAAATTCTACGCTATTACAAGGTGCGGGTCTATACATCGCCAAAAAACAAAGACCCGTTTTGATAAAAGTGCGGAAAGTAAAGAAAGCAATAAACCTAATTACTATTACATTCTTGAAGCAGTTACATAATAATCAAAATATAAAAATAACGCGCGAATAGAAATTAAATTGGAACGTCCTAAGGGTTTTGACCCTTTTAAGAAAAAGAATTGAATTTTTTTGTCTTTTTGTAAATAAAATGAAATTAAAACTAACTAATAACTAATTAATTAATTTAATTAAAAGAAAAATGTTTTTGTGCTTTTATGTTTTTTTAATGAAATAAAATAAAAAAAGAAATTAAAATTAAAAGTTAATAAAAAACCTAATTCTAAATTCATTTTAGTTATTAAAAAAAAAGGTTAAAGTTGCCTAATTAAAATTAATTCAATTTATTAGTATTTATTTACAAAAATAAAATGAAATTAATGATAATAATAATATTAGTTCTTTTTTTGATTTTTTATAAAAAATATTAATTATGTTAATAGTTAATAAAAGAGAAAAATAAAAATAAGACAAATAAAATATAAAAATAAAAATTGCAAACCCAAGGGGGGTTTTGGACCAGATTGGAGGTGTTAATGGAATTGTGAGGCCCATTTGCACAAAGCTCATTGACTTTCTGGATTGAGTGGGGCGCTGGTTGACCAGGAGTATGGTGTGCTCCCTTTCTTGGCCTTTGGATCTGCTTCTATGGACACATGGCGCGCTGATATGTAGGATGCATGGTGGCACGCTTTGGACTGCATGTACATGAACATGTTAAGGAAAAAATGAAACAATTAATTGGGGGACCTGAGAATACTTACAGTGCTTGATAATAGACCTTAGGACGTGGCAAGGGTTGCTTTAGCTTCAGGGTATGGCAAAGAAGAGAGTCACGTTCTCCTCTTGGCCTGAAAATGCTTGCAAAAAACTCCTTTTGATCTCACACTTTTTTTTGACAAATTTTGAACTTTGCTCTGGCCGTTTGTGCACTTTTTCTAGGTTGTGAATGAGGCTTGCAAGGCTTGTATATATAGTAATGAGTGAGAATCAGTCACTATTATGAGCTCTTAACCATTGCAATTAAACTTTGGATTTCTCCATAACCACCATTAAAGCAACTTGCCAATTTTGTTCAAATTTGAATTTTATGCTTAAAATGGACCTTCACGAATTTGGTAGGTGCATTATGCTTCATCAAGGTCATTCAAACCACAAGATATCATTGAATTAATTTTTTTGATTTTTATTTGAATTTTATGGATTTAAAATGAATTAAATCAATAAAATTAAATAAAAAATAGAAAAATTAATGTTTAATCTTGAAATTAATCATGGGACACGTGGGTGGCATGACAAGGCTGAACCAAGTGGAAAAAAGTGGGCCCTTTTGTCAAAAATTGAAGTTTCAAGGATAGTTGACTTTGGCCATTTCACAAAAATTTCCCAACTTCTCCAATGCATATCTTGCTCAATTTTGATCATATGAACATGTTCTTAGACATTTTGGAAAGGTCTTGAAGTCCTCTAACCAATTCCTTTGGTCCCATGTCATTTTGATTTACCAATCTCAAGTTATGGTCTTTGACTTAAAGTGCCCTTTTGTTGACTTTTGAAAATGACCTATAATGTTGAAATTGATAACTTTTTGTGAGAGCATTTCTTGGACTTGGAATGTGAAGACGAGTTATAGGAAATGTCATCCCCTTCAAAATGAGCATTGGATGGGATTTTTCTGATGAACCATGAAAAAGTTATGCCTTGGTCAAGGTACAGTTGACTTTTCAGCTGTCCAAAAATAGAAACTTTTGACACCTTGATGATTTGTGAGCCATGCTTGAGGAATCTTGATCAAGACTTGATCAAATGATGATTGTGGCCTCAAAATAAGATGTTGACCAAAATTTTTGACTTTTGACTGCCAAATGACCATTTTGCCCCTACCGTTGATTGTGAAGCAATTAGGGTTTTTGACTGTGCAACTTGACCTTGTGAGCTTTGAAACTTGACATGTAGGTGCTTGACAATGTATATGAGCATATGGGACTTGATTGAGCCCTTGAAAACCTCAACTTCCTTGAAGGAACCAAAACCCTAATTTGACTGGCTTAGGAGGGTGTTTGAACTGTGCAACCCTTGAGTAGACTTGAGATGATTGAGATGATGCTTGTCAAACTTTGAAGAATATGGGAGGGCAAATTTTGGGGTACAACAAACTCTATCAACGGAAGATAAGTATCCCACGAACCTCCCTTCTCAAGAACACATGCCCTCAGCAAATCTTCCAACGATTGAATCGTCCGTTCAGTCTGACCATCTGTCTGAGGATGATACGCTGAACTCAACCTCAACTTAGAACCCAACGCTTCTTGCAAACTCTTCCAAAAATCAGAAGTAAATCTTGGATCTCTATCTAACACAATGCACAAAGGAACACCATGCAACTTCACAATCACACTAGTGTAAATCTCAGCCACCTTCGACACTTGAAAACTGATGTTAATAGGAATAAAATGAGTTGACTTCGTAAGCCTATCAACAATCACCAAAATCGAATCATGTCCTCCTAAAGTATTAGGCAGCCCTGTCACAAAGTCCATTTAAATGCTATCCCATTTCCATTCTGGAACTTCCAACAGTTGCATCAACCCTGGAGGCTTCTGATGTTCAACTTTCGACTTCTGACAAGTCAAACATGCATACACAAACCGAGCCACCTCACTCTTCATCCCAGGACACCAAAACAAACCTTTAAAATCTTGATACATCTTTGTATCTCCTGGATGAATACTCAACTTACTTCTATGACTCTCTTCAAGTATCACCTTCTTCATCTCAGCATCATCAGGAATACAAATCCGATTACGAAATCTCAACACACCTTGCTCATCTAGCTTAAAATCACTATTCTCAGGATGATCAATCCCAACCATCAAATCTACCAGTTTTACATCCAACTTCTGAGGTTCTCTGATACTGTCTAAAAATTCATTATTAATCTTCAACATACCCAACATAACACTGCGGAGTAACCTCGCAAACTATGCTCATATCTCTGAACTGCTCAATCAATTCCAACTCTTTAATCTTCATTGTTGACATATGTAAAGTCTTTCGACTCAACGCATCAGCTACCACATTCGCTTTTCCTGGATGATAATTCAAACCGAAATCATAGTACTTTACCAATTCCAACCATCTTCGTTGCCTCATATTCAGCTCTTTCTGATCGAACAAATACTTCAAACTCTTATGGTCACTAAAAACTTCAAATCTAGAACCATAAAGATAGTGCCTCCAAATGTTCAATGCAAAAACAACTGCAACAAGCTCTAAATCATGCGTAGGATAGTTCTTCTCATGAGTCCTCAACTGCCTTGACGCATAAGCAACTACCTTACCATTCTGCATAAGCACACCTGCTAAACCCATCTTCGAAGCATCACAATACACCACAAAAGGCTCTCCTGGATTAGGCAACGTCAAAATCGGAGCCGACGTCAACCTCTTCTTCAATTTTGTAAAACTTTCTTCGCACTGAACATCCCACACAAAAGCTCTACCTTTACAAGTCAACTTAGTAAACGTAAGTGACAAATTAGAAACCCCTTCGATAAACCTTCTATAATAACTAGCTAATCCCAAGAAGCTTTTAATCTCAGTAGCTGACTTTGGAGTTTCCCATTGCAAGACAACATCAACCTTTGATGGATCTACAGCAATTCCACTACCTGAAATCACATGACCAAGAAAACTAACCTCTTTTAACCAGAATTCTCACTTGGACAGCTTTGCATACAACTTCTTCTCTTTCAAAATCTACAATACTACCCTTAAATGTTCAGCATGCTCTTCTTCTGACTTAGAGTAAATCGAAATATCATCAATGAACACTACTACGAGCCGATCTAAATAAGTATGAAAGATAAAATTCATATATTCCATGAATACTCCCGGCGTGTTGGTAACACCGAAAGGCATCACCGATTACTCATAATGTCCATAATGTATTCTGAAAGCCGTCTTCTGAATATCTTCATCCTTAACTTTAATCTGATGGTAACCCGACCTCAGATCAATCTTACTAAACACACGAGCATCCACCAATTGGTCCATCAAGTCATCTATTCTTGGAAGCAGATACTTATTCTTAATCGTCACCTTATTCAGCTGTCTATAATCAACACAAAGCCACATACTTCCATCTTTCTTCTTCACTAACAACACTGGAGCACCCCACGAAGATACACTTGGTCTTACAAACTTCTTCTCAAGTAACTCTTCCAATTGCTTCTTCAACTCAGACAACTCAGATGCAGACATCCTGTATGGTGCCATAGACACAGGTCTTGTACCAGGTACAAGATCAATTGCAAATTCAACTTCCCTCTCTGGCGGTACATCAGGAATCTCATCAGGGAAAACTTCAGGAAATTCACACACCACATGCAATTCCTCAATTATAGCTTGAGTCTCTACAGATAGCGACGCCATCAACAAAAAAATATGCGCTTCCTCTTGCATCAACTTCCTCAACTTTCTAGCAGACAACAAACCATCTTCTTCTTCTTCAGGAGTAGAAAACTTCACCGACTTGTCATAACAGTTAATATGAACACATTTATGCTCTAATAAGTTCATACCCAAAATTACATCCAAGCACCTTAACGGTAAATAAACCAAATCAACAACAAAGCCTTTGTTGAACATCGACAAGGGACACTTCAAACACACAGAAGAAGTAGTCACCGACCCCTTGGTTGGAGTATCGACGACCATTTCTCCATTCAAAGAAGACAACATAAGACTCAATCTTTCAACACAATCAGAAGCAATAAAACAATGCATATCACCAGTATCAATAATAGTAATTAAAGGAGTACTATTAATGAAACATGTACCTCTAATAAGTCCGTCCTCAACAGCTGTCTGATCCTCAACCAAAGAAAACACTTTACCACTTGACTGAGCCCTCTTCGGTTTCGGACACTGAATACCAATGTGCCCTTCTTCTTTATAGTTGAAACAAATCACATCTTTACACTCACACTCAGATACAACATGTCCTTTCTTGCCACAACGGAAACGCCTCTTCACTTCAGCAGTGCACACATTACTCTTGTGCCCAGGTTTCCCACACTTAAAGCAAATTACACCAGCAGGAGCATCTCCCCAACTAGTCCTCTGACCATGAGTAACTCTCTGTTTACCTTAACCAGCTGGGGCATCATAAGGCTTACCACGATTTTGTTGGTGCTTACCCCTCTTCTCACTGATAATCTTGTAATGAGCATTATTATCTTCCTCATAAATCCTGCAGCTATCAACCAAATCAGCAAAGACACAGTTTTTCTAATATCCAACGACTTTCTTAATCTCTGGGCGCAACCTGTTCTCAAATTTAATACACTTCAAAAACTCAGCATTTTCCTCAGCGTAATGCGGATAAAACTTAGCCAACTTAGCAAACTTGGAAGCATACTCAACAACTGACATATTTCCTTGCTTCAGCTCAAGGAACTCAATTTCCTTCTTACCACGGACATCATCAGGAAAATACTTTCTCAAAAACTCCCTACGGAACACAGCCCAAGTGACATTCTCACCTACAACTTCCAACTTCTGACAAGTCTCTAGCCACCAGTCATCAGCCTCGACTGCTAGCATATGAGTCCCATAACGAACCTTTTGCGCTGGAGTGCAGTCCATCACACGGAAGATTCTCTCAATCTCTTTCAACCATTCCAATGCTCCATCAGGATCATGCTTTCCCTTGAACGTAGGTGGATTCTCTCACTGGAAAGTCGCCAAGCTACGAGATCTAGCATTCCCGTCAACATTTGGCTGATTTTCCATCGCATGAGCCATTGCTTCTAAAGCAGCAGCAAGTGCAACATCATTCCTTCCAGCCATCTTAACTTCTCACTACAACATAAACAACGATTAGAACTCAAATAACAATACTCGATTGTTAGACAACTACGACTCGACGACAAGGTCGCACCAACCTTTTACTCTGATACCAACTTTGTAACACCCCAATTCTACCCCGGAAAATTATATAAATAAATCAGAGTTATAAAATTCAATCATACAAACGAATAGGGACGTCACAAATTCTTCTATCAAAATTCATTGTATTCATCGTGGATATATAACACTTTTTAAAACATCGGGTGAACCATCAACATAACATCTTTAATCAAATAACTCAACATCTACGCAACAAAATTCTTAATAACATCACTAACAATAAAAAAACAACTTCGAAACATCACATAATTAATAATAATGAATTTAAAGTTCAACAACCGAAAATCAACAATCAAAAACAACAAGCGTTCATCCCCCCGAGTGTTACATATCAGAGCAATGACACCGACTCGAACTATTGAAGGAATACATCCTTCACTCTCGATTACCTGCACGTTACCAACATAAGGGCAACATTCAAACAGAAGGGGTAAGATGTCTAACAATATAATAAAGCGCATGATAATTAATATATTAAATTAGATCAATAACATCACCACTTCTCATCTCATAATCAACAATAATTACAACGTATATACACATTCATCAACATCAAAATACACTTCTTTATGCAATCATATAATGCGACTCAATACTAGGCAAATGCAAGCGGTACCATTGGAGCAGAAATCCCATCTCAAAAATTTGCCAATTAATAGAGGCATCAATAAGGCATAGCCTTCATCTCAAAATTCGCCAATACAGGCCATCTCAACGAGCATAAGCTCCATCTCAAAAATGCAATGTATGCGACACAACCATGAATGTAATAACAACACCCAAGTTAACAACATCTCAAATCATCTCAAAAACATCTCAATTAACATCTCAAAATCATCTCAAAATAACAACATCTCAAATGCATCTCAACGTCATGTCATCAACATCTCATATCATCAAAATAATTTATTAAACCTCATTTATTTATTATAAATCATCAAACATCATTTATTTATTATAAATCATCAACAAAACATCATGAATAACTTCTCACTAACAACTCACCTGTACATTAATTCCACAGTAAATCAATACTGCTATTCTGTAACTCAAACGTCATCACCATCACTATTCCTATTGTTATAGTTCAAATAGCAGCTTCTAAGCATCTAACTTCCATATTCTGTACGAAAACAACGTATAGGCCAGCACAACTTCTGATCAGAACAACTTCTGACCAACTCAACTTCTAACTAACACAACTTCTAATAACACAACTTCTAATAACAAAACTTCTGACAACACAACTTCTGATAGCACAACTTCTAACCAACACAACTTCTAACCAACACAACTTCTGACAAAATAAAATTTGACCAACATAACTTCTGACAGCACAACTTTTGACATCACAACTTCTGACAGCACAACTTCTGACAACACAACTTCTGATAGCACAATTTCTGACAACACAACTTATAACAGCACAACTTCTGACAACACAACTTCTGACAACACAACTTCTGACTAACCCAACTTCTGACTAACCCAACTTCTGACCAATGCAACTTCTGACTAACACTACTTCTACCATCAGGATTTCTACTTTCTAATAATTCAACGCAACTTCTAACCACCATAGCTTCTACCATCAGAACTGCTACTTTTTACCAATCCTACTATTTTAATTCTTAGCCTGATATCAACCTAACTAAGAACAGTATGACAAATTCTATCTCCAATTTAATTCATTATTCTAATACAGCAACTTCTGATATCCTTCTGGCCTAATTCTGCATTTTTCATCACTGCAATATTATCCATTTTTCATCACTGCAACTCACTACGGAATTCATACTTAAAGCCCTAAAACTTAATATAATCATGGATAATCATCACTCATGATTTACCTTATAATTCTACATCAATTAAACAACATCATGACATCAATATTCATCTAAAGTTCATCAATTCTCAACATACAACAATTATGTATTTTCAATTCAAGAACAAGACAGCAATCACCTCTAACCCCATATACTAATTATCATAAACCCAATTATAGAGTCAGAATCCCACCCTTACCTTGGATTGAAGGTCGCTCTACAATTCCGGTTGAATTCTCGTTCTTGCCATTTTCCACTTTCTCTAGCAGCTTGCACGTTCTTTCTCAATCCTTATTCTTCTACTGCTTCTTTCTTTCTATTATATTCCAACAACAATAAAATAACCCTATTATTTCTATTTACTCCTTAACGGGCTTAAAACCAATACACCCCCTTATTACTTCTATTCCTTCAAAATAGGCCCACATCAAATAATATTATACTTCCAATATTATTTCACCACTTAATAATATTATACCTCTAATATTATTTCTCCACATAATAAAATAATTAAATCCAATTAATTATAACACAACTTCACAAATATTCCAAAAATCATTTAATTAAATAATTAATTAAATTACGGGCGTTACACTAATGTCATTACCCAGTGTGTTTGAGGCTCCATCAAAAAACATAGACCATCGGGATCCTTCCTCAGGTCCTTCATCAGGTCCAGGTTCTTCAAAGTCGGTTACCAATATGATATTCTCATCCGGGAACTCGAAATTCATGGACTGGTAGTCGTCCACGGCCTGATGCGCCCAATGATCAGCTAACACACTTCCCTTGATTTCCTTTTGGGTTGTGTATTGGATGTCGTACTCGGTTAAGATCATTTGCCACCTTGCTATCCTTCTTGAGAGAGCGGGCTTCTTGAAAATGTACTTGATTGGGTCCATCTTGGATATCAACAAAGTAGTGTGGGTCAACATATTCTGTCTCAGTCGGCGAGCAGCCCATGCCAAAGCACAATAAGTTTTCTTGAGCAGTGAGTATCGTGTTTCATAGTCGGTAAACTTTTTGCTAAGGTAGAATATTGCGTGCTCTTTTCTACCAGACTCGTCATGCTGCCCCAGCACACAGCCCATTGAATTATCTAGCACCGTTAAGTACATTATCAAAGGTCTTCCTTCAATCGGAGGCATTAGAATAGGAGGATCTTGGAGATATTGTTTGATTCTGTCGAAGGCTACCTGGAATTCGTCATTCCACTTTACCACTTGATCTTTCTTTAGAAGCTTGAAGATCGGATCACAAGTAGCAGTCAGATGTGAAATGAATCGGGCAATGTAATCCAGGCGTCCCAAGAAACCTCTAACTTCCTTCTGAGTATGGGGAGATGGCATCTCTTGTATGGCCTTCACCTTTGCAAAGTCTACTTGAATACCTTTGTCACTGACAATGAATCCCAGAAGCTTACCAGAGCTTACCCCGAAGGTGCACTTGTTCGGATTTAACCTCAGCTTGTACGTCTTCAACCTATTAAACAACTTTTGTAGATGATCAAGGTGGTCTTCTTTAGTTTGAGACCTGGCTATCATGTCATCAACGTAAACCTCTATCTCATGGTGAATCATGTCATAGAACAGAGCTACCATAGCTCGCTGATAAGTTGCCCCAGCATTCTTCAACCCAAATGGAATCACCTTGTAGCAGAAAGTTCCCCATTGTGTAACAAAGATTGTCTTCTCCATGTCTTCAGGTTCCATCTTGATCTGATTGCAGCCAGAGAAACCGTACATGAAGGAAAAGACTTTGTGTTGTGCAGTGTTGTCAACCAGAAAATCGATGTGGGGAAGCAGGAAGTCATCCTTGGGGCTTGCCCTGTTCAGATCTATGTAATCCATGCACATTCGTACTTTACCATCTTTCTTAGGTATTGGAACCACATTAGCAACCCACTGTGGATAGGAGGTGACCACTAAGAACCCTGTGTTGAACTGCTCCATAACCTCTGCTTTAATCTTCTCTGACATCTCAGGGCGCATATTACGTGCCTTTTGCTTTACCATAGGGAAGTCTTCTTTAGTCGACAGACGATGAACCACTATATCCGTGTCTAGTCTCGGCATGTCTTCATATGACCAGGCGATAATTTTAACATACTCATGCAACATCTGTACCAACCGCTGTTTAACACTAAGCTCCATATTTGCACCTATCTTAACTTCTTTTCTGTCTTCCTCTGTACCCAAGTTCACTGTCTCAACCGGATCTTCATGAGGCTGTATGGCCCTTTCTTCCTGCTGTAATAGTCTAGAAAGTTCTCCGGGTACCTCAAAATCTTCCTCACCTTCGTCCTCAGCTTGGTTGATCGGATTTTCAAAGTCATAATGAGCAGTAGAAGTACTATTATCAATGGGATCCAGAGTGGATATGGATCTTCATTGGGATACGTGAGTGTGTGTAAGAGCGTAGCTGTATAGACAGAAAGATAAGAAAGAAAAAGAGCGCAAAATTTGTATGCAAACGCCCAATGCTTTATTAATGTCATATGAAAATGAAACATGATAACCCTCACAAATAGAACCATTGTTCCCCGGGTAAGACACATGGCTATAGAGTTTATATTGTTTTTAATTACATATCCGAAAAAATCAAAAAGACAATTACTCATAAACAAAAGTAATCGCTACAAAGTCGTTGGAAGTCCAGTTACTGAGTCCATGATTGGTACTCGGGAAGATCCAGCTGTCAATGTCAGAATCACCATCACTGTCTTCAAGTGCATTGACCCCAAAATTCCTGATGCGTAGGGGAGGTCCTCCATCCCGAGCACGACGAACAGCCCTTTGAGCACCTGTAGTAAAGCCCAAACTAGATTTGTCAGACTTGTAATGAATAACTGGGAGCTGACCCCAAATGGTAGACCCACCTTTTTCAACCACTGCTCGTGCATCCTTGAGAGAAGCCATCTTCAAGGGAGGTTTGGTGACCTTCGGAGGATTGTTGGTAGTTTCCGCTGTAGCCATAATCTGAGGTACCTCTTCAAAGTTCTGGCAAGGAGTCTCGATGAACTCGCCATCTATCTCTACGTACCTAAAGGAGTTCAAGTGACTGATCATGTACTCTTCTTCACCATGCATAGTGACAATCTTTCCTCTTACTGGGTACTTCAACATTTGGTGGAGGGTAGAAGTAACAGCCCCAACCCCGTGTATCCAAGGGCGTCCCAACAAGCAAGAATATGATGGTTTGATATCCATTACATAGAAAGTGGAGTCGATGGTCTGGGAACCAACTTTGATAGGGACATCCACTTCCCCATGTACCATCCTCTTCGAGCCATCGAAAGCTCTCCTTACTATATTGCTAGGCTTCAAGGTTAAGTCTTCGCAGTCCAATTTGTCCAAAGCTTTTTTAGGTAGCACATTCAATGAGGAGCCAGTATCTACCAAAACATGGGCCAGAGTCGTGCCCCCGCATTCAACGGAAACATGAAGAGAATCATTATGCTTCCTCCCATTTGGTGTCAGATTTGCGTCAAAAAAACCCAAACCATTATCAGTAGTCAGACTAGCCACACAATCTTCAAACTGATCAACAGATGTCTCTTGTGGAACGTGAGCCATCTTCAGAAACTTAAACAAAGCCTTCTCATGGGCCTCAGAACACAATAAAAAAGCCAGCATAAAATTTTTGGATGGGGTCTGCCCCAGCTTCTCGACCATATTATAGTCACTCTTCTTTATTATCTTCAAAATTTCTTCCATTTCTTTCTTGGAAGCTTCTGGAATGGTTACTGAATTAGCCCTTGTCAGGATAGGCTCAATCAGTATGTCTTTGCCTCGAGTCTCGACCGACTCAGTGATGAGAGTGTCAACTGGAGTGATTACTTGAATTACAGTATTAGTCTCGGATGGAACCACAACAGGAATGATCATAGGTCCGATAGCAGTCTTCGGGGGAGAAATTTCAGGGGAGAACACCCTTCCACTTCTTGTTATTTTACTGGGTCCAGCAATATTGACGATGTTGGAAACAACATTTTCAGCAATCTTGTCTTCAATGGCTAGCATGTCCTGCTTGACACCGTAGTAATATACATCATCCCCATAGTTCCAAGGAACAACTTTGTCCGAGGAGTATGGGATTGGCCCTGGTATGGTTATGATCAATGGAGTCACCTTCGGAATTGATGTAATCCTGACTGGTCTCTTAGTGGAGGCCCTGGGAGGATTGGCGAAAATTGTTATGATAACAATGTCTTCGCAGGAAACAGTCGGAACAGGAGTCTTCTCAAACAGGATCTCTTTGTCATCAATTAGGCACTGAACACCTGCTTTCAATAAAGGGCACCCAGTCGGTAGAAATGAACAAATGTGGCAACCTTCACCACAACCCGGAAATAAACCGGCCTTCAACAAACTCTCTTTGTTAGTCATGAGTGGCGTCACCAATTCTTCCATAGAGGTCACAAACACATATTCTTCAACGACATTAACACCCCGATCAAGTTTCGGCATAATAGAAGTGATAACGTTAGGAGTCTCCAGGGGATCAAATTCAATCTCCTTAGCATCAATCAGATCCTGTACTTTGTTCTTCAAAGCCCAACAGTCATTGGTATCATGGCCCAGACTTTCCGAATGGTAAGCACAATGAGCATTCAGTTTATAATAGGGAGAGGTGGTGTTCAGATTCTTCGGAGCTTCCCTCAGAGTAACCAGATTGGTCTTCAGCAACTAAGGTAAAATCTGAGACAGCATAATGTTGATTCGAGTGAACTGTCTAGCTGACCTTTCTACTCTCGGCTGATTATTTCTTTGTTGAGCAGGTGCAGGGTTAGAAATCATAACAGCCCCTACCGCCGGACGACACTCAGTTTGATTCTGATTCTTTTGGTTGTAGACGTCACTAACTTCCTTTTTACCTGCAAACGAATTCCTGGCATTACTCGAAGAGGCATCCTTCTGAATTTTTCCACTTTGGATTCCTGCTTCCATTCTTTCTCCCGTTAAGATCAGTTCACTAAATCTCGCCGATGAACTTCCAATCAGATGGTTGAAGAATGGCCCAGTCAAAGTTCCCAGAAACATATCCACGAGCTCCCTGTCAGTCAAGGGAGGTTGAATTCTTCCAGCCAAAACTCTCCAATTCTGAGCATAATCCTTGAAACCCTCATTTGAACCCATAGACAGATTTTAGAGTTATGTACGGGTGGGAGTGAGGTATGCATTATACTGATATTGCTTATAAAATGCAGCAGCAAGGTCTTCCCAGTCACGAACATTGGCTCTTTCTAGCTGATAGAACCAATCCAATTGTGTTCCAGACAGACTGTCTTGGAAGAAGTGAACCCATAAGTCTTTGTCAGCAATATGAGGATGTATCTTCCTCATATAAGAACGGAGATGCATTTTGGGACAAGAGACCCCATCATGCTTAACAAATACCGGTGCCTTGAACTTTGGGGGGATGACAACCCCGGAGACCAGACCAAACTCTTCAAAATCCAGCCCAGGAACCTTCTGGATTTCCAAAGCGCTCAGACGCTCTTCTAACTGCTTATACCTTTCATCAGTCGGAGGGTACTGCTCCTTATTGTAATCAGTTTCATTGTCAGACTCTTTAGGACTAGGGTCCTCTTCTCTGGCTTCAAAATCTTGGTTCTCTCCCTCTTTAGATGAAGAAGCTAGATCAACAATCCGTCTAGGCGGCCCTCTGAACCTTCTGCTCATATGTGCCACACCGGCTGTCTTCTTGGCCTTCTTGTTCTTCTTAACAATCAGAGCCTTCTGCTCTTCTTGTCCTTTGGCCAAAGCCACAATCATTTGCTGGAATTGCGTGTTCTGAGTCTGAAGGTCTTTCACAGTTTTTTGAAGAGCCATTGCTGAAATAAACAGCGGAGGAGATGAGAAACCTGTTAAGAATCATGTACATGCAATGCTATGAATGGGATGCGTATGCAATGATTTCAAAGACTTTGGGAAATTTAAATTTGCGAGCCAAAATGAAACAAAGATTTTAATATTTGAATTCAAAGTTCAAATTCCTTTTAGGCGTTACAATTAAAACAAATCTAAAGACTAGAAAAATCAAAAATCCCATGGATGCTTCCTCTTTGTGCCGAGATAGACATTAAGTCCTCTTTCCTCATGGAGCTGCTTTGTGAGTTCTAAAACCTTCCTCTCATGGGCATAAAACTGATACCTGTAAGTATCCCGCTCTTTCTTCAACTGAATCCAAGACCTCTGTAGTTATCCAAGATCAGTGGGCATATCAGGATAGAAAATTTTGTAAGGAATACCTCCTTCCGTAGTGGGTTCCACAATCCCTGGTAAAACGGCCATATAAGGCATCATAAGTTTTTGGGCGCGAGCTCGTACCCATTAGAGATAAGGTTCCACAAGAATGGAAGCCTTTGGCCCCAAAGCCTTGGCGCCCGATCTGTTTACCATTCTCCAAGCTCGTATGAACCTCTGACGATACCCTTGAACATCATCCTCATAGTTGAATACAATTCCCTCAATAAGTAACTCATGGGGACCGTCTCTTCGAGCGAAACCAAATTGTCACAGAGCTAAACAAGGATTGTAGGTTATACCCCCTCTGATGCCAAGTAACGGGACATTAGAGTACTCCCCACAGCGGTCAATAAAAGTAGTGTTTTCCATATCTCCGGAACACCAGAGAATATCCGTGTGAGCGAGTGACATTATCCATTGCGACCAACCCAAACCTTCTTCATTCTTCAGTATGGACTTAGGTTGGTGAGAAATAAACCACCTCGACAGCAGTGGCATGTAGCACATGAGAACCTCTCTTCTCTTCATGGTACAAGTATGGAGAGCGTGCAAAATATCTCCGAGCAAGGTAGGTATGGGGTTACGAGAGAGGAAGATCTTGATGGTGTTCACATCTATGAATGAGTCTGAATTAGGGAATAGTACTAACCCATAGATTATAAGAGCCAAGACCTCCTCAAAAGCTTGAAAATCCATATCATCACAAAACAGTTGGGCCTTGTCGATCAGGAACTTGGCTAGAAAACCCTTGACTCCGCTTCTTGTTTCCCAATTGGATACCACGTCGACCCATTTTAGATGCAAGGCTGAGGCAATGACTTCTGGCTTAGGAACTTCTTCCAGACCTGTGAAAGGCAACTGTTCAAGAATGGGTATATCCAATAACTGAGAGAACTCTTCCATGGTAGGCACCAACTGATAGTCTGTAAAGGTGAAACAGTGGTGCTTGGGATCAAAGAACTGAAAGAGTAAACTCATCATCTTTTCATCAAAGTTTGAAGTAACCAGGTTGAGAAGTCGACCATGTCTCTTAATGAACGCATAAGTTTCAGGGACCTTTGATACTAACTCCTTGAGTTGGGAAGGTGCTTTCACAAAGCTGATTCGAATAGTGTTTCTACGAGCAGAAGCCATGAAGTGCAAAACAGAACAAAGATAAATTCCCTTGTTCCTTAAATTGGTTAGTGCAATAAGAATGGATGCTATGTTTGATGCATGATGTCATGATAAATCACAGGTATAGCAAACACAGACAAATCATACCAAGTTCTTAGGCTTAAGGCCTGCTTGAGTTTTAAGGTCATACCCTCTTGAAGTTTAGTTGGTTTCAAACCTGTCTTAGAAACGTAACTGGATTCTAAAGATTCTCAATATCACTGACCATCCTTTATTGAGCATTGTTTTAGCTCAAGCAATATTTTCTTGCGGCTGAAATATCCCGAAAGTCTGATCTCAATGTGTGTAGCATCGAGTATCAACCAATCCTCAGCTTTATACCGAGGTCGACTATCTCACTACTTTCTAATGGTCGAGTTTGTTCAACTAAGGTTCTAATGTCCGTTAGTGCTTCACGACACTACGCGGCAGCCCCATATTCTCCTCGTTTACACAAAAAGGATATCGGTTCCAACCAAATGTCACACCAACACAGCCATCGCTTAAACCATATTGGTCTACGCCATACAGTCTCCACGATCTATTGTTGTTTACCTAAAAAGTTCCCACAAATCCGTTTGTAGGGTCTTTAACAATGCCCAAGCAAAACCCTTTAAGAATAAAGCATACAAAACAAACAAGAAAGCAATTTAAGAATGACCTAGATCCTAAGGTAAACCTCACTTTATATTATTCATCCCCAGCAGAGTCGCCAGTTCTGTGATACGGTGGCAGAACCGACTGTTAATACTAGTTTGCGTTTTTTGTTCGCAAATGTCGCGGTAAGCAAGAGTCGCCACCAACTTTTATTTTATCCAATCGGGAAAAGGAAAAAGAATAGAGAAAACCTTTTTCGAGATGTTTCTGAGTACGGGGGGCAGATTATAGAAAGGGAAGATGTTAGCACCCTTTCTATTCGTGGTTTTCCACGGGCTCTTAGGTACTTACTCATTTTGAAATTGCTTGTGTGTGCCTGTTTTGAAAAGTTTTGTTTTACTTCGTTTTAACCCTTGTTTCTATCCTCAAGAGTGTTACGAAGTTGTTTTTGAAAACTTTGTTTGGGAAAGTGTTGGTGTGAAAAAGTTTTTGTTTGTTTGAGCAAGTACCTAGGAACTAATCTACCTACTCGAAAAAGTCTGTTCATTTTCCTTTAGGCAGCGCTATCCTATTATTAAGGAATAGGTAGCACCGTCGTTGGATTTTAAAGGGACGTTCGAAATGACGAAATGGTCACTGAAGGCAACAAGTAAGGATACCTTAGAGTTTCATAGGGACTATCGTCATAAGATCAATTCATAGGCAACTCGAGGGACAAGTAGGGACTGTGATATTTATGACGACTTTGAATCGCAGGTCATTGCTAAGTGTGATATGGTGGCAGAACCGACTGTTAATACTGGTTTGCGTTTTTTGTTCGCAAATGTTGCGGTAAGCAAGAGTTGCCACCGACTTTTATTTTTATCCAATCAGAAAAATGAAAAAGAATAGAAAAACCTTTTTCGAGATGTTTCTGAGTACGGGGGGTAGATTATAGAAAGGGAAGGTGTTATCACCCTTTCTATCCATGGTTTTCCATGGGCTCTTAGGTATTTGCTCATTTTAAAATTTCTTGTGTGTGTGCTTGTTTTGAATAAAAAGTTTTACTTCATGATAACCCTTGTATAAGTCCTCAAGGGTGTGACAAAGTTGTTTTGAAAATTGTTTTGAAAAAAGTGTTTGTGTGAAAAGATTTGTTTGATTAATTAAGCAAGTACTTAAGAGTTAATCTACCTAGTCGAAAAAGTCTGTTCGTTTTCCTTTAGACAGTGCTATCCCATTATTAAGGATTAGGTAGCACCATTGTTGGAGTTTTTTAAGGGACATTTGAAAGGGACAAATACAGTCACTAAAGCAATGACTAGGAAACCTTAGTAATTACCCTAAAGTCCTAAAGATATTTCCGAGGCAACATTCGAATTGGTCATTTTTGATCTTTTAGACTGGAGGGCAACCACTAAAATTCCCTATGCTTAGTGACTGTTTACCGAAGGCAACCGAAGTGAGGCAAACCCTATGAGTGAACATGTGCATGTATTTATGTTTCAATTAATTTAGTCTTTGCATAATTAGGGTTATCTACCGTATTAATTTTCAAGCATTCTTTCCATACAATCCTATTAATATACATCTAGACAGTTAAAAATTGGAGGAATTAAAAGTGCAGAAAGTTTAAAGTTCAAGCTATTACATGGCTTTCGCAGATACATAATTATTTTTGACTGAAAAATAAAATACTGAATTAAAACCTAGTTAAATCTATTACAACCTCGGAGCAATTACAATAATAGTAAAAGGTAATTAAAATGCACGCGACGAATTAAATGCGAGGACGATTAGAAAACCTAAAAAATCTAATTTGAGAAAATATTTAAATTAGTTTTGAAGGAAAAATTAATTATATACAACCCTAATTTCTAATTATTGTTAATCATGAAAAATAAGATTTAATTGCCCTAATTAAATTAAATTAATTAATTCATGGAAATAAAATATTTGTTATGAAAAAAAAAATATTTTTGGTGTTTTTAATGATTTTTTATTAAATAAAAAATGATTTATGTGTTATTTTGATAAAAGAGAAAATAATTAGTAAATAAATAAATAAATAAAAATATGAAAGAAGGAAATTTGGGCATGTGTTGTTGAGCTGTTCTGGGAGTGTATTGTTGAAAATATCCAGGTCCATGAAGCCAGTCAGCCCAGTCAACGCTTGATCCCATGTGGTGCTGACCTGAGAGTACACCATGATCATTCAGTGATAGGCGTTGGATCTGGTTGATCATGAATCCGCTGGTTGGATATTGATGACGCATGGTAGGCGTTTGGACAAGAGAAGAACAAGATATGCAAGGAGGAATTAAAATAAACAAAGTTGTCGGGACCTGGGATCGAACCCAGGTCCTCACACTCAACACCCTGCATCCCTAGCCATCTGGGCTATCTTTTTTTATTTGCTAATACAATAAGAACAAAATATAATATATGAAATAACGTGGTTAGATGGAAAAAAGCGCGAAATTCAAATGGTCCAATGGGGTTCAGACACGTTGTTATCTTCTTCCTCCTCTGTCGTATTAGGTATCAAGCTTATACCTACGGACAACTTGTCGTGGCTGTAAACCTGTGAACTTCAAAAATCACCAAAACGCATGATAATGAATTTAAAGGCCAAGATTCAACTAGTCTTGATGCCACGATCATCATAGTGCCCTGTTCTTGGCCTAATTTAGCCTGTAGATAAAAATCCTAAAGCGAACACGAAAACCCTAGCAATGGCAAATGCATATATAGGTGTCAAAACTTCAATTAAATTATTCAGACATGTTACAAATACATCAATGATAAAAAATATGTCATTAAATTATGCTAATGATGCAAGAATTGTCGTAACCAATTTTGAAAAAGCAAGCAAACCGTGTGGGGTTTCAGGGGTTGATTATGGGCGTGAGGAGGCGTGCAATTGATCCTGTTAGTTCGAGGAGATGTCCAGGAATCGTTTATGAGCTTTAGAATGGCCTGAATTGGTCTCTATGTTGAAATCCGATTCACCAACTTTTGCCAAAAAATTGAGTTTTTCATTGTGCTTTCCACCACTGCTAACCTCTGTTTTCGTGCTTGTTCATGCTCCATATATACCCTTGAATGAATTAGGGTTATAAAAACAACATGTATCTTTGCAATTTTTGAAGATTAGATCTCATCCTTTCTTTGTATGATTTGTTTCCAAATTAGGCCTAATCATGCCATTCTTGCTCCAATCAACCTTGATACGATTTAATTCTGATATGTCAACATAATTAGCTTGTGATCCTGCCCAAAAATCAGATCAAAACAAATCTTTGCTATTATTTGTCATTTATTTGATTTAATTCAATTTTTAATTAATAAAAATCAAAATAAAATGGAAAATGAAGCAAATAATGTGTGGGTGAACATTTGGGTCGTGTACCATGTTATGAGTGAGGTGCAAGCATAAAAAGTTAGGCCCATTTGGCAAAAAATGCATCTTTGAGCATATTTGACTTTTGGCAATTTTGCAAAAATGGTCAACTTTGACAAGGCATATCTCTTTCAATTTTAACCCTAGAGAGGTGATCTTTGACTTTTTAGAAATCTTAAGATATCCCCTAAACAACCCTTTTTGTGTCATTTCAATTGGATCTTCCATGTTCATGTAAGAATCTTTGACCCAAAAGGTGTTTTTGTTGACTTTTGAAAAGGACCTATAATGTAGAAACTCATATCTTTTAATGAGTGCATATTTTGAACTCGAGGGCTGTAGATTAATTATAGGGAATTGAATCCTCTTCAAAATGATCCTTTGATGGAAAGTTTCTGATAAAGTATGAGGAAGTTATGCTTGGTCAAAGTTTGGTTGACTTTTCCTAAGAAACCCTAATTTAGCAACTTTTGAGTTTTGAAGAATTAGGAGCATTCCTTGAGGTATCATGATCAACCCTTGATCAAATGATGAAATTCACTTCAAAATGTTAATGTTGACCAAAAATCTTGAGGTTTTACTGTATGTGGGCCACAATTGACTTTTGAACTAATATAGTTGATTCTCAAGCATTTGAGCAATTGACTGAGCAAACTTCTGGTGCAAGGCATGATATTTGACATGGATAACCTTGAGAGCATATTAAGACTATGAAAAGAATTTGAGGCCTTTGGAGTACACACATCCTGATGAAAATGGAAACCCTAATTTGAGACACATTGCCTTAGGAGATAGTTTGTCTGATCAACTCTTGGGTAACCTTGAACAAATTGAGGATCTCAGTGGGCATGTGCTGAGTAAAATGAGAGGGAAAATTTTGGGGTGCAACAACTTCCCCTGTTCAATCTTCTTAAACCTAAGGATGTAGATTGACTTGTCTTCCTTTCGTGATCTGAAGGTGGAAGATGATTGAACACTAGAGTGCCCATAAATTTGCACTTGTATGAAGTGAGTGTCTATCGGTGGTATCAGGAATGGGCTTACAGATGCCATTTGGAAAGTGACAGAGAGTTGTCAGGGATAGGCTTAAAGATGCCATCCATAGAAAATATTGGCCGCATAAGAGATTCCTTTGCGAGAATTCCCGTATTAGCCGTTGAGGGGGACTTCATCGGGGCATGTTGACTTATGTCTGGGGAAGTAAAGTATAGTAGCTTCGGTTGTCCATTACTCTATTGGGGAGTTAACTCCTGATTGATGAGGTGGAAGTATGATGTATATCTGGTCAAGGTCTAGGTTGCATAGCGACTTACTGGGGAAGCGTGAAATCGATCGTATTTGATCGGGTCTAAGTCTTACAGCGTTGTAAACTGTTGCCTGGAGATAAGAGAGAAGGAACCTAGGTAGTAGGGTTTCTTCGAGATGAAAGCCTGGATAGTAAGGCTATGAGAAGGAACCTGGGTCGTAGGGTTACTTCGAAATGAGAGCCTGGATAGTAGGGCTATGATAAGGAACCTAGGTCGTAGGATTACTTCGAAATGAAAGCCTGGATAGTAGGGCTACGAGAAGGAACATGGGTCGTAAGGTTACTTCTAAATGAGAGCCTGGATAGTAGTGCTATGAGAAGGAACTTGGGTTGTAGGGTTACTTCGAAATGAAAGCCTGGATAGTAGGGCTATGAGAAGGAACCTGGGTCGTAGGGTTACTTCGAAATGAAAGCCTGGATAGTAGGGCTATGAGAAGGAACCTGGTTCATAGGGTTACTTCGAAATGAAAGCCTGGATAGTAGGGTTATGAGAAGGAACCTGGGTCGTAGGGTTACTTCAAAATGAAAGCCTGGATAGTAGGGCTATGAGAAGGAATCTGGATAGTAGGGTTACTTCGAAGGGAAATCCTGGATAGTAGGGCTATAATAAGGAACCTGGGTCGTAGGGTTACTTCGAAATGAAAGCCTGGACAGTAGGGCTACGAGAAGGAACTTGGGTCGTAGGGTTACTTAAAAATGGGAGCCTGGATAGTAGGGCTATGAGAAGGAACCTTGATAGTAGGGTTACTTCGAAATGAAAGCCTGGGTAGTAGGGCTACGAGAAGGAACCTGGGTCGTAGGGTTACTTTGAAATGAAAGCCTGGATAGTAGGGCTATGAGAAGGAACCTAGATCGTAGGGTTACTTCAAAATGGGAGCCTGCATAGTAGGGCTATGAGAAGGAAACTGGATAGTAGGGTTACTTCGAAATGAAAGCCTGGATAGTAGGGCTATGAGAAGGAACCTGGATAGTAGGGTTACTTCAAAATGAAAGCCTAGATAGTAGGGCTATAAGAAGGAATCTGGGTTCTAGGGTTACTTCGAAATGAAAGCCTGGATAGTAGGGCTATGAGAAGGAACCTGGATAGTAGGGTTACTTCGAAATGAAAGCCTGGATAGTAGGGCTATCTCATTTAATTACATAGATTAGTTGACCCGTTTGGTTTCCGGAACTGATTTTTCCGTTAGTTGTCTGCAGATATGACATGTATAGCTTCACGGATTTAATCTTGAACTGTTGGAATTGTTGATGATAACCATCTTTCCTGAAAAGGTACAAGATTTATTATATGCGATGCATGAGATGCATTGTGTGATGATGTTCTCAAAATAAATGTGATTATGGTCTATGCAATATGTATGCGCATGTCGTGATGTATGAACATGAAATGCTATTGTGACATATCCGAGTCTGGGAAAATAAATCCCTGACTGCTGCTGGAGAGTGTCAGAAATTGAATTCCTGACCGTTGTAGAGAGAGTGGTTCTTCTACTTCTACTGGGGATGGTGAACGGAGATGACTATGTCGTGGATTTACTCCTTTCTATTTATGAATATTCTGCGGGGGAGAGACTCTACTTGAGAATAACTATGCGGGGAAATAACTCTTTTGGAGGATGGACTTCCGTAGCTAAAGGAATAAGCTTTGTCGGGGATTGAGCTTCTATGTCCAGAGAAATAAACTCTGCTTGGGAGATAAAAATTAACTGATTCACTCGCGACTATGAAATTCGTCTTGGGAACATACATCAGGTTTCTGAATGACCCACGCTGGGGAGGTTACTTCCTGTTTTGGAAGAGGCTGACGTCAATGCCTTTGAAAGCTTTTACTTTATGGGGAGTACTGATATAAAGAGATCGCGTGTACTGATGACTGTGTTCTAAAGCCGTCTCTGCCTCTGTACCTGGTGGACAGAGTAACTGTCGGGTTTGACATTCTTTTATTTTTTTTACTCCTGTTTCTTAAGTTACGAGCAATTGTCTTTCTGTTTCCTCTGCAAATATTTGTGAACAACAATTATATTCAAATGCACATGTCAAGAATAACTCATTGGACGTTCTCTCAAAACAAAACAGAAAAAGGGAAAACAAACATTTTTGTGTGTAAGAATGACTTGTATTAATTTTGAAGTTGGCCTATAACAGGCATTTTTGTACAAGGAGGCTGACGTTCTAGTAAGAGAACGCCGCCGTAAAAATAGAAGTTATACAAAATTATGTGAAAGTAAAACAACTATGTGAAACGATCCCATTAAATTCCAACTCCGCTATTGCCCCTATGTCTTCGAGCGTCTCATCACTTTGATACTTGACCGAAGGTTAATTAAATTGATTGGTGTCGTCCGAGCTTGATAATTGATACCGAAGTCTGGTCGCAAGATGATCCAATGAGACATAGTGATACGCTTTATATCCCTAACTTTTGCCTGGACCGCCCTTTCGGGTTTTTAGTCCACCGGGATACCCTTTTTTGCCCAAGCCTCCTTTTCAGGTTTTCGACTTGCCGGGTGTACAGATTTTTTTCATTTTCATCCCTTATTTTTTCTCGAACACTTTTGGTTCGCTGGGAAGCCCTTATTTTTTCCTAGGCCAGTCAACCTAGCGGGCCTTTTAATTAGGCGTAGTATCTTTTCACTATGTCTACATTGATAGGGTGAGGAAGGTGGTCACCGTCCATGGTGGTTAGAATCATAGCTCCTCCTGAGAAAGTGTTCTTAACCACAGATGGCCCTTCGTATGTGGGGGTCCATTTGCCCCTGGGATCACCTTGCGGCAGTATGATGCGCTTGATCACTAGATCCCCAACTTGATATTCTTGACGTCTGACTTTCTTGTTAAAAGCCTTGATCATTCTCTTTTGATACGTCTGACCATGACAGATAGCAGTAAATCTCTTCTCATCGATTAGATTTAGCTGATCAAGTCGAGTTCGGATCCAGTAGTCTTCGTTCAAACCTGCATCCTTCATAATCCTGAGAGAAGGTATCTGGACTTCGATGGGTAGGACTGCCTCCATGCCATATACTAGAGAGTAGGGTGTTTCCCCTGTCAACGTCCGTGCTGAGGCACGGTACCCATGAAGAGCAAATGGTAACATCTCATGCCAGTCTTTGTACGCCACTGTCATCTTCTGTACAATTTTCTTGATGTTCTTGTTAGCCGCTTCGACAACACCATTCATCTTCGGTCGGTAGGGAGAAGAGTTATGATGATGTATCTTAAACTGCTTGCAGAGCTCGGTGATTATTGTGCTATTGATATTTGTACCATTGTCTGTGATAATTCTCTCTGGCATGCCATACTGACAGATCAAGTTATGCCTGATAAACCGCGCAACAACGTTCTTGGTCACGGTAGCAAAAGGGGCTGCCTCAACCCACTTCGTGAAGTAATCGATGGCCACTAGAATGAAGCGATGCCCGTTGGAGGCGGTAGGTCTGATTTCTCCGATCATGTCAATGCCCTACATTGCAAAGGGCCAGGGAGCCATCAAAACATTCAAAGGAACTGGAGGTATATGCGCCTTATCAGCATAGATATGGCACTTATGACAGGTTCGAGAATGCTGATAACAGTCGGCTTCCATAGTGGACCAATAATATCCTGCCTGTAGGATCTTCTTTGCCATGGTATCCATTGGAATGGGTGCCAAAGGTACCTTCGTGTAGGTATGCCATGATCCTCTCTGCCTCGCTCTTGTCTACAAACCGCAGTAAGGTAGAGTCATGGTTGCGCTTATAGAGGATTTCATTGTTGAGGAAGAACTTTGCAGCAAACCTTCTTAGAAATTACTCGTCATTGACAGATTCCCCCTCGAGGTATTCTTGAGCCTCGAGATACCTTTTCACCTCATGAAACCAAGGTTTGTCGGCTACCTCCTCAGTATCGATCTCACAGTAGTATGCCGGTTAATCCAACCTCTCAATAGTGATTCAGGGAGCTTCATTATCCCACCTGACCTTGAACATTGACGACATAGTAGTTAGCGCATCCGTTAACTGATTCTCTTCTCGTGGGAAATGTTCAAAGGTGATCTCTTCAAAATGCAGCAGTAGTGTCAGTACATACTCTTTGTAAGGAATAAGGTTCGGGTGCTTCGTATCCCACTCGCCTTTGATCTGACTTATCACCAAAGCGGAATCCCCGAATACACTCAAGAACTTGATCCTTAGATCAATAGCAGCTCTAAGACCCATGATAGATGCTTCATACTCCGCCATGTTATTGGTACAGTTGAAGCATAATCGGGAAGTGAATGGAGTATGACAACCCTCAAGAGAAATGATTACGGCGCCAATACCATTACCCAGTGCGTTTGAGGCTCCATTAAAATACATAGACCATCAGGATCCTTCCTCGGGTCCTTCATCCGGTCCGGGTTCTTCACAGTCGGTTACCAACATGATATTCTCATCCGGGAACTCGAAATTCATGGACTGGTAGTCGTCCACAGCCTGATGTGCCAAATGATCAGCCAATACACTCTCTTTGATTGCCTTCTGGGTTGTATATTGTATATCGTATTCAATTAAGATCATCTGCCACCTTTCTATTCTTCCAGAGTGTGCAGGCTTCTCAAAAATGTACTTGATCGGATCCATCTTCGATATCAACAAGGTAGTGTGGGTCAACATATACTGTCTTAGTCGGCGAGCAGCCCATGCCAAAGTGCAACAAGTTTTCTCGAGCAATGAGTATGTTGTCTCACAATCGGTAAACTTTTTGTTAAGGTAGTATATTGCGTGCTCTTTTCGACCAGACTCGTCATGTTTCCCCAGCATACACCCATTGAATTGTCCAGCACTGTTAGGTACAAAATCAAAGGTCTTCCTTCAACCTGAGGCATCAAAATTGGTGGTTCTTGAAGGTATTCCTTGATTCTTTCGAAAGCGGTCTGGAATTCATCATTCCACTTTACCACTTGATATTTCTTCAGAAGCTTGAAGATTGGCTCACAAGTAGCAGTCATATGTGAAATGAACCCGGTGATATAATTCGGGCGTACCAAGAAACCTCTAACTTCCTTCTCTGTGCAGGGAACCAACATCTCTTGTATGGATTTTACCTTTGCAGGGTCTACCTGAATACCCTTGTCACTGACAATGAACCCCAGAAGCTTACCAGAACTTACCCTGAAGGTGCACTTGTTTGGATTCAACCTCAACTTATATATCTTCAACCTGTCAAACAATTTTTGCAGATGATCAAGGTGCTCTTCTTTGATTTGAGACCTGGCGATCATGTCATCCACATAAACCCCTATCTCATGGTGAATCATGTCGTGGAACAAAGCAACCATGGCACGCTGATAAGTTTCCCCAACATTCTTCAACCCGAAAGGTATCACCTTTTAACAGAAAGTGCCCCACTGTGTAGAAAGGTTGTCTTCTCAATGTCTTCAGGAGCCATCTTGATCTGGTTGTAGCCAGAGAAACTATCCTTGAAGGAGAAGATTTTGTGTTGTGCAGTGTTGTCAACCAGAACATCAATGTGAGAAAGAGGGAAGTCATCCTTGGGGCTTGCCCTGTTCAGATCTCTATAATCCACACACATCCGCACCTTACCGTCCTTCTTAGGTACCGGAACAACGTTAGAAACCCACTGTGGATAAGAAGTGACAACTAAGAATCCAGTGTCGAACTGCTTTATGACCTTTGCCTTGATCTTCTCTGACATTTCAGGGCGCATACGGCGAACCTTCTGCTTTACCAAAGGGAAATCCTCTTTAGTCGGCAGGTGATGTACCACAATATCAATGTCCAAACCAGGAATGTCTTCATAGGACTAGACGAAGATCTCAACATAGTCGTGCAACATTTGTATTAAGCTCTGTTTGACGCTAAGCTCCAGATTTGCACCTATTTTAACCTCTTTTCTGTCTTCCTCAGTACCTAAGTTCACTGTCTCAACTGGCTCTTCGTGAGGCTATATGGCCCTCTCTTCCTGCTGTAGTAGTCTAGCAAGCTCCCCAGGCACCTCACAATCTTCCTCACCTTCATCCTCAGCTTGGTTGATCGGATTTTCGAAGTCATAATGATCGGATATGGATCTGCAGTTTGATACGTGAGTGTGTGTAAGAGCATAACTGTATTTTAAAAAGTAGGAAAGAAAAAACAGAGAGCGCAAAGTTTGTATGCAAGAACGTCCAATGGTTTATTATTACATGTAAAGATGACATATAATATCCCTCACAAATAGAACCGTTGTGTCCCAGGAAAGACACAAGGCCATAAAGTTAAATTGTTTATTACAAGCTCAGAAAACAAATAAGACAATTACTGCGGAATGAAAGATCCAGCTGTCAATGTCACAGTTTTCCTCGCTGTCTTCAATTGCGTTAACCCCACGATTAGTGATGCGTAGGGGAGGTCCTAAAGCCCGAGCGCGTCGAACAGCCCTTTGAGCCCCTGTAGTAAAGCCCAAACCAAATTTGTCAGTTTTGTGAGTGAAATCAGGGAGCTGACCCTAATTGGTACACCCACCTTCTTCAACTACGGCCCCGACGTTCTTGAGAAAAGCCATCACCAGAGGAGGTTTGTTGTTGGTAGTAGTTTCAGTCGATGCCAATATCTGAGGGACCTCTTCGAATTTATGACAAGGAGTTTCTATGAATTCCCCGTCCATCTCTATGTACCCGAAGGAATTGAGGTGGCTCACCATATACTCCTCTACACCCTGCACAGTGACAATCTTCCCTTTTACCGGATACTTCAGCATTTGGTGTAGTGTGGAAGTAACTGCCCCAACCTCATGGATCCATGGACGACCCAACAAACAGGAATACGACAGCATGATGTCCATCACATAGAAGGTGGACCCAAAGGTATGAGATCCCACTTTGACAGGGATGTCCACCTCCCCATGCACCATTCTTTTCGACCCATCAAAAGCCCTTACCACAATGTTAATGGGCTTTAAAGTCAAACCCTCACAATCCAACCGGTCCAACGCCTTCTTGGGCAGAACATTCAGCGAAGACCCAATATCTACCAACACATGAGCCATAGTGGTGCCCCTGCATTCAATCGAGACATACATAGCATCATTATGCTTCCTTCCCTTCGGTGTCAAGTCTGCATCTGAAAAACCCAGCCCATTGTCAGCAGTCAGGCTAGCCATGTAATCTTTAAATTGATCAGCTGAAGTCTCTTGCGGCACATGCGCAATTTTGAGGAATACAATCAAAGCCTTCGCATGGGCCTCGGAGCATAACAGCAGGGATAACATGGATATCTTTGATGGGGTCTGCCCCAGCTTCTCGACCACATTGTAGTCGCTCTTTTTAGTTATTTTCAATATTTCGTCTATCTCTTGCTTATAGGCTTCCACAACAATTTTTCTAAGCGCCTCCGTCCGGGCAGGATCGCCCATGATTTCTTTGCCTCGGGTCCTAGATGGATCGTCGGCGGGAGTGATAATTGGAGTAAACACAGGAGTAGTAGTTGATGTACCGGCAAGAGTAGCAGACGAAATAACAATAGACCTCTTGGCAATCTTAGGGGAAATCTCAGGAGAGAAGACCCTTCCACTTCGGGTAACCTTGTTGGTACAGACAATTATATCAATATCAGGATCAGCCTCTTCATTTTTCAGATCTTGTTTGATGTCATGATAGTACACATCAACACCATAATGCCAGGGGATAACTTTGTCTGAGGCATACAGAACAAAACTAGGAACAATGATTATCATTGGAGAGATTTTTGGAGTAGATGTAATCCTAATAGGTCTTCTTGAGGAGACCTTGGAAGGATTGGCGGAAATGGTTATAATGGCAATGTCTTCAGATAGAACAACAGGAACCAAAGTTTTTTTGAACAAAATTTCTTTGTTGTCCATAAGGCGTTGGACACTTGACTTCAGTAAATAGCAACTAGAAGGCAGAAATGAAAACATGTGGCAACCTTCACCACAACCCGAAAATAAACCGGCCAACAACAAATTCTTCTTCATAGTCATGAGAGGAGTAGAAACTTCATCCACCGAGGTCACAAACAATTCGGTATCAACAACATTAATTCCACGACCATGCTTAGGCATGGGAGAAGTTATGACATTGGGCTTTTCTGGAGCATCGAACTCAAATTCCTTAGCTTCGATCAGATCTTGTACCTTATTTCTTAGAGCCTAACATTCATTGGTATCGTGGCCGGAACTCTCATAATGATAGGCACACTGAGAATTTGGATTAAATCGGGGCGATGTGGTATTCAGATTCTTGGGAGCCTCTTTCAAGGTTGCCAAGTTGGATCTCAGCAGATGGGGTAGAACTTCAGCCAACGTCATATTGATTCGGGTAAACATTCGTTGTGGCCTTTCCACCCTTGGTTGATTATTGCATTGTGGAGCGGTTGTAGGCCTAGGTATCATTACAACACTTACTGTCTCACAATGTTCAGCTCTGTTTTGGCCCCTCGCGTTGTAGATGGCACTAGCTTCTTTCTTACCAGCAAAAGGCTTCTTTACCAAACTCGAAGAAGCATCCTTTTGTATCTTGCCGCTCCGAATCCCAGCTTCTACTCTTTCTCCAGTCAAGATCATCTCGGTGAAACCAGGTGACGAGTTGCCGATCAAACGATTGAAGAATGGACTAGATAGCGTCCCCAGAAACATATCAACCAACTCCCTATCAGACGACGGGGGTTGGACTCTTCCAGCCAAGTCTCTCCACTTCTGTGCATAGTCCTTAAAGCCTTCACTCTCCCCCATGGACATACTCTAGAGTTGAGTATGAGTAAGAGCAAGGTCGGCGTTATACTGGTACAACTTATAGAAAGCAACAACCAGATCTTCCCAATTTCAGACATTGGCTCTCTCTAGTTGGTAGAACCATTCAAGCTGAGTCCCTGACAGACTATCTTAAAAGAAATGAACCCACAAATTTCTATCAGCAGTGTGGGGCTGGATCTTTCTGACATAAGAGCGGAGATGGCGTTTTGGGCAGGACACCCCATCATACTTTGCAAAAATTGGAGCTTTGAACTTTTGCGGGATGACCACTCCCGACACCAATCCCAATTCTTCAAAATCTAACCCAGGTATCCTCTGGATCTCCGTAGAACTCATACGGTCTTCCAACTGCTTGTACCTATCCTCAGTGGGAGGATACTACTCATCATTATAATTTGTGTCCTCATCAGAAGCTTCAGGGCTAGGGTCCTTCTCCCTTGTCTCTTCTTATTGATTCTCCCCTTCCTTGGATAAAGAGGCCAGATCGACTTGTTGCTTTAATGGCCCTCTAAACCTTCTTCCCATATTTAGAATACCGGCAACCTTCTTCTTTTTCTTTTTCTCTTTCAGGATGAGGGCTTTCAGATCGTCCTGCCCTTTTTCCAGATTTATGAACATTTATTAGAACTGGGCATTTTGTGCCTGAAGATCCTTAATGCTTTGTTCGAAAGTCATTTCTACGTGTAATAAACAGCGAAGAAGATGAGAAACCTATAATGGTACATGTACATGACACTTCTGCCGCATTTTGAAGAGATCACCTTTGAACATTTCCCACGAGAAGAGAATTAGTTAGCGGACCCGCTAGCTACTATGCTGTCAATGTTCAAAGTCAGGTGGGATAATGAAGCTCCTCAAATCACTATCGATAGGTTGGGTGAACCGGCATACTGCTGTGAGATCGATACTGAGGAGGTAGCCGACAAACCTTGGTCTCATGAGGTGAAAAGGTATCTTGAGGCTCAAGAATACCCCGAGGGGGAAGCTGTCAATGACAAGAAATTTATTACAAGGTTTGCTGCAAAGTTGTTCCTCAGTAATGGAATCCTCTATAAGCGCAATCATGACTCTACCTTACTGCGGTGTATAGACAAGAGCGAAGAAGATAGGATCATGGAAGACCTACACGAAGGTACCTTCGACACTCATTACAGTGGACATACCATGGCAAAGAAGATCCTACGGGAAGGTTACTAATGGTCTACTATGGAAGGCGACTGTTATCAACATTCTCGAACCTGTCACAAGTGCCAAATCTACGCTGATAAGGTGCATGTACCTCTAGTTCCCTTGAATGTTTTGACGGCTCCCTGGCCCTTCGCAATGTGGGGCATTGACATGATCGGCAAGATCATACCTACCGCATCCAACGGACATCGCTTCATCCTAGTGGCCATTGATTACTTCACGAAGTGGGTTGAGGCTGCCTCCTTTGCTACGGTTACTAAGAATGTGGTGGCACGGTTCATCAAGCATAACCTGGTTTGTCGTTATGGTATCCCTAAGAGAATCATCACGGACAACGGTACCAATCTCAACAACTCAATGATCACTGAACTCTGTAAACAGTTCAAGATTCAGCATCATAACTCTTCTCCTTACCGGCCGAAGATGAATGGGGATGTTGAAGCTGCTAACAAGAATATCAAAAAGATCATACAGAAGATGACAGTGACATACAAAGACTGGCATGAGATGTTACCGTTTTCTCTTCACGGGTACCGTACTTTAGCACGTACATTGACAGGGGAAACACCCTATTCTCTGGTATATGGCATAGAGGTTGTCCTACCCATAGAGGTCCAGATCCCTTCTCTACAGATTATGAAGGATACAGGTTTGAGCGAAGACGATTGGATCTAGACTCGACTTGATCAATTGAACTTAATTGATGAGAAAAGACTTACTGCTGTCTGCCATGGTCAAATGTATCAGAAACGGATGATCAAGGCCTTCAACAAGAAAGTCAGACAACAAGTGTATCAAGTAGGGGATCTGGTAGTCAAGCGCATTGTAATGCTGCAAGGTGATTGTGATCGGTGGAAATAGAACTGACTGTTTTGAAATGCTGGTTCGCGTTTGCGTTTAGCAAAATGTCGCGGTAAGCAAGAGTCGCCACCGTCTTTTATTTTCTCCAACAAGGAAAGGACAAAAGCACAGCAAAATTCCTTTTCGAGAGGTTTCTCGGGTTCGGGAGGTAGATTATAGAAAGGGAAGGTGTTAGAATCCTTTCTATCCGTGGTTATCCACGGGCTCAGGTACTTGCTCACTATGCTTTCAAAATGTTTTGCTTTTCTTGTGTTTGTGGGTTTTGAAAAAAAAAGTTTTGTTTGAAAACTTCGATTTAACTCTCATATCTGTCCTCGAGAGTGTATGAAGTGTTGTTTGAAAACTTTTGTTTGAAAAGTCTAAGTGCGAAAAGTATTTTTGTTTTGAAAGAGAAAGTACCTGAGAACCTCTACCTACTCAAAAGAAATTAATCTGTGTAAATGTCCTTTAGACAGTGCAATCCCACTATTGAGAAGTAGGTAGCACCGTCGTTGGAGTTTTCAGGTCAATTCGATTTTAGGGACATGTGGTCACTAAAGCAATGGTAGGACGCCTTAGCGGTAACCCTAATGTCTTAGATCATTTTTTATCCAAGACAACCGTTTCGAGGCAACTTTGATCTTTAGACAGGAGGGCGACCTCTAAAACACCCTATACTCAATGACCACGTCGAGGCAACCAAGTGAGGCGTACCCTAAGAGTGGCATGTGCGAGTGTGTCAAGTTTCAGTTCATGTTATCTTTGTACATGCTATGGTGAGCTACGATTGATTTTAATTTTAAGAGAGATCTTGTCATGCATAGCCTAGTTAGCATACATCTAGCAGTTAATAATTGCGGAAAATAAAACTAAACTATTACAAGGCGTCGGGTATTTACATCGCCAAAAACAAACCCTTGAAAAAGTAAATTGCGGAAAAGTTAAATGAAAGCGATAAAAAGTCCTAATTAAAGCTATTACATCCTCGGAGAAAATACAATTATATGGATCAAAATATGAATCAAGAATAATCACGCGCGCGAGAAAAAATTGGATCGGAGAGTTTTTAGGGTTTTGACCCCTTTTAGAAAAGAAAGAGATTTTTATTATTTTATGAATTTAATTAAACCTAAAATAATTAATTAATAAAAGGAAATATTTTTTGGTTTCTTAAATGTTTAAGAGAATAAAAATAAAAATGATTAAAAGTGTCAAGAACTCTAATTCTACACTAATTTTATTTTTGTGAAAATATTAAAATTAACCTAATTAAAAACTAAATTAATTATGTTAGTATTTATTTACAAAAATAACTAAATAAAAAATATTATATTTATTTTATGTTTTCTGATTTTTATTATGAAAATAAATATTAATTTGTTAGTGAAAATGATAATTATAAAAAAATAATTAATTGAGAGAAATAAACAAAGAAAAGAAAAGAAATAAACTTGAAGGGGGTGTTGGGCCCAAGATGAGGTGTAATCAGCATGCCTAAAGCCCATTAACCATTCCAGCCTCATTGACTTTCTGAAATATCCACACGCTTGTTGACTAAGGACCATGATAGTCCTTCCATCTAGACCTTTGGATCAGGTCTGAGGCCACTTGGCGTGCTGAGATCTGAAGCACATGGTGGACATCCCTTTGCAAGCTTACACAAGAGCGCCTGAAGAAAAAAAACAAATAAACATTTGGGGGACCTGGGATTCGAACCCAGGTCCCAATGTTCACATGCCAACGCCTTTGCCATCCAACCAAACTACTTCAATTGTTATTAAAATAAGGAGCAATTATTATATGGGGAAACTAATCAATATGCTGTAAAATAAAAAAATAACGCGCGCTTTTCAAATAAGCCAATGAGGTATCAACATATCATCATCTTCTTTGTTTGTCCTGCATAATCAGAATCAAATAGCGGGGGTTTTTAACCCCCACTACTTTCTGCAAGGAAAAATAGCGATTAGAAATCTAGCAAGCATAAATATTTCGCGAGGTATGGGTTGTGTTCGTCTTGGCCTCACGATTTCAACCATGTATCTTATTAGTCCCAATTTTCCGTGGATTGTAAAGCCCCATTTAAAAGCTCAAGAACCCTAGAAATTTGATCATGGTATCTTTCGATTCAGGGCATTATAATTCAATTCAACCACTCCATTAGCTTCGTATGGTCTCTAGCAATGCAAAACAATCATAAACACATGTTAAATGCACATGAATTAAGAGATATAATTATGAATAAGAAAGGCAAACCGTGAAATTGTGTTCAGTGATTCCTTAAGCTTTGATGCCTGAATTTGATTGCAAAACGTTCCTGGTACCTCCTGCAAGGTGTTTTGATGAACAAAATGCTTTGAATCGACCTAGAATGCAAGAACAGGTTTTTAGTTTTCTTGGAATTTTTTGAACATTGCTATGGTCGTTTCTGCAGCTTTCAATTGTGTGCTAGGGTATGGTTAGCTTGCATACATATAGGAGAATCAAATTAGGTCAAAGTTTTGGATCCAATCCATGTGCATTGATGTTTAAATCTTTGATTGAAAATCAAATATTCTTGATTTTTCATGATTGAACAATGTTGCCAAAATTGGATTTTTTTTGTATCTTTGACTTGTGCACGAATTTGCCAGCATGTTTTGATCATATTTTCTTCACAAATTGATTTAAAAAATCAAATCTTCTATTTTCTTATAATTTAAATTAATTAAATGGATTAATATTAATTAAAAATCCAATTAATCAATAAAAATAAGAAAATAAATCCAATTCATCTTGGTGGGTCGTGCATAAGTCATGGGTGAAGTTTCAAAAAGAGATTTGAGGCCCATTAGCAAAAAGAAGGTGTTTTGAGCAAAGTTGACTTTTGCAAATTCATGAAAATTTCCCAACTTCTACAATGCACAACTTGCTCAATTTTGATCATATGACCATGTTCTTTGACATTTTGGAAAACTCTTTAAGTCCTCTAACCAATTCCTTTGGTCCCATGTCATTTGGATTTACCAATCTCATGTTATGGCCTTTGACTCAAAGTGTACTTTTGTTGACTTTTGAAATTGACCTATAATGTAAAAATTGGTAACTTTTTGTGAGAGCATTTCTTGATCTTGGAGTGTGAAGATGGATTGTAGTAAATTGCATCCCCTTAAAAATGAGCTTTGGATGGGATTTTTCTGACAAACCATGAAAGAGTTATGCCCTGGTCAAGGTACAGTTGACTTTTTCACTGTCCAAAAATAGTAACTATTGCATCTTGATGATTTTTGAGCTATTCTTGTGAGATCACGATCAAGACTTGATCAAATGATGATTGTGACCTCAAAATAAGATGTTGACCAAAATTATGACTTTTGACAGCAAAATGACCATTTTGCCCTTGCAATTGATTGTGGATCAAATGGAGCTTTTGACTGTGCAAATTGGCACTGTGAGTCTTGAAACTTGGCATGTAGGTGCTAGAGAATGCATATAGGCCTATGAGAATTGATTGAACCATTGAAAACCCCAAATTCCTTGAAAGAACCAAAACCCTAATTTCAGCTGTCTTAGGAGGTGATTTGACTGTACAACCCTTGAGCTAATTTGAGGATCATTCTTGACAAATCTTGAGAGATATGGGAGGGAAAATTTTGGGGTACAACAGTTGCCCCTGTTCAATCTTCTTAAACCTAAGGATTTAGATTGGCTTGCGTGCTTTTCGCGATCCGAAGGTGGAAGATGATTAAACACTAAAGTGCCTAGAAATTTGCACTCGCATAGTGTAGTATCAGCATGGTGACGTCAGGAATGGGCTTACAGATGCCATTTGGAGAGATGATGGATAGGAGGATGGGCTTATAGATGCCATCTGGAGATTGTTGGTAGAAGGATGGGCTTATAGATTCCATCTGGAAATGTAATGGGTAGTTGTGGAGATGGGCTTAAAGATGCCATCCAGGGGTGAATGCTAGACTGTGTCTATAAGCTGGAACTGGATGATTTCCATCATGGCGTCCATGCCTGGAGCGCCTCTGAACTATATTGGAAAGTTGGGTGGTTTGAGCTGGTCGAGTAGATAGTTTCCCTGTCTAGTTTCAGGTATTAATCTCTGACCCGAGAAAGAAGGATAGTTTTCCTGACTTGCTACAGGTATTAATCTTCAATCCCTTCACGTAGATAGTTTTCCTGGCTGGTTTCAGGTATTAATCTACAATCAATCGCCCACAGATAGTTTTCCTGACTTGCTATAGGTATTAATCTGGAACTTAAAAAGGTTGGCCGATGAGATAGTTGTCCTGTCTGGTTTCAGGTATTAATCTCTGACCTAAGAAAGAAAGATAGTTTCCTGGCCTGTTACAGGTGTTAATCTTCAATCTCTTCATGTAGATAGCTTTCCTGGCTGGTTTCAAGTATTAACCTACAATCAATCGTCCACAGATATTTTCCTGACTAGTTACAGGTATTTAATCTGGGACTTAAGAAAAGGTTGGTCGAGGAGATAGTTGTCCTGTCTGGTTTCAGGTATTAATCTCTGACCAGAGAAAGAAAGATAGTTTCCTGGCCTGTTACAGGTGTTAATCTTCAATCTCTTCTTGTAGATAACTTTCCTGGCTTGCTACAGGTATAGATCTACAATAATCGTCCACAGATATTTTCCTGGCTAGTTACAGGTATTTATCTGGAACTTAAAAAAGGTTGATGGTAGCCATCTTTGGATTGTCCTTTTCCTGAAAAGGGAAAAACGTTAGCTGTATGCAATGTCATGATGTATGAGATGCATGATGTCATGATATTCTCCAGAATAAATGAGGTCGTGTCGTATGCACTTTATCATGTATGTAAATAGGAGATGTGAAATGTGATATGTTTATGAATGTATTTTCGTATGGGAAAATAAATCCTTGACGAATGTCGGGGAGTTTGTTAAATCCTGGGCTGATATTGAAGAGTCTGGTTGAATTCTTCGTTTCCACTGGGGATGATGCACGAAGATGATTGCACGAATAAACCTGTAGGAGAAGATGACTACGTTGGGGAATAAACCTGGTGAAGAGATTACTCTGCGGGGAATTACTCTGTGGGGAAGAGGTACTTCGCTGAGATTTTAACGATAACTTCGCTGGGGATTCCGTTGATATGCTTTGTTGGGGATTTTGATGATGAACTCCGCTGGGGATAGAAAGAACTTCGCCGGGGATGATCTTTTAGTTGCAACTTGCTGAGGATAACCCAGTTAGACTCTTGTGGGTGTAACCTCTGAATTTGGCTGAGGAGATGCATTTGTATTCTGTAGGGGACAAGCTTCCAGAATCTACTGGGGCAGATGATTCAACTCTATTGGGGAAGCCATTTTTAGACTGCGCTGGGAAATGGTTCCACGGGGGGTATCCTGTATTCCGTCGGGGAACATTCTTATATTTCGTTGAGGAATATTAAGACTGCCGGGGATACTTGCTGAGGAATATCTGTATACTCCGCTGGGGAATATTAAGATCTACTGGGGATACCCAACTTTTTTAGGGCTGATGGTAGACCAACTCTACTTGGGGGAGAGTATTGCTGATTTGTTCATAGTTGCAAGTCTCAGCGGGGAGAGCTACCATTACTGTCTTACTCTTGGGGAGTGAAGGTATCTTGGTCTTCAGCCGAACCTACCTTGGTACCTTGGTGGACAGAGCAACTAGATCGCCTAGACAATTCTTATTGCCCCTACTTCCGATGTCACCCGTAATTAGTCCTTTGTTTCGCATGTAAACATTTACGAGTAACAATTAATGTCAAATGCATATATCAAAAATGAACATTGGACGTTCTTTGCAAAATAAAACAGATAAAGGAAAAAACAATTTGCAATTTGTCTGAAAAATGAACTTGTATTGATTTTGAAATTTGCTTGTAAATAGGCGTTTTTGTACAAGAGGCTGACGTCCTAGTAAGAGAACACCGCCGAACAGATAGGATTTATACAAATTGTAAAAAGAAAACAAAACAGCTATGTGAAAAATCCCACTGGGTTCCAACTCTGCTATTGCCTTTATATCTTCAAGCATCTCATCACTTTGCTACTTAGTTGGAGATGAATCTGATTGACCGGTGTCGTCCGAGCCTGATGGTTGATACCAAAGTCTGGATGCAGGGTGATCCAATGAGACATAGTGTTACGCTTATCCCTAACTTTTGCCTGGACCGCCCTTTCGGGTTTTCAGTCCACCGGGATACCCATTTTTGCCCAAGCCGCCTTTTCAGGTTTTCGACTTGCCGGGTGTACAAATTTTTTATTTTCATCCCTTATTTTTGCCCGAACCCTTTTGGTTTGCAGGGAAGCCCTTATTTTTTCCTAGGCCAGTCGACCGAGCGGGTCTTTAATCATGTGTAGTATCTTTTTACTATGTCTGCATTGGCGGGGTGAGGAAGGTCGTCACCATCCATGGTGGTTAGAATCATCGCTCCTCCTGAGAAGATGTTCTTAACCACAAATGGCCCTTCGTACGTAGGGGTCCATTTACCCCTGGGATCACCTTGAGGTAGGATGATGCGCTTGATTACCAGGTCTCCGACTTGATACTCTTGTCATCTGACTTTCTTGTTAAATGCCTTGATCATCCGTTTTTGGTACGTCTGACCATGACAAATAGCAGTGAGTCTCTTTTCGTCGATTAGGTTTAGTTGATCAAGCCGGGTCTGGATCCAGTCGTCTTTGCTTAAACCCGCATCCTTCATTATCCGGAGAGAGGGTATCTGAACTTCAATAGGCATGACTGCCGCCATGCCGTATACCAAGGAATAGGGTGTTGCCCCTGTTGACGTCCGTGCTGAGGTACGATACCCATGAAGAGCAAATGGTAACATCTCGTGCCAATCTTTGTAGGTCACTGTTATCTTCTGCACAATCTTCTTAATGTTTTTATTAGCTGCTTCTACAACCCCATTCATCTTCGGCCGGTAAGGAGAAGAATTATGGTGTTGTATCTTGAATTGCTCGCAAAGCTCAGTGATCATCTTGTTGTTAAGATTGGTACCATTATCCGTAATGATCCTCTCTGGTACACCGTATCGACAGATCAGGTTATGCCGAATGAACCGTGCCACGACGTTCTTGGTTACGGTGGCAAAGGAAGCTGCTTCAACCAACTTTGTAAAGTAATCAATTGCTACCAGGATGAAGCGATGCCCGTTGGATGCCGTAGGTCTGATCTCGCCGATCATATCAATACCCCACATTGCAAAAGGCCAAGGTTATGTCAAGATGTTCAGAGGAACTGGAGGAATGTGCACCTTATCATCATAGATCTGGCACTTGTGGCACGTCCGAGAATGTTGATAACAGTCGGCTTCCATTGTGGACCAATAATATCCTGCCCGAAGGATTTTCTTTGCCATGGTATGTCCACTGGAATGCGTTCCGAAGGTACCTTCATGCAGCTCTGCCATGATCCTTTATGCTTCAATCTTATCCATACAACGCAGTAAGGTTGAATCATGGTTACATTTGTAAAGAATGCCATTACTGACGAAGAACTTTGCCGCGAACCTTCTCAGAAACTTCTTGTCATTAACGGATGCACCCTCGGGGTATTCTTGAGCTTCAAGGTACCTCTTCACTTCATGATACCAAGGCTTTTCTGTTACCTCTTCAGTCTCAAGATCATAATAATATGCAGGTTCATCCACTTTCCAAATAATGATCCGGGGAGCCTCGTTGTCCCATTTGACTTTGAACATAGAAGACATCGTAGCTAGCGTGTCCGCCAACTGATTCTCCTCTCCTGGGAAGTGTTCAAAGGCTATCTCCTTGAAATGGGGAAGCAACGTCAATACATACTCCTTGTAAGGAATAAGATTTGGGTGTTTCGTATCCCACTCGCCTTTGATCTGACTGATCACGAGAGCAGAATCTCCAAAGACACTCAGAAACTTGATCCTTAGGTCAATTGCGGCTCGAAGACCCATGATGCATGCTTCGTACTCCGCCATGTTGTTGGTGCCGTTGAAACATAGTCGGGCGGTGAGCAAAGTATGAGAGCCTTTAGGAGATATGATCACAGCACCAATACCGTTACCCAAAGCGTTTGAGGTTCCGTCAAAGTGCATAAACCATCGGGATCCTTCCTCAGGTCCTTCATCCGGTCCAGGTATCTCGCAATCAGTTACTACCATGATATTCTCGTCTGGAAATTCAAAGTTCATAGACTGGTAATCATCCACTGCCTGATGTGCCAAATGGTCTGCCAACACACTTCCCTTGATTGCTTTTTGAGTCGTGTACTGGATGTCATATTCAGTCAAGATCATCTGCCATCTTGCTATTCTTCCGGACAATGCAGGATTTTCAAAGATATACTTGATTGGGTCCATCTTTGAAATCAACAGAGTAGTGTGAGTCAACATATACTGTCTTAGCCAGCGAGCAGCCCATACCAAAGCGCAACAAGATTTCTCGAGCAGTGAGTATCGGGTCTCATAGTCGGTAAACTTTTTGCTAAGGTAATAAATAGCGTGCTCTTTTCGGCCAGACTCGTCATGCTGACCTAGCACACACCCCATCGAGTTGTCCAGTACTGTCAAGTATAAGATTAGAGGTCTCCCTTCAACCGGTGGCATAAGAATGGGTGGCTCTTGGAGATACTCTTTGATTCTTTCGAAAGCGGCCTGACATTCATCGTTCCAACGCACTACTTGATCTTTCTTCAGTAGCTTGAAGATTGGTTCACAAGTAGCAGTTAGGTGCGAGATGAATCGGGCAATGTAGTTCAGCCGTCCTAGAAATCCTCTGACCTCTTTCTCTGTCTTGGGAACTGGAATCTCTTGTATGGCTTTCACTTTGGCAGGGTCCACTTGAATACCTTTGTCGCTTACGACGAAACCTAGTAGTTTTCCAGATCTCACTCCGAAGGTGCACTTGTTCGGGTTTAATCTCATCTTGTACAACTTCAACCGGTCAAACAGCTTCTGTATATGGTCAAGGTGTTCCTCCTCAGTTTGGGACCTCGCAATCATATCGTCGACGTATACTTCAATCTCATGATGGATCATGTCATGAAACAAAGCAACCATGGCACGCTGATACGTTGCCCCAACATTTTTCAACCCAAAAGGCATGACCTTGTAGCAAAAGGTGCCCCACTGAGTAACAAAGGTGGTCTTCTCCATGTCTTCAGGAGCCATCTTTATCTGATTATAACCGGAGAAACCGTCCATGAAGGAGAATACCTTATGCTGAGCAGTGTTGTCAACCAGAACGTCGATGTGAGGCAGCGGGAAGTCATCCTTGGGGCTTGCCCTATTCAAATCCCTGTAATCAACACACATTCGGACCTTACCATCTTTCTTCGGTACCAGAACCACATTGGCAACCCACTGAGGGTAAGAAGTTACTGCTAAAAAACCGGCGTCAAATTGTTTCATAACTTCGGCTTTGATTTTCTTGGACATCTCTGGACGCATACGGCGAACCTTCTGTTTTATCGGAGGGCATTCTTCCTTGGTAGGCAGGTGATGAACCACAATGTCGGTATCCAACCCAGGCATATCTTCGTAAGACCAGGCAAAGATTTCCATGTAGTCATGCATCATCTGAATCAACCGTTGTTTCACACTAAACTCCAGATTTGCACCGATCTTGACTTCCTTTTTGTCTGTCTCAGTACCCAGATTTACCGTTTCCACTGGCTCTTCATGTGGCTGAATGGCCCTCTCTTCCTGGAGTAGCAGTCTTGCAAGCTCACCAGGCACTTCGCAATCATCTTCACCTTCGTCTTCGGCTAAGTTGATCGGATTTTCGAAGTCATAACTGGCAGTAGCAGATTCGTTACCAGTGAGATCCAGAGTGGATTGGGACCTGTATATGTGAGTGTGTGTAAATAGCTGTTTTGCAATATATAATAAAGAAAGACAAGGAGCGCAAGATTTGAAATGCAAAAAAACGTCCAATGCTTTTATTAATGATATATGAAAATGACACACAAAAGCCCTCACAAATGAAGCCACGGTGCCCCGGGTAAGACACCGGGCCATAAAGTTTCACAATATTGTTTGTTACAAATTCAAAACAAAGGAGTTCATTATTGAGTAACAAAAGTAATAGGGATGAAGTCTTTCGCTGTCCTGTTGTTTGGTCCACCGTTGGTCGTAGGGTAGATCCAGCTGTCGAATTCAGATTCCTCCACGTCATCTTCAAGGGCATTTAATCCCGAGTTGCTGATGAACACAGGAGGTCTTCCAATACTTGCACTACGAACAACCCTTTGAGCTTCTGCAGTGAAACCCAAACCAAACTTTTCAGTCTTCTGAGTGAAATCAGGAAGTCGGCCCCAGTTTGCACACTCACCCTTCTCAATAACAACCGGGGCATCCTTTAAGGAAGCCATCTTCAAAGGAGAATCTTCAATCATAGTCTCAGCTGACGCCAGTGTCTGCGGAACCTCTTCAAAGTGTTGAAATAGGGTCTCAATGAACTCCCCATCCATCTCTATGTACCGAAACGAGTTGAGGTGGATGACCATGTACTCTTCCTCCCCATGTACTGTCACAATCTTCCCTCTGACTGGGTACTTCAGCTTTTGATGGAGGGTTGAGGTCACAGCTCCAGCCTTATGGATCCATGGACGAACCAGCAAACAAGAATAGGACGGCCTAATGTCCATCACGTAGAATGTAGAATCAAAGACCTGAGAGCCGACTCTGATTGGAATATCGACTTTGCCATGCACCATCCTTTTAGACCCATCAAAGGCCCGGACAACAATGTTACTTGGCTTTAGCTCCAACCCTTCGCAATCCAACCTGTCTAGAGCTTTCTTGGGCAAGACGTTCAATGAGGAACCAGTGTCAACCAGCACATGTGCCAAAGTAGTGCCCCTGCATTCAATGGAGACATGCAGGGCATCGTTATGGTTCTTCCCTTTAGCAATCAGATCAGCGTCGGAGAAACCCAAACCATTATCAGCAGTTAAATTGGCCACACAATAGGTAAACTGATCAGCTGATGTCTCTTGTGGCACGTGGGCCGTCTTCAGGAAGGTAATCAGAGCTTTGGCATGGGCCTCTAAACACAACAACAATGATAACATAGAAATCTTGGAGGGGGTTTTCCCCAGCTGCTCAACTACATTATAATCACTCTTCTTAATGATCTTCAGAATCTCTACCATATCTTGTTTAGAAGCTTCAACATTGATGGTCTTTGGTGCCTCCATCTGGGAAGGCATATAAGTGGCGATCCCATTGCCCCGAGCGTCAGATGACTCGGCGATAGGGGTAGAAATAGGAACTTGATCAGGAAGGGAAGTAGGCACACTTGCAGGTGTGATGACAATAGGTCTCTGGATAGTTGGGGGCGCAATATCAGGTGAGAAAAGTCTACCACTGCGGGTGACTTTAGCAGGCCCGGTGATGTTGCTGACGCCGGTATTAGTATCAAACTCTTGCTTAACCCCAAGAACATAAACATCTGCCCCATAGTGCCAAGGGACAACTTTGTCGGATGTATAGGGGATGGGCCCCGGAAAAGTGATGATTATGGGTGCAATCTTCTGAACAAGCGTAATTCTGACAGGCTTCCTCGAGGGAGCCTTGGGAGAATTATTGAAAATGGTAACAATGGAAACTTCTTCAGTAGGGGTGGCAGGAACAACAATCTTCTCAAACAGGATTTCTTTATTATCCATCAGGTTTTGGATACCTGACTTCAAAGATGGGCAACCAGTAGGTGAAACGGAACACAGATGGCAACCTTCACTACATCCCGGAAATAAACCGGCTAGCAACAGGTTCTTCTTAACGGTCATCAGTGGGGTGACAATATCATCCACAGAGGCTACAAACAAGTCTTCCACTACAGCATTCACTCCATGCTTGGGCATGGGAGCAGTCACAATGTTAGGCCTCTCGGGCGCCTCGAACTCAATCTCCTTAGCATCGATTAGGTCCTGAACCTTAATCTTCAAAGCCCAACAATCATCCGTATTATGCCCCGGGCTGTCAGAGTGATAAGCGCAGCGGGCGTTAGGATTGTACTTTGGGGATGTTGTATTTACAATCTTCGGAGTTTCTTTTAGAGTCACCAGATTGGTTGTCAGTAACTACGGCAATATCTGGGACAAGGTCATGCTGAGGCGAGTGAACTGCCTTCGGGGTCTCTCACTCCTTTGTTGGTTATGATGCTGAGGAGCAGCAGCAGGTTTTGAAATAACCACCGCGTTGACAGCTTGGCGGAGTTCTGGTCTATTCTGTCTCCTTGAACCGTAGACAGCACTAGATTCCTTCTTGAAGGGTTTCTTCTCGGTGCTCGATGAAGCACCCTTCTGTATCTTCCCAGACTTGATACCAACTTCAATTCTATCACCAGTCAAGATAAGGTCTGTAAACCCGGCTGAAGAATTTCCAATCAAATGGTTGAAGAACGGACCAGACAGGGTCCCCAGAAACATATCAACCAGCTCACGATCAGTCAAAGGTGGCTGCACCCTTCCGGCAAGGTCTCTCCATTTTTGGGCGTACTCTTTAAATCCCTCACCCATCCCTAGTGACATACCCTGGAGTTGGGTACGCGTAGGAGCGAGGTCGGAATTATATTGATACTACTTATAGAATGCAGTAGCCAAATCTTCCCAGTTGCGGATACTGGCCCCATCCAGCTGATAGAACCATTCGAGTTGAGTTCCTGAAAGACTATCCTGAAAGAAATGGATCCACAAATTCTTGTCAGCAGTGTAAGGTTGGATCTTCCTTACATACGACCGGAGGTGCAGATTTAGGCAGAAGGCTCCGTCATATTTGGCAAAAGCAGGTGCCTTGAACTTATGGGGAATCACCACCCCGGAGGATAAGCCTAGGTCTCCAAAGTCCAAGCCGGGCACATTCTGTATCTCCATGGCACTCAAGCGATCCTCCAACTGTTCATACCTATCCTCAGCAGGAGGATACTGTTCTTCATTATAATCTGTCTCGTTGTCAGAGACTACGGGGCTAGGAACCCTCCTTTCCTGTGGGCTGTCTTTCCCTACTGATGAGGTAGTCAGCTCAACCTCATTCTGCAATCCATTCCCAAATCTGCGTCCAATGTTGAACAAGACGGTCCTCTTCTTCTTCTTCTTCCTCTCTTTCAGAATCAGAGTCTTCAAATCCCGTTGACCCTGGGCTAGGTTCATAACCAACTCTTGGAACTGGGCGTTCTGGGCCTGGAGGGCCTTGATAGCTTGTTCAGTGGAAGGTTCAGTAGACATGATGATTGCTGAAATAAACAGCGAAGAAGATAAGTGACCTGTAAAAGGGGTACCTGTTATGCATATGATGAAATGAAATGCGTATGATTTATGTTTTCAAAGACAATCGGGATTCAAATTTGTAGACAAGAAAGTAAACACACTTTATTAGATTTAACTTCAGAATTTAAATTGTTCAACAAATTGCCCTTAGACGTTACAAGAATGGAAATACTGAAAAGTAAATAAAACCGTAAAAGAAACATCAAAGGTCCATCAATGCTCCCATGGCCTCTTCTTCTCAGTGCGGATATAATCATTCAGGATCCGTTCGTTCTCCAATTGCTTAGTCAGCTTCTGGATCTTCTGTTCTTGTTCATTGAACCTTTCCCGATAAGAATCCCGTTCTTCCTGCAGTTGCGCCCAAGACCTCTTTAGTGTGCCAACATCAGTGGGTTCATGAGGATGGAGAATAGTTGGAGGAACCCCTTCTTTATCAGCAGCTTCAAGAGTAATAGGCCTGACAGCTTCGTATGGCATACCTAACCTCTGGGCACGGATGCGGACCCATCTGAAATATGACTCCATTGGCAGAGAAGTTTTTGGTCCCAACTCATGGGGGTCAGCTTTGTGAACTTTGTCCCAAGCCCTGATGAATCTACGACGCAGCTCGTCGCTATCTAACTGAAAATCAAAGACGATATGAGGTATCAACATCTCATGAGGCCCTTCTCTTCTGGCTCTTCCAAACTGACGGAGAGCTAAACATGGGTTATAAGAGATTCCTCCACGGGTTCCGATCAATGGAACATTAGGATACTCTCCATAATGATCAATGACGGCCACCTCATCTAAGCCTCTGAGAGTCCAAATAATGTCATTATCAGTAAGAGACATTATCCTATGAGCCCAGCCCCTTCCTTCTTTGTTCTTCAGTACGAACTTAGGAAGGTGCGAAATAAACCACCTCACCAATAAAGGAGTACAACACAACAAAGTTCCCCGTCTTCGGGCAGTACGAGTATAGAGCCGATAAAGGATATCACCCAAGAGAGTGGGTACAGGATTCTGAGAGATGAAGATCCTTATGGCATTAGCATCAACAAAGGTGTCAGGATTTGGAAACAATACCATACCATAGATTAAGAGAGCCAGAATGTCCTCGTACGCTTGAAAGTCTAAGTCATTCCAGAAACCATTAGCTTTGCCAACCAGAAACTTAGCCAAAAAACCCTTAACTCCACTTCTAGTCTCCCAGTTAGCCATTACCTCCTCTTTGGTCAAGTGAAGGGCTGCAGCAATCTCTTCAGGCCTGAGAGTCTTTTCCCAACCATTAAATGGAACCTGCTCCAAAATGGGGATACCAAGCAACTCAGAGAATTCTTCCAGGGTAGGGACCAGCTGGAAGTCTTGAAAGGTGAAGCAATGGTATAGCGGATCATAAAATTGGACCAGGACACTCATCAATTGTTGGTCCCACTTTGAAGTGACTAAACCGAGAAGAGAACCACACCTCTTGATAAAGGTAGTAGTGTCTGGAATCCTGACAACCAACTCTTGAAGCAAAGCAGGTGGTTGAACAAAGTTGAGCCGGATAGTATTCCTACGCATGGGTATCTTGATGTCCTACAAAACAAAGCAAAGATGAAACCTTCTTGTCTTTGAAATGGGTTAGTCCTTATGCAAGATGTATGCAATGTTATCATGTTATGATGTCATGGTAAAGACACACCACAAGTATTCACAAAAGGCAAACATGGTAAAGGCACACAAGTCACACAAAAGAGCCCTTAGATTTCAGACTGGCATGAAGTTTAGGTACTACCCTCTTTCAGTTTCAGTTGGTTAAGACCTGTCCTAAAAATAGTAATCGAGTTCTAGAGGATCTCAATATCACTGACTACCCTAAATCGGTCATAATTCCAGTTTAGCAACCTTTTCTTGCAGCCGGAACCATCGCGAGAGTTTAGCCTCAATGAGTGTAGCATACTGCTATTGTTCTATGGCCAAGTTGGTCAATTTAAGGTTCTAAGGTCAGTTGGTGCTTAATGACTCCTCAGAAGACCCATATTCTCCTTGTTTCAACACAAGGGATATCGGTACAGACCAAGGTGTCACACCAACGTAGCTACTGCTTCACCCGTGTCGGTCTACGCCGGACAGGTCCCTCACAGTTTATTGCTACTTACCTAAAAAGGGTACCCCCAGATCCGGGTTAGGATCTATAAAACTCCGATACAAGCCCACAAAATTAAAGCATACAAGGCATACAATTGAAAACATAGTGATCTAATCCTAAGGTACACCTCACTTATAATATCCCCAGCAGAGTCGCCAGTTTTGTGATCGGTGGAAATAGAACTGACTGTTTTGAAATGCTGGTTCGCGTTTGTGTTTCGCAAAATTTCGCGGTAAGCAAGAGTCGCCACCGTCTTTTATTTTCTCCAACAAGGAAAGGACAAAAGCACAGCAAAATTCCTTTTCGAGATGTTTCTCGGGTTCGGGAGGTAGATTATAGAAAGGGAAGGTGTTAGCAACCTTTCTATCCGTCGTTATCCACGGGCTCTCAGGTACCTGCTCACCATGTTTTCAAAATGTTTTGCTTTTCTTGTGTTTGTGGGTTTTGAAAAAAAACGTTTTGTTTGAAAACTTCGAATTAACTCTCATATCTGTCCTCGAGAGTGTATGAAGTGTTGTTTGAAAACTTTTGTTTGAAAAGTGTAAGTGCGAAAAGTATTTTTGTTTTGAAATAGCAAGTACCTGAGAACCTCTACCTACTCAAAAGAAATTAAGCTGTGTAAATGTCCTTTAGACAGTGCTATCCCACTATTGAGAAGTAGGTAGCACCGTCGTTGGAGTTTTCGGGTCAATTAGATTTTAGGGACATGTGGTCACTAAAGCAATGGTAGGACGCCTTAGCGGTAACCCTAATGTCTTAGATCATTTTTTATCCGAGACAACCGTTTCGAGGCAACTTTGATCTTTAGACAGGAGGGCGACCTCTAAAACACCCTATACTCAATGACCACGTCGAGGCAACCAAGTGAGGTGTACCCTAAGAGTGGCATGTGCGAGTGTGCCAAGTTTCAGTTCATGTTATCTTTGTACATGCTATGGTGAGCTACGATTGATTTTAATTTTAAGAGATATCTTGTCATGCATAGCCTAGTTAGCATACATCTAGCAGTTAATAATTGCGGAAAATAAAACTAAACTATTACAAGGCGTCGGGTATTTACATCGCCAAAAACAAACCCTTGAAAAAGTAAATTGCGGAAAAGTTAAATGAAAGCGATAAAAAATCCTAATTAAAGCTATTACATCCTCGGAGAAAATACAATTATATGGATCAAAATATGAATCAAGAATAATCACGCGCGCGAGAAAAAATTGGATCGGAGAGTTTTTAGGGTTTTGACCCCTTTTAGAAAAGAAAGAGATTTTTATTATTTTATGAATTTAATTAAACCTAAAATAATTAATTAATAAAAGGAAATATTTTTTGGTTTCTTGAATGTTTAAGAGAATAAAAATAAAAATGATTAAAAGTGTCAAGAACCCTAATTCTACACTAATTTTATTTTTGTGAAAATATTAAAATTAACCTAATTAAAAACTAAATTAATTATGTTAGTATTTATTTACAAAAATAACTAAATAAAAAATATTATATTTATTTTATGTTTTCTGATTTTTATTATGAAAATAAATATTAATTTGTTAGTGAAAATAATAATTATAAAAAAATAATTAAATGAGAGAAATAAACAAAGAAAAGAAAAGAAATAAACTTGAAGGGGGTGTTAGGCCCAAGAGGAGGTGTAATCAGCATGCCTAAAGCCCATTAACCATTCCAGCCTCATTGACTTTCTGAAATATCCACACGCTTGTTGACTAAGGACCATGATAGTCCTTCCATCTAGACCCTTGGATCAGGTCTGAGGCCACTTGGCGTGCTGAGATCTGAAGCACATGGTGGACATCCCTTTGCAAGCTTACACAAGAGCGCCTGAAGAAAAAAAACAAATAAACTTTTGGGGGACCTGGGATTCGAACCCAGGTCCCAGTGTTCACATGCCAACGCCTTTGCCATCCAACCAAACTGCTTCAATTGTTATTAAAATAAGGAGCAATTATTATATGGGAAAACTAATCAATATGCTGTAAAATAAAAAATAACGCGCACTTTTCAAATAAGCCAATGAGGTATCAACACATCATCATCTTCTTCGTTTGCCCTTTATAATCAGAATCAAATAGCGGGGGTTTTTAACCCCCACTACTTCCTGCAACGAAAAATAGCGATTAGAAATCTAGCAAGCATAAATATTTCGCGAGGTATGGGTTGTGTTCGTCTTGGCCTCACGATTTCAACCATGTATCTTATTAGTCCCAATTTTCCCTGGATTGAAAATCCCCATTTAAAAGCTCAAGAACCCTAAAAATCTGATCATGGTATCTTTCGATTCAGGGCATTATAATTCAATTCAACCACTCCATTAGCTTCGTATGGTCTCTAGCAATGCAAAACAATCATAAACACATGTTAAATGCGCATGAATTATGAGATATAATTCTGAATAAGAAAGGAAAACCGTGAAACTGTGTTCAGTGATTCCTTAAGCTTTGATGCCTGAATTTGATTGCAAAACGTTCCTGGTACCTCCTGCAAGGTGTTTGGATGAACAAAATGCCTTGAATCGACATAGAATGCAAGAACAGGTTTTTAGTTTTCTTAGAATTTCTTGAACTTTGCTATGGCCGTTTCTGCAGCTTTCAATCGTGTGCTAGGGTATGGTTAGCTTGCATACATATAGGAGAATCAAATTAGGTCAAAGTTTTGGATCCAATCCATGTGCATTGATGTTTAAATCTTTGATTGAAAATCAAATATTCTTGATTTTTCATGATTGAACAATGTTGCCAAAATTGGATTTTTTTTGTATCTTTGACTTGTGCACGAATTTTCCAGCATGTTTTGATCATATTTGCTTCACAAATTGATTTAAAAAATCAAATCTTCTATTTTCTTATAATTTAAATTAATTAAATGGATTAATATTAATTAAAAATCCAATTAATCAATAAAAATAAGAAAATAAATCCAATTCATCTTGGTGGGTCGTGCATAAGTCATGGGTGAAGTTTCAAAAAGAGATTTGAGGCCCATTAGCAAAAAGAAGGTGTTTTGAGCAAAGTTGAGTTTTGCAAATTCATGAAAATTTCCCAACTTCTCCAATGCACAACTTGCTCAATTTTGATCATATGACCATGTTCTTTGACATTTTGGAAAGATCTTGAAGTCCTATAACCAATGCCTTTGGTCCCATGTAATTTTGATTTACCAATCTCAAGTTATGGCCTTTGACTCAAAGTGTACTTTGTTGACTTTTGAAATTGACCTATAATGTAAAAATTGGTAACTTTTTGTGAGAGCATTTCTTGATCTTGGAGTGTGAAGATGGATTGTAGGAAATTGCATCCCCTTAAAAATGAGTTTTGGATGGGATTTTTCTGACAAACCATGAAAGAGTTATGCCCTGGTCAAGGTACAGTTGACTTTTCTACTGTCCAAAAATAGTAACTTTTGCATCTTGATGAGTTTTGAGCTATTCTTGTGAGATCATGATCAAGACTTGATCAAATGATGATTGTGACCTCAAAATAAGATGTTGACCAAAAATTCTAACTTTTGACTGCAAAATGACCATTTTGCCCTTGCAATTGATTGTGGATCAAATGGAGCTTTTGACTGTGCAAATTGGCACTGTGAGTCTTGAAACTTGGCATGTAGGTGCTAGAGAATGCATATAGGCCTATGAGACTTGATTGAACCATTGAAAACCCCAAATTCCTTGAAAGAACCAAAACCCTAATTTCAGCTGTCTTAGGAGGTGATTTGACTGTATAACCCTTGAGCTAATTTGAGGATCATTCTTGACAAATCTTGAGAGATATGGGAGGGCAAATTTTGGGGTACAACAGTGATCCCAAGGGAAAATGGACTCCCACCTATGAGGGACCATTTTTAGTCAAGAACATATTTTCTGGTGGAGCCATGATTCTGACCACCATGGATGGTGACGACCTTCCACACCCTGTCAATGTGGACATAGGGAAAAGATACTACGCATAATAAAGACCCGCTAGGTTGACATACCTAGGCAAAAATAAGGGCATCCCGGCGAACCAAAATGATTCGGGCAAAATTAGGGATAAAAATGAAAAAATCTGTACACCCGGCAAGTCGAAAACCCGAAAGGGAGGCTTGGGAAAATAGGGGTATCCCGGTGGACTGAAAACCCGAAAGAGCGGTCCAGGAAAAAGTTAGGGATTAAAGCGTATCACTATGTACCATTGGATCACCTTGCGATCAGACCTCGGTAATCAGATATCGAGCTCAAACGATACCGATCAATCCAGTCAACTTTAGACAAGCAGTAAAGTGATGAGATGCTCGAATACATATGGGCAATAGCAGAATTAAAACTCCATGGGATCACTACACTTAGCTGTTTTCTTTTTGTACATAATTTCTGTAATAATTTTCATTTTTACGGTGGCATTCTCTTACTAGAGCGTCAGCCTCCTTGTAAAAAAAACCGCCTGTTATAGGCAAATTTCAAATCAATACAAAGCTTCTTTTGAGTACAAAACTGTGTGTTTGTTTTTCCATTTTTCTGTTTTGTTTTACAAAAAACATCCAGTGTTTTATTCTTGACATATACATTTGACATCTTCGGTCACTATCCCCAGCGGAAACGAAGAACTTAACTCCTTATATTCTCCAGCAGGAGTCCAGGATTTATTTTCCCCAGCTAGAGAATATCATAATAGCATTGCATATCCATACATTCTGGCATGTGCATACATATTATACAGCTCAAACTCATTTATTTTGAGAGCATCATTACTTAATACATTTCATACATCATGACATTACATACAACTAACTCTTTACCTTTTAGGGAAAGATGCAATCAAGTTCTCACAAGTTTTCCCTGGTTCTGTCAAATCGATACTAAGATTTCTATTCCAGTTTAAGCTATGAAGCCCAGAAATCGACCGAATAATATCTTGATTTCTCCAAAATTCTATGAAGCCTGGAATCGACCAGATAGTGGTATATCTTAAATTCAAGATATGATGCCCGGAAATCGACCGGAAAACAACTTAATTCCCAGCAAGTTACTGTGAAGCCTGGAAATCAACCGGATAACAGTACAAGATACTATGAAGCCTGGAATCGACCAGATAGTGGTATATCTCAAATTCAACTGGTCCTTGTCTATCAGGAACTTGGCTAGAAAACCCTTGACTCCGCTTCTTGTTTCCCGATTGGATACCACGTTGGCCCGTTTCAGATGCAAGGCTGAGGCAATAACTTCTGGCTTAGGAATTTCTTCCAGACCTGTGAAAGGCAACTGTTCAAGAATGGGTATATCCAATAACTGAGAGAACTCTTCCATGGTAGGCACCAACTGATAGTCTGGAAAGGTGAAGTAGTGGTGCTTGGGATCAAAGAACTGAAAGAGTACACTCATCATCTTTTCATCAAAGATTGAAGTAACCAGATCGAGAAGTCGACCATGTCTCTTAATGAACGCAGAAGTTTCAGGGACCTTTGATACTAACTCCTTGAGTTGGGAAGGTACTTTCACAAAGCTGATTCAGATAGTGTTTCTATGAGCGGAAGCCATGATCTACAAAACAGAACAAAAGATAAATTCCCTTGGTCCTTGAAATGGTTAGTGCAATAAGAATGGATGTTATGTTATGATGCATGATGTCATGATAAATCACAGGCATAGCAAACACAGACAAATCACACCAAGTTCTTAGGTTTAAGGCCTGCTTGAGTGTGATATGGTGGCAGAACCAGACTGTTTTAGGAAAATGCTGGTTTGCATTTTGCGTTTTTTAGTTCTCAAAATGTCACGGTAAGCAAGAGTCGCCACCGACTTTTATTTTATCCAACTGGAAAGGAAAAAAGCACAGAAAAATTCCTTTTTCGAGATTTTGAGTACGGGGGATAGATTATAGAAAGGGAAGGTATTAGCACCCTTTCTATCCTTAGTTTTCTACGGGCTCTTAGGTACTTGCTCATCATTTTGAAAATTGCTTCTGTGTTTGTGTGTTTTGAAATTTTTTTGTTTTACTTTGTTTTAACCCTTGCTTCTGTCTTCAAGAGTGTTACGAAGTGTTTTTGAAAACTTTGTTTGAAAAGAGTGCAAGTGTGAAAAAGTTTATTTTGAGCAAATACCTACTAGCATCTACCTACTCGAAAAAAGAATGTTTCTATTCTTGTTTCCTTTAGACAGTGCTATCCTACTATTAGTGAGTAGGTAGCACCGTCGTTGGAATAAAATAAAGAGCGTAAAATATCATGAAATGTAAATGCTAAAGAAAATGGTACATAAAGTAAAGAGCGTAAAATAAAAGCATAAAATAAAGTCAATTGTTAGAAATTAGTGGTTAGTTGGATGACCATCTTGAAACTTGCATTTGGAACTCATTAGAGGGTTGGTAGAACCAAAGCCTCTCAACAACAATTTACATTTGCTTTTTGTCAAGTATATTATCCATTTAAAGAAAACTCAAGGCAATATTTAATAATCAACGATGTTTAAGTGATCCGCGTTGACCAAAATTTATGAAGATCCATTGGAGGATTGGTAGAACCAAAGCCTTCTAACAATGGATCTCAAGGTTATTAGACCAAAGGGATCAAATTAACATACTTTGACTTGCAAACATATGTTTGGGCCACGAATGATCATTTATTCGAATCGGGACAAAATTTAGTGTTATGTTAGGTAATCGTAAGTGGACTTATGTAAAAGTCGCACCTATTTTGAGGCAGGTCATAGAAATCTATGTACTTCTTGTTTGATTAAATGATATAGAGATCATCATCCCTTAACATGTAGCACAATTAAAAAAGAAAGGGATAAGATGAAGAGGGAGGGGAATGATAAGATAATTTGGATCATTATCTCAAATTTCTTTCATCTTTAAATTCAATCACTCATCTATATGGATTAAAGCACTAAACATATCATTAATTCAAAGCACCAAAAATGAATTAAATAATTCACTCATTGGTAGATATGAATTGATGAACATATATCCAACTTTATCTACATCTCAAAGTCCATTTAATTTAAAGAGAAATTGGACATTTAAAATTGCAATCCAAACCAACAATAAAAAGGAATGAATAGAAAAAGAGTTATGGATCAAAACCGCCCAAAAACAAGGCAGAAAAATCATTTTGGTTTTATTGCAACTGTGCATTTTTTTCAAAAATATTTGAATTTCGCTCTGTGTCAATCGATTGCACTGTTAAAGCAATCAATTGCACTCTGTAACAGTCAGACAAACGACATTTCAAAAGGCCAAATTCTTGTTCAAACTTTCCATCAAACACCTTATGATCATGGATTCAATTGAGCATAAAAAATCCATCAAATTATGAGAAAATAGAACCAATGGAATCACAAAACAATGCTCAATGAATCAAATCTTGAAATGTTTTGGGTTTTCAGCTGCCAAGTGCTGGGTTTGATTTAAAATCCCCATAAGTTTGATTTCTTGCTGTAATGTTTGACTTCTTAACTCCCTAAGTTGTTATCCTCATGAGGTTTCATACTTTTTCCCCAGAAAAGTTGGTGCAATATTCACTCTCAATATTTAAGAATGCATCTCAATTTCCCCTCGATGATGTGGTGTTGTCCTCCCCCATTGAAGTTAGAACGTGGTCTCCCGTTGTTATCTCGACGATGATGCACTATCTCCCCTAGTAAAGTCTGTATGATATTTTCTCAATGAAGTCAGCACGAGATCCTCAGTTGGTGTTTTAACGATATGGTTTCCATCTGCCTTATTTGAAATCAGTATTGCAATCCCCAGTAGGAGTACATACCGTGAAACATATGTTTTCCCCATTGAAGTCTGTGTGTTATTCCCCGGTAAAGCTTGAAGAAGGATGTTATATCCCTGTATCTGTACTGATTTGAAGCTATGACGTGATTATTTTCAGATTATGTTCTTTCCCAGTGAAGTTAAGCCGTGAAATAGGAATTTGTTTCCTCAGTTGGTGCTTACTTTCTTTGGAAATGTTCCTCTTAGATGTGATTTAGTCGAGTATTGACGTTACCCGAGTTTGCTTTGTCTGGTTATTCCCAGTGTTATATGTCTATTTTGTCAGCATATACATGATAAAACTCATACATTCATACATACATCATGCATAGTTGAATTTATCAAATCATTGCTCATTCGCATTAATTAATATTTTGTTAACATATTACCCTGTTTTGTAGAAAATCTGTATTCTTTCAATTTCCCCACTGAGTTATACCTCGTGGAAGTTTTTTGCTTTAGGTTTCCTGTACAGCTCTTTGTCTGAATGAATTGGTTTTCCCTCTTGAGTTTATTTCTCAAAGGATGTATTTTGGTTGACTGTTTCATTCCAGTTTATTTATGGTTTGAATCTCTGGTTCTCAGCAATATTATTACTTTGGATTTCTACAAGCTTCGAGCATTGGTTTGAGAATGTGCATTTATTTTGGCATGAGAAAACTTTTACCTACTCAGTAGGAATATGTTGGCATTTCACCAGGAAGTTGTATTTCGTTCCCCAGGAAGCAGTATTTCATTCCCCAGGAAGCCATATTTCTTTCCCCAGGAAGTCATATTTCTTTCCCCAGGAAGTCATGATTCATTCCCTAGGAAGTCATGATTCATTCCCCAGGAAGTTATTTTTACAATCCTTCCCATAACAATAAGTAGCAGGTCTCTTTATTTGAGCAACTTATACTTCCTTATAGAAGTTGGCGTTACTTTTTTGCTATCTTCTCTATGAGTAGATAGTTTGCAGTTCGTTGTCAAATTACTCCAGTGGATGGCAAGTCTTTTCAATATGACATAGACAATTCGTTAAGAAATCTTTGCAAGTGGTAGTCTCTTTATTTGAGACAGCTTATATATTACCCTTTCCATGCGAAATGCCTCGGTTAAAGAAGAAGTTGAGACTTGTTCTAGGTGAAACGCCAGAATTTTGGGGAAACTTGTGATTATTATCTTTTCTCTCTACCTTCAGTGAACGTTGGTAGTTCACCTTCAGTGAACGTGGGTGTTATATTTTTTCTACCTTCAGTGAACGTTGGTAGTTCACCGTTAGTGAATATCGGTGCTATATTTATTTTCTCTCTACCTTCAGTGAAAGTTGGTAGTTCATCGCCAGTGAACATCGATGTTGTTCTCTTACTACCTTCAGTGAATGTTGGTACTTCACCTTCAGTGAACGTGGGTGTTATGTTTTTGCTACATTCAGTGAACGTTGGTAGTTCACCGTCAGTGAATGTTGGTGCTATATTTCTTTTCTCTCTACCTTCAATGAAAGTTGGTAGTTCATCATCAGTGAATGTCGATGTTATTATCTTACTACCTTCAGTGAACGTTCGTAGTTCACCTTCAGTGAACATGGGTGTTATCCTTTTGCTACCTTCAGTGAATGTTGGTAGTTCACTGTTAGTGAACGTCGGTGCTATATTTCTTTTCTCTCTACCTCCAGTGAAAGTTGGTAGTTCATCGTCAGTGAATGTCGATGTTATTCTCTTACTACCTTCAGTGAACGTTGGTAGTTCACCTTCAGTGAACGTGGGTGTTATCTTTTTTCTACCTTCAGTGAACGTTGGTAGCTCACCTTCGGTGAATGTCGGTGTTGTTATACTTTTTTTTCTACCTTCAGTGAATGTCGATTAGTTCACCATTAGTGAACGTTGGTGATTATACTTCTTCTCTTTCTACCTTTAGTGAATGTTGGTATCTCACTGTCAGTGAATGTTGGTGTTGTTATACTTATTTTTTCTACCTTCAGTGAACGCCGGTAGTTCACCATCAGTGAAAGTTGGTGATTATACTTCTTCTCTTTCTACCTTCAGTGAATGTTGGTAGCTCACCATCAGTGAACTTTGGTGTTGTTCTTTTCTCTTTCTACCTGCAGTGAACGTTGATAGTTTCGCCTTCAGTGAAAGTTGGTGTATCCTTTGACCTTTTACCGTCATCTATGAGTCAGAATCTTTTTGATCTTCTACCTTTGACTATTGAGTTGGTAGTTTACAGTTATCTTTCGATCACTTTTATCCTGTACTATTTCTTCTTTAGCTGAGTTGATGCTACCTTATCTCTTCTTTTGGTTTTACACCAATAGAGTCGGGTGTTTTTTTCACAAGTGATTTATTTTCCAAGTTGGGTTTCTTTTCAATTTTTGTTTCCTTTGCTACATCCCCAGTGGTGTCTTGCGTCTCTTTAGATTTGTCCATCTGCATTCATAATCATAAGTATTGCATGGCATCTTAGGGCCAAAAATAGGGTTTGTTTTATATTTAAGTATCTTCAATTGCATCGACACGGAGATTTTTAACCTTTGTATCTCTAGATAGAAGACACTTAAATACGGGGAGCTGTTGTACCCCAATTTCACCCCTAAGATTCTCCTATCATATCATATCAACTCGATCATAACAAGATCATATTAGGACTGGTTCTTCCTCTTTTTCCATCTCCTATCTTTAAGTTTACTATTGAGGAATCTCCAAGTACCTTAGTTGTGTATTTTGTATATGTGTTGTTGGCTAACTTCTAATCAAAATACAAAAAATATTTGTCTTTGAATATTTGTGTTTTGTAGGTAACGAGTCAAAGCATCTAACAAATAAGGATTTTCAGTATTATTTTCCTAAAATATCTATTTGCAAAGAAAAAATAATTAACAAAAATTCATTTTTTCACTGATGCAATCGATTGCTCTTAGAGTGCAATCGATTGCACATAGTGCATTTTGCGCCATTTTTGAAAAAATACACTAATACAACCGATTGAGCCTAGAGTGCAATCGATTGCACAATGTGAAAAATTGAAAAAAATTAGCAATTTCAAGCTTGTCAATTTTGGCTCCAATTTTTCTTCATTTTTGAAATATCTTTCATTAATTCAAATTTTGGTGCCAATTTTTAATTTTTTGAAATATATGTCATTAATTCAAATTTTGGCTCCAAATTTTCATTTTTTGAAAGATATATCATTAATTCAAATTTTGGCTCCAAGAATCAATTACCAATTTACCATTAATCCCAAACTTAAACTCTTTAAATAGAGCCCTCATTTCATTCAAATTTCTAACTTTTGATAGCCAAACTCATTTTGCTAAAAAAATCTCTCAATTCTCTCCATCTCCCAAATTCACTCAAAGCTCCATTTTCAAAAAAATTTAGTAAGTTTTGCATTGAAGCTTATTAATCTTTGAGCTAAACCTTCATCCAAACACTCTTTGTTCATCAATTCTCTACATCCAAGTTTGGGAAATTGATTCTTGTGGTTGAATTGAAGCAAATTCTTGAAGTTATTTTGATAATTATCTAGATCTACCTTTGGTAAGTTGGATAATACATCTTTCACAATGTGATCTCTTATTGATCTTTGGATTTGATTCATTGAGCATTGTTTTGTGATTCCATTGGTTCTATTTTCTCATAATTTGATGGAATTTTTGTGCTCAATTGAATCCATGATCATAAGGTGTTTGATGGAAAGTTTGAACAAGAATTTGGCCTTTTGAAATGTTGTTTGTCTGACTGTTATAGAGTGCAATTGATTGCTTTAATAGTGCAATCGATTGACACAAAGCGAAATTCAAATATTTTTGAAAAAATGCACTGATGCAATAAAACTAAAATGATTTTTCTGCCTTGTTTTGGGGCAGTTTTGATCCATAACTCTTTTTCTATTCATTCCTTTTTATTGTTGGTTTGGATTGCAATTTTAAATGTCCAATTTCTCTTTAAATTAAATGGACTTTGAGATGTAGATAAAGTTGGATATATGTTCATCAATTCAAATCTACCAAAGAGTGAATTATTTAATTCATTTTTGGTGCTTTGGATTAATGATATGTTTAGTGCTTTAATCCATATAGATGAGTGATTGAATTTAAAGATGAAAGAAATTTGAGGTAATGATTCAAATTATCTTATCATTCCCCTCCCTCTTCATCTTATCCCTTTCTTTTTTAATTGTGATACATGTTAAGGGGTGATGATCTCTATATAATTTAACCAAACAAGAAGTACATAGATTGCTATTGACCTGCCTCAAAATAGGTGCGACATTTACATAAGTCCACTTACGATTGCTTAACATAACACTAAATTTTGTCCCGATTCGAATAAATGATCATTCGTGGCCCAAACATATGTTTGCAATTCCAAGTATATTAATTTGATCCCTTTGGTCTAATAACCTTGAGATCCATTGTTAGGAGGCTTTGTTTCTACCAATCCTCCAATGGATCTTCATCAATTTTGGTCAACGCGGATCACTTAAACATCGTTGATTCTTAAATATTGCCTTGAGTTTTCTTTAAATGGATAATATACTTGAAAAAAAGCAAATGTAAATTGTTGTTGAGAGGCTTTGGTTCTACCAATCCTCTAATGAGTTCCAAATGCAAGTTTCAAGATGGTCATCCAACTAACCACTAATTTCTAACAATTGACTTTATTTTATGCTTTTATTTGACGCTTTTTACTTTATGTACCATTTACTTTAGCATTTACATTTCATGCACCAGATCAAAGAAATGGAAAAGCACACTCATCATCTGTTCATCAAACTTTGAGGTAACCAAGATAAGAAGTTGACCATGTCTCCTAATGAATGAAGAAGTATCAGAAACTCTCGAGGCTAAATCTTTGAGTTGAGCCGGTATTTGCACAAAGTTAACTCAGATGGTGTTTCTGCGCATGGAAGCCATAATCTGCAAAACAGAACAAAGATAAATCCCCTCGGTCTTTCAAATGGTTAGTAAAATGAAGTATGCATGCTATGTTATGATGCATGATGTCATGATAAAACACACAATAGGTATAGCAGATAACAGACATGGTAAAGGAAAACAAGTCACACAAGAGCACTTAAGTTTCAGGCTTGCATGGGGTCTAGGTATTACCCTCTTGAAGTTCAGTTGGTTTCAACCTTTCCTAATAATAGTAACCGGGTTCTAGAGGTTCTCAATATCACTGACCATCCTCCATCGGTCATGGTTTCAGCTTACGCAATCTTTTCTTGCAGCCGGAACTATCTCGAGAGTATGGTCTCAATGAGTGTAGTATCGAGTATCAACCAGTTCTCAGCTTTACACCGAGGCCGGCTATCTCACTACTTCCCATAGCTAGGTTGGTCAATTATAGGTTCTAAGGTCAGTTGATGCTTAACGATACACATAGCAGCCCCATATTCTCCTCGTTTCTCCACAAGGCATACCAGTACCAACCAATGTGCCACATCAACATAGCTACTACTTCTACCGTATCGGTCTACGCCGTACAGTTCCCTCATAGTTTATTGCTACTTACCTAAAAGGTGTCCCCCAGATCCTGGTTAGGATCCATAGTAACTCCCAATACAAAACCCTCAAAAGTAAAGCAATCAAATCAAACAAGAGAAGCAAATTATGATGAACTAATCCTAATGTATACCCCACTTATTATTCCCCAGCAGAGTCGCCAGTTCTGTGATACGGTGGTAGAACTGAACTATTTTAGGAAAATGCTGGTTTGCGTTTTGCATTTTTTTGTTCGTAAAATGTCGCGGTAAGCAAGAGTCTCCATCGACTTTTATTTTATCCAACTGGAAAGGAAAAAAGCACAGAAAAATTCCTTTTTCGAGATTTTGAGTACGGGGGGTAGATTATAGAAAGGGAAGGTATTAGCACCCTTTCTATCCATAGTTTTCTACTGGCTCTTAGGTACTTGCTCATCATTTTAAAAATTGCTTATGTGTTTGTGTGTTTTGAAAAGTTTTAGTTTTACTTCGTTTTAACCCTTGCTTCTGTCTTCAAGAGTGTTACGAAGTGTTTTTGAAAACTTTGTTTGAAAAGAGTGCAAGTGTGAAAAAGTTTATTTTGAGCAAGTACCTACTAGCATCTACCTACTCGAAAAAAGAATGTTTCTGTTCCTGTTTCCTTTAGACAGCGCTATCCTACTATTAGTGAGTAGGTAGCACCGTTGTTGGAGTTGAAAGGGTCAATTCGAAAGGGACGTATGATCACTAAAGCAATGTTAGGACGTCTTAGTAATAACCCTAGTGTCTTAAGATCATATTCGAGGCAACATTTCCGAGGCAACATTTCCGAACGGGACCTTGATCTTTGTTTAGACAAGAGAGCGACCACTAAAACACCCTATACTTAATGATCGTTTACCGAAGGCAACCGAAGTGAGAGTATACCATAGGAGTGCGTATGTGCGAGTGATTTGATTTCAGTTATTATCTTTGCACATTTAGGGTTTGCTAACCATTTTAAAATTAACATACATTCTTGTCATGCAATCCTATTATCATACATCTAACAGTTAATATTTGCGAAAATTAAAATGCGAGAAATAAAACTAAGCTATTACAAGGCTTCGGGGAGGGGGATTAATTACATAGCCAAAAACCCGTAAAACGATAAATAAAAGAAAAGTCCTAATTAAACTATTACATCCCATGAGCAGTTACATCAATATTTGCAAGAATAATAAACGCGCAATGGATCGAGAACAAGAGAAAATTAGGGTTTTGACCCCGTCTAACCTAATTAAAAGAAAAATCATTTTTTTTGTTATTTTTGATTATTTTAAGAAAATAAGGCTTTAAATTAAATAAATACAAACCTAATTCCTAATTAAATTAAATTAAGAAAATTATTTAATTTTGACCTGTTTTTGTATTTTGGCTATTTTAAGAAAATAAAATAAAAAATAAAATTAAACAAAAACCCTAATTTTCTAATTGATTTTAATTTATTTACAAAAAGATTAAAGTTACCCTAAAATTAAATTAAACTAATTAAATTAATTTTGACAAAATATATAAAAACCTAAATTTGATGAAAATGATTTTTATGAGTTTTTTTTGTAAAAAAAAAAGAATTAATTTTTGTGAGAAAATAAATTAAATAAAATAAATAAAAGAAAGAACATAAAAGAAAAGAAAGAAATGGGCCTTGTGATCAGTAAACATGGGGGTGTCCATAGTAGCTTTTAGGCCCAAATAGCCTTGGTCCATGTTGACCTTTCTGCTTCAATGTTGCGTGTTTGACTAGGCCTTTGGTAGACCCTCACATGCCAAGCGTTGGATTTGATTTGCTTTAGATCCAGTGGTTGCAAGCTGATGGTCCATGGTGAATCTATGGGAAACCTGCGCATGGAATCACATATTACAAAATAATATTGAAGAACAAGGGGACCTGGGGATCAAACTCAGGTCCTTTGGCAATTTCCTTCGCACATTAACCAACTGAGCCAGCACGCTTGTTTGTATATAGGAGAATAAATAATGATTATATGGAAAAACACAAATTATCATATGCCAGCGGGCGAATTTTCAAATGGACGAATGGTGTGTTGCCACGCCACCTTTCTTCTTCCCTCTTCCGTTGGCAAAGGTCCATACTTTTAGCTACGGACAAAGTCCGTAGCTATAGCCCCTGTGATTTTCCAAAATCCTATACACGCACCATAAATGAAATCTAATGCTACATACCAATTCGTCTTGGCCTTGTGAACATCATGGACCTCTCTTTTGGGCCAATTTTACCTGCATAAGAAAACCCCAAAACGAGCACAGAAAACCTAACAATAGTGGATCTCTGTATGGTTAGAAAAAATGCAATTAATTGTTAACATTAGCTTGCAAATGCTTCAAGGATTCAGAATATATAAATAATTCATGCTACAAATGCCAAATTCATGAGATTCGATTTCAAGAAGGTAAGGGTATCGTTAGGCGCTTACAGTGAGTTTTTATGCCCGAAAATGCTTGCTAAGGATTGGGATGGACTCCTTGAATGCCCAGCAAGTGAAAGGAGTGCTTGGAAATGGCTTGAAAGCGCCTGGAACTATGAAAACAAATTGCTACTTTTCTTGAGTTTTTCCAAGTTTTTCCTCAGCTTCTCACGCCTCTAACCCTTATGCATTTGGTCTGAATTTGTTCTATATGTAGCCTTGAGTGAATTAGGTTTACAAATTTGCATCCAATCTTTGCAATTATGAAGATTTGATCCTTGATTCACCCTTGTATCCAATCTTTCCAAAACATGAAAAATTCAATCTTTTTGTGTGCAAACAAGCCTTGCACGATTTGATTCCCTTGTAAGCTATTCATGGACCTGAAATATGCACAAAATCTCAAGGTTTAAATGATTTTGATATTTTCATGATTTTAATTTGATTTAATTGAAATAAAAATCAAAAGAAATGACAAAAATAAAATATAGGCAAGTGGGAAGGATCATTGGTCGCGGACCATGTTACAAACTCAATACAAGCACAAAAAGTTGGGCCCATTTGACAAAAATTGCAATTTGAGGCATATTTGACTTTTGGCAATTTTACAAAAAGGGTCAACTTCACCAATGCATAACTTCCTCAATTTTGTCCCTATGAGGGTGTTCATGGACTTTTTAGAAAGCTTGAGATTTCCTCTAAGCAACCTTTTTGGTCTCATCATAATTGAGTCTTCCATGTTCATGTATGAAGCTTTGAAAAAAAAGTGTTTTTGTTGACTTTTCAAAATGACCTATAATGTCCAAATTCATAACTTCTTATGAGTGCATATTTTGAACTTGGGAGATGAAGATGAACTGTAGGGAATTGCATCCTATTAAAAATTATCTTTGGATGGGTCATTTCTAATAAAGTATGAGAAAGTTATGCTTGGTCAAAGTTGAGTTGACTTTTCCTGCAAAACCCTAATTTAGCAACTTTTGGGTTTTGATGAATAGTGAGCAATATTTGAGGAATCATGATCAACCCTTGATCAAATGATGAATAATACTTCAAAATGATGATGTTGACCAAAAATCTTGAAGTTTGACTCTATGTGGGGCCCAGTTGACTTGTGCCCTAGCATAGTTGATTTTTAGGCCTTTGAGCAATTGACTGAGCAAACTTCCTCTACAAAGCTTGAAACTTGACATGGATGATCTTGAGAACATATTAGGACAATGGTGAGAATTTGGGATCCCTTGGACTCAAGTATCTTGATGCACCATGAAACCCTAATTTGAAGTAGACTGCCTTAGGAGAGAGCTTGTCTGGTCAACCCTTGGACTTCCTTGAGCAATCTGAGGACTTCACTTAAAATGTATTGAGAAATATCGGAGGGAAAATTTTGGGGTACAACATTGAGTTTTAAGGTCATACCCTCTTGAAGTTTAGTTGGTTTCAAACCTGTCTTATAAAAGTAACCGGGTTCTAAAGATTCTCAATATCATTGACCATCTTTTATCAGGCATTGTTTCAGCTCAGCAATCTTTTCTTGCAGCCGAAATATCCCGAAAGTCTGATCTTAATGAGTGTAGCATGGAGTATCAACCAATCCTTAGCTTTATACCGAGGCCGACTATCTCACTACTTTCTAATGGCCAAGTTTATTCAACTAAGGTTCTAAGGTCCGTTAGTGCTTCACGACACCACGCGGCGGCCCCATATTATCCTCGTTTCCATACAAAGGATACCGGTACCAACCAAAGTTTCACACCAACACAACCATCACTTAAACCATATCGGTCTACGTCGTACAGTCTCCACGATCTATTGTTGTTTACCTAAAAAGTGCCCCTAGATCCGGGTGTAGGATCTTTAACAATGCCCAAGCAAAACCCTTTAAGAATAAAGCATACAAAACAAACAAGAAAGAAATTTAAGAATGGCCTAGATCCTAAGGTAAACCCCACTTTATATTATCCATCCCCACCAGAGTCGCCAGTTCTGTGATACGGTGGCAGAACCGACTGTTAATACTAGTTTGCGTTTTTTGTTTGCAAATGTCGCGGTAAGCAAGAGTCGCCACCGACTTTTATTTTATCCAATCAGGAAAAGGAAAAAAAATAGAAAAAACCTTTTTTCGAGATATTTCTGAGTACGGGTGGTAGATTATAGAAAGGGAAGGTGTTATCACCCTTTCTATCCGTGGTTTTCCATGGGCTCTTAGGTACTTGCTCATTTTGAAATTACTTGTGTGTGCCTATTTTGAAAAGTTTTGTTTTACTTTGTTTTAACCCTTGTTTCTATCCTCGAGAGTGTTACGAAGTTGTTTTTGAAAACTTTGTTTGGGAAAGTGTTGGTGTGAAAAAGTTTTTGTTTGTTTGAGCAAGTACCTAGGAACTAATCTACCTACTCGAAAAAGTCTGTTCGTTTTCCTTTAGACATCGCTATCCTATTATTAAGGAATAGGTAGCACCGTCATTGGATTTTAAAGGGACGTTCGAAGGGGAGAAATGGTCACTGAAGGCAACAAGTAAGGATACATTAGCGTTTCAAAGGGACTATTGTCATAAGATCAATTCGTAGGAAAATCGGGGGACAAGTAGGGACTGTGATCTTTATAACGACTTTGAATCGCGGGTCATTTCTAAGGTATCCCTACGTTCGAGAGAGACACGACCATTGTTTTCTGAGGCAACCAAGTGGGGAGTACCCTAGGGGTGCAAGTGTGCAACAATGTGTTTTTTCAGTTATATTTATCTTGCAGTTTAGTGATCTAAGATTGATTCGTTAGTCATACACGCCTAAGTTGCTAACAATTATATACAAGCATCCAAAATATAAAAGCGAGAAGGTAAAGGTCTTACGCTATTACAAGGCTTTTGCAGATACATAATTATCTTGACTGTAAATAAAAATGCGGAAGTTTGAACCCTAATTACTATTACAACCTCGAAACAGTTACAATAATAATAAAAGGAAATCAAAAAACGCGCGCGGCGGATTAAATGCGAGAATTAAAGAACCCTAAAAATTTAATTGAAAAAATATTTAGGTTATTATTATTTTTGAGAAAAATTAATTAGGTTATGTGCAAATCAAAAACCCTAATTTCTAATTTATTTAAATTATAAAGAAAAAACAATTAGATTGCCCTAAATAATTAAACTAATTAATTAATTAAAGAAACAAGATTTTTTTTTAATGAAAAAGATTTTTTAGGTTTTTTGTGATTTTCTGTTTTAATAAAAAAATGATTTTGTTATTTTTTACAGAAAAAAAATTAAGTAAATAATAAAAAATAAGAAATAAAATAAAAATATTAGAGGTGGCCCTGTATTGAAGTTGAAAAAAGGGGGGTGCATGTCTGAATTTTTGGGCCCATTAGTGGTTAAGCCCAATCAACACGCCTGATCTTGTGTGGCCAGGCCTGTAGGGTGCACCATGGTCTTTGCTGCCTGGGACATTGGATTGGATTGATGATGAATCACATGGCTGGATTAATGGATGCATGGTAGGCGCCTGGACGCGTGGAGCATAGAATCTGTAGTGAAACATTAAGAAAATTGGGAAAATGCTGGGACCTGGGATCGAACCCAGGTCCTCCCACTCAACATACGCGCGCTTAACCAACTGGGCTGCAATGCTTAGTTCTTAATGTAATAATAACAAATGATAATATATAAAAAAAACATGTGGATTGACGAATTTAAAAAACGCGCGCCAGCATTTGAATGGACCAACGATTATTAGCTTATTATCTTCTTCTTCCCCTGTCCGTCGTTTTAGGTATGTAACTTTTACCAACGAAAAAACTTCCATGGCTATAACCCAGCGACTTTCAAAAATCAACAACAAGCATGATAAATTAATTCCAAATACATGGATCAACTCGTCTTGATGCCACGAGCATCATGGTACCCTTTTCTTGGGCCAATTTAACTTGTATAAAAAACCCTAAAATGGCAAACAAACCCTATCAATGGCAATTACGAGTACAGGCACTGAATCGTCAATTAAACCACTCAAACATGTTGAAAATATGTCAATGAACACAAATATATCATTAGAACATGTTTATGATGCAAGAATTGCTGCAATCGAATTTGAAAAAAAAGAACAAACCGCGTGGGTGTTATGTGCCAATTTTGGGCTTGTGGAAGCTTGTAATTGATCGTGCTAGCTTCTGGGAAGGTCTAGGAAACGATTGGTAGCTTTGAAATTCTTTGAATCGGCCTCTAAGCTGGAAATCGATCTACCAATTTTTTGACAATTTTTCAGTTTTTGTTTGCAGCTTTTACGACCTCTCTCCTCATTTTATTTGCTTGGTTGTGTCCTATATATGTATTATAATTGATTAGGTCAATAAAAATGCATTGTATCTTGGTGAATTAAGGAGATTGGATTTGATTTTGTTTTTGTATTATATGTTTCTAAAACAAGCACAATCATGCCAATTTCGCTTAAATTTTCCTTGATCTGATTTGATATGATTTTCCAACATAATTGGATTTGATTCCTACAAATAATCAGATCAAAAATCAATCTTTTGTATTTTTTGCTATTTATTTGATTTAATTTGAATTTTAAATAATAAAAAATCAAAATAAAATAAATAATGAAGCCAATAAAGTGAAGATGCTGATTTGGGTCGTGGACCATGTCACAAGCAAGATTCAATCATGAAAAACTAGGCCCATTTGACAAAAAATGCATTTTTGAGCAAATTTGACTTTTGGCAATTTTGCAAAAATGGTCAACTTTGACAAGGCATATCTCCTCCAATTTTAAACCTAAGAGGGTGTTCTTGGACTTTTTAGAAATCTTAGGATGTCCCCTAAACAACCCTTTTGGTTTCATCTCAATTGGGTCTTCCATGTTCATGTAAGAAGCTTTGACCCAAAAAGTGTTTTTGTTGACTTTTCAAAAGGACCTATAATGTAGAAATTCATATCTTTTGACGAGTGCATATTTTGAACTTGTGGGCTGAAGATGGGTTACAAGGAATTGCATCCTCTTCAAAATGAGCCTTGGATGGAAAATTTCTGATAAATTATGAAGAAGTTATGCCTGGTCAAAGTTTGGTTAACTTTTCCTAAGAAACCCTAATTTAGCAACCTTTGGGTTTTAATGAAGTTGGGGCATTCCTCGATGAATCATGATCAACCCTTGATAAAATGATGGATATCTCTTCAAAATGTTGATGTTGACCAAAAATCTTGATGTTTGACTGTATGTGGGCCACAATTGACTTTTGACCTAGTATAGTTGATTTTCAGGCATCTGAGCAGTTGATTGAGCAAACTTCTTTTTCCAGGCATGAAACTTGACATGGATTAACTTGAGAAAATATTGGTACCATGGAAAGCATTTGAGGTCTTTGGAGTTCACACATCTTGATGAGGAGTGAAACCCTAGTTTGAGGCTTGTTTCCTTAGGAGGAGGATTTGTCTGGTCAATCCTTAGGCATCCTTGAGCAAGTGGAGGACCTCAATAGGCATGTGTTGAGTTAAATGAGAGGGAAAATTTTGGGGTACAACACATTTATATAGGACTAAAGATTTCGATGAGTTCAAAATCTTGACGTTGACCAAAAATAATGAAGTTTGACGATAAATTGGTCAAAATTGACTTTTTTGCCCAATACACTGGATTTTCAATCATCTGACTATTTGATTGAGGAAGTTTGTGTTGCAAGGCTTAAAACTTGGCATGAGGATACCTAGAAGCATATGAGAAATCATAAGGTCCACTTGAAGCATTAGAAGTCCAATTTTCTTTGCGAAAACTAAAACCCTAGTAACAGGAGAAGTTAAGGCAGAGGAGTAGTTAACCCCAAAAACCATAGTTGTACGCTTTAATCCCTAACTTTTTCCTGGACCGCCATTTCGGGTTTTCAGTCCACCGGGATATCCTTTTTGCCCAAGCCTCCCTTTCAGGTTTTCAAATTGTCGGATGTACAATTTATATATATATATATATATATATATATATATATATATATATATATATATATATATATATATATATATATATATATCACTAATATTTACCCGAACCCTTTTGGTTCACCGGGATGCCCTTATTTTTTCCTAGGCCAATGAACCCAGCGGGTCTCTTTTATGCATAATATTTTTTAACTATGTCCGTGTTCACAGAGTATGGAAAATCTTCACCGTCCATGGCGGTAAGTATCATAGCACCGCCAGAAAATATCTTCTTGATCACAAATGCTCCTTCGTATGTGGGAGTCCATTTTCCCCTAGGATCACCTTATGGTAGGATAATGCAATTTATTACTAAATCACCAGCCTGATACACCTGTCGTTTGACTTTCTTGTTAAAGGCCTTGATCATGCGCTTTTGATAAATCTGACCATGACAAACAGTCGTAATCCTTTTTTATCAATCAAATTTATCTGGTCGAGTCTAGTCTGAATCCATTCGTCTTTATCTAAGCCTGTGTCTTTCATAATCCTTAGAGAAGGAATCTGGATTTCGACAGGTAAGACAACCTTTATACTGTAGACTAGAGAAAACGGGGTTTCCCCAGTTGATGTATGTACTGAAGTGCAATAACCATGAAGAGAAAATGGTAGCATCTCATGTCAATCTTTGTACATCACTGTCATCTTTGTACATGTTATCATTCTTGCCTTTAGGTGTAGATGATAATATTAACTTGAACAGATGTTCAACCTTGTTGACTTGAAATCATATGGACATTTATTGCATTCATGTTGAGATTATCATTTAATTTAGCTGGAGCAAAATGGTAATATTGACAGTTTTAATAACTCTGAGGTAGATGGTAATTTGTATTCCTCTTGGTGCATATGATCATTTAGACTTGAAGTATAAATGGTAAAAAATTTCAAGTTATCTAACATTTAATATTTTTTCCTTCTAAATAAATAACTTTACTAATCTAATTAACTACATTTATTAAAATTGTTAGGACACTCTAATTACACCATCATCACATATTTACTAACTTTGCTATCAAATGTATAATTATCACCTTTGATATGAGATCATAAATATTATATATTAGTTTTTTTGAACAATTATATAAATATATATTTATGAATGATTGTTAACTTAATAATTGTAAATATATTTATGGTAAAATGTGTAACACCCCGTACATATATGTCTAGAATAATATGCAATGATGCTAAAAATGGTACATAGAAACATACAATAGCTGTAAAAGACAAGAAATTTTAATCGTATACAACACAATTCGAATACCATAAAGTATACAATCAACTTATCTTCGACAATGCACAACAGAAAGATAAGTTCTAACAAGGTCTTTCTGCCATCTGCTCGCCTATAGTCTTCAAAATTGAACATCTAGCAATCCTTATACCTAACATGTTTCTTAAAAATAATAAGAGGATTGAGGTGATATTACTAAATCTCAGTGAGCCTCCCTAACTTACAGGTCCGCTGAGTTCGACAAGGTGCATTCATCAAAATGGAATAACTGCGAATCCAGAGTTTTCTTCACAGTTAGGTGCAAATACACAACAATGGTACACCACCATTGAAAGTTCGATAGAAAACCATTGAGACAACAAAAAAAATATTCGGCACAAGGCTCGGCACAACGGCTAAAAATAATATGCATACCCGTACCCGTGTACGAGGAATTTAAAAGTAAGTTCTACCATTTATCTAGGCTACGCATATTACTCCCATGATGGGTTACTCCCATGCAACGCATAATGAGACTTGTACTAGCACAATGCATGATAAATCAGACCATTCCTAAATGGAATTCCATATGTTACGAGCTATAGCGGTGACATTGCCTACATGGCGCCACGGCCCCGTCCATCATCAAAATGCACGTGTGAGCAAACACATCAAGCAGACTAAAAAAACTCCATCTTGACAACACGAGCCAACCGATAGAAAGCCTAGTGGTATTGCCTACATGGCACCACTAGAGGTGAGTTTCTCGAGAAGTGTATCCTACACGGTATCAATACCTCACCATACCAAGCACGCCGATGTTTATGCCCATTAGAAACTCCTTTTCAGACCCACTCGGGACACATTGCAATGGTAGTTCATGTGTGTATTACTTACCATGAACACCGATAGAATCACACACCTCACCGCATTGGTAATAACTATCATTAGTGCTTTACCACCTAATAGCCTAGGTCTACTTCATTTCAAGCATATATCACACACATCGAGCACACAGGATTGACCTAAATTGGACGCCACGTCCAGGTTTTCCCTGTCAGTACCCTGTCTTAAATTTCACATAATTGGCCTATATTGGACGCCATGTTTAGGTTTACCATGTCAGTACTTCGTTTTCAAGTGCATACAAGCACAATCATATCAAGCCACCAAAGAAAATATGTATCCGAACATTCAACCCGAACGAACAGAAATCACAATGTTCATACAATTTGCTTATCATATAATACATTTCCTACATATACAATATCATGTATTCAGCATAAATAATATCCATGAATATTGTCGAAGTTCATCCAATCACAATACGCGCTAGAGTCTTAAGCACACTCAACAAGGACTACTTCTCGAGGTTGAGTAATTCCAAAATAAGGTCACTACTAATTCCATCAGTCTTGGCTAAGTCCACGTATACAACTTGGTCACACGCTTTGGTTACATGATGTCTAATGCCAAACGCTTATTGAAAACAAGTTCATTCTATCCCACCGGCTTCCATATCATACAACAACTATAACAACACTGACAACTTCCCATAATTCCATTCATACCATACATCTTCATACTCTTAGTGTGATAACACCTTAGCTCACTGGTAGAGCGCATGGATTTTAACCACGTGGTTGTGGGTTCGATCCCCACAGTTGGCGTATTTAGTTTTTCTTTTAATTTAACTTAATTAGAACATAAAGTATGATCTTAAATGAATATGATTATCTTAGATAGTAAACACATAAGAAATTGCGGTATAAGTTGTGTTTTATTATAACTTTTCTTTTAATTTAACTTAATTATCACATAAAGTATGATCTTAAATGAATATGATTATCTTATTGATGCTTTAATTAATTCTAATAAAACTCAATCAATTTTATTTTGAAGGTATGAAAAACATAAGAAATTGGGGTTTGACTTGTGTTGGACTAAAATCAACCACTCTTGAGAGATTTTTAATATTTGACCATAAACATGCGATAGGAAAACCTACTCATACATTTCATTTACTTTTATGCCTTACTTCCCGTAAAGACTTCCTAACACTAGATTGTTTTTGAAAATTGTTAAAGTTCTTTGTTTATAACATCTCACATAGAGTTATAATTCGAATAAAACTTGATTACAAGTTATTCACTTTTCTAAGTAAAGAATAATGAATAGGGACTAGCTCTTCCTTTGTGTTTGTTCTTTTTGTGTGTGCTATTGGTTTGCAAAACTTATCAACTCATAGTGATACAACAATATAACAACTCACTATTAGTATATATATATATATATATATATATATATATATATATATATATATATATATATATATATATATATATATATATATATATATATATATATGTGTGTGTGTGTGTGTGTGTGTGTGTGTGTGTGTATGTGTGTGTGTGTGTGTGTAAGAAAAACTATTATGAGTTGTCATTTATATAGGACTAAAGATTCCAAATTGTTGCATGTAGATTCTAAGATAATCATTTTTTCATTTAGGAAAGAGTCTATGGAGTTTTAGTATGTATAGAGAATTCTTATACATTCATTCCTTGTAGTTTTCCAAATCTTTTTATTCTTTGTAATAAAATAGTTATTATGATGTGACCAACGGGAATATTCGATGTATGTCACATAACACAACAAGTACTCATAAATGTGGTGTAGGAGATCTATTATTTGATTATTCACAACTAGTTACTTGCCTTAAGTATGGAATACCACGTCTCTTATCGTACATAATATCATTTTTGCCTTTAGGTGTATATGATAATACTTACTTGTTGACTTGAACTCATATGACCATTTCTTGCATTCATGTTGAGATTATCAATTATTTAAGTTGGAGAAAAATAGTAACATTTTTGGTTTTAATGACTCAGGTAGATGATAATATATATTCCTCTTGGTGCATATGATCATTTAGACTTGAAGTATAGATGGTAAATAATTTCAAGTTATCTAACATTTAATATTTTTTCCTTCCAAATAAATAACATTTCTAATCTAATTAACTACATATATTAAAACTGTTATGTCACTCTAATTACACCATCATCACATTTTTACTAACTTTGCTATCAAATGTATAGTTGATATCTTTGATATGAGATCATAAACATTATTTTTTAGTTTTTACAAACAATTATATAAATATATATTTATAAATGATTGTAACTTAATAATTGTAATGATACTTATGGTAAAATATGTTGGAATGAGTTTAAAGATTTGATGTACAAATAATTTTGTGGTTCTATATATTTTATCAGTGTTTCCATTCTCGTGGTATGATACAATTAATGTGTTTTTCAGTGAGATAAATCTATGTTTTTTAAGTTTTGTGGATGAAATTATTTGTTGAGTTAATAAGCTATTAATTATAATGTTATGAGATAAATGTTTTGAGAGTTTTTATAAGGTATATGAAGAGTTTTTAAAATTGGTTATGTAGAGGTATGTATTTTAATTATTCCTAAAATGCATTATACTTTTTAGCATTAAAGTTATACAATATTTGTTTCTTTTTATTATGCTGATAATGTAATTTAAGTAAGCTGCAATCTTTCAACAACTATTTAAACTAAATATCATATTAATTTTAACTTTTAAATTTTATAGGCGGGGAGCGGATCTGTGGATTCCAATTCTGTGATTCTATTAGCTGGGTGACGGGGAAGCTATTCCGAAACAGTAGCGATAGGGTAAGCAGGTCTCCAAAAAGTGGAGCGAGCTTAGAATATGAGTTCCTCAGGTGGTTGGAAGCGAGGGGCCTCGAGTTAGGTAACTCACTGGAGCTAAGGTAATCAGGGCTGCTAACCGCGATCGAGCTTAGAATCTGAGTCAGAGGAATCAAAGGAACCCCACGGTCGGTGTATTTAGTTTTTCTTTTAATTTAAATTAATTAGAACATAAAGTATGATCTTAAATGAATATGATTATCATAGATAATAAACACATAAGAAATTGGGGTTTGACTTCTGTTTTATTGTAGTTTTTCTTTTAATTATCACATAAAGTATGATCTTAAATGAATATGATTATCTTATTGATGCTTTAAATAATTCTAATAAAACTTAATCAATTTTATTTTGAAGGTATGAAAAACATAAGAAATTGGGGTTTGACTTGTGTTGGATTAAAATCAACAACTCTTTAGAGATTTCTAATATTTGCCCATAAACATGCGATAGGACAACCTACTCATACATTTCATTTACTTTCATGCCTTACTTCCAGTAAAGACTTCCTAACACAAGATTGTTTTTGAAAATCGTTAAAGTGCTTTTTTTACAACATCTCACATAGAGTTATAGTTCCAATAAAACATGATTACAAGTTATTCACTTTTATAAGTAAAGCATAATAAATAGGGACTAGCTCTTCCTTTGAGTTTTTTATTTTCGTGTGTGAAATTGGTTTGCAGAACTTATCACTCATAGTGACACAACAATAGAATAACTCACTATTAGTATACGTATGTGTAAGAAAAAATATTATGATATGTCATTTATATAGGACTAAAGATTCTGAATTGTTGCATGTAGATTCCAAGCTAATAATTTTTACATTTAGGAAAGAGTCTATGGAGTTTTAGTATGTATAGAGAATTCTTATACATTCATTCCATGTAGTTTTCCCTATCTTTTTATTCTTTGTAATAAAATAGTTGTTATGATGTGACCAACGAGAATATTCGATGTACGTAACATAACACAACAAGTACTCATAAATGAGGTGCAGGAGATCTATTCTTTGATTATTCACAACTAGTTACATTCCTTAAGTATGGATGACCATGTCTCTCATCGTACATGTTATCATTCTTGCCTTTAGTTGTAGATGATAATACTAACTTGAACAGATATTCAAACTTGTTGACCTGAACTCATATGACCATTTCTTGCATTCATGTTGAGATTATAATTTATTTTAGCTGGAGCAAAATAGTAATATTGTCAGTGTTAATGACTCTGAGGTAGATTATAATATACATTCGTATTTGTGTATATGATCATTTAGACTTGAAGTATAGATGGTAAAGTTTTTTAATTTATCTAACATTTAATTTTATTCCTTCAAAATAAATAACATTTTTAATCTAATTAACTACATATATTAAAATTGTTATGACACTAGAATTACACCATCATCACATTTTTATTAATTTTTCTATCAAATGTATACTTAATATCTTTGATATGAGATCATAAATCTATGTTTTTTGAGTTTTGTGGATGAAATTATTTGTTGAGTTAATAAGCTATTAATTATAATGTTATGAGATAAATGTTTTGAGAGTTTTCATAAGGTATATGAAGAGTTTTTAGTATTTTAATTATTCCTAAAATGCAAGATACTTTTTAACATTAAAGTTATACCGTAATTGTTTCTTTTTATTATGCTGATAATGTAATTTAAGTAAGCTGCAAACTTTCAACAACTATTTAAACTAAATATCATATTAACTTTAACTTTTAAATTTCATTGATACTAATATAAATCATAATTCCGGTTTTTTATGTAATAATTAAATTAGCCAACTTAGTTCAGTTGTAGAGCACATGGCTTTTAACTACGTGGTTGTGGGTTCAATCTCCACAATAGGCTTATTTAGTTTTTCTTTTAATTTAAATGAATAGGATTATCTTATTGATGCTTTAAATAATTCCAATAAAACTCAATCAATTTGATTTTGAAGGTATGAAAAACATAAGAAATTGGGGTTTGACTTGTGTTGGATTAAAATCAACCACTCTTGAGATATTTCTAATATTTGACCATAAGCATACGATAGGACAACCTACTCATACATTTCATTGAATTCCATGCCTTACTTCTTGTAAAGACTTCCTAACACAAGATTGTTTATGAAAATAGTTAAAGTTCTTTGTTTACAACATCTCACATAGCGTTATAGTTCGCATAAAACATGATTACAAGTTATTCACTTTTCTAAAAATAAAGAATAATGAATAGAGACTAGCTCTTTCTTTGTGTTTTTCCTTTTCGTGTGTGCTATTTGTTTGTAAAACTTATCATCTCACAGTGACACAATAATAGAACAACTCACTATTAGTATATGTATGTGTAAGAAAAAATATTATGAGTTGTCATTTATATATGACTAAAGATTCTGAATTGTTGCATGTAGATTCTAAGCTAATCATTTTTTCATTTAGGAAAGAGTTTATGGAGTTTTAGTATGTATAGAGAATTATTTTACATTTATTCCTTGTAGTGATCCCTATCTTTTTATTCTTTGTAATAAAATAGTTGTTATGATGTGACCAACGAGAATATTTGATATATGTAATATAAAACAATATGTACTCATAAATGAGGTGTAGTAGATATATTATTTGATTATTCACAATTAGTTACTTGCCTTAAGTATGGATGACAATGTCTCTCATCGTACATGTTATCAATTTTGCCTTTAGGTGTAGATGATATTACTAACTTGAACAGATGTTCAACCTTTTTGACTTGAACTCATATGACCATTTCTTGCATTCATATTGAGATTATCATTTGTTTTAGTTGGAGCAAAATAGTAATATTGTCAGTTTTAATGACTCTGAGGTAGATGATAATATATATTTCTCTTGGTGCGTATGATCATTTAGACTTGAAGTATAGATGGTTAAAATTTTCAAGTTATCTAACATTTAATATTTTTTCCTTCCTAAGAAATAATATTTTTAATCTAATTAACTACATATATTAAAATTGTTATGACACTCTAATTACACCATCATCACATTTTTATTAATTTTTCTATCAAATGTATACTTGATACCTTTTATATGAGATCATCAACATTATATTTTATTTTTTACGAACAATTATATAAATATATATTTATGAATGATTGTTAACTTACTAATTGTAATGATACTTATGGTAAAATATTTTGAAATGAGTTAAAAGGTTCATTGTAAAAATAATTTTGCGGTTGAATATATTTCATTAGTGTTTCAATTCTCGTGTTATGATATGATTAATGTATTTTTCAGCAAGATAAATCATATTTTAGGTATTGTGGATTAAATTATTTTTTGAGTTAATAAGCTATTAATTATAATGTTATGAGAGTTTTCATAAGGTATATGAAGAGTTTTTAAAATTGGTTATGTACGGGTATGTATTTTAATTATTCCTAAAATGCATGATACTTTTTAGCATTAAAGTTATACAATATTTATTTATTTTTATTATGCGGATAATGTAATTTAATTAAGCTACAAACTTTCAACAACTATTTAAACTAAATATCATATTAACTTTAACTTTTAAATTTCATTGATACTAATATAAATCATAATTCCAGTTTTTTACATAATAACTAAATTAGCCAACATAGCTCATTGGTAGAGCGCGTGGATTTTAATTACGTGGTTGTGGGTTCAATCCCCACAATCGGCTTATTTAGTTTTTCTTATTTAAATGAATAGGATTATCTTTTTGATGCTTTAAATAATTCCACTCTTGTGTTGGATTAAAATCAACCACTCTTGAGAGATTTCTAATATTTGACCATAAGCATACGAACCTACTCATACATTTCATTGACTTCCATGCCTTACTTCCTGTAAAGACTTCCTAACACAAGATTCTTTATGAAAATAGTTAAAATCCTTTGTTTACAACATCTCACATAGAGTTATAGTTCGCATAAAACATGATTACAAGTTATTCACTTTTCTAAAAATAAAGAATAATGAATAGAGACTAGCTCTTTCTTTGTGTTTGTCCTTTTCGTGTGTGCTATTTGTTTGCAAAACTTATCAACTCACAGTGACACAACAATAGAAAAACTCACTATTAGTATATGTATGTGTAAGAAAAAATATTATGAGTTGTCATTTATATATGACTCAAGATTCTGAATTGTTGCATGTAGATTCTAAGCTAATCATTTTTTCATTTAGGAAAGAGTTTATGGAGTTTTAGTATGTATAGAGAATTATTTTACATTTATTCCTTGTAGTGATCCCTATCTTTTTATTCTTTGTAATAAAATAGTTGTTATGATGTGACCAACGAGAATATTTGATATATATAATATAAAACAACATGTACTCATAAATGAGGTGTAGTAGATATATTATTTAATTATTCACAATTATTTACTTGCCTTAAGTATGGATGACCATGTCTCTTATCGTACATGTTATCATTCTCGCCTTTAGGTGTAGATGATAATACTAACTTGAACTCATATGACCATTTCTTACATTCATATTGAGATTATTATTTATTTTAGTTGGAGCAAAATAGTAATATTGTCAATTTTAATGACTTTGTGGTAGATGATAATATATATTAACACTAGTGCAGAAATGACTTTTTACATCGGGTGAAATTGACTTTTTACATCGGTTTTGGGTCTGATGTAAAGTCAGGCGATATAGTAAATCAGGGACTTTTTACATCGGTTCTGGGACCGATGTAAAAAGTCCCTTTTTTACATCGATTATAATATCAGAACCGATGTAATAACCTGTTATTATGCATATTTTTTAAAAAATTGATCCAGTTTTTTACATCGGTTGGAAGTAATACCCGATGTAAAAAGTCCCTTTTTTACATCGGTTATAATATATGAACCGATGTAAGAAACAGTTATTATGCACATTTTTTTAAAAAATTGATCCAGTTTTTTACATCGGTTGGAAGTAATACCCGATGTAAAAAGTCCCCAGTTACGCGACTTTTTACATCGGTTATTATCCCCAACCGATGTAAAAAGTCCCTTTTTGAAAGTTTTTACATCAGTTTTTACTAATAACCGATGTAAAATGTATGAAATTTTTTTGGAATAGATTATTTATTTTCTGGATGTTTCCCTGTACAAATATAATTTGTACCCATTTTTTCATATTTTTCCAATATCACACAGACTATATTTATGTCGCTATATAGATTTCATAGCTTTACAACATCACATATATCACATCTAGGTCGATGTTTTCATATTTTTTACAACAAACTTACAAATTGAACAATTGTATTGCAAACTTGTATTGTATTACAACAAACAAACTTACAATTACAAATTCTTCACAAAATATACAACAATATTCAACTATTTATAAGTCTTTTTTCAAAACTTACAATTACATATTATTCATGTAACTCAAAGAAACATTTTGCCCAACGAAGTCGCAAATCATACAAATCATTTTGTGTTAATTCTGTTGGGTCATCAAATACCTATAATACATAAATATAACAATATAGAGTTAATTTTTAAAAATTCATATTAAGTCGAAAAATAAAAAGTAAATAACAAAGTAAAGTTGTTTTTAGTACCTGCATCCAATTCTCGGTTATATTAGCAGAGACAATATCCAACATATTTTTCATCACATAGTATCCACAATCATTAGAGTTATGTTGTTGCCTTATCTACAATTGAATGACATAATTAGTGAATACTTATCATAAATTTAACTATATAGTTACAATTTACATGACACTTACATTGGGATGAATCCATGTAGCCTTTTTTCTATTTCCATTTGCCATTTGATGAATCCCAAAAGAACTAATACAGAAAGATAAACATCACATAGCTAAATTTACTCGCCGATGAAAAATGACATAAATATTAGTTGTCAATGAAAGTCACATGAAAGATAAACTTACTTTGTAATAATTTTCTTCGTGTGATGGTCAATTTCTCGATGAAGTGAACAAAATATGACAATTAAATTGTCTCTTGGACACATGACTATTAATTGCCAATGTCTCCTGTACGTGTGTGTGGAAACAGAAAAGTCACATAAAATATATATGTTATCAAAATTAAATAATATAAAACACAATTATATATAAATACTTACCCATGAATTAATGGTAGTATGTGGCACACTCTGTTTTCATCACGTAACTTTTGTAGTACGTAATTTTTAACATCTTCTTGAGATTTCGCTACACTATCATTATAAATACACCTAGCAGGGTCCATAAATCCATATAATTCTGAAATGGAATTCTTAAGACAAACACGATGAATATACCTGAATAATTTTAAATAAACATTACAATCAAAGTGATGAGAGATATGACATATTAATATAAATTGACTTTAATAAAACAATAAAATGTACTTACGTGCACCAAATTTGCAGAATAGACACGTCAAGCCAATGACCTAAACCCACCAATAACTCTCTGATACATTTAGCTGAAACATAGAAATTAGAGACACTCACACAATGACTTAATTGTATTGCCAAATGGTTATCATCCATTTTCAAAACCATGAGTAACAATCTCTGAACATCATCAACTTCCACGTCTTTTGTGCTCTCTTTTGTGCTTCCCTTTGCAGCTGAACAACTTCCTTTTCCGCTTCCATCGATAATTTCCAATTTTTCAATGCATTTAGTATCACCTGTGCTTTGTGATAAACCCATGGACTTAAGTGTCTCCATTAATGATTGTTGAAACATCTTACACTTTTCAACCAACTTTTCTTCAAGTTCAGCTCTAAGTTTTATTTCCAATATTACAAGTTGTTCATTTACATCGATATGTTGACGTGATCTTCCAAAGTAAGTGCTTTGTTTATGGTGTTTTCCAACACCACGAACACGACCTCCATGCTCAGATGTTCCAATGGCTAATGATAAGATATCGTTACGTCCATCCAGAACAATTGCACCTTTTTCAGCTTCTTGAACTAGAGAATCCTACAAAATTCAAAAACATCAATTAATCAATCACAAATATAATGATACTTGAATATTTTGTTGTTGTTTACTTACAATTTTTTCAGCAACCTCTTGTGTAGATTTTGATGTGTATTCTCCTCCTTTCTTTTGTCGTGCTCTCTTCCATAACTCATGGCGTGATGGTGGAGATGGACTATCATTATCATCTAATGTGGAATTATCTCTCGATGATGACTTTTCTTTCATAATTTTCTCCTCAAGTAATTGATACCCTCCACGAGACAATACGTGTGGGTATACATTCTTGGCCACATTATCCTTACCCTTTTGACTTTTTTCCTATTATAAACTCAAACAAGTAATTAATCACTAAATATAATAAAAATGTTATGCACAAAAAAAATATAACTCCTACTAACCTTAAATTCAGGGGTATCTCGAATCTTGAGAAACTCTTTCCATGCGTCTTCCGTAATAAAGTTATACTTGACATATGGAGGAGGATCATTTTCTATGGGATGATGAATATATCTATCTGTGAGTTGTGTCTTAAAACCTCTCCATCGCTCTCCCGCATATTTAATCCATTCTTTCTTCAACCTATCCTTCTTTGGATCTTTACATTCTGGAATATTAAAATGAGCCTACAAATATAGTATATGTCATATGTTGTTAATTAGTATATGATTGTAAAATATAATAAACTATTGTATTTAAAATACCTGAATATCAGTCCAAATAGAATCTTTTACACCTTCATCTACTTCTTTCCAATCATTTTTCACAATACTACAATATTGTCGAGCAAGAGATGCTATATAACTCTTGAAATGTGTAGCATTTTTACCAACACCAATACATTCATAGGTTCTTGCATTAAACTCGACCTTTATCTTTTCACCTGTTTGATGAACTTTGTCAATTTGTGTCATTAAAGTGGGACCTCTAACTCTTCTTTTATTGGGGTTACTAGATGAAGAAGGATTGTCGTTTGAATCACCCATGTATCTGAAACAACAAATGTCAAAAGGTATAAATAATTCTTAAACTTGAATATAGATGTTCACAAATATGCATTCATAATCATATACATATCCCACATTTTTAAACAAATATGAATTCTTAAACTCTCTATGTCTTAGACTTACAGAATTAACTTATACAAAAAATCTTACTAGTCCTCCCATATCCCTTATTCACGGTCTATGCGAATAGCATGCACATCATCCCCTTCATTTTCTTCAATGAATGTAGTCACATTTGTTGAGAAAGGATGAGTTTCAGAAATATCAAGATTCTCATCATGATTTTCATCACTATCATGGACCTTTCCTTGTAAGACCACTGACCACTTTTTATTAGAAGGATCTGTGACATAAAACACTTGTTTTGCTTGAGATGCCATGATGAATGGTTCGTTCGCATAAGCTAACTTGCTAAGATCAACCAGTGTAACTCCAAATTCATCGATTCTGACACAATTGTTGATATCAATCCATTTGCATTTAAATACAGGAACTTTAAACACAACATAATTAACTTCCCAAATCTCTTCAATCACCCCAAAGTACGGTGTAGATGCCATAACCGGGTTTTTATCTTTAGCACTAGAGAAGTGCATGGACTCGGACACAATCATTACCCCACTATTTTGCGTGGTACTACGGTCATCCTTTGACTTTGTATAAAAAGAGGTTTTATTAATATCATATCCACTCCAAGTTATTATGTTACATTTAGGCCCGTAAGACAACCACTTAATTGTATTAGAAACACTATCTTCATTAGCAATTCTTTCTTTAAACCACTCAGAGAAACTCTTATTATGCTCTTTTAACAACCCTCTTTCATTCATCTTGGGGTAATTTTTCTTTATGATGCTTTTGTGAGCAGATAAGTAAGGTTGAACTTCATCTATGTTATTCAATATATACAAATGCGCTTGAACAACCACATCAATACTTAAGCTCTTAACTTTTAAGCCTTGTGTACCCACACCCTCATATCTTCCATCATGACGAGACTTGGGAACCCCTACAACATCCACTCCTGACAAATAGTTAGAACAAAACTCAATTGCTTCTTCTGCAATGTACCTCTCAATAATCGATGCTTCCGGATGGTGTGGGTTTTTTGTATACCCTTTTAGAATCTTCATGTATCGCTCTATTGGATACATCCACCGTAAAAAAACTGGACCACATAATCTAATCCCCCTTACTAGATGAACAATCAAGTGAACCATAATGTCAAAAAATGAAGGAGGAAAATACATCTCTAATTGGCACAAGATAACTGCAGCCTCATTTTCCAAATCGTCTAACTTTAGTGGATCAATGGTTTTACAACAAATTGCATTGAAAAATAAGCACAACCTAGTTATAGTCTTCCTTACGTTGTTAGGCAATATCCCACGAATAGCCAATGGTAGTAGTTATTGCATTAAGACATGACAGTCGTGAGATTTTAAGCCAACTAATTTAAAATATTTAACTGATACAAGCCTCTTGACATTTGATGAGTAACCATGCGGCACTTTGATACTTTGTAAACACTCACAAAAACTTGTTTTCTCTTTTTTAGACAAAGTGTAGCAGGCAGTAGGCAAATATGTCTTGTTACCTATATATTGTGGAGTTAACTCTTCTCGTATACCCATCAAACCCAAATCCAGACGAGTATTAATACCATCTTTTGTCTTGCCTTGAATGTTGAGAAGTGTTCCGATTACACTATCGCATACATTTTTCTCCACGTGCATCACATCAATACAATGTCTTACATCAAGACTGGACCAATATGGAAGATCGAAGAAAATCGATCTCTTTTTCCACACATTTTTCACAGTAGATTGTTTTTGGTACTTTCCAAAGACAACATCAAGTCCCTGTTGTCGCCGATAAACTTCCTCTCCAGACAAGGGCTTTGGAGCAACACCATGCTCTTGTTCCCCATTGAAAGCTTTCCGCAATCTACGATATGGATGATAACATTTTAGAAATTTTCGATGCCCGAGATAAACGATCTTCTTTCCTTTTTCAAGCTGATGGTAACAAGTATCTTTTTCACATATAGGACACACATTATGCCCTTTAACTTTATACCCAGACAAATTACCATACGCCGGAAAATCGTTGATGGTGCAAAACAACATGGCACGCATATTGAACTGTTCACCAGAATACGCATCAAAAACATCCACCCCTTCCTCCCACAACACTCTTAAATCATCAATCAGTGGACTTAGATAAACGTCTATGTCATTTCCTGGTTGTTTTGGGCCCGATATCATCATCGATAAGATAATATATTTACGCTTCATGCACAGCCTAGGAGATAGGTTGTAAATCATCAAGAGAACAGGCCAAGAACTATGGTTAGTACTCAGATTACCAAACGGATTCATTCCATCAGTAGCAAGTCCAAGTCTAAGGTTTCTCGACTCTTTGCCAAAATTTGGAAACAAAGAATCTATTTTCTTCCATTGCAAATAATCGGCTACATGACGAATTTGTCCATCATATTTTCTTTCTTCTACATGCCATCTAAGATTCTTTGCATCATCTGCATTGGCGAATAATCTCTTGAACCTTGAAATTATTGGTAGGTACCATACGACTTTCGCAGGAGGACCCTTTTTGACCACCTCATCATCAATTGATTCACCATCTTTCTTTTTGTAGCGTGAAGCCTTGCATTTTGGACAATGATTATACTTTTCATACTCTTTTCTGTATAATATGCAATCATTAGGGCATGCATGTATCTTTTCATACTCCAAACCCATCGGACACAATATTTTCTTCGCCTCGTAATAACGACTTGGCATTACATTACCTTCTGGAAGCATTTCGGTCAACAATTCAAGCAACTCGGTAAAACTTTTGTCAGTCCACCCATTCTTTGCCTTCAGATTAAATAATTTTAACACGGCTGACAGACGTGTAAATTTTTTGCATCCCGTGTACAATAGTTTATCTTTGTCATTGCATAAAGTATCATACGCATGTGCCCTCTTAAACGAATCTTGTCCAATATCACGCAACATGTCTTCTAGACGATCATCCATTTCTACACTAACATCATCTATTTGAGACACGTTTGACTTTGCTACTACTTCACCGTGCCATATCCATTTTGTATAACTTTGACAAATCCCTGCACAAATTAGATGATCCATGATTTCTTTCTTACTACGTTTTGGTTCTTTATTTGCACAACGAACACATGGACAGAGAAAAAGCGTAGGGAGACTTTTGTCAGCATTACTGTCAGCAAACTGTAGAAATTTCATCACTCCATGTTCATACTCGTCACTTAATCGATTAGCTCTCATCCAACTATGATCCATAACTATGTTCACACGGAGGAAGGTCTGACGAACGGTGTGCCCGCGGCTGCGCTACTTCACGGAGATTCTGAGATTGCAAGTTACGCTGCTTCGCGGAGAAAGCAAAATATAATCAAATTTCAATGGCAAGGTGATAACTCTATTAAGATTTCAAAACTTGAAACTCAAGTCTACAAAACTTTTTATTGAGAAAAAAGGTGCTACTTATCAAGTTGATGGAAATATTGAGGAGTGCAACATACAACATTCATATGCAATATGTAAGGGTGATTTTGAACTATTTCAAACATCATCAAATTGTCAAGTTATATTTTTAAAATCATTATGTAAAGTTTTGTGATATTTGTAGTTAGAATCAAGGCAGTAGGATTTGACTGTAAATTATTATTATAATACTAAAAGGACGCAACATATAAATATTGTGATGTTGAAATAATTTATTTTGGTCCTTTCTTTTTTCATTACAGTAGAAACCCGGTTCCCCTATAGGTACAACCCAGAATTAAAAAATAACACACAGGAACCGGTTCCCCTATAGGTACAACCCGGTTCCTGGTACAAATTCCAGGGAAGTGATTTTTGAACAAGTTTGGAACCCGGTTCCCTGTTAGGTAGGAACCGGTTCCTGAAGCTTTTTTCTGACTTTTTTTTCCTGAAACAGATCTCAAACATAGTATTATTTCAAATAAGTGAAGAATGTGACTTACAGTTGAAACAGCGAGCGAGGAAGGGCGGGAATTGGCCGGTGAAAAGTCGTGAACAGCGTGAGCAGAGTGAACGACGTGAAACGGCGGCAAGGAGACGTAATCAAATTTCAACAAACCGCATCATCTATGTTCATCAAACAAATCTTCAAATTCACAACAAAAATCATCATCAATGGCGGTCGAAAACGATGAAACACGAACGAACAGAACCACCGCGGTCAAAGAATATTACTGAATCGGAATCGGGCGGACATAAGGCAGTCGCGGTGGCAATCGGAATCGGGCAGGGTTATGGAAGACGGAATCGGAATCAGAAGCGACCAGAATCGGAAACACGAACAGGGGAAAATGGAGTTGTAATTTTTCTACTGTTTGGGAAATGTTTGGGAAATGTTTGGGAAATAAGGGTTTGGCACCTATTACATCGGTGCATTGTAATACCCGATGTAAGGGTTGGATGGCTATTACATCAGTGCATTGTAATACCCGATGTAAGGGTTGGCAAGTTTTTTTTTTTTACAACCCAGAATTCAAATATAACACGCAGGAACCGGTTCCCCTATAGGTACAACCCGGTTCTTGGTACAAATTCCAGGGAAGTGATTTTTGAACAAGTTTGGAACCCGGTTCCCTGTTAGGTAGGAACCGGTTCCTGAAGCTTTTTTTCTGACTTTTTTTTTACAATGCACCTATTACATCGGTGCATTGTAATACCCGATGTAATAAGTTGCAAAAAAATTAATTTATTCTTTAATTTATTTTTTATATTAATATCTGTTGTTAAGATATTACATCGGTTTTTAGTCAACCGATGTAATATGTTGCATGTTTTTTATTAATATTTCTACTACCTTGTTTCTTATTTACAAAAATGCCACCGTATTTTTTTCTGAAAACGTTTTACATCGGTGGATGCGTTTGCCCGATGTAATAGGTAGCGAAATATATTTTTTTCCATATTTTTTATATCATTGCAAATAAATACCTGATGTAAAAAGTTTGTTAATTGTATTTTTTACATCATATATAGTTTGTTAATTATTTTTTTTACATCATATATTTCTCTTGGTGCATATGATCATTTAGACTTGAAGTATAGATGGTTAAAATTTTCAAGTTATCTAACATTTAAAGTTTTTTCCTTCCAAAGAAATAATATTTTTAATCTAATTAACTACATATATTAAAATTGTTATGACACTCTAATTACACAATCATCACATTTTTATTAATTTTTCTATTAAATGTATACTTGATACCTTTGGTATGAGATCATAAACATTATATTTTATTTTTTACGAACAATTATATAAAAATATATTTATGAATGATTGTTAACTTAATAATTATAATGATACTTATGGTAAAATATTTTGGAATGAGTTGAAACATTCATTGTAAAAATAATTTTGCAGTTGAATATATTTTATCAGTGTTTCAACTCTCATGTTATGGTATAATTAATGTATTTTTCAGTATGGTAAATCATATTTTAAGTATTGTGGATTAAATTATTTTTTGAGTTAATAAGCTATTAATTATAATGTTATGAGATAAATGTTTTGAGAGTTTTCATAAGGTATATAAAGAGTTTTTAAAATTGGTTATGTAGAGGTATGTATTTTAATTATTCCTAAAATGCATGATACTTATTAGCATTAAAGTTATACAATATTTGCTTCTTTTTATTATGCTGATAATGTAATTTAAGTAAGCCGTAAACTTTCAAAAACTATTTAAACTAAATATCATATTATCTTTAACTTTTAAATTTCATTGATACTAATATAAATCATAATTCCAATTTTTTACATAATAATTAAATTGGCCAACTTAGCTTAGTTGTAGAGTGTGTGACTTTTAACTACGTGGTCATGGGTTTAATTCCCACAATCGGCTTATTTAGTTTTTCTTTTAATTTAAATGAATATAATTATCTTATTGATGCTTTAAATAATTCCTATAAAACTCAATCATTTTGATTTTGAAGGTATGAAAAACATAAGAAATTGGGGTTTGACTTGGATTAAAGTCAACCACTCTTGAGAGATTTCTAATATTTGACCATAAGCATGCGATAGGACAACCTACTCATACATTTCATTGACTTCCATGCCTTACTTCCTGTAAAGACTTCCGAACACAAGATTGTTTTTGAAAATAGTTAAAGTCCTTTGTTTACAACATCTCACATAGAGTTATAGTTCGAATAAAACATGATTATAAGTTATTCACTTTTCTAAGTAAAGAATAATGAATAGGGACTAGCTATTCCTTTGTGTTTGTACTTTTCGTGTGTGCTATTAGTTTGCAAAACTTATCAACTCAGAGTGACACAACAATAGAATAACTCACTATTATTATATATATATATATATGCGTAAGAAAAAATGTTATGAGTTTTCATTTATATAGGACTAAAGATTCTGAATTGTTGTATGTAGATTCTAAGCTAATCATTTTTTCATTTATGAAAGAGTTTATGGAATTTTAGTATTTATAGAGAATTCTTTTATATTTATTCCTTGTAGTAATCCCTATCTTTTTATTCTTTGTAATAAAATAGTTGTTATGATGTGACCAACGAGAATATTTGATATATGTTATTTAAAACAACATGTACTCATAAATGAGGTGTAATAGATATATTATTTGATTATTCACAATTAGTTACTCGCCTTAAGTATGGATGATCATGTCTCTCATCGTATATGTTATCATTCTTGCCTTTAGGTGTAGGTGATAATACTAACTTGAACAGATGTCCAGCCTTTTTTACTTGAACACATATGACTATTTCTTGCATTCATATTGAGATTATCATTTATTTTAGTTGGAGAAAATAGTAATATTGTCAGTTTTAATGACTCTGAGGTAGATGATAATATATATTTCTCTTGGTGCATATGATCATTTAAACTTGAAGTATAGATGGTTAAAATTTTCAAGTTATCTAACATTTAATATTTTTTCCTTCCAAAGAAATAATATTTTTAATCTAATTAACTACTTATATTAAAATTGTTATGACACTCTAGTTACACCATCATCATATTTTTACTAACTTTGCTATCAAATGTATACTTGATACTTTTGATATGAGATCATAAACATTATATTTTTGTTTTTAAGAACAATTATATAAATACATACATACATATATAAATATATATATATATATATATATATATGAATGATTGTTAACTTAATAATTGTAATGATACTTATGGTAAAATATTTTGGAATGAGTTGAAATACTCATTGTAAAAATAATTTTGCGGTAGAATATATTTTATCAGTGTTTTAATTCTCGTGTTATGATACAATTAATATGTTTTTCTGTAAGATGAATCTATGTTTTAAGTTTTGTGGATTAAATTATTTGTTGAGTTATTAAACTATTAATTATAATTTATGAGATAAATGTTTTGAGAGTTTTTATAAGGCATATGAATAGTTTCTAAAATTGGTTATGTAGAGGTATGTATTTTAATTATTCCAAAAATGTATGATACTTTTTAGCATTAAAGTTATATAATATTTGTTTCTTTTTATTATGCTGATAATGTAATTTAAGTGAGCTGCAAAGTTTCAACAACTATTTAAACTAAATATCATATTAATTTTCACTTTTAAATTTCATTGATACAAATATAAATCATAATTCCAATTTTTTAAATAATATTTAAATTAGCCAACTTAGCTCAGTTGTAGACCACATGGCTTTTAACCATGTTGTCATGGGTTCGATCCCTACAATATGATCTTAAATGAATATGATTATCTTGTGTATAAAACACATAAAAAATTAAGGTTTGACTTGTGTGTTTGATTATAATTTTTATTTTAATTAAACTTAATAATCACATAAAGTATGATCTTAAATAATTTCGATAAAACTCAATCAATTTGATTTGGAAGGTATAAAAAAATATGAAATAAGGGTTTGATTAGTGTTGGATTAAAGTCAACCACTTTTGAGATGTTTCTATTATTTGACCATAAACATGCGATAGGACAACCTAATCATACATTTCATTAACACAAGATTGTTTTTGAAAATGGTTAAAGTATTTTGTTTACAACATCTCACATAGTTTTATAGTTTGAATAAAACTTGATTACAAGTTAGTCACTTTTCTAAGTAAAGAATAATGAATAGGGATTAGCTCTTCCTTTGTGTTTGTTCTTTTAGTGTTTGCTATTGGTTTGCAAAACTTATCAACTCACAGTGACACAATAATAGAACAACTCACTATTAGTATATTTATGTGTAAGAAAAAATATTATGAGTTGTAATTTATATAGGATTAAAGATTCTGAATTATTGCATGTAGATTCAAAGCTAATCATTTTTTCATTTAAGAAAGAGTCTATGGTGTTTTAGTATATATAGAGAATTCTTGTACATTCATTCTTTGTAGTTTTTCCTATCTTTTTATTCTTTTTAATAAAATAGTTGTTATGATGTGACCAACGAGAATATTAGATGTATGTAACATAACACAACATGTACTCATAAATGAGGTGTAGGAGATTTATTATTTGATTATTCACAAGTACTTACTTGGCTTAAGTATGGATGACCATGTCTCTCATCGTACATGTTATCATTCTTGCCTTTAAGTGTAGATGATAATACTAACTTGAACTGATGTTTAATGTTGTAGACTTGAACGCATATGACCATTTCTTGCATTCATGTTGAGATTATCATTTATTTTAGCTGGAGCAAAATAGTAATATTGTCAGTTTTAATGACTCCAAGGTAGATGATAATATGTATTCCTCTTGGTGCATATGATCATTTAGACTTGAAGTATAGATGGTAAAAAATTTAAAGTAATCTAACATTTAATATTTTTTCTTTCCAAATAATTAACATTTTTAATCTAATTAACTACATATATTAAAATTGTTATGACACTTAATTACACCATCATCACATTTTTACTAACTTTGCTATCATAAACATTATATTTTAGTTTTCACGAACAATTATATAAATATATATATTTATGAATGTTAACTTAATAATTTTAATGATACTTATGGTAAACATTATAATTTTAATATGATTATCTTATTGATGCTTTAAATAATTTCAATAAAACTCAATCAATTTAATTTTAAAGGTATGAAAAACATAAGAAATTCAAGTTCAACTTTTGTTGGATTAAAATCAACCATTGTTGAGAGACTTCTAATACTTGACCATAAACATGTGATGGGACAACCTACTCATACATTTCATTGACTTCCATGCCTTAATTCCTATAAAGACTTCCTAACACAAGATTGTTTTTGAAAATGATTAAAGTGCTTTGTTTACAACATCTCACATAGAGTTATAGTTCGAATAAAACTTGATTACAAGTTATTTACTTTTCAAAATAAAGAATAATGAATAGAGACTAACTCTTCCTTTATGTTTGTTATTTTCGTGTGTGCTATTGGTTTGCAAAACTTATTAACTCACACTGAAACAACATTATAACAACTCACTATAAGTATATGTATGTGTAAGAAAAAATGTTATGAGTTGTCATTTACATAGGACTAAAGATTTCGAATTGTTGCATGTAGATTCCAAGCTAATCATTTTTTAATTTAGGAAAGAGTCTATGGATTTTTAGTATGTATAGATAACTCTAATACATTCATTCCTTGTAGTGATCCCTATCTTTTTATTCTTTATAATAAAATAGTTGTTATGATGTGACCAACGAGAATATTTGATGTGTGTAACATAATATAACATATACTCATAAATGAGGTGTAGGAGATCTATTATTTGATTATTCACAACTTGTTACTTGCCTTAAGTATGGATGGCCATGTCTCTCATGGTACATGTTATCATTCTTGCCTTTAGGTGTAGAACATAAAGTATTTAATTTTTCTTTTAATTTAACTTAATTATAACATAAAGTATAATCTTAAATTAATATGATTAACTTATTTTTTAGCATTAAATTTATATAATATTTGTTTTTTTATTATTATGCTGATATGTAATTTAAGTGAGCTGTAAAGTTTCAACAACTATTTAAACTAAATATCATATTAATTTTAACTTTTAAGTTTCATTGATACAAATAAAAATCATATTTCCAGTTTTTTAAATAATGATTATATTATCCGACTTAGCTCAGTGGTAGAGCGTGTGGCTTTTAACTACGTGATCATGGGTTTGATATCCACAGTCGACATATTTGTTTTTTATTATAATTTAAATTAATTAGCACATAAAGTATGATCTTAAAAGAATATGATTATCTTAGGTAAGAAACACAAAAGAAATTGGGGTTTGACTTGTGTTTGGTTATATTTTTTCTTTTAATTTAACTTAATTATCACATAAAGTATGATATTCAATAAATATGATTATCTTATTGATGCTTTAAATAATTCCTATAAAATTCAATCAATTTGATTTCGAAGGTATAAAAAACATAAGAAGTTGGGGTTTGAATTGTGTTGGATTAAAATCAACCACTCTTGAAAGATTTATAACATTTGACCATAAACATGCGATAGGACAACATATTCATACATTTCATTGACTTACATTCTTTGCTTCTTGTATAGACTTCCTAAGACAAGTTGTTTTTTAAAATTGTTAAAGTGCTTTGTTTACAACATCTCACATAAAGTGATAGTATGAATAAAATTTGATTATAAGTTATTCACTTTTCTAATTAATGAATAATGAATAGAGACTAGCTCTTCCTTTTGGTTTATTCTTTTCAAGTGTGCTATTGCTTTGAAAAACTTATTAACTCATAGTGACACAACAATAAAACAACTCACTATAAGTATATGTATGTGTAAGAAAAAATATTATGAGTTGTCATTTTTATAGGACTAAAGATTTCGAATTGTTGCATGTAGATTCCAAGATAATCATTTTTTCATCTAGGAAAGAGTCTGTGGAATTTTAGTAAGTATAGATAATTCTTATACATTCATTCCTTGTACTAATCCCTATCTTTTTATTTTTTGTAATAAAATAGTTGTTATGATGTGACCAACGAGAATATTCGATGCATGTAACATAATACAACATGTACTCATAAATGGGGTGTATGAGATCTATTCTTTGATTATTCACAACTTGTTACTAGCCTTAAGTATGGATGACCATGTCTCTCATCGTACATGTTACCATTCTTGTATTTAGGTGTAGATGATAATACTAACTTGAACAGATGTTCAACCTTGTTGACTTGAACTCATATCACTATTTCTTGTATTTATTTTGAGATTATCATTTATTTTAGCTCGAGAAAAATAGTAATATTGTCATTTTTAATGACTCTGAGGGAGATGACAATATGTATTCTTTTTGGTGCATATGATCATTTAGACTTGAAGTATACATGGTAAATTTTCAAGTTATCTAACATTTAATATTTTTTCCTTCCAAATAAAAAACTTTTCTAATCTAATTTACTACATATATTAAAATTGTTATGACACTCTAATTACACAATCATCACATTTTTACTAACTTTGCTATCAAATGTATACTTGATACCTTTCATATGAGATCATAAACAATATATTATAGTTTTTACGAACAATTATATAAATATATATATTTATGAATGATTGTTAACTTAATAATTATAATAATACTTATGGTAAAATATTTTGGAATGAGTTGAAATATCCATTGTAAAAATAATTTTGCGGTTAAATATATTTTATCAGTGTTTAAATTCTCGTGTTATGATATAATTAGTGTGTTTTTCAGTAAGATAAATCTATGTTTTAAGTTTTGTGGATTAAATTATTTGTTGAGTTAATAAGCGATTAATTATATAATGTTATGAGATAAATGTTTTGAGAGTTTTCATAAGGCATATGAAGAGTTTCTAAAATTGGTTATGTAGATGTATATATTTTAATTATTCCTTAAATGCATGATACTTTTAAGCATTAAAGTTATACAATATTTGTTTCTTTTCATTATGCTGATAATGTAACTTAAGTGAGCTGCAAAGTTTCAACAACTATTTAAACTAAATATCATATTAATTTTCACTTTTAAATTTCATTGATACAAATGTAAATCATAATTACAATTTTTTACATAGTAATTGAATTAGTCAACTTAGCTTAATGGTAGAGGGCATGGCTTTTAACTAGTTGGCCATGGGTTCGATCCCCATAGCCGGTGTATTTAATTTTTCTTTTAATTTAACTTGATAAAGACTTCCTAACACAAGATTGTTTTTGAAAATAGTTAAAGTGCTTTGTTTACAACATCTAACATAGAGGGATTTTTTGAATAAAACTTGATTACAAGTTATTCACTTTTCTAATTAAAGAATAATGAATAGAGACTAACTTTTCCTTTGTGTTTGTTCTTTTCATGTGTGCTATCGGTTTGACAAAATTATTAACTCACAGTGACATAACAATAGAACAACTCACTATTAGTATATGTATGTGTAAGAAAAAATATTATGAGTTCTCATTTATATAGGACTAAAGATTCCAAATTTTTGCATGTATATTCCAAGCTAATCATTTTTTTATATTTAAAACAGAGTCTATGGTTTTTTGGTATGTATAGATAATTCTTATACATTCATTCCTTGTAGTGATCCCTATCTTTTTATTCTTGTAATAAAATAGTTGTTATGATGTGACCAACGAGAATATTTGATGTATGTAACATAACACAATATGTACTCATAAATGAAGTGTATGAGATTTATTATTTTATTATTCACAACTAGTTACTTGTCTGAAGTATGGATGATCATGTCTCTCATCATACATGTTATCCAACAGCTGATACTGAATATTAGCTGTAAGGTGATCCAACATGACATAGTTATACACTTTAAATCTCTAACTTTTTCCTGGATCGCCCTTTCTTATTTTTAGTCCACCGGGATGCCCTTTTTTTCCCAAACTGCCTTTTCAGGTTTTTGACTTGCCGGGTGTATAGATTTTTTCGTGTATATCCATAATTTTTGCCCGAACCCTTTTGGTTCACCGGGATGCCCTAATTTTTGCCTAGGACAGTCGATCTAGCGGGTCTTTGTTCATGCGTTGTACCTTTTAACTATGTCCACGTTTACAGGGTGTGGAAGGTCATCACCGTCCATAGTGGTTAAGAACATGGCTCCACCAGAAAATATGTTCCTGATCATGAGTGACTCTTCTTATGTGAGAGTTCATTTTCCCCTGGGATCACCTTGCGGTAGGATAATGCGTTTGATTACTAGGTCACCAGCCTGATATACCTGACGTCTGACCTTCTTATTAAAAGCTTTAATTATACGTTTTTGGTACATCTAACCATGGAAGACAACCGCAAGCCTCTTCTTGTTAATCAGGTTTAATTAGTCAAGTCGAGTCTGGACCCATTCATCTTCATTCAAACCTGCATCCTTCAGGATTCTCAAGGAAGGGATCAGGACTTCTATGGGTAGGACAGCTTCCATACCGTACACCAGAGAGAAAATAGTTGCCCCTATTGATGTGTGCACTGTGGCATGGTAACCATGGAGAACAAATGGTAACATCTCATGCCAGTCTTTGTATTTCACCATCATCTTCTGTATGATCTTTTTTATATTTTTATTAGCATCTTCCACAACACCATTCATCTTCAGTCGGTAAGGGGAATAATTATGATGTTGGATCTTGAATTGCGTGCAGAGCTCGGTGATCATAATATTATTGATATTGGTACCATTATCTGTAATGATTCTTTTTGGAATACCATACCGATAGATAAGGTTATATCTGATGAACCGGGCCATAATGTTCTTGGTAACGGAAGCAAATGAAGTCGCCTCGACCCATTTTGGGAAATAATCAATGGCGACGAGGATGAAGTGGTGCCCATTAGAAGTTGTAAGTCTAATATCTCCAATCATGTCAATGCCTCACATTGTGAATGGCCAAGGAGCAGTTAGGACGTTTAGGCGAACTGGAGGCACATGTACGTTATCAACATAGATCTGGCATTTATGACAAGTTCGTGAATGCTGATAACAGTTCGCTTCCATTGTGGACCAATAGTATCATGCCCGTAGGATCTTTTTTGCCATTGTGTTCCCACTAGAATGGGTGCCAAAGGTACCTTCATGTAAATCTTCCATAATCTTCTCTGCTTCACTTTTATCCATACACTGAAGCAAAGTGGAATCGTGATTGCGCTTGTAGAGGATTCCATTACTGAGGATGAATTTGGAAGTGAACCTTCTTAGGAACTTCTTATCATTGACTGAAGCTCCCTCAGAATATTCTTTGGCTTCGAGATATCTTTTAACTTCATGGAACTAAGGTTTGTCCACCACTTCTTCAGTATCAATCTCATGATGGTATGCTGGTTGTCCATCCTCTCAATATTGATCTGAGGAGCCTCGTTATCCGATCTGATTTTGAACATGGATGACATAGTAGATAGAGCGTCCGCTAGTTGATTTTCCTCTCGCGGAAAATGCTCAAAGGTAATTTCTTAAAAATGTGGAATCAGTGTCAACACATGCTCTCTGTAAGGGATGCGATTAGGATGCTTCGCATCCCATTCCCCTTTGATTTGACTGGTTACTAGGGCCGAGTCCCTAAATACACTCAATAATTTGATCCTCAAGTCGATAGCAACCTTGAGACCCATAATACATGCTTTATATTCAGCCATATTATTGGTGTAATTGAAACATAGCCTGGCATTGAAAGGAGTATGACAGCCTTCGGAGATATGATCATAACACCAATTTTATTGTTGAGTGCGTTATAAGCTTTGTCAAAAACCATAGTCCATCGGGATCCTTGTTCAGGTTCGTCATTCGGTCTAAGTTCTTCATAATCATTCATTAACATGATGTCCTCGTGTGGGAATTCAAAATTCATGGATTGATAGTCATCCATGGCCTGATGAGCCAAATAATCAGCTAGTACAATTTATTTTATTGCTTTTGGGTTGTGTATTGAATGTGATATTCAGTCAGGACCATTTTCCATCTTGCTATTCTTCTAGAGAGAGCGGGCTTCTCGAATATGTATTTAATAGGATCCATCTTGAATACCAATAATGTAGTGTGAGTAAGCATATACTGTCTTAACCGGCGAGCAGCCCATGCCAGAGCACAACAAGTTTTCTCGAGTAGTGAATATATGGTTTCACAGTCGGTAAACTTTTTGCTCAGGTAGTATATTGCATGCTCTTTTCGGCCAGACTCGTCATGCTACCCCAACACACACCCCATTGAATTTTCCAATACTGTTAAGTACATGATCAGAGGTCTTACTTCGACTGGAGGCATTTAAATTAGAGTATCTTGAAGATATTCTTTGATTTTGTCAAAGGAGTTCTGGAAGTCGTTATTCCGCTTCACTGCTTAATCTTTCTTCAGTAATTTGAAGATTGGCTCACAAGTAGCAGTCAGATGTGAAATGAATCTGGAAATGTAATTCAGACGTCCCAAGAATCCCCTAACCTCCTTCTTAGTGCTAGGAGTTGGCATTTCTTGTATAGCTTTAACCTTAGCAGGGTCCACTTTAATGCCTTTGCCGCTAACAATGAATCTTAAGAGCTTACCGGATCCTACTCCAAAGGTGCACTTATTCAGATTCCACCTCAGTTTGTACTTTTTCAGCCTTTCAAATAGCTTCTGCAGGTGGTCAAGTGTTCCACTTCAGTCTGAGATCTGGCTATCATATCACCAACATAGACCTCTATCTCGTGATGGATCATATAGTGAAACAGAGCTACCATGGCGCGCTGATAGGTTGCCCCGATGTTCTTTAGCCCAAATGGCATAACTTTGTAACAGAAAGTGCCCCATTGTGTGACGAAGGTCATTTTCTCCATATCTTCAGGTGCCATTTTGATCTGATTGTACCCAGAGAAGCCATCCATGAAGGAAAATAACTTATGTTGTGTAGTGTTATCAACCAGAACATCAATATGGGGAAGCGGGAAGTCATCCTTGGGGCTTGACCTGTTCAGGTCTCTGTAATCCACACACATACGTACCTTACCGTCCTTCTTAGGTACTGGAACAAAATTGACAACCCATTATGGATAAGAGGTGATAGCTAAGAAACCGGCATTGAACTATTTCATGACTTCAGCCTTGATCTTTTCTGACATTTCTGGCCGCATGCGACGAACCTTCTGTTTCACAGGAGGGAAGTCCTCTTTTGTCGGCAGACGATGAACCACGATATCAGTGTCAAGTCCTGGAATGTCTTTGTATGACCAGGCCAAAACCTCGACATAGTCATGTAGCATTTGAACTAACCGCTTTTTGACACTATGCTCCAGATCGGCACCTATCTTGACTTCTTTATTGTCCTCTTCAGTACCCAAGTTAATTGTCTCAACCGGCTCTTCATGAGGCTGTATTTCCTTTTCTTTCTATTGTAAGAGTCTGACAAGTTCTCCTGGTACTTCACAGTCTTCCTCACCTTCATCCTCAGCTTGGTAGATTGGATTTTCAAAGTCATAACTCGCAGTAGCAGAACCGTTATCAATGGGATTCAGAGTGGATGTGGATATGCAGTTTGAGATGTGGGTGTGTGTAAGAGCATAACTATATATTTTTTGATAAAGTAAAGAGACAAAAACGAAAAACAAAGAGCGTAAAATTTGTATGCGAAACGTCCAAGTTTTTATTGGTGACATATGAAAATGAAGTAATGACCCTCACAAATAGACCATTGTGCCTCGGGTAAGACACAAGGCTTTAAAGTTTCAATTGTTCACATATTACATATACTCAAAACAAAAAGAAAAATTGCACTTGAATAAAAGAGATGGGGACAAAATCCTTGGCCTCCCAATTGCTGAGTGCACCGCTGATGGTTGGGAAGATCCATTTGTCCAAGTCATAATCACTATCATTGTCTTCTAGAGCATTGACTCCATGATTGCTGATCCGTAATGGTGGTCCCCCGACGCGAGTACGATGAATAACTTTCTAGGCTCCTGAAGTAAAACCCAAACCAAATTTGTAAGATTTGTAGGGAATATCCGGGAGTTGGCCCCAAATGGTACACCCACCTTCTTCGACTATTGCCTTGGCATCCTTCAAAAAAGCCATCTTCAGTGGAGGTATGGTAATCTTTGGGACTTTGGAAGCAGTCTTGGTTGCAACAACCGTCTGTGGAACCTCTTCAAATTTATGACAGGGGGTCTCAATGAACTCTCCGTCCATTTCAACGTACCTGAAAGAATTCAGGTGGCTCACCATGTATTCCTCTTCCTCATGGACTGTGATAATCTTTCCCTTGACTGAATATTTCAACATCTGATGCAGGGTAGAAGTAACAGCACCAGCCCCATGGATCTAAAGTCGACCTAATAAAAAATAATAGGACGGGCGGATGTCCATCACATAGACGGTGGAATTAAAGGTCTGAGTACCAACTTTGATAGGGATGCCCACCTCTCCGTGCACCATTCTTTTAGAACTGCCGAAGGCCCTCACCATAATGTTACTGGGCTTTAGTGTGAGACCTTCACAATCTAACTTGTCCAGAGCCTTCATGGGTAAGACATTAAATGATGAACCTGTATCCACCAGAACATGGGATAATGTAGTGCCCCTGCACTCAATGGAAACATGTAGGGCATCATTGTGTTTCCTTCCATTGGGAGTTAAATCTGTATCGGAGAATCCCAGACCATTGTCAGCTGTCAAACTAGCCATGCAATTCTTGAATTGATCAGCGAAGGTCTCTTGAGGCACATGGACAGACTTCAGGAATTTTACTAAAGCCTTAGCATGGGATTCAGAGCATAAAAGTAAGGCCAACATTGAGATTTTTAAAGGGATCTGCCCAAATTGCTCCACGATATTATAATCACTTTTCGGGATTATCTTTAAAATCACTTCCATTTCCTTTTTAGAAGCCTCAGGGATGACTTCTTTGTGCGCCTTTGTCTGGACAAGCTCAACCAATATCCCTTTGCCCTGAGTCTCGACCGAACCAGTAGCAGGATAACATTAGGGATAATAATAGGAGTAGCAATGGGAGTATTGACAGGATTAGCAGCATGAATGATCACAGGAGTAGAAACTGTCTTTAGAGAGATCACGGGAGAGAAAACTCTTCCACTCCTCGTAATTTTACTGGTCTCGACGATATTGTCGAAATCAGCATTAGGACCTTCAGCAACTTTGTCTTCAACAACCAATAGGTCTTGCTTGACGCCATGGTAATAGATGTCAACCCCATAATTCCAGGGAACAACTTTATCCGAGGAATACATTATTGGCCCAGGGAGGGTGATGATCAAGGGAGCAAACTTGGGAACAGATGTAATCCTGACGGGTCTTTTGGTGGAGTCCCTGGAAGGATTATCGGAAATGGTGATTATTGAGACATCTTCACATGAGTTTCTTGTAAGGTGAACTTTCTCAAACAGAATTTCTTTGTCAACTATCAGGCGTTGGACGCCCATCTTTAACAACAAACAATTTTCCGATAGAGACATACAAAAGTGGAAACCTTCACCATAACCCGGAAATAAACCGGCTCGCAACAGATTCCTTTTAACAGTTAGAAGAGGAGTGGTTAACTCATCTATAGAAGAAACAAATCAGTCGTCATCGACAGCATTGACACCCTAGCCATGCTTGGGCATTGGCGCAGTTATTACATTAGGTGTTTCTGGAAGGTCAAACTCAATCTCCTTCGCCTCGATAAGATCCTGCACCTTATTTTTCAAAGCCTAACAATCATTTATATCATGCCTCGGGCTTTCAAAATGGTAGGAACATCGAGCATTTGGGTTGTAGAGGGCAGAGGCAATATTAGGATTCTTAGGATCTTCCTTTAGAGTCACTAGTTTGGATTTCAACAGGTGTGGCAAAACCTATGATAATGTCATGTTGATCCGGGTAAACTGACTTCTGGGTGCATCTGGCCTGCGGTGATTGTTTCGTTGTTAGTTTGAGGCAGGATTGGAAATCATAACAGCCCCTACTGTCGGACGACGTTCATTTTTGTTTTGGTTTCTTTGACCATAAGCAGCACTGGCCTCCTTCTTTCCAGTAAATGGTTTCTTCATCGTGCTTGAGGATGCATACCTCTGAATCTTGCCACTCTTAATACCAACTTCTACCCGCTCACCAATTAAGATTAGCTTAGTAAACCCAGCCGAAGAGCTTCCAATCAGATGGTTCAAGAATGGACCAGACAAAGTGCCCAGGAACATATTCACCAGCTCTCTATAAGATAGAGGGGGCTCGACTCTTCACACGAGATCCCTCCATTTCTGGGCATAATTTTTGAAACCTTCGCCAGAACCCATATCCATACTTTGTAGTTGTGTACGAGTTAGAGCAAGGTTAGCATTATACTGGTATTGCTTGTAAAAAGTAGCAGCCAGATCTTACCAATTGTGAATATTAATTCCTTCCAACTGATAGAACCATTCTAACTGGATCCCTGACAAACTTTCCTGGAAGAAATGTACCCACAGATTCCTATCAGTAGTGTGGGGTTGAATCTTCCTGACATATGACCTTAAATGCAGCTTAGGACAGGAGACACCGTCGTACTTAGAAAATATGGGGAACTTGAATTTCTGCGGGATGACCACCCCTGAGACCAGCCCTACTCTTCAAAATCCAGCCCGGGTACCCTTTGGATTTCCATAGCATTGAGACGATCCTCCAGTTATTTGTATTTATCATCAGTAGGAGGATATTGTTCTTTAGAGTAGTCAGCTTCATCTTCCTCAGACTCTGGGATGTCATTTCCTTCCTTGTTCTTTTCTTCATGATTATCTCCTTCACCCGGCGAGGTTGCGAAATCTAGAGCTCGCTTGGCCGGTCCTCTGAACCTCCTTCCCATGTTTAGGACACCTACCGTTTTCTTCATTTTCTTCTTCTTGTCTTTGATCATGAGAGCCTTCAGGTCCTCTTGTCCTTTAGCCAGAGCCTAGAACATCTGTTGGAATTGAGCGTTCTGTGCTTGAAGATTCTTCACTGTTTGTTCAATATCCATCTTACTGAAATACACAGTAGAAAGATAAGGAAAGTTGTTGTGAAAAACCTGTTTGTGTTATGATGCATGAACATGCGTGTGCAAATAATTTCAAGGATTTAGAAAATTTAAATTCGTTTAGACAAATGGGAGAAAGTATCAAATGTATTAATACGTTTAAGTTGATTACAACCATGCCCCTTGGGCTTACAATGGAGGAAAAAACACAAAATAAACTCCTAAGACAAAAGTTGAGCGCATCCTGTTTTCCGCAATGTAAGCAATCAAATTTTGCTCTTCATGAAGCTGTCTTGTAAGCTCCAAAACCTTCTTTTCACTCGCATAGAACTGGGTTTCAAAGGTGTCTCTCTCTTCCTTTAGCTGAATCCAGGCTCTTTGCAAGTCTTCAAGGGAAGTGGGCATATGAGGATGAAGGATAGTATATGGAATATCTCATTCGACAATAGGCTCCATGATGATAGGTAGGATGGACGAGTAAGGAATCATGAGACTTTGAGCACGAGTTCATACCCACTTAAGATAAGGCTCCAAAGGAATGGAGTTCTTATGCCCTAATGTCTTGCTATCCTCCTTGTTTACCATTCTCCAAGCTCGTATGAACCTTTAACGATAGTCTTGATTGTCTCCCTCGTAATCGAATACCAACCCTTGGATAAGTGCATCATGGGGGCCATCTCTTAGTGCGTACCCAAATCATCGTAATGCCAAAAAAGGATTGTAGGTAATACCTCCCCTTATACCAAGCATAGGGACATTAGGGAATTCCCCATAATGGGTGATGATAGTAATGTCCTCCAAGGATCGAGAACACCAATGAATATCAGAATGTGTGAGTGACATCATCCTTTAAGACCATGTCAAGCCTTGCTCATTCTTCAATGTTGATCGAGGTAGGTGCGAAATAAACCACCTAGAGATCAAAGGAATGCAATATAAAAGGGAACCTCTTTTCTTTAGGGTGCGAGTATAGAAACAATGTAGAATGTCTCTGAGCAGGATGGGTACATGATTACGAGAGAGAAAGACCTTGATAGAATTCACATCTACGAGTTGGTCCGGATTTGGAAATAGAACCAAACCATAGATTAGAAGGGCAAAGACATCTTCAAAAGCTTGAAAGTCCATATCCTCCCAGAAAGAATGAGCCTTCTCCAACAGAAACTTGGCTAAGAAACCCTTAACTCCACTTCTTGTCTCCCAATTTGTTATGACATCAGATCTCTTCAAATGCAAGGATTCGGAAATAACTTCAGGCTTTGGAGTCTCCTCTAAACCGGTGAATGGTATTTGGTCGAGCACAGGAACTCCTAACAGTTGAGAGAATTCTTCTAATGTAGGCACCAATTGGTAGTCAGGAAAGTTAAAGCAATGATGCATGGGATCAAAGAATTGGAAGAGCACACACATCATTTCTTCTTGGAAATTTGAAGTAGCTAAGTTGAGAAGTCAAACATATTTCTTGGTGAAAGGAGAATCTCCAGGCACCCTTGATGCTAACTCTTGAAGTTGAGGATGTACTTTCACGAAGATAACTCGGATGGTATCCCTACGAGTAGAAGTACTGACCTACAAAACAGAACAAAGATAAATTCCTAAATCCTTGAAATGGTTAGCGAGAATGCTTTATGTTGTTATGATGTTTATGATTACATGAATAATAATCACAAGGAAAGCACACAAAAAGCCTTAGGTTTAGGCTTGCATGGGTTTCATAGGTAAGTACCCTCTTGAAGTTTAGTTGGCTCAACGTGTCCTAGAAAGTAAACGGGTTCAAGGGGATCTCAATATCACTGACCTTTATTTTAGGCATGGTATCAGCATAATCAATCTTTTCTTGCGGCTGAAATATTCCAAAAGTCTGATCTCAATGAGTGCAGCATCGAGTATCAACCAATTTTCAGCTTTCCACCAAAGCTGGCTATCTCACTACTTCCTAATGGCCAAGTCATTCAATTAAGGTTATAAGGTCAGTTAGTGCTTCATGACACCGCTCAGCGGCCCCGTATTCTCCTCGATTCAACACAAGGGATATCGTTACCAACAAATGTTTCACAGTAACGTAGACATTGTTTCAACCATATCGGTCTACGCCGTACAGTTTCCACAATCTATTGCTACTTACCTAAAAGGTGCCCCAGATCCAGGTAGAGGATCAAAACAAGCCAAAACAAGAAACCATAAGGTAACCCCTAAGGTAACTGCACTTTTAAGTTAAATTCCCCAACAGAGTCGCCAGTTCTATAACACGGTGGGAGAACTGACTAGGGTGTTTTGCGTTTGATCGCAATTGTTGCGGACAGCAAGAGTCTCCACCAACTTTTCTTTTATGCAATATGGAAAGGGTGAAAATAATAGGAAAGACCTTTGAGATTATTTTCTTGAGTTCTGGGGGTAGGTTATGAAAAGGGAAGGTGATATCACCCTTTTCATCCGTAGTTATCTACGAGCTCTTAGTTTCTTTCTAGATTAACTTCTTTGTTTGAAAGTGTGCTTTGTGGTGGTGTGATACGGTGGCAGAACCGGACTGTTTTGAGAAAAATGCTAGTTTGCATTTTGCGTTTGTGTTTGCAAAATATCGCGGTAAACAAGAGTCGCCACTGACTTTTATTTTATCCAACTGAAAAGGAAGAAAAGCACAGAAAAATTCCATTTTCGAGATTTTGAGTACGAGGGGTAGATTATAGAAAGGGAAGGTATTAGCACCCTTTCTATCAGTAGTTTTCTACGGGCTCTTAGGTACTTACTCATTGTTTTAAAAATTGCTTCCGTGTTTGTGGTTTTAGAAATTTTTTTATTTTACTTCGTTTTAACCCTTGTATCAGTCCTCAAGAATGTTACGAAGTGTTTTTGAAAACTTTGTTTTAAAAAGTGTAAGTGTGAAAAAAGTTTGATTTTGAGCAAGTACCTACTAGCATCTACCTACTCGAAAAAAGAATGTTTCTGTTCTTGTTTCCTTTAGACAATGCTATCCCACTATTAGTGAGTAGGTAGCACCGTCGTTGGAGTTGTAAGGGTCAATTCGAAAGGGACGTATGATCACTAAAGCAATGTTAGGATGTCTTAGTAATAACCCTAGTGTCTTAAGATCATATTCGAGGCAACATTTTCGAGGCAACCTTTCCGAGGCAACATTTCCGAACAGGACATTTGATCTTTATTTAGACAAGAGGGTAACCACTAAGACACCCTATACTTAATGATCGTTTACCGAAGGAAACCGAAGTGAGAGTATACACTAGAAGTGCGCATGTTCGAGTGATTCGATTTCAAGTTATTATCTTTGCACATTTAGGGTTTGCTAACCATTTTAAAATTAACATACAGTCTTGTCATGCAATCCTATTATCATACATCTAACAATTAATATTTGAGAGAAATAAAATGCGGAAAATAAAACTACGCTATTACAAGGCTTCGGGGAGGGGGATTAATTACATAGCCAAAAACCCGTAAAACGATAAATAAAAGACAAGTCCTAATTAAACTATAACATACCATGGGAAGTTACATTAATATCGAAAAAAATAGTAAACAAGCGCGATGAATTAAGAACGAGAAAAACTTATGGTTTTGACCCCGTCTAAACCTAATTGCAAGAAAAAATCATTTTTTGTTGTTTTTGATTATTTTGAGAAAATAAGGTTTTAATTGAATAAATACAAACCTAATTACTAATTAATTTAAATTAAGAAAAATAATTAATTTGATCTATTTTTGTATTTTTGTTATTTTATGAAGAGAAAATAAAAATAAAAATTAAGAACAAAACCTAATTTTCTAATTGATTTTAAATTACTTACAAAAAAGTTAGAATTACCCTACAATTAAATTTAACTAATTATTAAATTAAATTTGATGAAAATAATACCTAAATCTAAATTTGTGAAAATTGATTTTATGAGTTTGTAAAAAAAAGAAATTAATTTTATGTTAGAAAATAAACAAAAGAAATTAAATAAAAGGAAAAAAAATATAAAAGGAAAAGAGATGGGCCTGGTGCTTTGAGCAAAAGAGGGGGTGTCAATTGCATTTTATGAGCCCAACACTCCTTGGCCCACGTTGACTTTCCAGATCCTGTACGTTTGCTTGACTAGGGTGCATTGTGGACCTCTAAAGGATGGCCCTTGGATCTAGCTTGTTGGTGCCTGGATGATGAGATATTGATGATGCAAGGTGGATGTCCTGGAGGCTTGTACACCTGATCATGTAAAAGAAAATAGTATTGAACAAATATGGGGACCTGGGAATCGAACCCAGGCCCTTTGGCAATTTCCCTTGTACACTGACCATCTGAGCTAGCGCGCTTTATTGTATATGGAACAACAATCAATTATTATATTGGAAAAACAAAATAATATATTTCAAAACGCGCAAATTTTGAATAGGCGAATCAGGGAGTGCCACGCCACCCTTCTTCTTCCTTTCTCTGTTGGTAAAAGGTCTGACTTTTACCTACAGTTTTCTGGTCGTAGGTACAACCCTGTGATCCTCCAAAAATCTATGCACGCATGATAAATCAATACCAGTGGTACCAATTAAATTGTTGCAACCTCACGAGCATCATGGTACCACTTTCCATGGCCAATTGTACCTGTAATGAAAAACCCCAAAAACGAGCCAAGAACCCTAACTATGGCATCTTGCTCTACAGTTAATAAAAATGCAATTGAATGTTACCATTATCTTGAAAATGTTTTAAGGATTCAGAATATATAAACAAATCATGCTAAGAGTTCCAGGATTATGATATGCAATTTCAAAAAAGCATGGAGGTCGTGGGATACTTACAGCGCGTATTTGGGCACGAAAATTCTTGCTAATGATTGGGATAGAGTCCTTAGATGTCCAACAAGCGAATGGTGTGCTTGGAATGGGTTGAAGAAGCCTGGAATTGAGAAATCAGATTGCAACTTTCCTTTGAAATTTTGAGATTTGTTCTTCTCTTTTCACGCCTCCAATCCCCTCCTTTTTGATCTGCACTTGTCCTATATGTACCCTAGAATGAATTAGGTTACAAACTTGCTTAAAATCTTTCTCAATTAAGATGATTGAATCATGATTTGATTCTTATGTAAATCTTTCCAAATCAAGCCAAATCCAATCTTTTTGTGTCCAAATGAAGCTTGCACGATTTGATTCTCTTTCCAGCTATATAAGAGACCTAAACATGCACAAAATCTCAAGCTTTGATTAGTTTTGATATTCTCATGATTTTATTTTGATTTTATTTAATTTAATTGAAATAAAAATCAAAATAAATGATAAAAATAAAATGAAGACAAGTGGGAAGGATCATGAGTCCTGGATCATGTTACAAACTCAATACAAGCACAAAAAGTTGGGCCTATTTGACAAAAATTGTAATTTGAGACACATTTGTCTTTTGGCAATTTTGCAAAAAGGGTCAACTTCACCAATGCGTAACTCCTTCAATTTTGACCCTAGAGATGTGTTCTTTGACTTTTTAGAAAGCTTAAGATGTCCTCTAAGCAACAATTTTGGTATCATCTTAATTGAGTCTTCCATGTTCATGTATGAAGCTTTGCCAAAAAAGGTGTTTTTGTTGACTTTTCAAAATGACATATAAAGTCAAAATTTATATCTTCTTGTGAGTGCATATTTTGAACTTGGGAGATACATATGAATTGTATGGGATTGAATCCTATTCAAAATGAGCTTTGGATGGGTCATTTTTGATAAAGTATGAGAAAGTTATGCTTGGTAAAAGTTGAGTTGACTTTTCTTGCAAAACCCTAATTTAGCAACTTTTGGGTTTTGATGAATTGTGAGAAATCCTTGAGAAATCATGATCAAACCTTTATCAAATGATGAATAATACTTAAAAATGAGGATGTTGACCAAAAATCTTGAAGTTTGACTATATGCAGGACACAGTTGACTTTTGCCCTAGCACAGTCGATTTTAAGGCTTTTGAGCAATTGACTGAGCAAACTTTCTCTGCAAGGCTTGAAACTTGACATGGATGATCTTGAAAACATATTAGGACAATGGTGAGAATTTGGGATCCTTTGGACTCAGGCATCTTGATGCAAACTGAAACCCTAATTTGAGGTAGACTGCCTTAGGAGGGGGTTTGTCTGGTCAACCCTTGGACTTTCTTGAGCAATTTGAGGACCCCACTTGAAATGTATTGAGAAATATGGGAGGGGAAATTTTGGGGTACAACAGGTTCCCCCTGTTCAATCTTCTTAAACCTGAGGATATAGATAGGCTTTCTTGCCTTTCGTGATCTGAAGGTGGTAGATGATTGAACACTAGAGTGCCCAGAAATTTGCACTCGCATGAGGTGGTACTTGTCTTGTGATGTCGAGAATGGGCTTATAGATTCCATTTGGAGATTGATGACGGAGGATGGGCTTAAAGATGCTGTGATACGGTGGAAGAACTGACTGTTTTGGAAATGCTGGTTTGTGTTTTGCGTTTGTTTTTGCAAAATGTCGCGGTAAGCAAGAGTCGCCACCGACATTTATTTTATCCAACAAGGAAAGGAAAAAAGCACAGAAAAATTCCTTTTTCGAGATATTTCTGAGTACAGGGGGTAGATTATAGAAAGGGAAGGTATTAGCACCCTTTCTATCCGTAGTTATCTACGGGCTCTTAGGTACTTGCTCATCATTTTCAAAATTATTTTCTTTGTGTTTGTGGATTTTGAAAAGTTTTTGTTTTAACTTCAATTTAACTCTTGCTTCTGTCTTCAAGAGTGTAATGAAGTGTGTTTGAAAACTTTGTTGTAAAAGAGTGTAAGTGTGAAAAAGTTTTGTTTTGATTGAGCAAGTACTTAAGAACTAATCTACCTACTAGAAAAAGGAATCGTTCTATGTTTGTTTCCTTTAGACAATGCTATCCCACTATTAGTGAGTAGGTAGCATCGTCGTCGGAGTTTGAGGGTCAATTCGAAAGAGGGACGTACGGTCACTAAAGCAACGTTAGGATGTCTTAGTAGTAACCCTAATGTCTTAGATCATCTATCCGAGGCAACAGTATGCGAGGCAACCATTCTGAGGCAACTATGATCTTTTAGACAATAGGGGAACCTCTAAAACAACCTATACTCAATGACCATTACCGAAGGAAACCAAGTGGGGGTGTACCCTAGGAGTGCGCATGTGCGAGTGTGTTGATTTCAGATTATTTATCTTTGCACATGTTTAGGGTGATCTAACTGTTCTAAGATTAAACATTCATTCTTGTCATGCAATCCCTAATTATTCACATATCTAGCAGTTAAATAATTTGCAGAATTAAAATGCGGAATTTAAACTAAACTATTACAAGGCTTAGGGTATTTACATAGCCAAAAACAAACCCTTTGAAATTTAAAAACGGTAAAAATAAATAAATGTCCTAATTTAATTATTACAAACCGGGAGCAGATACAATAATTGGATAAAAATGAAGCGCGCGAGAAAATTAGATCGAATGCGAAAACTAGGGTTTTGACCCTCCTAATTAAAAGAAAATGTTTTTTATTTTATTTTTAATATTTTCTAAGAAAAGAAATTAAGTCCTTGAATTAAAATGCAAAATTAATTGGTTATTAAATAAATTAATGAACAATAATTAAATGACATATTTTTGGTTTTTTTGTTATTTTAGGAAAAAAATAAAATGATTAAATTAGTAAAAAAAACCTATTGATTCTAATTGATTTTAATTATTTACAAAAGAATTAAAGTTGTCTAAATTAATCAAACCTAATTAATTTAATTAATACTTATTGATGAAAAATAAAAATTCTTATTTTCATTGGGCATAAAATATTTTTTGGTGATTTTTTGATAAAAAGAAAATTGTTTTTGGTTAGTAAATAAATATATAAATAATTAAATGAAAATATAAACAAAAATATAAAAGAGAGGGTTGAGCCTGAATTAAGCATTTCTGGGAGGTGTAGAAAGTAGATTCCTGGGCCCAAAAGGAGAAGGTCCACGCTGACTTTTGCCATCCAGTGTTGTATATTTGACTTGGCTTATGGTGTACTTTCAATGGTGGCCACCAGATTTTGCCACCTGGCCATCTGGCGCGTTGGTGATGAAGGAGTATGATGGACATCCTAGTTCAAGCGCGCATTGGATCCTGAAAAGAAAATTTTTATAGAGAATTTGGGGGGACCTGGGATTCGAACCCAGGCCCCAAGGGGAATTTCATGCCACGCTTACCACTAGACCATTGGCTTCTATTTGTATACATAATAGAAAATAATAATAACATATGAAAACAAAGCGTTAGTGGGATTTTTTGCGCGAAATTCAAACAGGCCAGTAGGGGAGTGACAACTCATCGTCTCCTTCCTCTCTCCGTGGCTAAAAGCTTAAGGACCTATACCCACGGACAATGTCCGTCACTGTAACCATGCCAATCTCCAAAATCACGTACAAGTAATATAAATGAACACCAAGGCCATGGTTAGAACTGTCTCCTTCTTCTGAACACAACCATACCCATTACAATGGCCAATTGTCCCTGAAATTGAAATCCCTAAAACCAAGCTCGAAAACCTAGCAATGGTGATTAACGCTACATGCCATATAAACGAAATTGAGTAATACAGAAAGTTTGCAAATGTTATAGTGATCAAGAATGTACAATTATTTCAACCTAACAATGCATAAATCGTGAGTTTCGAATTCGAGAACAGGGGTGTAACGTGAATGACTTACAGTGCGATTAGGGACCGGAACGGGCTTGTTCTTGATAGCTTTAGGTTCCTGAGAGTGCTAGGAAACGATTGGAATCGGTCACGAGCCTTGAGAATGCCTCTAAGTGGGATTTTGATCTCACACTTTTTCCTTAATTTTTCAGTTTTTGTTCTCCTTCTCACGCCTCTTTCTCACTCTTTTTTAGGTCTGGCCTCATTCCTTATGTATGACTGAAGGCATTAGGTTTGATAATTGCATCCAAATCCTTCTCCATCAATGATTTTGGATTTGATTTGATTTGCTTTGAAAATCTTTCCAAACATGGCCTTTTTTCAATCTTTTTGTTCTCTCTAATGCTTTGCACGAATTTGAATGATGCTAGCTGTAATTGGAACCTGAAACAAGCACAAATCCCTTGTTATCAATGCTTTGGATTTTTATTTGATTTAAATTAAATTAATTCAAATAAAAATCAAAATAAATAATAAAAATAAGATATGGACAAGTGGCAAGTTCTAGAGCACTTGGGCTATGTTGCCAACTCAAAACAAGTGAAAAAGATTGGACCCATTTGGCAAAATTTGAAGTTTTTAGGGATAGTTGACTTTTGGCAATTTTGCAAAAAAGGCCAAATTTGATAATGCATAACTCCCTCAATTTTGACTCTTTGGAGGTGGTCTTGGACATTTTAGAAATCTTGATATGTCCTATAAGCAACCCTTTTGGTATCATCTCATTTTAATATTCCATGCTCATGTATGAATCTTTGACAAAAAAGGTGTTTTTGTTGATTTTTCAAAATGACCTATAATGTCCAAATTCATAACTTCTTGTGAGTGCATATTTTGAACTTGGGAGATGAATATTGATTGTATGGAATTGCATCCTCTTCAAAATGAGCTTTGGATGAGTAATTTCGCATAAAGTATGAGAAAGTTATGCTTGGTCAAAGTTGGGTTGACTTTTCCTACAAAACCCTAATTTAGCAACTTTTGAGTCTTGATGAATTATGAGCAATCCTTGATGAATCATGATCAACCCTTTATCAAATGATGAAATATATTTAAAAATGAGAATGTTGACCAAAAATCTTGAAGTTTGACTGTATGTGGGTCATAGTTGACTTTTGCCCTAACACAATCGATTTTTGGGCCTTTTGAGCAATTGACTGAGCAAACTTCCTCTACAAGGCTTGAAACTTGACATGGATGATCTTGAGAACATATTAGGACATTGGGAGCACTTGGTATTACTTGTACTCAAGGATCTTTATGCAACATAAAACCCTAGTTTGGGGTAGACTGCCTTAGGAGAAAGCTTGTCTGCCAACCCTTGGACTACCTTGAGCAACTTGGGGATCTTTCTTGCAATGTTTTGAGAAATATGGGAGGGCAAATTTTGGGGTACAATAGATGCCCCTGTTCAATTTTATTAAACCTGGGGATGTAGATTGGCTTTCGTTCCTTTCGTGATCCGAAGGTAGAAGAGGATTGAACACTAGAGTGCCCAGAAATTTGCACTCGCATGAAGTGATAATTGTCTTGTGATGTCAGGAATGGGCTTACAGATGCCATTTGGAGATTGCTGACGGGAGATGGGCTTAAAGATGCCATCCGAAGGAGTATCGATCGCATAAGGGATTCCTTAGCGAGAGCTTGTATGCCTGTTGTTGAGGAAGATTCCGATGGGGAAATCTGATCTTTGTTGAGAGAAGTAGAATTTTAGGAGCTTCTGTTGTCCGTTATTCTGCTGGTGAGTCGTCTTTGTTCATATTTAGGAATTTTGGTCGTCCGTACTCAACTGAGAAGCCGTCTCTGTTGATATTTAAGAACTTCGATCTTCCGTACTCAACTGAGGAAACATCTCTGTTGATATTTAGGAACTTCGACCGTCCGTACTCAACTGAGGAAACATCTTTATTGAAATTTAGGAACTTTGATCGTCCGTACTCAACCGAGGAATCATCTCTGCTGATATTTAGGAACTTCGATTGTCCGTACTCAACTGAGGAAATATTTTTGCTGAGATTTAGGAACTCGTCCGTAATTCAACTGAGGAAACATCTCTGTCAAGATTTAGGAACTTGCCCGTAATTCAACTGAGGAAACATCTCTGCTGAGATTTAGGAACTTGTCCATAATTCAACTGAGGAAACTTCTCTGCTGAGATTTAGGAACTCATCCGTAATTCAACAGAGGATACATATCTGCTGAGATTTAGGAACTCGTCCGTAATTCAACTGAGGAAATATCTCTGTCAAGATTTAGGAACTCGTCCGTAATTCAATTGAGGTAACATCTCTGCTGATATTTAGGAACTCGTCCGTAATTCAACTGAGGAACATCTCTGCTGAGATTTAGGAACTCGTCTGTAATTCAATTGAGGAAACATCTCTGTCAAGATTTAGGAACTCGTCCGTAATTCAACTGAGGTAACATCTCTGCTGAGATTTAGGAACTCGTCCGTAATTCAACTGAGGAAACATCTCTGCTGAGATTTAGGAACTCGTCCGTAATTCAATTGAGGAAACATCTCTTTCAAGATTTAGGAACTTGCCCGTAATTCAACTGAGGAAACATCTCTGCTGAGATTTAGTAACTCGTCCGTAATTCAACTGAGGAAACATTTCTGTCAAGATTTAGGAACTCGTCCGTAATTCAACTGAGGAAACATCTCTGCTGAGATTTAGGAACTCGTCCGTAATTCAATTGAGGAAACATCTCTGTCAAGATTTAGGAACTCGTCCGTAATTCAACTGAGGAAACATCTCTACTGAGATTTAGGAACTCGTCTATAATTCAACTGAGGAAACATCTCTGCTGAGATTTAGGAACTCGTCTGTAATTCAACTGAGGAAACATCTCTGTCAAGATTTAGGAACTTGCCCGTAATTCAACTGAGGAAACATCTCTACTGAGATTTAGGAACTCGTCTGTAATTCAACTGAGGTAACATCTCTGCTGAGATTTAGGAACTCATCCGTAATTCAACTGAGGAAACATCTCTGCTGAGATTTAGTAACTCGTCCATAATTCAACTGAGGAAACATCTCTGTCAAGATTTAGGAACTCGTCCATAATTCAACTGAGGAAACATCTCTGCTGAGATTTAGGAACTCGTCCGTAATTCAACTGAGGAAACATCTCTGTCAAGATTTAGGAACTCGTCCGTAATTCAACCGAGGTAACATCTCTACTGAGATTTAGGAACTCGTCTGTAATTCAACTGAGGAAACATCTCTGCTGAGATTTAGGAACTCGTCTTTAATTCAACTGAGGAAACATCTCTGCTGAGATTTATGAACTCGTCCGTAATTCAACTGAGGAAACATCTCTGCTGAGATTTAGGAACTCGTTCGTAATTCAACTGAGGAAACATCTCTGTCAAGATTTAGGAACTCGTCCGTAATTCAACTGAGGTAAAATCTCTACTGAGATTTAGGAACTCGTATGTAATTCAACTGAGGTAACATCTCTGCTAAGATTTAGGAACTCGTTCGTAATTCAACTGAGGAAACATCTCTGCTGAGATTTAGTAACTCGTCCGTAATTCAACTGAGGAAACATCTCTGGTAAGATTTAGGAACTCGTCCGTAATTCAACTGAGGAAACATCTCTGCTGAGATTTAGGAACTCGTCCATAATTCAACTGAGGAAACATCTCTGTCAAGATTTAGGAACTTGCCCGTAATTCAACTGAGGAAACATCTTTGCTGAGATTTAGGAACTCGTCCGTAATTCAACTGAGGTAACATCTCTGCTGAGATTTAGGAACTCATCCGTAATTCAACTGAGGAAACATCTCTGCTGAGGTTTAGGAACTCATCCGTAATTCAACTGAGGAAACATCTCTGCTGAGATTTAGGAACTCGTCCGTAATTCAACTGAGGAAACATCTCTGCTGAGATTTAGGAACTCGTCCGTAATTCAATTGAGGAAACATCTCAGTCAAGATTTAGGAACTTGCCCGTAATTCAACTGAGGAAACATCTCTGCTGAGATTTAGTAACTCGTTTGTAATTCAACTGAGGAAAAATCTCTGTCAAGATTTAGGAACTCGTCCGTAATTCAACTGAGGAAACATCTCTGCTGAGATTTAGGAACTCGTCCGTAATTCAACTGAGGAAACATCTCTGTAAAGATTTAGGAACTCGTCTGTAATTCAACTGAGGTAACATCTCTACTGAGATTTAGGAACTCGTCTGTAATTCAACTGAGGTAACATCTCTGCTGAGATTTAGGAACTCGTTCGTAATTCAACTGAGGAAACATCTCTGCTGAGATTTAGTAACTCGTCCGTAATTCAACTGAGGAAACATCTCTGTCAAGATTTAGGAACTCGTCCGTAATTTAACTGAGGAAACATCTCTGCTGAGATTTAGGAACTCGTCCGTAATTCAATTGAGGAAACATCTCTGTCAAGATTTAGGAACTTGCCCGTAATTCAACTGAGGAAACATCCCTGCTGAGATTTAGGAACTCGTCCGTAATTCAACTGAGGTAACATCTCTGCTGAGATTTAGGAACTCGTCCGTAATTCAACTGAGGAAACATCTCTGCTGAGATTTAGGAACTCGTCCGTAATTCAACTAAGGAAACATCTCTGTCAAGATTTAGGAACTTACCCGTAATTCAACTGAGGAAACATCTCTACTGAGATTTAGGAACTCGTCCGTTATTCAACTGAGGAAACATCTCTGTCAGGATTTAGGAACTCGTCCTTAATTCAACTGAGGAAACATCTCTGCTGAGATTTAGGAACTCGTCCGTAATTCAACTGAGGAAACATCTCTGTCAAGATTTAGGAACTCGTCTGTAATTCAACTGAGGTAACATATCTTCTGAGATTTAGGAACTCGTCTGTAATTCAACTGAGGAAACATCTCTGCTGAGTTTTAGGAACTCGTTCGTAATTCAACTGAGGAAACATCTCTGTCAAGATTTAGGAACTTGCCCGTAATTCAAATGAGGAAACATCACTGCTGAGATTTAGGAACTCAAACGTTATTCAACTTAGGTAACATCTCTGCTGAGATTTAGGAAATCGTCCATAATTCAACTAAGGTAACATCTCTGCTGAGATTTAGAAACTCGTCTGTAATTCAACTAAGGTAACATCTCTGCTGAGATTTAGAAACTCGTCCATAATTCAACTAAGGAAATATCTCTGTCAAGATTTAGGAACTCGTCCGTAATTCAATTGAGGTAACATCTCTGCTGAGATTTAGGAACTCGTCCGTAATTCAACTGAGGAATATCTCTGCTGAGATTTAGGAACTCGTCTGTAATTTAACTAAGGAAACATCTCTTTCAAGATTTAGGAACTCGTCCGTAATTCAACTGAGGTAACATCTCTGCTGAGATTTAGGAACTCGTCCGTAATTCAACTGAGGAAACATCTCTGCTGAGATTTAGGAACTCGTCCGTAATTCAATTGAGGAAACATCTATGTCAAGATTTAGGAACTTGCCCGTATTTCAACTGAGGAAACATCTCTGCTGAGATTTAGTAACTCGTCCGTAATTCAACTGAGGAAACATCTCTGTCAAGATTTAGGAACTCGTCCGTAATTCAACTGAGGAAACATCTCTGCTGAGATTTAGGAACTCGTCCGTAATTCAACTGAGGAAACATCTCTGTCAAGATTTAGGAACTCGTCCGTAATTCAACTGAGGTAACATCTCTACTGAGATTTAGGAACTCGTCTATAATTCAACTGAGGAAACATCTCTGCTGAGATTTAGGAACTCGTCCGTAATTCAACTGAGGAAACATCTCTGTCAAGATTTAGGAACTCGTCCGTAATTCAACTGAGGTAACATCTCTACTGAGATTTAGGAACTCGTCTGTAATTCAACTGAGGTAACATCTCTGCTGAGATTTAGGAACTCGTCCGTAATTCAACTGAGGAAACATCTCTTTTGAGATTTAGTAACTCGTCCATAATTCAACTGAGGAAACATCTCTGTCAAGATTTAGGAACTCATCCGTAATACAACTGAGGAAACATCTCTGCTGAGATTTAGGAACTCGTCCGTAATTCAACTGAGGAAACATCTCTGTCAAGATTTAGGAACTCGTTCGTAATTCAACCGAGGTAACATCTCTACTGAGATTTAGGAACTCATCTGTAATTCAACTGAGGAAACATCTCTGCTGAGATTTAGTAACTCGTCCGTAACTCAACTGAGGAAACATCTCTGTCAAGATTTAGGAACTTGCCCGTAATTCAACTGAGGAAACATCTTTGCTGAGATTTAGGAACTCGTCCATAATTCAACTGAGGTAACATCTCTGCTGAGATTTAGGAACTCATCCGTAATTCAACTGAGGAAACATCTCTGCTGATATTCAGGAACTCGTCCGTAATTCATCTGAGGAAACATCTCTGCTGAGATTTAGGAACTCGTCCGTAATTCAACTGAGGAAACATCTCTGCTGAGATTTAGTAACTCGTCCGTAATTCAACTGAGGAAACATCTCTGTCAAGATTTAGGAACTCGTCCGTAATTCAACTGAGGAAACATCTCTGCTGAGATTTAGGAACTCGTCCGTAATTCAACTGAGGAAACATCTCTGTCAAGATTTAGGAACTCGTCCGTAATTCAACTGAGGTAACATCTCTACTGAGATTTAGGAACTCGTCTGTAATTCAACTGAGGTAACATCTCTGCTGAGATTTAGGAACTCGTTCGTAATTCAACTGAGGAAACATCTCTGCTGAGATTTAGTAACTCGTCCGTAATTCAACTGAGGAAACATCTCTGTCAAGATTTAGGAACTCGTCCGTAATTTAACTGAGGAAACATCTCTGCTGAGATTTAGGAACTCGTCCATAATTCAACTGAGGAAACATCTCTTTCAAGATTTAGGAACTTGCCCGTAATTCAACTGAGGAAACATCTCTGCTGAGATTTAGGAACTCGTCCGTAATTCAACTGAGGTAACATCTCTGCTGAGATTTAGGAACTCGTCCGTAATTCAACTGAGGAAACATCTCTGCTGAGATTTAGGAACTCGTCCGTAATTCAACTAAGGAAATATCTCTATCAAGATTTAGGAACTTACCCGTAATTCAACTGAGGAAACATCTCTACTGAGATTTAGGAACTCGTCCGTTATTCAACTGAGGAAACATCTCTGTCAAGATTTAGGAACTCGTCCATAATTCAACTGAGGAAACATCTCTGCTGAGATTTAGGAACTCGTCCGTAATTCAACTGAGGAAACATCTATGTCAAGATTTAGGAACTCGTCTGTAATTCAACTGAGGTAACATCTCTTCTGAGATTCAGGAACTTGCCCGTAATTCAACTGAGGAAACATCTCTGCTGAGATTTAGTAACTCGTCCGTAATTCAACTGAGGAAACATCTCTATCAAGATTTAGGAACTCGTCCGTAATTCAACTGAGGAAACATCTCTGCTGAGATTTAGGAACTCGTCCGTAATTCAACTGAGGAAACATCTCTGTCAAGATTTAGGAACTCGTCCGTAATTCAACTGAGGTAACATCTCTACTGAGATTTAGGAACTCGTCTGTAATTCAACTGAGGTAACATCTGTACTGAGATTTAGGAACTCGTTCGTAATTCAACTGAGGAAACATCTCTGCTGAGATTTAGTAACTCGTTCGTAATTCAACTGAGGAAACATCTCTGTCAAGATTTAGGAACTCGTCTGTAATTTAACTGAGGAAATATCTCTGCTGAGATTTAGGAACTCGTCCGTAATTCAACTGAGGAAACATCTCTTTCAAGATTTAGGAACTTGCCCGTAATTCAACTGAGGAAACATCTCTGTCAAGATTTAGGAACTCGTCCGTAATTCAACTGAGGAAACATCTCTGCTGAGATTTAGGAACTCGTCCGTAATTCAACTGAGGAAACATCTCTGTCAAGATTTAGGAACTCGTCCGTAATTCAACTGAGGTAACATCTCTACTGAGATTTAGGAACTCGTCTGTAATTCAACTGAGGTAACATCTCTGCTGAGATTTAGGAACTCGTTCGTAATTCAACTGAGGAAACATCTCTGCTGAGATTTAGTAACTCGTCCGTAATTCAACTGAGGAAACATCTCTGTCAAGATTTAGGAACTCGTCCGTAATTTAACTGAGGAAACATCTCTGCTGAGATTTAGGAACTCGTCCATAATTCAACTGAGGAAACATCTCTTTCAAGATTTAGGAACTTGCCTGTAATTCAACTGAGGAAACATCTCTGCTGAGATTTAGGAACTCGTCCGTAATTCAACTGAGGTAACATCTCTGCTGAGATTTAGGAACTCGTCCGTAATTCAACTGAGGAAACATCTCTGCTGAGATTTAGGAACTCGTCCGTAATTCAACTAAGGAAATATCTCTATCAAGATTTAGGAACTTACCCGTAATTCAACTGAGGAAACATCTCTACTGAGATTTAGGAACTCGTCCGTTATTCACTTGAGGAAACATCTCTGTCAAGATTTAGGAACTCGTCCGTAATTCAACTGAGGAAACATCTCTGCTGAGATTTAGGAACTCGTCCGTAATTCAACTGAGGAAACATCTCTGTCAAGATTTAGGAACTCGTCTGTAATTCAACTGAGGTAACATCTCTTCTGAGATTCAGGAACTTGCCCGTAATTCAACTGAGGAAACATCTCTGCTGAGATTTAGTAACTCGTCCGTAATTCAACTGAGGAAACATCTCTATCAAGATTTAGGAACTCGTCCGTAATTCAACTGAGGAAACATCTCTGCTGAGATTTAGGAACTCGTCCGTAATTCAACTGAGGAAACATCTCTGTCAAGATTTAGGAACTCGTCCGTAATTCAACTGAGGTAACATCTCTACTGAGATTTAGGAACTCGTATGTAATTCAACTGAGGTAACATCTCTACTGAGATTTAGGAACTCGTTCGTAATTCAACTGAGGAAACATCTCTGCTGAGATTTAGTAACTCGTCCGTAATTCAACTGAGGAAACATCTCTGTCAAGATTTAGGAACTCGTCTGTAATTTAACTGAGGAAACATCTCTGCTGAGATTTAGGAACTCGTCCGTAATTCAACTGAGGAAACATCTCTTTCAAGATTTAGGAACTTGCCCGTAATTCAACTGAGGACACATCTCTGTCAAGATTTAGGAACTCGTCCGTAATTCAACTGAGGAAACATCTCTGCTGAGATTTAGGAACTCGTCCGTAATTCAACTGAGGAAACATCTCTGTCAAGATTTAGGAACTCGTCCGTAATTCAACTGAGGTAACATCTCTACTGAGATTTAGGAACTCGTCTGTAATTCAACTGAGGTAACATCTCTGCTGAGATTTAGGAACTCGTTCGTAATTCAACTGAGGAAACATCTCTGCTGAGATTTAGTAACTCGTCCGTAATTAAACTGAGGAAACATCTCTGTCAAGATTTAGGAACTCGTCCGTAATTTAACTGAGGAAACATCTCTGCTGAGATTTAGGAACTCGTCCGTAATTCAACTGAGGAAACATCTCTTTCAAGATTTAGGAACTTGTCCGTAATTAAACTGAGGAAACATCTCTGCTGAGATTTAGGAACTCGTCTGTAATTCAACTGAGGTAACATCTCTGCTGAGATTAAGGAACTCGTCCGTAATTCAACTGAGGAAACATCTCTGCTGAGATTTAGGAACTCGTCCGTAATTCAACTAAGGAAACATCTCTATCAAGATTTAGGAACTTACCCGTAATTCAACTGAGGAAACATCTCTACTGAGATTTAGGAACTCGTCCGTTATTCAACTGAGGAAACATCTCTGTCAAGATTTAGGAACTCGTCCGTAATTCAACTGAGGAAACATCTCTGCTGAGATTTAGGAACTCGTCTGTAATTCAACTGAGGTAACATCTCTTCTGAGATTTAGGAACTCGTCCGTAATTCAACTGAGGAAACATCTCTGCTGAGTTTTAGGAACTCGTCCATAATTCAAATGAGGAAACATCTCTGTCAAGATTTAGGAACTTGCCCGTAATTCAAATGAGGAAACATCACTGCTGAGATTTAGGAACTCAACCGTAATTCAACTTAGGTAACATCTCTGCTGAGATTTAGGAAATCGTCCATAATTCAACTAAGGTAACATCTCTGCTGAGATTTAGAAACTAGTCTGTCATTCAACTAAGGTAACATCTCTGCTGAGATTTAGAAACTCGTCTATAATTCAACTAAGGAAATATCTCTGTCAAGATTTAGGAACTCGTCCGTAATTCAATTGAGGTAACATCTCTGCTGAGATTTAGGAACTCGTCCGTAATTCAACTGAGGAATATCTCTGCTGAGATTTAGGAACTCGTCTGTAATTCAACTGAGGAAACATCTCTTTCAAGATTTAGGAACTCGTCCGTAATTCAACTGAGGTAACATCTCTACTGAGATTTAGGAACTCGTCCGTAATTCAACTGAGGAAACATCTCTGCTGAGATTTAGGAACTCGTCTGTAATTCAACTAAGGAAACATCTCTGTCAAGATTTAGGAACTTACGCGTAATTCAACTGAGGAAACATCTCTAATGAGATTTAGGAACTCGTCCATTATTCAACTGAGGAAACATCTCTGTCAGGATTTAGGAACTCGTCCTTAATTCAACTGAGGAAACATCTCTGCTGAGATTTAGGAACTCGTCCGTAATTCAACTGAGGAAACATCTCTGTCAAGATTTAGGAACTCGTCTGTAATTCAACTGAGGTAACATATCTTCTGAGATTTAGGAACTCGTCCGTAATTCAACTGAGGAAACATCTCTGCTGAGTTTTAGGAACTCGTTCGTAATTCAACTGAGGAAACATCTCTGTCAAGATTTAGGAACTTGCCCGTAATTCAAATGAGGAAACATCACTGCTGAGATTTAGGAACTCAAACGTAATTCAACTTAGGTAACATCTCTGCTGAGATTTAGGAAATCGTCCATAATTCAACTAAGGTAACATCTCTGCTGAGATTTAGAAACTCGTCTGTAATTCAACTAAGGTAACATCTCTGCTGAGATTTAGAAACTCGTCCATAATTCAACTAAGGAAATATCTCTGTCAAGATTTAGGAACTCGTCCGTAATTCAATTGAGGTAACATCTCTGCTGAGATTTAGGAACTCGTCCGTAATTCAACTGAGGAATATCTCTGCTGAGATTTAGGAACTCGTCTGTAATTCAACTGAGGAAACATCTCTTTCAAGATTTAGGAACTCGTCCGTAATTCAACTGAGGTAACATCTCTGCTGAGATTTAGGAACTCGTCCGTAATTCAACTGAGGAAACATCTCTGCTGAGATTTAGGAACTCGTCCGTAATTCAATTGAGGAAACATCTATGTCAAGATTTAGGAACTTGCCCGTAATTCAACTGAGGAAACATCTCTGCTGAGATTTAGTAACTCGTCCGTAATTCAACTGAGGAAACATCTCTGTCAAGATTTAGGAACTCGTCCGTAATTCAACTGAGGAAACATCTCTGCTGAGATTTAGGAACTCGTCCGTAATTCAATTGAGGAAACATCTCTGTCAAGATTTAGGAACTTGCCCGTAATTCAACTGAGGAAACATCTCTGCTGAGATTTAGGAACTCGTCCGTAATTCAACTGAGGTAACATCTCTGCTGAGATTTAGGAACTCGTCCGTAATTCAACTGAGGAAACATCTCTGCTGAGATTTAGGAACTCGTCCGTAATTCAACTAAGGAAACATCTCTGTCAAGATTTAGGAACTTACCCGTAATTCAACTGAGGAAACATCTCTACTGAGATTTAGGAACTCGTCCGTTATTCAACTGAGGAAACATCTCTGTTAGGATTTAGGAACTCGTCCTTAATTCAACTGAGGAAACATCTCTGCTGAGATTTAGGAACTCGTCCGTAATTCAACTGAGGAAACATCTCTGTCAAGATTTAGGAACTCGTCTGTAATTCAACTGAGGTAACATATCTTCTGAGATTTAGGAACTCGTCCGTAATTCAACTGAGGAAACATCTCTGCTGAGTTTTAGGAACTCGTTCGTAATTCAACTGAAGAAACATCTCTGTCAAGATTTAGGAACTTGCCCGTAATTCAAATGAGGAAACATCACTGCTGAGATTTAGGAACTCAAACGTAATTAAACATAGGTAACATCTCTGCTGAGATTTAGGAAATCGTCCATAATTCAACTAAGGTAACATCTCTGCTGAGATTTAGAAACTCGTCTGTAATTCAAATAAGGTAACATCTCTGCTGAGATTTAGAAACTTGTCCATAATTCAACTAAGGAAATATCTCTGTCAAGATTTAGGAACTCGTCCGTAATTCAATTGAGGTAACATCTCTGCTGAGATTTAGGAACTCGTCCGTAATTCAACTGAGGAATATCTCTGCTGAGATTTAGGAACTTGTCTATAATTCAACTGAGGAAACATCTCTTTCAAGATTTAGGAACTCGTCCGTAATTCAACTGAGGTAACATCTCTGCTGAGATTTAGGAACTCGTCCTTAATTCAACTGAGGAAACATCTCTGCTGAAATTTAGGAACTCGTCCGTAATTCAATTGAGGAAACATCTATGTCAAGATTTAGGAACTTGCCCGTAATTCAACTGAGGAAACATCTCTGCTGAGATTTAGTAACTCGTCCGTAATTCAACTGAGGAAACATCTCTGTCAAGATTTAGGAACTCGTCCGTAATTCAACTGAGGAGACATCTATGCTGAGATTTAGGAACTCGTCCGTAATTCAACTGAGGAAACATCTCTGTCAAGATTTAGGAACTCGTCCGTAATTCAACTGAGGTAACATCTCTACTGAGATTTAGGAACTCGTCTATAATTCAACTGAGGAAACATCTCTGCTGAGATTTAGGAACTCGTCCGTAATTCAACTGAGGAAACATCTCTGTCAAGATTTAGGAACTTGCCCGTAATTCAACTGAGGAAACATCTCTGCTGAGATTTAGGAACTCGTCTGTAATTCAACTGAGGTAACATCTCTGCCGAGATTTAGGAACTCGTCCGTAATTCAACTGAGGAAACATCTCTGCTGAGATTTAGTAACTCGTCCATAATTCAACTGAGGAAACATCTCTGTCAAGATTTAGGAACTCGTCCGTAATTCAACTGAGGAAACATCTCTGTTGAGATTTAGGAACTCGTCCGTAATTCAACTGAGGAAACATCTCTGTCAAGATTTAGGAACTCGTTCGTAATTCAACCGAGGTAACATCTCTACTGAGATTTAGGAACTCGTCTGTAATTCAACTGAGGAAACATCTCTGCTGAGATTTAGTAACTCGTCCGTAATTCAACTGAGGAAACATCTCTGTCAAGATTTAGGAACTTGCCCGTAATTCAACTGAGGAAACATCTTTGCTGAGATTTAGGAACTCGTCCGTAATTCAACTGAGGTAACATCTCTGCTGAGATTTAGGAACTCATCCGTAATTCAACTGAGGAAACATCTCTGCTGATATTTAGGAACTCGTCCGTAATTCAACTGAGGAAACATCTCTGCTGAGATTTAGGAACTCGTCCGTAATTCAACTGAGGAAACATCTCTGCTGAGATTTAGGAACTAGTCCGTAATTCAATTGAGGAAACATCTCTGTCAAGATTTAGGAACTTGCCCGTAATTCAACTGAGGAAACATCTCTGCTGAGATTTAGTAACTCGTCCGTAATTCAACTGAGGAAACATCTCTGTCAAGATTTAGGAACTCGTCCGTAATTCAACTGAGGAAACATCTCTGCTGAGATTTAGGAACTCGTCCGTAATTCAACTAAGGAAACATCTCTGTCAAGATTTAGGAACTCGTCCGTAATTCAACTGAGGTAACATCTCTACTGAGATTTAGGAACTCGTCTGTAATTCAACTGAGGTAACATCTCTGCTGAGATTTAGGAACTCGTTCGTAATTCAACTGAGGAAACATCTCTGCTGAGATTTAGTAACTCGTCCGTAATTCAACTGAGGAAACATCTCTGTCAAGATTTAGGAACTCGTCCGTAATTTAACTGAGGAAACATCTCTGCTGAGATTTAGGAACTCGTCCGTAATTCAACTGAGGAAACATCTCTTTCAAGATTTAGGAACTTGCCCGTAATTCAACTGAGGAAACATCTCTGCTGAGATTTAGGATCTCGTCCGTAATTCAACTGAGGTAACATCTCTGCTGAGATTTAGGAACTCGTCCGGAATTCAACTGAGGAAACATCTCTGCTGAGATTTAGGAACTCGTCCGTAATTCAACTAAGGAAACATCTCTATCAAGATTTAGGAACTTACCCGTAATTCAACTGAGGAAACATCTCTACTGAGATTTAGGAACTCGTCCGTTATTCAACTGAGGAAACATCTCTGTCAAGATTTAGGAACTCGTCCGTAATTCAACTGAGGAAACATCTCTGCTGAGATTTAGGAACTCGTCCGTAATTCAACTGAGGAAACATCTCTGTCAAGATTTAGGAACTCGTCTGTAATTCAACTGAGGTAACATCTCTTCTGAGATTTAAGAACTCGTCCGTAATTCAACTGAGGAAACATCTCTGCTGAGTTTTAGGAACTCGTCCATAATTCAATTGAGGAAACATCTCTGTCAAGATTTAGGAACTTACCCGTAATTCAAATGAGGAAACATCACTGCTGAGATTTAGGAACTCAACCGTAATTCAACTTAGGTAACATCTCTGCTGAGATTTAGGAAATCGTCCATAATTCAACTAAGGTAACATCTCTGCTGAGATTTAGAAACTATTCTGTCATTCAACTAAGGTAACATCTCTGGTGAGATTTAGAAACTCGTCCATAATTCAACTAAGGAAATATCTCTGTCAAGATTTAGGAACTCGTCCGTAATTCAATTGAGGTAACATCTCTGCTGAGATTTAGGAACTCGTCCGTAATTCAACTGAGGAACATCTCTGTTGAGATTTAGGAACTCGTCTGTAGTTCAACTGAGGAAACATCTCTTTCAATATTTAGGAACTCGTCCGTAATTCAACTGAGGTAACATCTCTGCTGAGATTTAGGAACTCGTCCGTAATTCAATTGAGGAAACATCTCTGTCAAGATTTAGGAACTTGCCCGTAATTCAACTGAGGAAACATCTCTGCTGAGATTTAGTAACTCGTCCGTAATTCAACTGAGGAAACATCTCTGTCAATATTTAGGAACTCGTCCGTAATTCAACTGAGGAAACATCTCTGCTGAGATTTAGGAACTTGCTGTAATTCAACTGAGGAAACATCTCTGTCAAGATTTAGGAACTCGTCCGTAATTCAACTAAGGTAACATCTCTACTGAGATTTAGGAACTCGTCTATAATTCAATTGAGGAAACATCTCTGCTGAGATTTAGGAACTCGTCCGTAATTCAACTGAGGAAACATCTCTGCTGAGATTTAGGAACTCGTCCGTAATTCAATTGAGGAAACATCTCTGTCAAGATTTAGGAACTTGCCCGTAATTCAACTGAGGAAACATCTCTGCTGAGATTTAGTAACTCGTCCGTAATTCAACTGAGGAAACATCTCTGTCAAGATTTAGGAACTCGTCCATAATTTAACTGAGGAAACATCTCTGCTGAGATTTAGGAACTCGTCCGTAATTCAACTGAGGAAACATCTCTGTCAAGATTTAGGAACTCGTCCGTAATTCAACTGAGGTAACATCTCTACTGAGATTTAGGAACTCGTCTGTAATTCAACTGAGGTAACATCTCTGCTGAGATTTAGGAACTCGTTCGTAATTCAACTGAGGAAACATCTCTGCTGAGATTTAGTAACTCGTCCGTAATTCAACTGAGGAAACATCTCTGTCAAGATTTAGGAACTCGTCCGTAATTTAACTGAGGAAACATCTCTGTTGAGATTTAGGAACTCGTCCGTAATTCAACTGAGGAAACATCTCTTTCAAGATTTAGGAACTTGCCCGTAATTCAACTGAGGAAACATCTCTGCTGAGATTTAGGAACTCGTCCGTAATTCAACTGAGGTAACATCTCTGCTGAGATTTAGGAACTCGTCCGTAATTCAACTGAGGAAACATCTCTGCTGAGATTTAGAAACTCATCCGTAATTCAACTAAGGAAACATCTCTATCAAGACTTAGGAACTTACCCGTAATTCAACTGAGGAAACATCTCTACTGAGATTTAGGAACTCGTCCGTTATTCAACTGAGGAAACATCTCTGTCAAGATTTAGGAACTCGTCCGTAATTCAACTGAGGAAACATCTCTGCTGAGATTTAGGAACTCGTCCGTAATTCAACTGAGGAAACATCTCTGTCAAGATTTAGGAACTCGTCTGTAATTCAACTGAGGTAACATCTCTTCTGAGATTTAGGAACTCGTCCGTAATTCAACTGAGGAAACATCTCTGCTGAGTTTTAGGAACTCGTCCGTAATTCAACTGAGGAAACATCTCTGTCAAGATTTAGAAACTTGCCCGTAATTCAAATGAGGAAACATCACTGCTGAGATTTAGGAACTCAACCGTAATTCAACTTAGGTAACATCTCTGCTGAGATTTAGGAAATCGTCCATAATTCAACTAAGGTAACATCTCTGCTGAGATTTAGAAACTAGTCTGTCATTCAACTAAGGTAACATCTCTGCTGAGATTTAGAAACTCGTCCATAATTCAACTAAGGAAATATCTCTGTCAAGATTTAGGAACTCGTCCGTAATTCAATTGAGGTAACATCTCTGCTGAGATTTAGGAACTCGTCCGTAATTCAACTGAGGAACATCTCTGCTGAGATTTAGGAACTCGTCTGTAGTTCAACTGAGGAAACATCTCTTTCAATATTTAGGAACTCGTCCGTAATTCAACTGAGGTAACATCTCTGCTGAGATTTAGGAACTCGTCCGTAATTCAATTGAGGAAACATCTCTGTCAAGATTTAGGAACTTGCCCGTAATTCAACTGAGGAAACATCTCTGCTGAGATTTAGTAACTCGTCCGTAATTCAACTGAGGAAACATCTCTGTCAAGATTTAGGAACTCGTCCGTAATTCAACTGAGGAAACATCTCTGCTGAGATTTAGGAACTCGTCTGTAATTCAACTGAGGAAACATCTCTGTCAAGATTTAGGAACTCGTCCGTAATTCAACTAAGGTAACATCTCTACTGAGATTTAGGGACTCGTCTATAATTCAACTGAGGAAACATCTCTGCTGAGATTTAGGAACTCGTCCGTAATTCAACTGAGGAAACATCTCTGTCAAGATTTAGGAACTTGCCCGTAATTCAACTGAGGAAACATCTCTGCTGAGATTTAGGAACTCGTCTGTAAGTCAACTGAGGTAACATCTCTACTGAGATTTAGGAACTCGTCCATAATTCAATTGAGGAAACATCTCTGCTGAGATTTAGTAACTCGTCCATAATTCAACTGAGGAAACATCTCTGTCAAGATTTAGGAACTCGTCCGTAATTCAACTGAGGAAACATCTCTGCTGAGATTTAGCAACTCGTCCGTAATTCAACTGAGGAAACATCTCTGTCAAGATTTAGGAACTCGTCCGTAATTCAACCGAGGTAACATCTCTACTGAGATTTAGGAACTCGTCTGTAATTCAACTGAGGAAACATCTCTGCTGAGATTTAGGAACTCGTCCGTAATTCAACTGAGGAAACATCTCTGTTGAGATTTAGGAACTCGTCCGTAATTCAATTGAGGAAACATCTCTGTCAAGATTTAGGAACTTGCCCGTAATACAACTGAGGAAACATCTCTGCTGAGATTTAGTAACTCGTCCGTAATTCAACTGAGGAAATATCTCTGTCAAGATTTAGGAACTCGTTCGTAATTCAACTGAGGAAACATCTCTGCTGAGATTTAGGAACTCGTCCGTAATTCAACTGAGGAAACATCTCTGTCAAGATTTAGGAACTCGTCCGTAATTCAACTGAGGTAACATCTCTACTGAGATTTAGGAACACGTCTGTAATTCAACTGAGGTAACATCTCTGCTGAGATTTAGGAACTCGTTCGTAATTCAACTGAGGAAACATCTCTGCTGAGATTTAGGAACACGTCTGTAATTCAACTGAGGAAACATCTCTTTCAAGATTTAGGAACTCGTCCGTAATTCAACTAAGGTAACATCTCTGCTGAGATTTAGGAACTCGTCCGTAATTCAATTGAGAAAACATCTCTGTCAAGATTTAGGAACTTGCCCGTAATTCAACTGAGGAAACATCTCTGCTGAGATTTAGTAACTCGTCCGTAATTCAACTGAGGAAACATCTCTGTCAAGATTTAGGAACTCGTCTGTAATTCAATTGAGGAAACATCTCTGCTGAGATTTAGGAACTCGTCCGTTATTCAACTGAGGAAACATCTCTGTCAAGATTTAGGAACTCGTCCGTAATTCAACTGAGGAAACATCTCTGCTGAAATTTAGGAACTCGTCCGTAATTCAACTGAGGAAATATCTCTGTCAAGATTTAGGAACTCGTCTGTAATTCAACTGAGGTAACATCTCTTTTGAGATTTAGGAACTCGTCCGTAATTCAACTGAGGAAACATCTCTGCTGAGTTTTAGGAACTCGTTCGTAATTCAACTGAGGAAACATCTCTGTCAAGATTTAGGAACTTGCCTGTAATTCAAATGAGGAAACATCACTGCTGAGATTTAGGAACTCAACCGTAATTCAACTTAGGTAACATCTCTGCTGAGATTTAGGAAATCGTCCATAATTCAACTATGGTAAAATCTCTGCTGAGATTTAGAAACTCGTCTGTAATTCAACTAAGGTAACATCTCTGCTGAGATTTAGAAACTCGTCCATAATTCAACTAAGGAAATATCTCTGTCAAGATTTAGGAACTCGTCCGTAATTCAATTGAGGTAACATCTCTGCTGAGATTTAGGAACTCGTCCGTAATTCAACTGAGGAACATCTCTGCTGAGATTTAGGAACTCGTCTGTAATTCAATGGAGGAAACATCTCTTTCAAGATTTAGGAACTCGTCCGTAATTCAACTGAGGTAACATCTCTGCTGAGATTTAGGAACTCGTCCGTAATTCAATTGAGGAAACATCTCTGTCAAGATTTAGGAACTTGCCCGTAATTCAACTGAGGAAACATCTCTGCTGAGATTTAGTAACTCGTCCGTAATTCAACTGAGGAAACATCTCTGTCAAGATTTAGGAACTCGTCCGTAATTCAACTGAGGAAACATCTCTGCTGAGATTTAGGAACTCGTCCGTAATTCAACTGAGGAAACATCTCTGTCAAGATTTAGGAACTCGTCCGTAATTCAACTGAGGTAACATCTCTACTGAGATTTAGGAACTCGTCTATAATTCAACTGAGGAAACATCTCTGCTGAGATTTAGGAACTCGTCCGTAATTCAACTGAGGAAACATCTTTGTCAAGATTTAGGAACTTGCCCGTAATTCAACTGAGGAAACATCTCTGCTGAGATTTAGGAACTCGTCTGTAATTCAACTGAGGTAACATCTCTGCTGAGATTTAGGAACTCGTCCGTAATTCAACTGAGGAAACATCTCTGCTGAGATTTAGTAACTCTTCCATAATTCAACTGAGGAAACATCTCTGTCAAGATTTAGGAACTCGTCCGTAATTCAACTGAGGAAACATCTCTGGTGAGATTTAGGAACTCGTCTGTAATTCAACTGAGGAAACATCTCTGTCAAGATTTAGGAACTCGTCCGTAATTCAACCGAGGTAACATCTCTACTGAGATTTAGGAACTCGTCTGTAATTCAACTGAGGAAACATCTCTGCTGAGATTTAGGAACTCGTCCATAATTCAACTGAGGAAACATCTCTGCTGAGATTTAGTAACTCGTCCGTAATTCAACTGAGGAAACATCTCTTTCAAGATTTAGGAACTCGTCCGTAATTCAACTGAGGAAACATCTCTGCTGAGATTTAGGAACTCGTCTGTAATTCAACTGAGGAAACATCTCTGTCAAGATTTAGGAACTCGTCCGTAATTCAACTAAGGTAACATCTCTACTGAGATTTAGGAACTCGTCTATAATTCAACTGAGGAAACATCTCTGCTGAGATTTAGGAACTCGTCCGTAATTCAACTGAGGAAACATCTCTGTCAAGATTTAGGAACTTGCCCGTAATTCAACTGAGGAAACATCTCTGCTGAGATTTAGGAACTCGTCTGTAAGTCAACTGAGGTAACATCTCTGTTGAGATTTAGGAACTCGTCCGTAATTCAATTGAGGAAACATCTCTGCTGAGATTTAGTAACTCGTCCATAATTCAACTGAGGAAACATCTCTGTCAAGATTTAGGAACTCGTCCGTAATTCAACTGAGGAAACATCTCTGCTGAGATTTAGGAACTCGTCCGTAATTTAACTGAGGAAACATCTCTGTCAAGATTTAGGAACTCGTCCGTAATTCAACCGAGGTAACATCTCTACTGAGATTTAGGAACTCGTCTGTAATTCAACTGAGGAAACATCTCTGCTGAGATTTAGGAACTCGTCCGTAATTCAACTGAGGAAACATCTCTGTTGAGATTTAGGAACTCGTCCGTAATTCAATTGAGGAAACATTTCTGTCAAGATTTAGGAACTTACCCGTAATACAACTGAGGAAACATCTCTGCTGAGATTTAGTAACTCGTCCGTAATTCAACTGAGGAAATATCTCTGTCAAGATTTAGGAACTCGTCCGTAATTCAACTGAGGAAACATCTCTGCTGAGATTTAGGAACTCGTCCGTAATTCAACTGAGGAACATCTCTGCTGAGATTTAGGAACTCGTCTGTAGTTCAACTGAGGAAACATCTCTTTCAATATTTAGGAACTCGTCCGTAATTCAACTGAGGTAACATCTCTGCTGAGATTTAGGAACTCGTCCGTAATTCAATTGAGGAAACATCTCTGTCAAGATTTAGGAACTTGCCCGTAATTCAACTGAGGAAACATCTTTGCTGAGATTTAGTAACTCGTCCGTAATTCAACTGAGGAAACATCTCTGTCAAGATTTAGGAACTCGTCCGTAATTCAACTGAGGAAACATCTCTGCTGAGATTTAGGAACTCGTCTGTAATTCAACTGAGGAAACATCTCTGTCAAGATTTAGGAACTCGTCCCTAATTCAACTAAGGTAACATCTCTACTGAGATTTAGGAACTCGTCTATAATTCAACTGAGGAAACATCTCTGCTGAGATTTAGGAACTCGTCCGTAATTCAACTGAGGAAACATCTCTGTCAAGATTTAGGAACTTGCCCGTAATTCAATTGAGGAAACATCTCTGCTGAGATTTAGTAACTCGTCCGTAATTCAACTGAGGAAACATCTCTGTCAAGATTTAGGAACTCGTCCGTAATTCAACTGAGGAAACATCTCTGCTGAGATTTAGTAACTCGTCCATAATTCAACTGAGGAAACATCTCTGTCAAGATTTAGGAAATCGTCCATAATTCAACTAAGGTAACATCTCTGCTGAGATTTAGAAACTAGTCTGTCATTCAACTAAGGTAACATCTCTGCTGAGATTTAGAAACTCGTCCATAATTCAACTAAGGAAATATCTCTGTCAAGATTTAGGAACTCGTCCGTAATTCAATTGAGGTAACATCTCTGCTGAGATTTAGGAACTCGTCCGTAATTCAACTGAGGAACATCTCTGCTGAGATTTAGGAACTCGTCTGTAGTTCAACTGAGGAAACATCTCTTTCAATATTTAGGAACTCGTCCGTAATTCAACTGAGGTAACATCTCTGCTGAGATTTAGGAACTCGTCCGTAATTCAATTGAGGAAACATCTCTGTCAAGATTTAGGAACTTGCCCGTAATTCAACTGAGGAAACATCTCTGCTGAGATTTAGTAACTAGTCCGTAATTCAACTGAGGAAACATCTCTGTCAAGATTTAGGAACTCGTCCGTAATTCAACTGAGGAAACATCTCTGCTGAGATTTAGGAACTCGTCTGTAATTCAACTGAGGAAACATCTCTGTCAAGATTTAGGAACTCGTCCGTAATTCAACTAAGGTAACATCTCTACTGAGATTTAGGAACTCGTCTATAATTCAACTGAGGAAACATCTCTGCTGAGATTTAGGAACTCGTCCGTAATTCAACTGAGGAAACATCTCTGTCAAGATTTAGGAACTTGCCCGTAATTCAACTGAGGAAACATCTCTGCTGAGATTTAGGAACTCGTCTGTAAGTCAACTGAGGTAACATCTCTACTGAGATTTAGGAACTCGTCCGTAATTCAATTGAGGAAACATCTCTGCTGAGATTTAGTAACTCGTCCATAATTCAACTGAGGAAACATCTCTGTCAAGATTTAGGAACTCGTCCGTAATTCAACTGAGGAAACATCTCTGCTGAGATTTAGGAACTCGTCCGTAATTCAACTGAGGAAACATCTCTGTCAAGATTTAGGAACTCGTCCGTAATTCAACCGAGGTAACATCTCTACTGAGATTTAGGAACTCGTCTGTAATTCAACTGAGGAAACATCTCTGCTGAGATTTAGGAACTCGTCCGTAATTCAACTGAGGAAACATCTCTGTTGAGATTTAGGAACTCGTCCGTAATTCAATTGAGGAAACATCTCTGTCAAGATTTAGGAACTTGCCCGTAATACAACTGAGGAAACATCTCTGCTGAGATTTAGTAACTCGTCCGTAATTCAACTGAGGAAATATCTCTGTCAAGATTTAGGAACTCGTCCGTAATTCAACTGAGGAAACATCTCTGCTGAGATTTAGGAACTCGTCCGTAATTCAACTAAGGAAACATCTCTGTCAAGATTTAGGAACTCGTCCGTAATTCAACTGAGGTAACATCTCTACTGAGATTTAGGAACACGTCTGTAATTCAACTGAGGTAACATCTCTGCTGAGATTTAGGAACTCGTTCGTAATTCAACTGAGGAGACATCTCTGCTGAGATTTAGGAACACGTCTGTAATTCAACTGAGGAAACATCTCTTTCAAGATTTAGGAACTCGTCCGTAATTCAACTGAGGTAACATCTCTGCTGAGATTTAGGAACTCGTCCGTAATTCAATTGAGAAAACATCTCTGTCAAGATTTAGGAACTTGCCCGTAATTCAACTGAGGAAACATCTCTGCTGACATTTAGTAACTCGTCCGTAATTCAACTGAGGAAACATCTCTGTCAAGATTTAGGAACTCGTCTGTAATTCAACTGAGGAAACATCTCTGCTGAGATTTAGGAACTCGTCCGTTATTCAACTGAGGAAACATCTCTGTCAAGATTTAGGAACTCGTCCGTAATTCAACTAAGGTAACATCTCTACTGAGATTTAGGAACTCGTCTATAATTCAACTGAGGAAACATCTCTGCTGAGATTTAGGAACTCGTCCGTAATTCAACTGAGGAAACATCTCTGTCAAGATTTAGGAACTTGCCCGTAATTCAACTGAGGAAACATCTCTGCTGAGATTTAGGAACTCGTCTGTAAGTCAACTGAGGTAACATCTCTACTGAGATTTAGGAACTCGTCCGTAATTCAATTGAGGAAACATCTCTGCTGAGATTTAGTAACTCGTCCATAATTCAACTGAGGAAACATCTCTGTCAAGATTTAGGAACTCGTCCGTAATTCAACTGAGGAAACATCTCTGCTGAGATTTAGGAACTCGTCCGTAATTCAACTGAGGAAACATCTCTGTCAAGATTTAGGAACTCGTCCGTAATTCAACCGAGGTAACATCTCTACTGAGATTTAGGAACTCGTCTGTAATTCAACTGAGGAAACATCTCTGCTGAGATTTAGGAACTCGTCCGTAATTCAACTGAGGAAACATCTCTGTTGAGATTTAGGAACTCGTCCGTAATTCAATTGAGGAAACATCTCTGTCAAGATTTAGGAACTTGCCCGTAATACAACTGAGGAAACATCTCTGCTGAGATTTAGTAACTCGTCCGTAATTCAACTGAGGAAATATCTCTGTCAAGATTTAGGAACTCGTCCGTAATTCAACTGAGGAAACATCTCTGCTGAGATTTAGGAACTCGTCCGTAATTCAACTAAGGAAACATCTCTGTCAAGATTTAGGAACTCGTCCGTAATTCAACTGAGGTAACATCTCTACTGAGATTTAGGAACACGTCTGTAATTCAACTGAGGTAACATCTCTGCTGAGATTTAGGAACTCGTTCGTAATTCAACTGAGGAGACATCTCTGCTGAGATTTAGGAACACGTCTGTAATTCAACTGAGGAAACATCTCTTTCAAGATTTAGGAACTCGTCCGTAATTCAACTGAGGTAACATCTCTGCTGAGATTTAGGAACTCGTCCGTAATTCAATTGAGAAAACATCTCTGTCAAGATTTAGGAACTTGCCCGTAATTCAACTGAGGAAACATCTCTGCTGACATTTAGTAACTCGTCCGTAATTCAACTGAGGAAACATCTCTGTCAAGATTTAGGAACTCGTCTGTAATTCAACTGAGGAAACATCTCTGCTGAGATTTAGGAACTCGTCCGTTATTCAACTGAGGAAACATCTCTGTCAAGATTTAGGAACTCGTCCGTAATTCAACTGAGGAAACATCTCTGCTGAAATTTAGGAACTCGTCCGTAATTCAACTGAGGAAATATCTCTGTCAAGATTTAGGAACTCGTCTGTAATTCAACTGAGGTAACATCTCTTTTGAGATTTAGGAACTCGTCCGTAATTCAACTGAGGAAACATCTCTGCTGAGTTTTAGGAACTCGTTCGTAATTCAACTGAGGAAACATCTCTATCAAGATTTAGGAACTTGCCTGTAATTCAAATGAGGAAACATCACTGCTGAGATTTAGGAACTCAACCGTAATTCAACTTAGGTAACATCTCTGCTGAGATTTAGGAAATCGTCCATAATTCAACTAAGGTAAAATCTCTGCTGAGATTTAGAAACTCGTCTGTAATTCAACTAAGGTAACATCTCTGCTGAGATTTAGAAACTCGTCCATAATTCAACTAAGGAAATATCTCTGTCAAGATTTAGGAACTCGTCCGTAATTCAATTGAGGTAACATCTCTGCTGAGATTTAGGAACTCGTCCGTAATTCAACTGAGGAACATCTCTGCTGAGATTTAGGAACTCCTCTGTAATTCAATGGAGGAAACATCTCTTTCAAGATTTAGGAACTCGTCCGTAATTCAACTGAGGTAACATCTCTGCTGAGATTTAGGAACTCGTCCGTAATTCAATTGAGGAAACATCTTTGTCAAGATTTAGGAACTTGCCCGTAATTCAACTGAGGAAACATCTCTGCTGAGATTTAGTAACTCGTCCGTAATTCAACTGAGGAAACATCTCTGTCAAGATTTAGGAACTCGTCCGTAATTCAACTGAGGAAACATCTCTGCTGAGATTTAGGAACTCGTCCGTAATTCAACTGAGGAAACATCTCTGTCAAGATTTAGGAACTCGTCCGTAATTCAACTGAGGTAACATCTCTACTGAGATTTAGGAACTCGTCTATAATTCAACTGAGGAAACATCTCTGCTGAGATTTAGGAACTCGTCCGTAATTCAGCTGAGGAAACATCTTTGTCAAGATTTAGGAACTTGCCCGTAATTCAACTGAGGAAACATCTCTGCTGAGATTTAGGAACTCGTCTGTAATTCAACTGAGGTAACATCTCTGCTGAGATTTAGGAACTCGTCCGTAATTCAACTGAGGAAACATCTCTGCTGAGATTTAGTAACTCTTCCATAATTCAACTGAGGAAACATCTCTGTCAAGATTTAGGAACTCGTCCGTAATTCAACTAAGGAAACATCTCTAGTGAGATTTAGGAACTCGTCTGTAATTCAACTGAGGAAACATCTCTGTCAAGATTTAGGAACTCGTCCGTAATTCAACCGAGGTAACATCTCTACTGAGATTTAGGAACTCGTCTGTAATTCAACTGAGGAAACATCTCTGCTGAGATTTAGGAACTCGTCCATAATTCAACTGAGGAAACATCTCTGCTGAGATTTAGTAACTCGTCCGTAATTCAACTGAGGAAACATCTCTGTCAAGATTTAGGAACTCGTCCGTAATTCAACTGAGGAAACATCTCTGCTGAGATTTAGGAACTCGTCTGTAATTCAACTGAGGAAACATCTCTGTCAAGATTTAGGAACTCGTCCGTAATTCAACTAAGGTAACATCTCTACTGAGATTTAGGAACTCGTCTATAATTCAACTGAGGAAACATCTCTGTTGAGATTTAGGAACTCGTCCGTAATTCCATTGAGGAAACATCTCTGCTGAGATTTAGTAACTCGTCCATAATTCAACTGAGGAAACATCTCTGTCAAGATTTAGGAACTCGTCCGTAATTCAACTGAGGAAACATCTCTGCATAGATTTAGGAACTCGTCCGTAATTTAACTGAGGAAACATCTCTGTCAAGATTTAGGAACTCGTCCGTAATTCAACCGAGGTAACATCTCTACTGAGATTTAGGAACTCGTCTGTAATTCAACTGAGGAAACATCTCTGCTGAGATTTAGGAACTCGTCCGTAATTCAACTGAGGAAACATCTCTGTTGAGATTTAGGAACTCGTCCGTAATTCAATTGAGGAAACATTTCTGTCAAGATTTAGGAACTTGCCCGTAATACAACTGAGGAAACATCTCTGCTGAGATTTAGTAACTCGTCCGTAATTCAACTGAGGAAATATCTCTGTCAAGATTTAGGAACTCGTCCGTAATTCAACTGAGGAAACATCTCTGCTGAGATTTAGGAACTCGTCCGTAATTCAACTGAGGAAACATCTCTGTCAAGATTTAGGAACTCGTCCGTAATTCAACTGAGGTAACATCTCTACTGAGATTTAGGAACACGTCTGTAATTCAACTGAGGTAACATCTCTGCTGAGATTTAGGAACTCATTCGTAATTCAACTGAGGAAACATCTCTGCTGAGATTTAGGAACACGTCTGTAATTCAACTGAGGAAACATCTCTTTCAAGATTTAGGAACTCGTCCGTAATTCAACTGAGGTAACATCTCTGCTGAGATTTAGGAACTCGTCCGTAATTCAATTGAGGAAACATCTCTGTCAAGATTTAGGAACTTGCCCGTAATTCAACTGAGGAAACATCTCTGCTGAGATTTAGTAACTCGTCCGTAATTCAACTGAGGAAACATCTCTGTCAAGATTTAGGAACTCGTCTGTAATTCAACTGAGGAAACATCTCTTCTGAGATTTAGGAACTCGTCCGTTATTCAACTGAGGAAACATCTCTGTCAAGATTTAGGAACTCGTCCGTAATTCAACTGAGGAAACATCTCTGCTGAAATTTAGGAACTCGTCCGTAATTCAACTGAGGAAATATCTCTGTCAAGATTTAGGAACTCGTCTGTAATTCAACTGAGGTAACATCTCTTTTGAGATTTAGGAACTCGTCCGTAATTCAACTGAGGAAACATCTCTGCTGAGTTTTAGGAACTCGTTCGTAATTCAACTGAGGAAACATCTCTGTCAAGATTTAGGAACTTGCCTGTAATTCAAATGAGGAAACATCACTGCTGAGATTTAGGAACTCAACCGTAATTCAACTTAGGTAACATCTCTGCTGAGATTTAGGAAATCGTCCATAATTCAACTAAGGTAAAATCTCTGCTGAGATTTAGAAACTCGTCTGTAATTCAACTAAGGTAACATCTCTGCTGAGATTTAGAAACTCGTCCATAATTCAACTAAGGAAATATCTCTGTCAAGATTTAGGAACTCGTCCGTAATTCAACTGAGGAACATCTCTGCTGAGATTTAGGAACTCGTCTGTAATTCAACGGAGGAAACATCTCTTTCAAGAATTAGGAACTCGTCCGTAATTCAACTGAGGTAACATCTCTGCTGAGATTTAGGAACTCGTCCGTAATTCAATTGAGGAAACATCTCTGTCAAGATTTAGGAACTTGCCCGTAATTCAACTGAAGAAACATCTCTGCTGAGATTTAGTAACTCGTCCGTAATTCAACTGAGGAAACATCTCTGTCAAGATTTAGGAACTCGTCCGTAATTCAACTGAGGAAACATCTCTGTCAAGATTTAGGAACTTGCCCGTAATTCAACTGAGGAAACATCTCTGTTGAGATTTAGGAACTCGTCTGTAATTCAACTGAGGTAACATCTCTGCTGAGATTTAGGAACTCGTCCGTAATTCAACTGAGGAAACATCTCTGCTGAGATTTAGTAACTCGTCCATAATTCAACTGAGGAAACATCTCTGTCAAGATTTAGGAACTCGTCCGTAATTCAACTGAGGAAACATCTCTGCTGAGATTTAGGAACTCGTCCGTAATTCAACTGAGGAAACATCTCTGTCAAGATTAAGGAACTCGTCCGTAATTCAACCGAGGTAACATCTCTACTGAGATTTAGGAACTCGTCTGTAATTAAACTGAGGAAACATCTCTGCTGAGATTTAGAAACTCGTCCGTAATTCAACTGAGGAAACATCTCTGTTGAGAGTTAGGAACTCGTCCTTAATTCAATTGAGGAAACATCTCTGTCAAGATTTAGGAACTTGCCCGTAATACAACTGAGGAAACATCTCTGCTGAGATTTAGTAACTCGTCCGTAATTCAACTGAGGAAATATCTCTGTCAAGATTTAGGAACTCGTCCGTAATTCAACTGAGGAAACATCTCTGCTGAGATTTAGTAACTCGTCCGTAATTACACTGAGGAAACATCTCTGTCAAGATTTAGGAACTCGTCCGTAATTCAACTGAGGTAACATCTCTGCTGAGATTTAGGAACTCGTCCGTAATTACACTGAGGAAACATCTCTGTCAAGATTTAGGAACTCGTCCGTAATTCAACTGAGGTAACATCTCTACTGAGATTTAGGAACTCGTCCGTAATTCAACTGAGGTAACATCTCTGCTGAGATTTAGGAACTCGTCCGTAATTCAACTGAGGAAACATCTTTGCTGAGATTTAGTAACTCGTCCATAATTCAACTGAGGAAACATCTCTGTCAAGATTTAGGAACTCGCCCGTAATTCAACTGAGGAAACATCTCTGCTGAGATTTAGTAACTCGTCCATAATTCAACTGAGGAAACATCTCTGTCAAGATTTAGGAACTCGTCCGTAATTCAACTGAGGAAACATCTCTGCTGAGATTTAGGAACTCGTCCGTAATTCAACTGAGGAAACATATCTGTCAAGATTTAGGAACTCATCCGTAATTCAACCGAGGAAACATATCTATCAAGATTTAGGAACTCGTCCGTTATTCAACTGAGGAAATATCTCTATCAAGATTTAGGAACTCGTCCGTAATTCAATTGAGGAAACATCTCTGCTGAGATTTAGGAACTCGTCCGTAATTCAACTGAGGAAACATCTCTGTCAAGATTTAGGAACTTGCCCGTAATTCAAATGAGGAAACATCACTGCTGAGATTTAGGAACTCAACTGTAATTCAACTTAGGTAACATCTCTGCTGAGATTTAGGAAATCGTCCATAATTCAACTAAGGTAACATCTCTGCTGAGATTTATAAACTCGTCTGTAATTTAACTAAGGTAACATCTCTGCTGAGATTTAGAAACTCGTCCATAATTCAACTGAGGAAATATCTCTGTCAAGATTTAGGAACTCGTCCGTAATTCAACTGAGGAACATCTCTGCTGAGATTTAGGAACTCGTCTGTAATTCAACGGAGGAAACATCTCTTTCAAGAATTAGGAACTCGTCCGTAATTCAACTGAGGTAACATCTCTGCTGAGATTTAGGAACTCGTCCGTAATTCAATTGAGGAAACATCTCTATCAAGATTTAGGAACTTGCCCGTAATTCAACTGAGGAAACATCTCTGCTGAGATTTAGTAACTCGTCCGTAATTCAACTGAGGAAACATCTCTGTCAAGATTTAGGAACTCGTCCGTAATTCAACTGAGGAAACATCTCTGCTGAGATTTAGGAACTCGTCCGTAACTCAACTGAGGAAACATCTCTGTCAAGATTTAGGAACTCGTCCGTAATTCAACTGAGGTAACATCTCTACTGAGATTTAGGAACTCGTCTATAATTCAACTGAGGAAACATCTCTGCTGAGATTTAGGAACTCGTCCGTAATTCAGCTGAGGAAACATCTTTGTCAAGATTTAGGAACTTGCCCGTAATTCAACTGAGGAAACATCTCTGCTGAGATTTAGGAACTCGTCTGTAATTCAACTGAGGTAACATCTCTGCTGAGATTTAGGAACTCGTCCGTAATTCAACTGAGGAAACATCTCTGCTGAGATTTAGTAACTCTTCCATAATTCAACTGAGGAAACATCTCTGTCAAGATTTAGGAACTCGTCCGTAATTCAACTGAGGAAACATCTCTGGTGAGATTTAGGAACTCGTCTGTAATTCAACTGAGGAAACATCTCTGTCAAGATTTAGGAACTCGTCCGTAATTCAACCGAGGTAACATCTCTACTGAGATTTAGGAACTCGTCTGTAATTCAACTGAGGAAACATCTCTGCTGAGATTTAGGAACTCGTCCATAATTCAACTGAGGAAACATCTCTGCTGAGATTTAGTAACTCGTCCGTAATTCAACTGAGAAAACATCTCTGTCAAGATTTAGGAACTCGTCCGTAATTCAACTGAGGAAACATCTCTGCTGAGATTTAGGAACTCGTCTGTAATTCAACTGAGGAAACATCTCTGTCAAGATTTAGGAACTCGTCCGTAATTCAACTAAGGTAACATCTCTACTGAGATTTAGGAACTCGTCTATAATTCAACTGAGGAAACATCTCTGCTGAGATTTAGGAACTCGTCCGTAATTCAACTGAGGAAACATCTCTGTCAAGATTTAGGAACTTGCCCGTAATTCAACTGAGGAAACATCTCTGCTGAGATTTAGGAACTCGTCTGTAAGTCAACTGAGGTAACATCTCTGTTGAGATTTAGGAACTCGTCCGTAATTCAATTGAGGAAACATATCTGCTGAGATTTAGTAACTCGTCCATAATTCAACTGAGGAAACATCTCTGTCAAGATTTAGGAACTCGTCCGTAATTCAACTGAGGAAACATCTCTGCATAGATTTAGGAACTCGTCCGTAATTTAACTGAGGAAACATCTCTGTCAAGATTTAGGAACTCGTCCGTAATTCAACCGAGGTAACATCTCTACTGAGATTTAGGAACTCGTCTGTAATTCAACTGAGGAAACATCTCTGCTGAGATTTAGGAACTCGTCCGTAATTCAACTGAGGAAACATCTCTGTTGAGATTTAGGAACTCGTCCGTAATTCAATTGAGGAAACATTTCTGTCAAGATTTAGGAACTTGCCCGTAATACAACTGAGGAAACATCTCTGCTGAGATTTAGTAACTCGTCCGTAATTCAACTGAGGAAATATCTCTGTCAAGATTTAGGAACTCGTCCGTAATTCAACTGAGGAAACATCTCTGCTGAGATTTAGGAACTCGTCCGTAATTCAACTGAGGAAACATCTCTGTCAAGATTTAGGAACTCGTCCGTAATTCAACTGAGGTAACATCTCTACTGAGATTTAGGAACACGTTTGTAATTCAACTGAGGTAACATCTCTGCTGAGATTTAGGAACTCATTCGTAATTCAACTGAGGAAACATCTCTGCTGAGATTTAGGAACACGTCTGTAATTCAACTGAGGAAACATCTCTTTCAAGATTTAGGAACTCGTCCGTAATTCAACTGAGGTAACATCTCTGCTGAGATTTATGAACTCGTCCGTAATTCAATTGAGGAAACATCTCTGTCAAGATTTAGGAACTTGCCCGTAATTCAACTGAGGAAACATCTCTGCTGAGATTTAGTAACTCGTCCGTAATTCAACTGAGGAAACATCTCTGTCAAGATTTAGGAACTCGTCTGTAATTCAACTGAGGAAACATCTCTTCTGAGATTTAGGAACTCGTCCGTTATTCAACTGAGGAAACATCTCTGTCAAGATTTAGGAACTCGTCCGTAATTCAACTGAGGAAACATCTCTGCTGAAATTTAGGAACTCGTCCGTAATTCAACTGAGGAAATATCTCTGTCAAGATTTAGGAACTCGTCTGTAATTCAACTGAGGTAACATCTCTTTTGAGATTTAGGAACTCGTCCGTAATTCAACTGAGGAAACATCTCTGCTGAGTTTTAGGAACTCGTTCGTAATTCAACTGAGGAAACATCTCTGTCAAGATTTAGGAACTTGCCTGTAATTCAAATGAGGAAACATCACTGCTGAGATTTAGGAACTCAACCGTAATTCAACTTAGGTAACATCTCTGCTGAGATTTAGGAAATCGTCCATAATTCAACTAAGGTAAAATCTCTGCTGAGATTTAGAAACTCGTCTGTAATTCAACTAAGGTAACATCTCTGCTGAGATTTAGAAACTCGTCCATAATTCAACTAAGGAAATATCTCTGTCAAGATTTAGGAACTCGTCCATAATTCAACTGAGGAACATCTCTGCTGAGATTTAGGAACTCGTCTGTAATTCAACGGAGGAAACATCTCTTTCAAGAATTAGGAACTCGTCCGTAATTCAACTGAGGTAACATCTCTGCTGAGATTTAGGAACTCGTCCGTAATTCAATTGAGGAAACATCTCTGTCAAGATTTAGGAACTTGCCCGTAATTCAACTGAGGAAACATCTCTTCTGAGATTTAGTAACTCGTCCGTAATTCAACTGAGGAAACATCTCTGTCAAGATTTAGGAACTCGTCCGTAATTCAACTGAGGAAACATCTCTGCTGAGATTTAGGAACTCGTCCGTAATTCAACTGAGGAAACATCTCTGTCAAGATTTAGGAACTCGTCCGTAATTCAACTGAGGTAACATCTCTACTGAGATTTAGGAACTCGTCTATAATTCAACTGAGGAAACATCTCTGCTGAGATTTAGGAACTCGTCCGTAATTCAACTGAGGAAACATCTCTGTCAAGATTTAGGAACTTGCCCGTAATTCAACTGAGGAAACATCTCTGCTGAGATTTAGGAACTCGTCTGTAAGTCAACTGAGGTAACATCTCTGTTGAGATTTAGGAACTCGTCCGTAATTCAATTGAGGAAACATCTCTGCTGAGATTTAGTAACTCGTCCATAATTCAACTGAGGAAACATCTCTGTCAAGATTTAGGAACTCGTCCGTAATTCAACTGAGGAAACATCTCTGCTGAGATTTAGGAACTCGTCCGTAATTTAACTGAGGAAACATCTCTGTCAAGATTTTGGAACTCGTCCGTAATTCAACCGAGGTAACATCTCTACTGAGATTTGGGAACTCGTCTGTAATTCAACTGAGGAAACATCTCTGCTGAGATTTAGGAACTCGTCCGTAATTCAACTGAGGAAACATCTCTGTTGAGATTTAGGAACTCGTCCGTAATTCAATTGAGGAAACATTTCTGTCAAGATTTAGGAACTTGCCCGTAATACAACTGAGGAAACATCTCTGCTGAGATTTAGTAACTCGTCCGTAATTCAACTGAGGAAATATCTTTGTCAAGATTTAGGAACTCGTCCGTAATTCAACTGAGGAAACATCTCTGCTGAGTTTTAGGAACTCGTCCGTAATTCAACTGAGGAAACATCTCTGTCAAGATTTAGGAACTCGTCCGTAATTCAACTGAGGTAACATCTCTACTGAGATTTAGGAACACGTCTGTAATTCAACTGAGGTAACATCTCTGCTGAGATTTAGGAACTCATTCGTAATTCAACTGAGGAAACATCTCTGCTGAGATTTAGGAACACGTCTGTAATTCAACTGAGGAAACATCTCTTTCAAGATTTAGGAACTCGTCCGTAATTCAACTGAGGTAACATCTCTGCTGAGATTTAGGAACTCGTCCGTAATTCAATTGAGGAAACATCTCTGTCAAGATTTAGGAACTTGCCCGTAATTCAACTGAGGAAACATCTCTGCTGAGATTTAGTAACTCGTCCGTAATTCAACTGAGGAAACATCTCTGTCAAGATTTAGGAACTCGTCCGTAATTCAACTGAGGAAACATCTCTTCTGAGATTTAGGAACTCGTCCGTTATTCAACTGAGGAAACATCTCTGTCAAGATTTAGGAACTCGTCCGTAATTCAACTGAGGAAACATCTCTGCTGAAATTTAGGAACTCGTCCGTAATTCAACTGAGGAAATATCTCTGTCAAGATTTAGGAAATCGTCTGTAATTCAACTGAGGTAAAATCTCTGCTGAGATTTAGGAAACTCGTCTGTAATTCAACTAAGGTAACATCTCTGCTGAGATTTAGAAACTCGTCCATAATTCAACTAAGGAAATATCTATGTCAAGATTTAGGAACTCGTCCGTAATTCAACTGAGGAACATCTCTGCTGAGATTTAGGAACTCGTCTGTAATTCAACGGAGGAAACATCTCTTTCAAGAATTAGGAACTCGTCCGTAATTCAACTGAGGTAACATCTCTGCTGAGATTTAGGAACTCGTCCGTAATTCAATTGAGGAAACATCTCTGTCAAGATTTAGGAACTTGCCCGTAATTCAACTGAGGAAACATCTCTGCTGAGATTTAGTAACTCGTCCGTAATTCAACTGAGGAAACATCTCTGTCAAGATTTAGGAACTCGTCCGTAATTCAACTGAGGAAACATCTCTGTCAAGATTTAGGAACTTGCCCGTAATTCAACTGAGGAAACATCTCTGTTGAGATTTAGGAACTCGTCTGTAATTCAACTGAGGTAACATCTCTGCTGAGATTTAGGAACTCGTCCGTAATTCAACTGAGGAAACATCTCTGCTGAGATTTAGTAACTCGTCCATAATTCAACTGAGGAAACATCTCTGTCAAGATTTAGGAACTCGTCCGTAATTCAACTGAGGAAACATCTCTGCTGAGATTTAGGAACTCGTCCGTAATTCAACTGAGGAAACATCTCTGTCAGGATTTAGGAACTCGTCCGTAATTCAACCGAGGTAACATCTCTACTGAGATTTAGGAACTCGTCTGTAATTAAACTGAGGAAACATCTCTGCTGAGATTTAGAAACTCGTCCGTAATTCAACTGAGGAAACATCTCTGTTGAGAGTTAGGAACTCGTCCGTAATTCAATTGAGGAAACATCTCTGTCAAGATTTAGGAACTTGCCCGTAATACAACTGAGGAAACATCTCTGCTGAGATTTAGTAACTCGTCCGTAATTCAACTGAGGAAATATCTCTGTCAAGATTTAGGAACTCGTCCGTAATTCAACTGAGGAAACATCTCTGCTGAGATTTAGTAACTCGTCCGTAATTACACTGAGGAAACATCTCTGTCAAAATTTAGGAACTCGTCCGTAATTCAACTGAGGTAACATCTCTGCTGAGATTTAGGAACTCGTCCGTAATTACACTGAGGAAACATCTCTGTCAAGATTTAGGAACTCGTCCGTAATTCAACTGAGGTAACATCTCTACTGAGATTTAGGAACTCGTCCGTAATTCAACTGAGGTAACATCTCTGCTGAGATTTAGGAACTCGTCCGTAATTCAATTGAGGAAACATCTCTATCAAGATTTAGGAACTTGCCCGTAATTCAACTGAGGAAACATCTTTGCTGAGATTTAGTAACTCGTCCATAATTCAACTGAGGAAACATCTCTGTCAAGATTTAGGAACTCGCCCGTAATTCAACTGAGGAAACATCTCTGCTGAGATTTAGTAACTCGTCCATAATTCAACTGAGGAAACATCTCTGTCAAGATTTAGGAACTCGTCCGTAATTCAACTGAGGAAACATCTCTGCTGAGATTTAGGAACTCGTCCGTAATTCAACTGAGGAAACATATCTGTCAAGATTTAGGAACTCATCCGTAATTCAACCGAGGAAACATATCTATCAAGATTTAGGAACTCGTCCGTTATTCAACTGAGGAAATATCTCTATCAAGATTTAGGAACTCGTCCGTAATTCAATTGAGGAAACATCTCTGCTGAGATTTAGGAACTCGTCCGTAATTCAACTGAGGAAACATCTCTGTCAAGATTTAGGAACTTGCCCGTAATTCAAATGAGGAAACATCACTGCTGAGATTTAGGAACTCAACCGTAATTCAACTTAGGTAACATCTCTGCTGAGATTTAGGAAATCGTCCATAATTCAACTAAGGTAACATCTCTGCTGAGATTTATAAACTCGTCAGTAATTCAACTAAGGTAACATCTCTGCTGAGATTTAGAAACTCGTCCATAATTCAACTGAGGAAATATCTCTGTCAAGATTTAGGAACTCGTCCGTAATTCAACTGAGGAAACATCTCTGTCAAGATTTAGGAACTTGCCCGTAATTCAACTGAGGAAACATCTCTGCTGAGATTTAGGAACTCGTCTGTAATTCAACTGAGGTAACATCTCTGCTGAGATTTAGGAACTCGTCCGTAATTCAACTGAGGAAACATCTCTGCTGAGATTTAGTAACTCGTCCATAATTCAACTGAGGAAACATTTCTGTCAAGATTTAGGAACTCGTCCGTAATTCAACTGAGGAAACATCTCTGCTGAGATTTAGGAACTCGTCCGTAATTCAACTGAGGAAACATCTCTGTCAAGATTTAGGAACTCGTCCGTAATTCAACCGAGGTAACATCTCTACTGAGATTTAGGAACTCGTCTGTAATTAAACTGAGGAAACATCTCTGCTGAGATTTAGAAACTCGTCCGTAATTCAACTGAGGAAACATCTCTGTTGAGAGTTAGGAACTCGTCCGTAATTCAATTGAGGAAACATCTCTGTCAAGATTTAGGAACTTGCCCGTAATACAACTGAGGAAACATCTCTGCTGAGATTTAGTAACTCGTCCGTAATTCAACTGAGGAAATATCTCTGTCAAGATTTAGGAACTCGTCCGTAATTCAACTGAGGAAACATCTCTGCTGAGATTTAGGAACTCGTCCGTAATTACACTGAGGAAACATCTCTGTCAAGATTTAGGAACTCGTCCATAATTCAACTGAGGTAACATCTCTACTGAGATTTAGGAACTCGTCCGTAATTCAACTGAGGTAACATCTCTGCTGAGATTTAGGAACTCGTCCGTAATTCAATTGAGGAAACATCTCTATCAAGATTTAGGAACTTGCCCGTAATTCAACTGAGGAAACATCTTTGCTGAGATTTAGTAACTCGTCCATAATTCAACTGAGGAAACATCTCTGTCAAGATTTAGGAACTCGCCCGTAATTCAACTGAGGTAACATCTCTGCTGAGATTTAGGAACTCGTCCGTAATTACACTGAGGAAACATCTCTGTCAAGATTTAGGAACTCGTCCGTAATTCAACTGAGGTAACATCTCTACTGAGATTTAGGAACTCGTCCGTAATTCAACTGAGGTAACATCTCTGCTGAGATTTAGGAACTCGTCCGTAATTCAATTGAGGAAACATCTCTATCAAGATTTAGGAACTTGCCCGTAATTCAACTGAGGAAACATCTTTGCTGAGATTTAGTAACTCGTCCATAATTCAACTGAGGAAACATCTCTGTCAAGATTTAGGAACTCGCCCGTAATTCAACTGAGGAAACATCTCTGCTGAGATTTAGTAACTCGTCCATAATTCAACTGAGGAAACATCTCTGTCAAGATTTAGGAACTCGTCCGTAATTCAACTGAGGAAACATCTCTGCTGAGATTTAGGAACTCGTCCGTAATTCAACTGAGGAAACATATCTGTCAAGATTTAGGAACTCATCCGTAATTCAACCGAGGAAACATATCTATCAAGATTTAGGAACTCGTCCGTTATTCAACTGAGGAAATATCTCTATCAAGATTTAGGAACTCGTCCGTAATTCAATTGAGGAAACATCTCTGCTGAGATTTAGGAACTCGTCCGTAATTCAACTGAGGAAACATCTCTGTCAAGATTTAGGAACTTGCCCGTAATTCAAATGAGGAAACATCACTGCTGAGATTTAGGAACTCAACCGTAATTCAACTTAGGTAACATCTCTGCTGAGATTTAGGAAATCGTCCATAATTCAACTAAGGTAACATCTCTGCTGAGATTTATAAACTCGTCAGTAATTCAACTAAGGTAACATCTCTGCTGAGATTTAGAAACTCGTCCATAATTCAACTGAGGAAATATCTCTGTCAAGATTTAGGAACTCGTCCGTAATTCAACTGAGGAAACATCTCTGTCAAGATTTAGGAACTTGCCCGTAATTCAACTGAGGAAACATCTCTGCTGAGATTTAGGAACTCGTCTGTAATTCAACTGAGGTAACATCTCTGCTGAGATTTAGGAACTCGTCCGTAATTCAACTGAGGAAACATCTCTGCTGAGATTTAGTAACTCGTCCATAATTCAACTGAGGAAACATTTCTGTCAAGATTTAGGAACTCGTCCGTAATTCAACTGAGGAAACATCTCTGCTGAGATTTAGGAACTCGTCCGTAATTCAACTGAGGAAACATCTCTGTCAAGATTTAGGAACTCGTCCGTAATTCAACCGAGGTAACATCTCTACTGAGATTTAGGAACTCGTCTGTAATTAAACTGAGGAAACATCTCTGCTGAGATTTAGAAACTCGTCCGTAATTCAACTGAGGAAACATCTCTGTTGAGAGTTAGGAACTCGTCCGTAATTCAATTGAGGAAACATCTCTGTCAAGATTTAGGAACTTGCCCGTAATACAACTGAGGAAACATCTCTGCTGAGATTTAGTAACTCGTCCGTAATTCAACTGAGGAAATATCTCTGTCAAGATTTAGGAACTCGTCCGTAATTCAACTGAGGAAACATCTCTGCTGAGATTTAGGAACTCGTCCGTAATTACACTGAGGAAACATCTCTGTCAAGATTTAGGAACTCGTCCGTAATTCAACTGAGGTAACATCTCTACTGAGATTTAGGAACTCGTCCGTAATTCAACTGAGGTAACATCTCTGCTGAGATTTAGGAACTCGTCCGTAATTCAATTGAGGAAACATCTCTATCAAGATTTAGGAACTTGCCCGTAATTCAACTGAGGAAACATCTTTGCTGAGATTTAGTAACTCGTCCATAATTCAACTGAGGAAACATCTCTGTCAAGATTTAGGAACTCGCCCGTAATTCAACTGAGGAAACATCTTTGCTGAGATTTAGTAACTCGCCCATAATTCAACTGAGGAAACATCTCTGTCAAGATTTAGGAACTCGCCCGTAATTCAACTGAGGAAACATCTCTGCTGAGATTTAGTAACTCGTCCATAATTCAACTGAGGAAACATCTCTGTCAAGATTTAGGAACTCGTCCGTAATTCAACTGAGGAAACATCTCTGCTGAGATTTAGGAACTCGTCCGTAATTCAACTGAGGAAACATATCTGTCAAGATTTAGGAACTCATCCGTAATTCAACCGAGGAAACATATCTATCAAGATTTAGGAACTCGTCCGTTATTCAACTGAGGAAATATCTCTATCAAGATTTAGGAACTCGTCCGTAATTCAATTGAGGAAACATCTCTGCTGAGATTTAGGAACTCGTCCGTAATTCAACTGAGGAAACATCTCTGTCAAGATTTAGGAACTTGCCCGTAATTCAAATGAGGAAACATCACTGCTGAGATTTAGGAACTCAACCGTAATTCAACTTAGGTAACATCTCTGCTGAGATTTAGGAAATCGTCCATAATTCAACTAAGGTAACATCTCTGCTGAGATTTATAAACTCGTCTGTAATTCAACTAAGGTAACATCTCTGCTGAGATTTAGAAACTCATCCATAATTCAACTGAGGAAATATCTCTGTCAAGATTTAGGAACTCGTCCGTAATTCAACTGAGGAACATCTCTGCTGAGATTTAGGAACTCGTCTGTAATTCAACGGAGGAAACATCTCTTTCAAGAATTAGGAACTCGTCCGTAATTCAACTGAGGTAACATCTCTGCTGAGATTTAGGAACTCGTCCGTAATTCAATTGAGGAAACATCTCTGTCAAGATTTAGGAACTTGCCCATAATTCAACTGAGGAAACATCTCTGCTGAGATTTAGTAACTCGTCCGTAATTCAACTGAGGAAACATCTCTGTCAAGATTTAGGAACTCGTCCGTAATTCAACTGAGGAAACATCTCTGCTGAGATTTAGGAACTCGTCCGTAATTCAACTGAGGAAACATCTCTGTCAAGATTTAGGAACTCGTCCGTAATTCAACTGAGGTAACATCTCTACTGAGATTTAGGAACTCGTCTGTAATTCAACTGAGGTAACATCTCTGCTGAGATTTAGGAACTCGTCCGTAATTCAACTGAGGAAACATCTCTGCTGAGATTTAGTAACTCGTCCATAATTCAACTGAGGAAACATCTCTGTCAAGATTTAGGAACTCGTCCGAAATTCAACTGAGGAAACATCTCTGCTGAGATTTAGGAAGTCGTCCGTAATTCAACTGAGGAAACATCTCTGTCAAGATTTAGGAACTCATCCGTAATTCAACCGAGGTAACATCTCTACTGAGATTTAGGAACTCGTCTGTAATTAAACTGAGGAAACATCTCTGCTGAGATTTAGGAACTCGTCCGTAATTCAATTGAGGAAACATCTCTGTTGAGAGTTAGGAACTCGTCCATAATTCAATTGAGGAAACATCTCTGTCAAGATTTAGGAACTTGCCCGTAATACAATCGAGGAAACATCTCTGCTGAGATTTAGTAACTCGTCCGTAATTCAACTGAGGAAATATCTCTGTCAAGATTTAGGAACTCGTCCGTAATTCAACTGAGGAAACATCTCTGCTGAGATTTAGGAACTCGTCCGTAATTACACTGAGGAAACATCTCTGTCGAGATTTAGGAACTCGTCCGTAATTCAACTGAGGTAACATCTCTACTGAGATTTAGGAACACGTCTGTAATTCAACTGAGGTAACATCTCTGCTGAGATTTAGGAACTTGTTCGTAATTCAACTGAGGAAACATCTCTGCTGAGATTTAGTAACTCGTCCGTAATTCAACTGAGGAAACATCTCTGTTAAGATTTAGGAACTCGTCCGTAATTCAACTGAGGAAACATCTCTGCTGAGATTTAGTAACTCGTCCATAATTCAACTGAGGAAACATCTCTATCAAGATTTAGGAACTCATCTGTAATTCAACTGAGGAAACATCTCTGCTGAGATTTAGGAACTCGTCCGTAATTCAACTGAGGAAACATCTCTGTCAAGATTTAGGAACTCGTCCGTAATTCAACCGAGGTAACATCTCTACTGAGATTTAGGAACTCGTCCGTTATTCAACTGAGGAAACATCTCTGTCAAGATTTAGGAACTCGTCCATAATTCAACTGAGGAAACATCTCTGCTGAGATTTAGGAAATCGTCTGTAATTCAACTGAGGAAACATCTCTGCCAGGATTTAGGAACTCGTCTGTAATTAAACTGAGGAAACATCACTGCTGAGATTTAGGAACTCGTCCGTAATTCAACTGAGGAAACATTCAACTAAGGTAACATCTCTGCTGAGATTTAGAAACTCGTCTGTAATTCAACTAAGGTAACATCTCTGCTGAGATTTAGTAACTCTTCCATAATTCAACTGAGGAAACATCTCTGTCAAGATTTAGGAACTCGTCCGTAATTCAATTGAGGTAACATCTCTGCTGAGATTTAGGAACTCGTCCGTAATTCAACTGAGGAATATCTCTGCTGAGATTTAGGAACTCGTCTGTAATTCAACCGAGGTAACATCTCTACTGAGATTTAGGAACTCGTCTGTAATTCAACTGAGGAAACATCTCTGCTGAGATTTAGGAACTCGTCCGTAATTCAACTGAGGAAACATCTCTGTTGAGATTTAGGAACTCGTCCGTAATTCAACTGAGGAAACATCTCTGTCAAGATTTAGGAACTCGTCCGTAATTCAACTGAGGAAACATCTCTGCTGAGATTTAGTAACTCGTCCGTAATTCAACTGAGGAAACATCTCTGTCAAGATTTAGGAACTCATCCGTAATTCAACTGAGGAAACATCTCTGCTGAGATTTAGGAACTCGTCCGTAATTCAACTGAGGAAACATCTCTGTCAAGATTTAGGAACTCGTCCGTAATTCAACCGAGGTAACATCTCTACTGAGATTTAGGAACTCGTCTGTAATTAAACTGAGGAAACATCTCTGCTGAGATTTAGGAACTCGTCCGTAATTCAACTGAGGAAACATCTATGTTGAGAGTTAGGAACTCGTCCGTAATTCAATTGAGGAAACATCTCTGTCAAGATTTAGGAACTTGCCCGTAATACAACTGAGGAAACATCTCTGCTGAGATTTAGTAACTCGTCCGTAATTCAACTGAGGAAATATCTCTGTCAAGATTTAGGAACTCGTCCGTAATTCAACTGAGGAAACATCTCTGCTGAGATTTAGGAACTCGTCCGTAATTACACTGAGGAAACATCTCTGTCAAGATTTAGGAACTCGTCCGTAATTCAACTGAGGTAACATCTCTACTGAGATTTAGGAACTCGTCCGTAATTCAACTGAGGTAACATCTCTGCTGAGATTTAGGAACTCGTCCGTAATTCAATTGAGGAAACATCTCTATCAAGATTTAGGAACTTGCCCGTAATTCAACTGAGGAAACATCTTTGCTGAGATTTAGTAACTCGTCCATAATTCAACTGAGGAAACATCTCTGTCAAGATTTAGGAACTCGTCCGTAATTCAACTGAGGAAACATCTCTGCTGAGATTTAGGAACTCGTCCGTAATTCAACTGAGGAAACATATATGTCAAGATTTAGGAACTCGTCCGTAATTCAACCGAGGAAACATATCTGTCAAGATTTAGGAACTCGTCCGTTATTCAACTGAGGAAATATCTCTATCAAGATTTAGGAACTCGTCCGTAATTCAATTGAGGAAACATCTCTGCTGAGATTTAGGAACTCGTCCGTAATTCAACTGAGGAAACATCTCTGCTGAGTTTTAGGAACTCGTTCGTAATTCAACTGAGGAAACATCTCTGTCAAGATTTAGGAACTTGCCCGTAATTCAAATGAGGAAACATCACTGCTGAGATTTAGGAACTCAACCGTAATTCAACTTAGGTAACATCTCTGCTGAGATTTAGTAAATCGTCCATAATTCAACTAAGGTAACATCTCTGCTGAGATTTATAAACTCGTCTGTAATTCAACTAAGGTAACATCTCTGCTGAGATTTAGAAACTCGTCCATAATTCAACTAAGGAAATATCTCTGTCAAGATTTAGGAACTCGTCCGTAATTCAATTGAGGTAACATCTCTGTTGAGATTTAGGAACTCGTCCGTAATTCAACTGAGGAACATCTCTGCTGAGATTTAGGAACTCGTCTGTAATTCAACTGAGGAAACATCTCTTTCAAGATTTAGGAACTCGTCCGTAATTCAACTGAGGTAACATCTCTGCTGAAATTTAGGAACTCGTCCGTAATTCAACTGAGGAAACATCTCTGCTGAGATTTAGGAACTCTTCCGTAATTCAATTGAGGAAACATCTCTGTCAAGATTTATGAACTTGCCCGTAATTCAACTGAGGAAACATCTCTGCTGAGATTTAGTAACTCGTCCGTAATTCAACTGAGGAAACATCTCTGTCAAGATTTAGGAACTCGTCCGTAATTCAACTGAGGAAACATCTCTGCTGAGATTTAGGAACTCGTCCGTAATTCAACTGAGGAAACATCTTTGTCAAGATTTAGGAACTCGTCCGTAATTCAACTGAGGTAACATCTCTACTGAGATTTAGGAACTCGTCTATAATTCAACTGAGGAAACATCTCTGCTGAGATTTAGGAACTCGTCCGTAATTCAACAGAGGAAACATCTCTGTCAAGATTTAGGAACTTGCCCGTAATTCAACTGAGGAAACATCTCTGCTGAGATTTAGGAACTCGTCTATAATTCAACTGAGGTAACATCTCTGCTGAGATTTAGGAACTCGTCCGTAATTCAACTGAGGAAACATCTCTGCTGAGATTTAGTAACTCGTCCATAATTCAACTGAGGAAACATCTCTGTCAAGATTTAGGAACTCGTCCGTAATTCAACTGAGGAAACATCTCTGCTGAGATTTAGGAACTCGTCCGTAATTCAACTGAGGAAACATCTCTGTCAAGATTTAGGAACTCGTATGTAATTCAACCGAGGTAACATCTCTACTGAGATTTAGGAACTCGTCTGTAATTAAACTGAGGAAACATCTCTGCTGAGATTTAGGAACTCGTCCGTAATTCAACTGAGGAAACATCTCTGTTTAGATTTAGGAACTCGTCCGTAATTCAACTGAGGAAACATCTCTGTCAAGATTTAGGAACTCGTCCGTAATTCAACTGAGGAAACATCTCTGCTGAGATTTAGTAACTCGTCCGTAATTCAACTGAGGAAACATCTCTGTCAAGATTTAGGAACTCATCCGTAATTCAACTGAGGAAACATCTCTGCTGAGATTTAGGAACTCGTCCGTAATTCAACTGAGGAAACATCTCTGTCAAGATTTAGGAACTCGTCCGTAATTCAACCGAGGTAACATCTCTACTGAGATTTAGGAACTCGTCTGTAATTAAACTGAGGAAACATCTCTGCTGAGATTTAGGAACTCGTCCGTAATTCAACTGAGGAAACATCTCTGTTGAGAGTTAGGAACTCGTCCGTAATTCAATTGAGGAAACATCTCTGTCAAGATTTAGGAACTCGTCCGTAATTCAACTGAGGAAACATCTCTGCTGAGATTTAGTAACTCGTCCATCATTCAACTGAGGAAACATCTCTATCAAGATTTAGGAACTCGTCCGTAATTCAACTGAGGAAACATCTCTGCTGAGATTTAGGAACTCGTCTGTAATTCAACTGAGGAAACATCTCTGTCAAGATTTAGGAACTCGTCCGTAATTCAACCGAGGTAACATCTCTACTGAGATTTAGGAACTCGTCCGTTATTCAACTGAGGAAACATCTCTGTCAAGATTTAGGAACTCGTCCATAATTCAACTGAGGAAACATCTCTGCTGAGATTTAGGAAATCGTCCGTAATTCAACTGAGGAAACATCTCTGCTAGGATTTAGGAACTCGTCTGTAATTAAACAGAGGTAACATCTCTTCTGAGATTTAGGAACTCGTCCGTAATTCAACTAAGGAAACATCTCTGCTGAGTTTTAGGAACTCGTTCGTAATTCAACTGAGGAAACATCTCTGTCAAGATTTAGGAACTCGTCTGTAATTCAACTGAGGAAACATCACTGCTGAGATTTAGGAACTCGTCCGTAATTCAACTGAGGAAACATTCAACTAAGGTAACATCTCTGATGAGATTTAGAAACTCGTCTGTAATTCAACTAAGGTAACATCTCTGCTGAGATTTAGTAACTCTTCCATAATTCAACTGAGGAAACATCTCTGTCAAGATTTAGGAACTCGTCCGTAATTCAATTGAGGTAACATCTCTGCTGAGATTTAGGAACTCGTCCGTAATTCAACTGAGGAATATCTCTGCTGAGATTTAGGAACTCGTCTGTAATTCAACCGAGGTAACATCTCTACTGAGATTTAGGAACTCGTCTGTAATTCAACTGAGGAAACATCTCTGCTGAGATTTAGGAACTCGTCCGTAATTCAACTGAGGAAACATCTCTGTTGAGATTTAGGAACTCGTCCGTAATTCAACTGAGGAAACATCTCTGTCAAGATTTAGGAACTCGTCCGTAATTCAACTGAGGAAACATCTCTGCTGAGATTTAGTAACTCATCCGTAATTCAACTGAGGAAACATCTCTGTCAAGATTTAGGAACTCATCCGTAATTCAACTGAGGAAACATCTCTGCTGAGATTTAGGAACTCGTCCGTAATTCAACTGAGGAAACATATATGTCAAGATTTAGGAACTCGTCCGTAATTCAACCGAGGAAACATATCTGTCAAGATTTAGGAACTCGTCCGTTATTCAACTGAGGAAATATCTCTATCAAGATTTAGGAACTCATCCGTAATTCAATTGAGGAAACATCTCTGCTGAGATTTAGGAACTCGTCCGTAATTCAACTGAGGAAACATCTCTGTCAAGATTTAGGAACTCGTCTGTAATTAAACTGAGGTAACATCTCTTCTGAGATTTAGGAACTCGTCCGTAATTCAACTGAGGAAACATCTCTGCTGAGTTTTAGGAACTCGTTCGTAATTCAACTGAGGAAACATCTCTGTCAAGATTTAGGAACTTGCCCGTAATTCAAATGAGGAAACATCACTGCTGAGATTTAGGAACTCAACCGTAATTCAACTTAGGTAACATCTCTGCTGAGATTTAGGAAATCGTCCATAATTCAACTAAGGTAACATCTCTGCTGAGATTTATAAACTCGTCTGTAATTCAACTAAGGTAACATCTCTTCTGAGATTTAGAAACTCGTCCATAATTCAACTAAGGAAATATCTCTGTCAAGATTTAGGAACTCGTCCGTAATTCAATTGAGGTAACATCTCTGCTGAGATTTAGGAACTCGTCCGTAATTCAACTGAGGAACATCTCTGCTGAGATTTAGGAACTCGTCTGTAATTCAACTGAGGAAACATCTCTTTCAAGATTTAGGAACTCGTCCGTAATTCAACTAAGGTAACATCTCTGCTGAAATTTAGGAACTCGTCCGTAATTCAACTGAGGAAACATCTCTGCTGAGATTTAGGAACTCTTCCGTAATTCAATTGAGGAAACATCTCTGTCAAGATTTAGGAACTTGCCCGTAATTCAACTGAGGAAACATCTCTGCTGAGATTTAGTAACTCGTTCGTAATTCAACTGAGGAAACATCTCTGTCAAGATTTAGGAACTCGTCCGTAATTCAACTAAGGAAACATCTCTGCTGAGATTTAGGAACTCGTCCGTAATTCAACTGAGGAAACATCTTTGTCAAGATTTAGGAACTCGTCCGTAATTCAACTGAGGTAACATCTCTATTGAGATTTAGGAACTCGTCTATAATTCAACTGAGGAAACATCTCTGCTGAGATTTAGGAACTCGTCCGTAATTCAACAGAGGAAACATCTCTGTCAAGATTTAGGAACTTGCCCGTAATTCAACTGAGGAAACATCTCTGCTGAGATTTAGGAACTCGTCTGTAATTCAACTGAGGTAACATCTCTGCTGAGATTTAGGAACTCGTCCGTAATTCAACTGAGGAAACATCTCTGCTGAGATTTAGTAACTCGTCCATAATTCAACTGAGGAAACATCTCTGTCAAGATTTAGGAACTCGTCCGTAATTCAACTGAGGAAACATCTCTGCTGAGATTTAGGAACTCGTCTGTAATTCAACTGAGGAAACATCTCTGTCAAGATTTAGGAACTCATCCGTAATTCAACCGAGGTAACATCTCTACTGAGATTTAGGAACTCGTCTGTAATTAAACTGAGGAAACATCTCTGCTGAGATTTAGGAACTCGTCCGTAATTCAATTGAGGAAACATCTCTGTTGAGAGTTAGGAACTCGTCCGTAATTCAATTGAGGAAACATCTCTGTCAAGATTTAGGAACTTGCCCGTAATACAACCGAGGAAACATCTCTGCCTAGATTTAGTAACTCGTCCGTAATTCAACTGAGGAAATATCTCTGTCAAGATTTAGGAACTCGTCCGTAATTCAACTGAGGAAACATCTCTGCTGAGATTTAGGAACTCGTCCGTAATTACACTGAGGAAACATCTCTGTCGAGATTTAGGAACTCGTCCGTAATTCAACTGAGGTAACATCTCTACTGAGATTTAGGAACACGTCTGTAATTCAACTGAGGTAACATCTCTGCTGAGATTTAGGAACTTGTTTGTAATTCAACTGAGGAAACATCTCTGCTGAGATTTAGTAACTCGTCCGTAATTCAACTGAGGAAACATCTCTGTTAAGATTTAGGAACTCGTCCGTAATTCAACTGAGGAAACATCTCTGCTGAGATTTAGGAACACTTCTGTAATTCAACTGAGGTAACATCTCTGCTGAGATTTAGGAACTTGTTTGTAATTCAACTGAGGAAACATCTCTGCTGAGATTTAGTAACTCGTCCATAATTCAACTGAGGAAACATCTCTATCAAGATTTAGGAACTCGTCCGTAATTCAACTGAGGAAACATCTCTGCTGAGATTTAGGAACTCGTCTGTAATTCAACTGAGGAAACATCTCTGTCAAGATTTAGGAACTCGTTCGTAATTCAACCGAGGTAACATCTCTACTGAGATTTAGGAACTCGTCTGTTATTCAACTGAGGAAACATCTCTGTCAAGATTTAGGAACTCGTCCATAATTCAACTGAGGAAACATCTCTGCTGAGATTTAGGAACTCGTCCGTAATTCAACTAAGGAAACATCTCTGCTGAGTTTTAGGAACTCGTTCGTAATTCAACTGAGGAAACATCTCTGTCAACATTTAGGAACTCGTCTGTAATTCAACTAAGGAAACATCACTGCTGAGATTTAGGAACTCGTCCGTAATTCAACTGAGGAAACATTCAACTAAGGTAACATCTCTGCTGAGATTTAGAAACTCGTCTGTAATTCAACTAAGGTAACATCTCTGCTGAGATTTAGTAACTCTTCCATAATTCAACTGAGGAAACATCTCTGTCAAGATTTAGGAACTCGTCCGTAATTCAATTGAGGTAACATCTCTGCTGAGATTTAGGAACTCGTCCGTAATTCAACTGAGGAATATCTCTGCTGAGATTTAGGAACTCGTCTGTAATTCAACCGAGGTAACATCTCTACTGAGATTTAGGAACTCGTCTGTAATTCAACTGAGGAAACATCTCTGCTGAGATTTAGGAACTCGTCCGTAATTCAACTGAGGAAACATCTCTGTTGAGATTTAGGAACTCGTCCGTAATTCAACTGAGGAAACATCTCTGTCAAGATTTAGGAACTCGTCCGTAATTCAACTGAGGAAACATCTCTGCTGAGATTTAGTAACTCATCCGTAATTCAACTGAGGAAACATCTCTGTCAAGATTTAGGAACTCATCCGTAATTCAACTGAGGAAACATCTCTGCTGAGATTTAGGAACTCGTCCGTAATTCAACTGAGGAAACATATATGTCAAGATTTAGGAACTCGTCGGTAATTCAACCGAGGAAACATATCTGTCAAGATTTAGGAACTCGTCCGTTATTCAACTGAGGAAATATCTCTATCAAGATTTAGGAACTCGTCCGTAATTCAATTGAGGAAACATCTCTGCTGAGATTTAGGAACTCGTCCGTAATTCAACTGAGGAAACATCTCTGTCAAGATTGAGGAACTCGTCTGTAATTAAACTGAGGTAACATCTCTTCTGAGATTTAGGAACTCGTCCGTAATTCAACTGAGGAAACATCTCTGTTGAGTTTTAGGAACTCGTTCGTAATTCAACTGAGGAAACATCTCTGTCAAGATTTAGGAACTTGCCCGTAATTAAAATGAGGAAACATCACTGCTGAGATTTAGGAACTCAACCGTAATTCAACTTAGGTAACATCTCTGCTGAGATTTAGGAAATCGTCCATAATTCAACTAAGGTAACATCTCTGCTGAGATTTATAAACTCGTTTGTAATTCAACTAAGGTAACATCTCTTCTGAGATTTAGAAACTCGTCCATAATTCAACTAAGGAAATATCTCTGTCAAGATTTAGGAACTCGTCCGTAATTCAATTGAGGTAACATCTCTGCTGAGATTTAGGAACTCGTCCGTAATTCAACTGAGGAACATCTCTGCTGAGATTTAGGAACTCGTCTGTAATTCAACTGAGGAAACATCTCTTTCAAGATTTAGGAACTCGTCCGTAATTCAACTGAGGTAACATCTCTGCTGAAATTTAGGAACTCGTCCGTAATTCAACTGAGGAAACATCTCTGCTGAGATTTAGGAACTCTTCCGTAATTCAATTGAGGAAACATCTCTGTCAAGATTTAGGAACTTGCCCGTAATTCAACTGAGGAAACATCTCTGCTGAGATTTAGTAACTCGTCCGTAATTCAACTGAGGAAACATCTCTGTCAAGATTTAGGAACTCGTCCGTAATTCAACTAAGGAAACATCTCTGCTGAGATTTAGGAACTCGTCTGTAATTCAACTGAGGAAACATCTTTGTCAAGATTTAGGAACTCGTCCGTAATTCAACTGAGGTAACATCTCTACTGAGATTTAGGAACTCGTCTATAATTCAACTGAGGAAACATCTCTGCTGAGATTTAGGAACTCGTCCGTAATTCAACTGAGGAAACATCTCTGTCAAGATTTAGGAACTTACCCGTAATTCAACTGAGGAAACATCTCTGCTGAGATTTAGGAACTCGTCTGTAATTCAACTGAGGTAACATCTCTGCTGAGATTTAGGAACTCGTCCGTAATTCAACTGAGGAAACATCTCTGCTGAGATTTAGTAACTCGTCCATAATTCAACTGAGGAAACATCTCTGTCAAGATTTACGAACTCGTCCGTAATTCAACTGAGGAAACATCTCTGCTGAGATTTAGGAACTCGTCCGTAATTCAACTGAGGAAACATCTCTGTCAAGATTTAGGAACTCATCCGTAATTCAACCGAGGTAACATCTCTACTGAGATTTAGGAACTCGTCTGTAATTAAACTGAGGAAACATCTCTGCTGAGATTTAGGAACTCGTCCGTAATTCAATTGAGGAAACATCTCTGTTGAGAGTTAGGAACTCGTCTGTAATTCAATTAAAGAAACATCTTTGTCAAGATTTAGGAACTTGCCCGTAATACAACCGAGGAAACATCTCTGCTTAGATTTAGTAACTCGTCCGTAATTCAACTGAGGAAATATCTCTGTCAAGATTTAGGAACTCGTCCGTAATTCAACTGAGGAAACATCTCTGCTGAGATTTAGGAACTCGTCCGTAATTACACTGAGGAAACATCTCTGTCGAGATTTAGGAACTCGTCCGTAATTCAACTGAGGTAACATCTCTACTGAGATTTAGGAACACGTCTGTAATTCAACTGAGGTAACATCTCTGCTGAGATTTAGGAACTTGTTCGTAATTCAACTGAGGAAACATCTCTGTTGAGATTTAGTAACTCGTCCGTAATTCAACTGAGTAAACATCTCTGTTAAGATTTAGGAACTCGTCCGTAATTCAACTGAGGAAAAATCTCTGCTGAGATTTAGTAACTCGTCCATAATTCAACTGAGGAAACATCTCTATCAAGATTTAGGAACTCGTCCGTAATTCAACTGAGGAAACATCTATGATGAGATTTAGGAACTCGTCTGTAATTCAACTGAGGAAACATCTCTGTCAAGATTTAGGAACTCGTCCGTAATTCAACCGAGGTAACATCTCTACTGAGATTTAGGAACTCGTCCGTTATTCAACTGAGGAAACATCTCTGTCAAGATTTAGGAACTCGTCCATAATTCAACTGAAGAAACATCTCTGCTGAGATTTAGGAAATCGTCCGTAATTCAACTGAGGAAACATCTCTTCCAGGATTTAGGAACTCGTCTGTAATTAAACAGAGGTAACATCTCTTCTGAGATTTAGGAACTCGTCCGTAATTCAACTAAGGAAACATCTCTGCATAGTTTTAGGAACTCGTTCGTAATTCAACTGAGGAAACATCTCTGTCAAGATTTAGGAACTCGTCTGTAATTCAACTGAGGAAACATCACTGCTGAGATTTAGGAACTCGTCCGTAATTCAACTGAGGAAACATTCAACTAAGGTAACATCTCTGCTGAGATTTAGAAACTCGTCTGTAATTCAACTAAGGTAACATCTCTGCTGAGATTTAGTAAATCTTCCATAATTCAACTGAGGAAACATCTCTGTCAAGATTTAGGAACTCGTCCGTAATTCAATTGAGGTAACATCTCTGCTGAGATTTAGGAACTCGTCCGTAATTCAACTGAGGAATATCTCTGCTGAGATTTAGGAACTTGTCTATAATTCAACCGAGGTAACATCTCTACTGAGATTTAGGAACTCGTATGTAATTCAATTGAGGAAACATCTCTGCTGAGATTTAGGAACTCGTCCGTAATTCAACTGAGGAAACATCTATGTTGAGATTTAGGAACTCGTTCGTAATTCAACTGAGGAAACATCTCTGTCAAGATTTAGGAACTCGTCCGTAATTCAACTGAGGAAACATCTCTGCTGAGATTTAGTAACTCGTCCGTAATTCAACTGAGGAAACATCTCTGTCAAGATTTAGGAACTCATCCGTAATTCAACTGAGGAAACATCTCTGCTGAGATTTAGGAACTCGTCCGTAATTCAACTGAGGAAACATCTCTATCAAGATTTAGGAACTCGTCCGTAATTAAACTGAGGTAACATCTCTACTGAGATTTAGGAACTCGTCTGTAATTCAACCGAGGTAACATCTCTACTGAGATTTAGGAACTCGTCTGTTATTCAACTGAGGAAACATCTCTGTCAAGATTTAGGAACTCGTCCATAATTCAACTGAGGAAACATCTCTGCTGAGATTTAGGAACTCGTCCGTAATTCAACTAAGGAAACATCTCTGCTGAGTTTTAGGAACTCGTTCGTAATTCAACTGAGGAAACATCTCTGTCAACATTTAGGAACTCGTCTGTAATTCAACTAAGGAAACATCACTGCTGAGATTTAGGAACTCGTCCGTAATTCAACTGAGGAAACATTCAACTAAGGTAACATCTCTGCTGAGATTTAGAAACTCGTCTGTAATTCAACTAAGGTAACATCTCTGCTGAGATTTAGTAACTCTTCCATAATTCAACTGAGGAAACATCTCTGTCAAGATTTAGGAACTCGTCCGTAATTCAATTGAGGTAACATCTCTGCTGAGATTTAGGAACTCGTCCGTAATTCAACTGAGGAATATCTCTGCTGAGATTTAGGAACTCGTCTGTAATTCAACCGAGGTAACATCTCTACTGAGATTTAGGAACTCGTCTGTAATTCAACTGAGGAAACATCTCTGCTGAGATTTAGGAACTCGTCCGTAATTCAACTGAGGAAACATCTCTGTTGAGATTTAGGAACTCGTCCGTAATTCAACTGAGGAAACATCTCTGTCAAGATTTAGGAACTCGTCCGTAATTCAACTGAGGAAACATCTCTGCTGAGATTTAGTAACTCATCCGTAATTCAACTGAGGAAACATCTCTGTCAAGATTTAGGAACTCATCCGTAATTCAACTGAGGAAACATCTCTGCTGAGATTTAGGAACTCGTCCGTAATTCAACTGAGGAAACATATATGTCAAGATTTAGGAACTCGTCCGTAATTCAACCGAGGAAACATATCTGTCAAGATTTAGGAACTCGTCCGTTATTCAACTGAGGAAATATCTCTATCAAGATTTAGGAACTCGTCCGTAATTCAATTGAGGAAACATCTCTGCTGAGATTTAGGAACTCGTCCGTAATTCAACTGAGGAAACATCTCTGTCAAGATTGAGGAACTCGTCTGTAATTAAACTGAGGTAACATCTCTTCTGAGATTTAGGAACTCGTCCGTAATTCAACTGAGGAAACATCTCTGTTGAGTTTTAGGAACTCGTTCGTAATTCAACTGAGGAAACATCTCTGTCAAGATTTAGGAACTTGCCCGTAATTAAAATGAGGAAACATCACTGCTGAGATTTAGGAACTCAACCGTAATTCAACTTAGGTAACATCTCTGCTGAGATTTAGGAAATCGTCCATAATTCAACTAAGGTAACATCTCTGCTGAGATTTATAAACTCGTTTGTAATTCAACTAAGGTAACATCTCTTCTGAGATTTAGAAACTCGTCCATAATTCAACTAAGGAAATATCTCTGTCAAGATTTAGGAACTCGTCCGTAATTCAATTGAGGTAACATCTCTGCTGAGATTTAGGAACTCGTCCGTAATTCAACTGAGGAACATCTCTGCTGAGATTTAGGAACTCGTCTGTAATTCAACTGAGGAAACATCTCTTTCAAGATTTAGGAACTCGTCCGTAATTCAACTGAGGTAACATCTCTGCTGAAATTTAGGAACTCGTCCGTAATTCAACTGAGGAAACATCTCTGCTGAGATTTAGGAACTCTTCCGTAATTCAATTGAGGAAACATCTCTGTCAAGATTTAGGAACTTGCCCGTAATTCAACTGAGGAAACATCTCTGCTGAGATTTAGTAACTCGTCCGTAATTCAACTGAGGAAACATCTCTGTCAAGATTTAGGAACTCGTCCGTAATTCAACTAAGGAAACATCTCTGCTGAGATTTAGGAACTCGTCCGTAATTCAACTGAGGAAACATCTTTGTCAAGATTTAGGAACTCGTCCGTAATTCAACTGAGGTAACATCTCTACTGAGATTTAGGAACTCGTCTATAATTCAACTGAGGAAACATCTCTGCTGAGATTTAGGAACTCGTCCGTAATTCAACTGAGGAAACATCTCTGTCAAGATTTAGGAACTTACCCGTAATTCAACTGAGGAAACATCTCTGCTGAGATTTAGGAACTCGTCTGTAATTCAACTGAGGTAACATCTCTGCTGAGATTTAGGAACTCGTCCGTAATTCAACTGAGGAAACATCTCTGCTGAGATTTAGTAACTCGTCCATAATTCAACTGAGGAAACATCTCTGTCAAGATTTAGGAACTCGTCCGTAATTCAACTGAGGAAACATCTCTGCTGAGATTTAGGAACTCGTCCGTAATTCAACTGAGGAAACATCTCTGTCAAGATTTAGGAACTCATCCGTAATTCAACCGAGGTAACATCTCTACTGAGATTTAGGAACTCGTCTGTAATTAAACTGAGGAAACATCTCTGCTGAGATTTAGGAACTCGTCCGTAATTCAATTGAGGAAACATCTCTGTTGAGAGTTAGGAACTCGTCCGTAATTCAATTAAAGAAACATCTTTGTCAAGATTTAGGAACTTGCCCGTAATACAACCGAGGAAACATCTCTGCTTAGATTTAGTAACTCGTCCGTAATTCAACTGAGGAAATATCTCTGTCAAGATTTAGGAACTCGTCCGTAATTCAACTGAGGAAACATCTCTGCTGAGATTTAGGAACTCGTCCGTAATTACACTGAGGAAACATCTCTGTCGAGATTTAGGAACTCGTCCGTAATTCAACTGAGGTAACATCTCTACTGAGATTTAGGAACACGTCTGTAATTCAACTGAGGTAACATCTCTGCTGAGATTTAGGAACTTGTTCGTAATTCAACTGAGGAAACATCTCTGTTGAGATTTAGTAACTCGTCCGTAATTCAACTGAGTAAACATCTCTGTTAAGATTTAGGAACTCGTCCGTAATTCAACTGAGGAAAAATCTCTGCTGAGATTTAGTAACTCGTCCATAATTCAACTGAGGAAACATCTCTATCAAGATTTAGGAACTCGTCCGTAATTCAACTGAGGAAACATCTATGATGAGATTTAGGAACTCGTCTGTAATTCAACTGAGGAAACATCTCTGTCAAGATTTAGGAACTCGTCCGTAATTCAACCGAGGTAACATCTCTACTGAGATTTAGGAACTCGTCCGTTATTCAACTGAGGAAACATCTCTGTCAAGATTTAGGAACTCGTCCATAATTCAACTGAAGAAACATCTCTGCTGAGATTTAGGAAATCGTCCGTAATTCAACTGAGGAAACATCTCTTCCAGGATTTAGGAACTCGTCTGTAATTAAACAGAGGTAACATCTCTTCTGAGATTTAGGAACTCGTCCGTAATTCAACTAAGGAAACATCTCTGCATAGTTTTCGGAACTCGTTCGTAATTCAACTGAGGAAACATCTCTGTCAAGATTTAGGAACTCGTCTGTAATTCAACTGAGGAAACATCACTGCTGAGATTTAGGAACTCGTCCGTAATTCAACTGAGGAAACATTCAACTAAGGTAACATCTCTGCTGAGATTTAGAAACTCGTCTGTAATTCAACTAAGGTAACATCTCTGCTGAGATTTAGTAAATCTTCCATAATTCAACTGAGGAAACATCTCTGTCAAGATTTAGGAACTCGTCCGTAATTCAATTGAGGTAACATCTCTGCTGAGATTTAGGAACTCGTCCGTAATTCAACTGAGGAATATCTCTGCTGAGATTTAGGAACTTGTCTATAATTCAACCGAGGTAACATCTCTACTGAGATTTAGGAACTCGTCTGTAATTCAACTGAGGAAACATCTCTGCTGAGATTTAGGAACTCGTCCGTAATTCAACTGAGGAAACATCTCTGTTGAGATTTAGGAACTCGTTCGTAATTCAACTGAGGAAACATCTCTGTCAAGATTTAGGAACTCGTCCGTAATTCAACTGAGGAAACATCTCTGCTGAGATTTAGTAACTCGTCCGTAATTCAACTGAGGAAACATCTCTGTCAAGATTTAGGAACTCATCCGTAATTCAACTGAGTAAACATCTCTGCTGAGATTTAGGAACTCGTCCGTAATTCAACTGAGGAAACATCTCTATCAAGATTTAGGAACTCGTCCGTAATTAAACTGAGGTAACATCTCTACTGAGATTTAGGAACTCGTCTGTAATTCAACTGAGGTAACATCTCTGCTGAGATTTAGGAACTCGTCCGTAATTCAACTGAGGAAACATCTCTGCCAGGATTTAGGAACTCGTCTGTAATTAAACAGAGGTAACATCTCTTCTGAGATTTAGGAACTCGTCTGTAATTCAACTAAGGAAACATCTCTGCTGAGTTTTAGGAACTCGTTCGTAATTCAACTGAGGAAACATCTCTGTCAAGATTTAGGAACTCATCTGTAATTCAACTGAGGAAACATCACTGCTGAGATTTAGGAACTCGTCCGTAATTTAACTGAGGAAACATTCAACTAAGGTAACATCTCTGCTGAGATTTAGAAACTCGTCTGTAATTCAACTAAGGTAACATCTCTGCTGAGACTTAGTAACTCTTCCATAATTCAACTGAGGAAACATCTCTGTGAAGATTTAGGAACTCGTCCGTAATTCAATTGAGGTAACATCTCTGCTGAGATTTAGGAACTCGTCCGTAATTCAACTGAGGAATATCTCTGCTGAGATTTAGGAACTCGTCTGTAATTCAACCGAGGTAACATCTCTACTGAGATTTAGGAACTCGTCTGTAATTCAACTGAGGAAACATCTCTGCTGAGATTTAGGAACTCGTCCGTAATTCAACTGAGGAAACATCTCTGTTGAGATTTAGGAACTCGTCCGTAATTCAACTGAGGAAACATCTCTGTCAAGATTTAGGAACTCGTCCGTAATTCAACTGAGGAAACATCTCTGCTGAGATTTAGTAACTTGTCCGTAATTCAACTGAGGAAACATCTCTGTCAAGATTTAGGAACTCATCCGTAATTCAACTGAGGAAACATCTCTGCTGAGATTTAGGAACTCGTCCGTAATTCAACTGAGGAAACATCTCTGTCAAGATTTAGGAACTCATCTGTAATTAAACTGAGGTAACATCTCTACTGAGATTTAGGAACTCGTCTGTAATTCAACTGAGGTAACATCTCTGCTGAGATTTAGGAACTCGTTCGTAATTCAACTGAGGAAACATCTCTGCTGAGATTTAGTAACTCGTCCGTAATTCAACTGAGGAAACATCTCTGTTAAGATTTAGGAACTCATCCGTAATTCAACTGAGGAAACATCTCTGCTGAGATTTAGTAACTCGTCCATAATTCAACTGAGGAAACATCTCTGTCAAGATTTAGGAACTCGTCCGTAATTCAATTGAGGAAACATCTCTGCTGAGATTTAGGAACTCGTCCGTAATTCAACTGAGGAAACATCTCTGTCAAGATTTAGGAACTCGTCCATAATTCAACCGAGGTAACATCTCTACTGAGATTTAGGAACTCGTCCGTTATTCAACTGAGGAAACATCTCTGTCAAGATTTAGGAACTCGTCCGTAATTCAACTGAGGAAACATCTCTGCTGAGATTTAGGAACTCGTCTGTAATTCAACTGAGGTAACATCTCTGCTGAGATTTAGGAACTCGTCCGTAATTCAACTGAGGAAACATCTCTGCTGAGATTTAGTAACTCGTCCATAATTCAACTGAGGAAACATCTCTGTCAAGATTTAGGAACTCGTCCGTAATTCAACTGAGGAAACATCTCTGTTGAGATTTAAGAACTCGTCCGTAATTCAGCTGAGGAAACATCTCTGTCATGATTTAGGAACTCGTCTGTTATTCAACTGAGGAAACATCTCTGTCAAGATTTAGGAACTCGTCCATAATTCAACTGAGGAAACATCTCTGCTGAGATTTAGGAAATCGTCCGTAATTCAACTGAGGAAACATCTCTGCTAGGATTTAGGAACTCGTCTGTAATTAAACAGAGGTAACATCTCTTCTGAGATTTAGGAACTCGTCCGTAATTCTACTAAGGAAACATCTCTGCTGAGTTTTAGGAACTCGTTCGTAATTCAACTGAGGAAACATCTCTGTCAACATTTAGGAACTCGTCTGTAATTCAACTAAGGAAACATCACTGCTGAGATTTAGGAACTCGTCCGTAATTCAACTGAGGAAACATTCAACTAAGGTAACATCTCTGCTGAGATTTAGAAACTCGTCTGTAATTCAACTAAGGTAACATCTCTGCTGAGATTTAGTAACTCTTCCATAATTCAACTGAGGAAACATCTCTGTCAAGATTTAGGAACTCGTCCGTAATTCAATTGAGGTAACATCTCTGCTGAGATTTAGGAACTCGTCCGTAATTCAACTGAGGAATATCTCTGCTGAGATTTAGGAACTCGTCTGTAATTCAACCGAGGTAACATCTCTACTGAGATTTAGGAACTCGTCTGTAATTCAACTGAGGAAACATCTCTGCTGAGATTTAGGAACTCGTCCGTAATTCAACTGAGGAAACATCTCTGTTGAGATTTAGGAACTCGTCCGTAATTCAACTGAGGAAACATCTCTGTCAAGATTTAGGAACTCGTCCGTAATTCAACTGAGGAAACATCTCTGCTGAGATTTAGTAACTCATCCGTAATTCAACTGAGGAAACATCTCTGTCAAGATTTAGGAACTCATCCGTAATTCAACTGAGGAAACATCTCTGCTGAGATTTAGGAACTCGTCCGTAATTCAACTGAGGAAACATATATGTCAAGATTTAGGAACTCGTCCGTAATTCAACCGAGGAAACATATCTGTCAAGATTTAGGAACTCGTCCGTTATTCAACTGAGGAAATATCTCTATCAAGATTTAGGAACTCGTCCGTAATTCAATTGAGGAAACATCTCTGCTGAGATTAAGGAACTCGTCCGTAATTCAACTGAGGAAACATCTCTGTCAAGATTTAGGAACTCGTCTGTAATTAAACTGAGGTAACATCTCTTCTGAGATTTAGGAACTCGTCCGTAATTCAACTGAGGAAACATCTCTGTTGAGTTTTAGGAACTCGTTCGTAATTCAACTGAGGAAACATCTCTGTCAAGATTTAGGAACTTGCCCGTAATTCAAATGAGGAAACATCACTGCTGAGATTTAGGAACTCAACCGTAATTCAACTTAGGTAACATCTCTGCTGAGATTTAGGAAATCGTCCATAATTCAACTAAGGTAACATCTCTGCTGAGATTTATAAACTCGTCTGTAATTCAACTAAGGTAACATCTCTTCTGAGATTTAGAAACTCGTCCATAATTCAACTAAGGAAATATCTCTGTCAAGATTTAGGAACTCGTCCGTAATTCAATTGAGGTAACATCTCTGCTGAGATTAAGGAACTCGTCCGTAATTCAACTGAGGAACAACTCTGCTGAGATTTAGGAACTCGTCTGTAATTCAACTGAGGAAACATCTCTTTCAAGATTTAGGAACTCGTCCGTAATTCAACTGAGGTAACATCTCTGCTGAAATTTAGGAACTCGTCTGTAATTCAACTGAGGAAACATCTCTGCTGAGATTTAGGAACTCTTCCGTAATTCAATTGAGGAAACATCTCTGTCAAGATTTAGGAACTTGACCGTAATTCAACTGAGGAAACATCTCTGCTGAGATTTAGTAACTCGTCCGTAATTCAACTGAGGAAACATCTCTGTCAAGATTTAGGAACTCGTCCGTAATTCAACTAAGGAAACATCTCTGCTGAGATTTAGGAACTCGTCCGTAATTCAACTGAGGAAACATCTTTGTCAAGATTTAGGAACTCGTCCGTAATTCAACTGAGGTAACATCTCTATTGAGATTTAGGAACTCGTCTATAATTCAACTGAGGAAACATCTCTGCTGAGATTTAGGAACTCGTCCGTAATTCAACTGAGGAAACATCTCTGTCAAGATTTAGGAACTTACCCGTAATTCAACTGAGGAAACATCTCTGCTGAGATTTAGGAACTCGTCTGTAATTCAACTGAGGTAACATCTCTGCTCAGATTTAGGAACTCGTCCGTAATTCAACTGAGGAAACATCTCTGCTGAGATTTAGTAACTCGTCCATAATTCAACTCAGGAAACATCTCTGTCAAGATTTAGGAACTCGTCCGTAATTCAACTGAGGAAACATCTCTGCTGAGATTTAGGAACTCGTCCGTAATTCAACTGAGGAAACATCTCTGTCAAGATTTAGGAACTCATCCGTAATTCAACCGAGGTAACATCTCTACTGAGATTTAGGAACTCGTCTGTAATTAAACTGAGGAAACATCTCTGCTGAGATTTAGGAACTCGTCCGTAATTCAATTGAGGAAACATCTCTGTTGAGAGTTAGGAACTCGTCCGTAATTCAATTAAAGAAACATCTTTGTCAAGATTTAGGAACTTTCCCGTAATACAACCGAGGAAACATCTCTGCTTAGATTTAGTAACTCGTCCGTAATTCAACTGAGGAAATATATCTGTCAAGATTTAGGAACTCGTCCGTAATTTAACTGAGGAAACATCTCTGCTGAGATTTAGGAACTCGTCCGTAATTACACTGAGGAAACATCTCTGTCGAGATTTAGGAACTCGTCCGTAATTCAACTAAGGTAACATCTCTACTGAGATTTAGGAACACGTCTGTAATTCAACTGAGGTATCATCTCTGCTGAGATTTAGGAACTTGTTCGTAATTCAACTGAGGAAACATCTCTGTTGATATTTAGTAACTCGTCCGTAATTCAACTGAGTAAACATCTCTGTTAAGATTTAGGAACTCGTCCGTAATTCAACTGAGGAAACATCTCTGCTGAGATTTAGTAACTCGTCCATAATTCAACTGAGGAAACATCTCTATCAAGATTTAGGAACTCGTCCGTAATTCAACTGAGGAAACATCTATGCTGAGATTTAGGAACTCGTCTGTAATTCAACTGAGGAAACATCTCTGTCAAGATTTAGGAACTCGTCCGTAATTCAACCGAGGTAACATCTCTACTGAGATTTAGGAACTCGTCCGTTATTCAACTGAGGAAACATCTCTGTCAAGATTTAGGAACTCGTCCATAATTCAACTGAGGAAACATCTCTGCTGAGATTTAGGAAATCGTCCGTAATTCAACTGAGGAAACATCTCTTCCAGGATTTAGGAACTCGTCTGTAATTAAACAGAGGTAACATCTCTTCTGAGATTTAGGAACTCGTCCGTAATTCAACTAAGGAAACATCTCTGCTGAGTTTTAGGAACTCGTTCGTAATTCAACTGAGGAAACATCTCTGTCAAGATTTAGGAACTCGTCTGTAATTCAACTGAGGAAACATCACTGCTGAGATTTAGGAACTCGTCCGTAATTCAACTGAGGAAACATTCAACTAAGGTAACATCTCTGCTGAGATTTAGAAACTCGTCTGTAATTCAACTAAGGTAACATCTCTGCTGAGATTTAGTGAATCTTCCATAATTCAACTGAGGAAACATCTCTGTCAAGATTTAGGAACTCGTCCGTAATTCAACTGAGGAAACATCTCTGTTGAGATTTAGGAACTCGTCCGTAATTCAATTGAGGAAACATCTCTGTCAAGATTTAGGAACTTGCCCGTAATACAACTGAGGAAACATCTCTGCTGCGATTTAGTAACTCGTCCGTAATTCAACTGAGGAAATATCTCTGTCAAGATTTAGGAACTCGTCCGTTATTCAACTGAGGAAACATCTCTTCTGAGATTTAGGAACTCGTCCGTAATTCAACTGAGGAAACATCTCTGTCAAGATTTAGGAACTCGTCCGTAATTCAACTGAGGAAACATCTCTGCTGAGATTTAGTAACTCGTCCGTAATTCAACTGAGGAAACATCTCTGTCAAGATTTAGGAACTCATCCGTAATTCAACTGAGGAAACATCTCTGCTGAGATTTAGGAACTCGTCCGTAATTCAACTGAGGAAACATCTCTATCAAGATTTAGGAACTCGTCCGTAATTAAACTGAGGTAACATCTCTACTGAGATTTAGGAACTCGTCTGTAATTCAACTGAGGTAACATCTCTGCTGAGATTTAGGAACTCGTCCGTAATTCAACTGAGGAAACATCTCTGCCAGGATTTAGGAACTCGTCTGTAATTAAACAGAGGTAACATCTCTTCTGAGATTTAGGAACTCGTCCGTAATTCAACTAAGGAAACATCTCTGCTGAGTTTTAGGAACTCGTTCGTAATTCAACTGAGGAAACATCTCTGTCAAGATTTAGGAACTCATATGTAATTCAACTGAGGAAACATCACTGCTGAGATTTAGGAACTCGTCCGTAATTCAACTGAGGAAACATTCAACTAAGGTAACATCTCTGCTGAGATTTAGAAACTCGTCTGAAATTCAACTAAGGTAACATCTCTGCTGAGACTTAGTAACTCTTCCATAATTCAACTGAGGAAACATCTCTGTCAAGATTTAGGAACTCGTCCGTAATTCAATTGAGGTAACATCTCTGCTGAGATTTAGGAACTCGTCCGTAATTCAACTGAGGAATATCTCTGCTGAGATTTAGGAACTCGTCTGTAATTCAACCGAGGTAACATCTCTACTGAGATTTAGGAACTCGTCTGTAATTCAACTGAGGAAACATCTCTGCTGAGATTTAGGAACTCGTCCGTAATTCAACTGAGGAAACATCTCTGTTGAGATTTAGGAACTCGTCCGTAATTCAACTGAGGAAACATCTCTGTCAAGATTTAGGAACTCGTCCGTAATTCAACTGAGGAAACATCTCTGCTGAGATTTAGTAACTTGTCCGTAATTCAACTGAGGAAACATCTCTGTCAAGATTTAGGAACTCATCCGTAATTCAACTGAGGAAACATCTCTGCTGAGATTTAGGAACTCGTCCGTAATTCAACTGAGGAAACATCTCTGTCAAGATTTAGGAACTCATCTGTAATTAAACTAAGGTAACATCTCTGCTGAGATTTAGAAACTCGTCTGTAATTCAACTAAGGTAACATCTCTGCTGAGACTTAGTAACTCTTCCATAATTCAACTGAGGAAACATCTCTGTCAAGATTTAGGAACTCGTCCGTAATTCAATTGAGGTAACATCTCTGCTGAGATTTAGGAACTCGTCCGTAATTCAACTGAGGAATATCTCTGCTGAGATTTAGGAACTCGTCTGTAATTCAACCGAGGTAACATCTCTACTGAGATTTAGGAACTCGTCTGTAATTCAACTGAGGAAACATCTCTGCTGAGATTTAGGAACTCGTCCGTAATTCAACTGAGGAAACATCTCTGTTGAGATTTAGGAACTCGTCCGTAATTCAACTGAGGAAACATCTCTGTCAAGATTTAGGAACTCGTCCGTAATTCAACTGAGGAAACATCTCTGCTGAGATTTAGTAACTTGTCCGTAATTCAACTGAGGAAACATCTCTGTCAAGATTTAGGAACTCATCCGTAATTCAACTGAGGAAACATCTCTGCTGAGATTTAGGAACTCGTCCGTAATTCAACTGAGGAAACATCTCTGTCAAGATTTAGGAACTCATCTGTAATTAAACTAAGGTAACATCTCTACTGAGATTTAGGAACTCGTCTGTAATTCAACTGAGGTAACATCTCTGCTGAGATTTAGGAACTCGTTCGTAATTCAACTGAGGAAACATCTCTGCTGAGATTTAGTAACTCGTCCGTAATTCAACTGAGGAAACATCTCTGTTAAGATTTAGGAACTCATCCGTAATTCAACTGAGGAAACATCTCTGCTGAGATTTAGTAACTCGTCCATAATTCAACTGAGGAAACATCTCTGTCAAGATTTAGGAACTCGTCCGTAATTCAATTGAGGAAACATCTCTGCTGAGATTTAGGAACTCGTCCGTAATTCAACTGAGGAAACATCTCTGTCAAGATTTAGGAACTCGTCCATAATTCAACCGAGGTAACATCTCTACTGAGATTTAGGAACTCGTCCTTTATTCAACTGAGGAAACATCTCTGTCAAGATTTAGGAACTCGTCCCTAATTCAACTGAGGAAACATCTCTGCTAAGATTTAGGAACTCGTCTGTAATTCAACTGAAGTAACATCTCTGCTGAGATTTAGGAACTCGTCCGTAATTCAACTGAGGAAACATCTCTGCTGAGATTTAGTAACTCGTCCATAATTCAACTGAGGAAACATCTCTGTCAAGATTTAGGAACTCGTCCGTAATTCAACTGAGGAAACATCTCTGTTGAGATTTAGGAACTCGTCCGTAATTCAGCTGAGGAAACATCTCTGTCATGATTTAGGAACTCGTCCGTAATTCAACCGAGGTAACATCTCTACTGAGATTTAGGAACTCGTCTGTAATTCAATTGAGGAAACATCTCTGTTGAGATTTAGGAACTCGTCCGTAATTCAACTGAGGAAACATCTCTGTTGAGATTTAGGAACTCGTCCGTAATTCAATTGAGGAAACATCTCTGTCAAGATTTAGGAACTTGCCCGTAATACAACTGAGGAAACATCTCTGCTGCGATTTAGTAACTCGTCCGTAATTCAACTGAGGAAATATCTCTGTCAAGATTTAGGAACTCGTCCGTTATTCAACTGAGGAAACATCTCTTCTGAGATTTAGGAACTCGTCCGTAATTCAACTGAGGAAACATCTCTGTCAAGATTTAGGAACTCGTCCGTAATTCAACTGAGGTAACATCTCTATCAAGATTTAGGAACTTGCCCGTAATTCAACTGAGGAAACATCTCTGCTGAGATTTAGTAACTCGTCCGTAATTCAAATGAGGTAACATCTCTGCTGAGATTTAGGAACTCGTCTGTAATTCAACTGAGGAAACATCACTGCTGAGATTTAGGAACTCGTCCGTAATTCAACTGAGGAAACATTCAACTAAGGTAACATCTCTGCTGAGATTTAGAAACTCGTCTGTAATTCAACTAAGGTAACATCTCTGCTGAGATTTAGTAACTCTTCCATAATTCAACTGAGGAAACATCTCTGTCAAGATTTAGGAACTCGTCCGTAATTCAATTGAGGTAACATCTCTGCTGAGATTTAGGAACTCGTCCGTAATTCAACTGAGGAATATCTCTGCTGAGATTTAGGAACTCGTCTGTAATTCAACCGAGGTAACATCTCTACTGAGATTTAGGAACTCGTCTGTAATTCAACTGAGGAAACATCTCTGCTGAGATTTAGGAACTCGTCCGTAATTCAACTGAGCAAACATCTCTGTTGAGATTTAGGAACTCGTCCGTAATTCAACTGAGGAAACATCTCTGTCAAGATTTAGGAACTCGTCCGTAATTCAACTGAGGAAACATCTCTGCTGAGATTTAGTAACTCGTCCGTAATTCAACTGAGGAAACATCTCTGTCAAGATTTCGGAACTCATCCGTAATTGAACTGAGGAAACATCTCTGCTGAGATTTAGGAACTCGTCCGTAATTCAACTGAGGAAACATCTCTGTCAAGATTTAGGAACTCGTCCGTAATTAAACTGAGGTAACATCTCTACTGAGATTTAGGAACTCGTCTGTAATTCAACTGAGGTAACATCTCTGCTGAGATTTAGGAACTCGTCTGTAATTCAACTGAGGAAACATCTCTGCCAGGATTTAGGAACTCGTCTGTAATTAAACAGAGGTAACATCTCTTCTGAGATTTAGGAACTCGTCCGTAATTCAACTAAGGAAACATCTCTGCTGAGTTTTAGGAACTCGTTCGTAATTCAACTGAGGAAACATCTCTGTCAAGATTTAGGAACTCGTCTGTAATTCAACTGAGGAAACATCACTGCTGAGATTTAGGAACTCGTCCGTAATTCAACTGAGGAAACATTCAACTAAGGTAACATCTCTGCTGAGATTTAGAAACTCGTCTGTAATTCAACTAAGGTAACATCTCTGCTGAGATTTAGTAACTCTTCCATAATTCAACTGAGGAAACATCTCTGTCAAGATTTAGGAACTCGTCCGTAATTCAATTGAGGTAATATCTCTGCTGAGATTTAGGAACTCGTCCGTAATTCACCTGAGGAATATCTCTGCTGAGATTTAGGAACTCGTCTGTAATTCAACCGAGGTAACATCTCTACTGAGATTTAGGAACTCGTCTGTAATTCAACTGAGGAAACATCTCTGCTGAGATTTAGGAACTCGTCCGTAATTCAACTGAGGAAACATCTCTGTTGAGATTTAGGAACTCGTCCGTAATTCAACTGAGGAAACATCTCTGTCAAGATTTAGGAACTCGTCCGTAATTCAACTGAGGAAACATCTCTGCTGCGATTTAGTAACTCGTCCGTAATTCAACTGAGGAAATATCTCTGTCAAGATTTAGGAACTCGTCCGTTATTCAACTGAGGAAACATCTCTTCTGAGATTTAGGAACTCGTCCGTAATTCAACTGAGGAAACATCTCTGTCAAGATTTAGGAACTCGTCCGTAATTCAACTGAGGTAACATCTCTATCAAGATTTAGGAACTTGCCCGTAATTCAACTGAGGAAACATCTCTGTCAAGATTTAGGAACTCGTCCGTAATTCAACTGAGGAAACATCTCTGTTGAGATTTAGGAACTCGTCCGTAATTCAGCTGAGGAAACATCTCTGTCATGATTTAGGAACTCGTCCGTAATTCAACCGAGGTAACATCTCTACTGAGATTTAGGAACTCGTCTGTAATTCAATTGAGGAAACATCTCTGTTGAGATTTAGGAACTCGTCCGTAATTCAACTGAGGAAACATCTCTGTTGAGATTTAGGAACTCGTCCGTAATTCAATTGAGGAAACATCTCTGTCAAGATTTAGGAACTTGCCCGTAATACAACTGAGGAAACATCTCTGCTGCGATTTAGTAACTCGTCCGTAATTCAACTGAGGAAATATCTCTGTCAAGATTTAGGAACTCGTCCGTTATTCAACTGAGGAAACATCTCTTCTGAGATTTAGGAACTCGTCCGTAATTCAACTGAGGAAACATCTCTGTCAAGATTTAGGAACTCGTCCGTAATTCAACTGAGGTAACATCTCTATCAAGATTTAGGAACTTGCCCGTAATTCAACTGAGGAAACATCTCTGCTGAGATTTAGTAACTCGTCCGTAATTCAAATGAGGTAACATCTCTGCTGAGATTTAGGAACTCGTCTGTAATTCAACTGAGGAAACATCACTGCTGAGATTTAGGAACTCGTCCGTAATTCAACTGAGGAAACATTCAACTAAGGTAACATCTCTGCTGAGATTTAGAAACTCGTCTGTAATTCAACTAAGGTAACATCTCTGCTGAGATTTAGTAACTCTTCCATAATTCAACTGAGGAAACATCTCTGTCAAGATTTAGGAACTCGTCCGTAATTCAATTGAGGTAACATCTCTGCTGAGATTTAGGAACTCGTCCGTAATTCAACTGAGGAATATCTCTGCTGAGATTTAGGAACTCGTCTGTAATTCAACCGAGGTAACATCTCTACTGAGATTTAGGAACTCGTCTGTAATTCAACTGAGGAAACATCTCTGCTGAGATTTAGGAACTCGTCCGTAATTCAACTGAGGAAACATCTCTGTTGAGATTTAGGAACTCGTCCGTAATTCAACTGAGGAAACATCTCTGTCAAGATTTAGGAACTCGTCCGTAATTCAACTGAGGAAACATCTCTGCTGAGATTTAGTAACTCGTCCGTAATTCAACTGAGGAAACATCTCTGTCAAGATTTCGGAACTCATCCGTAATTGAACTGAGGAAACATCTCTGCTGAGATTTAGGAACTCGTCCGTAATTCAACTGAGGAAACATCTCTGTCAAGATTTAGGAACTCGTCCGTAATTAAACTGAGGTAACATCTCTACTGAGATTTAGGAACTCGTCTGTAATTCAACTGAGGTAACATCTCTGCTGAGATTTAGGAACTCGTCTGTAATTCAACTGAGGAAACATCTCTGCCAGGATTTAGGAACTCGTCTGTAATTAAACAGAGGTAACATCTCTTCTGAGATTTAGGAACTCGTCCGTAATTCAACTAAGGAAACATCTCTGCTGAGTTTTAGGAACTCGTTCGTAATTCAACTGAGGAAACATCTCTGTCAAGATTTAGGAACTCGTCTGTAATTCAACTGAGGAAACATCACTGCTGAGATTTAGGAACTCGTCCGTAATTCAACTGAGGAAACATTCAACTAAGGTAACATCTCTGCTGAGATTTAGAAACTCGTCTGTAATTCAACTAAGGTAACATCTCTGCTGAGATTTAGTAACTCTTCCATAATTCAACTGAGGAAACATCTCTGTCAAGATTTAGGAACTCGTCCGTAATTCAATTGAGGTAATATCTCTGCTGAGATTTAGGAACTCGTCCGTAATTCACCTGAGGAATATCTCTGCTGAGATTTAGGAACTCGTCTGTAATTCAACCGAGGTAACATCTCTACTGAGATTTAGGAACTCGTCTGTAATTCAACTGAGGAAACATCTCTGCTGAGATTTAGGAACTCGTCCGTAATTCAACTGAGGAAACATCTCTGTTGAGATTTAGGAACTCGTCCGTAATTCAACTGAGGAAACATCTCTGTCAAGATTTAGGAACTCGTCTGTAATTCAACTGAGGAAACATCTCTGCTGAGATTTAGTAACTCGTCCGTAATTCAACTGAGGAAACATCTCTGTCAAGATTTCGGAACTCATCCGTAATTCAACTGAGGAAACATCTCTGCTGAGATTTAGGAACTCGTCCGTAATTCAACTGAGGAAACATCTCTGTCAAGATTTAGGAACTCGTCCGTAATTAAACTGAGGTAACATCTCTATTGAGATTTAGGAACTCGTCTGTAATTCAACTGAGGTAACATCTCTGCTAAGATTTAGGAACTCGTTCGTAATTCAACTGAGGAAACATCTCTGCTGAGATTTAGTAACTCGTCCGTAATTCAACTGAGGAAACATCTCTGTTAAGATTTAGGAACTCGTCCGTAATTCAACTGAGGAAACATCTCTGCTGAGATTTAGTAACTCGTCCATAATTCAACTGAGGAAACATCTCTGTCAAGATTTAGGAACTCGTCCGTAATTCAACTGAGGAAACATCTCTGCTGAGATTTAGGAACTCGTCTGTAATTCAACTGAGGAAACATCTCTGTCAAGATTTCGGAACTCATCCGTAATTGAACTGAGGAAACATCTCTGCTGAGATTTAGGAACTCGTCCGTAATTCAACTGAGGAAACATCTCTGTCAAGATTTAGGAACTCGTCCGTAATTAAACTGAGGTAACATCTCTACTGAGATTTAGGAACTCGTCTGTAATTCAACTGAGGTAACATCTCTGCTGAGATTTAGGAACTCGTCTGTAATTCAACTGAGGAAACATCTCTGCCAGGATTTAGGAACTCGTTTGTAATTAAACAGAGGTAACATCTCTTCTGAGACTTAGGAACTCGTCCGTAATTCAACTAAGGAAACATCTCTGCTGAGTTTTAGGAACTCGTTCGTAATTCAACTGAGGAAACATCTCTATCAAGATTTAGGAACTCGTCTGTAATTCAACTGAGGAAACATCACTGCTGAGATTTAGGAACTCGTCCGTAATTCAACTGAGGAAACATTCAACTAAGGTAACATCTCTGCTGAGATTTAGAAACTCGTCTGTAATTCAACTAAGGTAACATCTCTGCTGCGATTTAGTAACTCTTCCATAATTCAACTGAGGAAACATCTCTGTCAAGATTTAGGAACTCGTCCGTAATTCAATTGAGGTAACATCTCTGCTGAGATTTAGGAACTCGTCCGTAATTCACCTGAGGAATATCTCTGCTGAGATTTAGGAACTCGTAATTCAACTGAGGTAACATCTCTACTGAGATTTAGGAACTCGTCTGTAATTCAACTGAGGAAACATCTCTGCTGAGATTTAGGAACTCGTCCGTAATTCAACTGAGGAAACATCTCTGTTGAGATTTAGGAACTCGTCCGTAATTCAACTGAGGAAACATCTCTGTCAAGATTTAGGAACTCGTCCGTAATTCAACTGAGGAAACATCTCTGCTGAGATTTAGTAACTCGTCCGTAATTCAACTGAGGAAACATCTCTGTCAAGATTTAGGAACTCATCCGTAATTCAACTGAGGAAACATCTCTGCTGAGATTTAGGAACTCGTCCGTAATTCAACTGAGGAAACATCTCTGTCAAGATTTAGGAACTCGTCCGTAATTAAACTGAGGTAACATCTCTATTGAGATTTAGGAACTCGTCTGTAATTCAACTGAGGTAACATCTCTGCTAAGATTTAGGAACTCGTTCGTAATTCAACTGAGGAAACATCTCTGCTGAGATTTAGTAACTCGTCCGTAATTCAACTGAGGAAACATCTCTGTTAAGATTTAGGAACTCGTCCGTAATTCAACTGAGGAAACATCTCTGCTGAGATTTAGTAACTCGTCCATAATTCAACTGAGGAAACATCTCTGTCAAGATTTAGGAACTCGTCCGTAATTCAACTGAGGAAACATCTCTGCTGAGATTTAGGAACTCGTCCGTAATTCAACTGAGGAAACATCTCTGTCAAGATTTAGGAACTCGTCCATAATTCAACCGAGGTAACATCTCTACTGAGATTTAGGAACTCGTCCGTTATTCAACTGAGGAAACATCTCTGTCAAGATTTAGGAACTCGTCCGTAATTCAACTGAGGAAACATCTCTGCTGAGATTTAGGAACTCGTCCGTAATTCAACTGAGGAAACATCTCTGTTGAGATTTAGGAACTCGTCCGTAATTCAACTGAGGAAACATCTCTGTCAAGATTTAGGAACTCGTCCGTAATTCAACTGAGGAAACATCTCTGCTGAGATTTAGTAACTCGTCCGTAATTCAACTGAGGAAACATCTCTGTCAAGATTTAGGAACTCATCCGTAATTCAACTGAGGAAACATCTCTGCTGAGATTTAGGAACTCGTCCGTAATTCAACTGAGGAAACATCTCTGTCAAGATTTAGGAACTCGTCCGTAATTAAACTGAGGTAACATCTCTATTGAGATTTAGGAACTCGTCTGTAATTCAACTGAGGTAACATCTCTGCTGAGATTTAGGAACTCGTTCGTAATTCAACTGAGGAAACATCTCTGCTGAGATTTAGTAACTCGTCCGTAATTCAACTGAGGAAACATCTCTGTTAAGATTTAGGAACTCGTCCGTAATTCAACTGAGGAAACATCTCTGCTGAGATTTAGTAACTCGTCCATAATTCAACTGAGGAAACATCTCTGTCAAGATTTAGGAACTCGTCCGTAATTCAACTGAGGAAACATCTCTGCTGAGATTTAGGAACTCGTCCGTAATTCAACTGAGGAAACATCTCTGTCAAGATTTAGGAACTCGTCCATAATTCAACCGAGGTAACATCTCTACTGAGATTTAGGAACTCGTCCGTTATTCAACTGAGGAAACATCTCTGTCAAGATTTAGGAACTCGTCCGTAATTCAACTGAGGAAACATCTCTGCTGAGATTTAGGAACTCGTCTGTAATTCAACTGAGGTAACATCTCTGCTGAGATTTAGGAACTCGTCCGTAATTCAACTGAGGAAACATCTCTGCTGAGATTTAGTAACTCGTCCATAATTCAACTGAGGAAACATCTCTGTCAAGATTTAGGAACTCGTCCGTAATTCAACTGAGGAAACATCTCTGTTGAGATTTAGGAACTCGTCCGTAATTCAGCTGAGGAAACATCTCTGTCAAGATTTAGGAACTCGTCCGTAATTCAACCGAGGTAACATCTCTACTGAGATTTAGGAACTCGTCTGTAATTCAATTGAGGAAACATCTCTGTTGAGATTTAGGAACTCGTCCGTAATTCAACTTAGGAAACATATCTGTTGAGATTTAGGAACTCGTCCGTAATTCAATTGAGGAAACATCTCTGTCAAGATTTAGGAACTTGCCCGTAATACAACTGAGGAAACATCTCTGCTGAGATTTAGTAACTCGTCCGTAATTCAACTGAGGAAATATCTCTGTCAAGATTTAGGAACTCGTCCGTAATTCAACTGAGGAAACATCTCTGCTGAGATTTAGGAACTCGTCCGTAAATCAACTGAGGAAACATCTCTGTCAAGATTTAGGAACTCGTCCGTAATTCAACTGAGGTAACATCTCTATTGAGATTTAGGAACTCGTCTGTAATTCAACTGAGGTAACATCTCTGCTGAGATTTAAGAACTCGTTCGTAATTCAACTGAGGAAACATCTCTGCTGAGATTTAGTAACTCGTCCGTAATTCAACTGAGGAAACATCTCTGTTAAGATTTAGGAACTCGTCCGTAATTCAACTGAGGAAACATCTCTGCTGAGATTTAGTAACTCGTCCATAATTCAACTGAGGAAACATCTCTGTCAAGATTTAGGAACTCGTCCGTAATTCAACTGAGGAAACATCTCTGCTGAGATTTAGGAACTCGTCCGTAATTCAACTGAGGAAACATCTCTGTCAAGATTTAGGAACTCGTCCATAATTCAACCGAGGTAACATCTCTACTGAGATTTAGGAACTCGTCCGTTATTCAACTGAGGAAACATCTCTGTCAAGATTTAGGAACTCGTCCGTAATTCAACTGAGGAAACATCTCTGCTGAGATTTAGGAACTCGTCTGTAATTCAACTGAGGTAACATCTCTGCTGAGATTTAGGAACTCGTCCGTAATTCAACTGAGGAAACATCTCTGCTGAGATTTAGTAACTCGTCCATAATTCAACTGAGGAAACATCTCTGTCAAGATTTAGGAACTCGTCCGTAATTCAACTGAGGAAACATCTCTGTTGAGATTTAGGAACTCGTCCGTAATTCAGCTGAGGAAACATCTCTGTCAAGATTTAGGAACTCGTCCGTAATTCAACCGAGGTAACATCTCTACTGAGATTTAGGAACTCGTCTGTAATTTAATTGAGGAAACATCTCTGTTGAGATTTAGGAACTCGTCCGTAATTCAACTTAGGAAACATCTCTGTTGAGATTTAGGAACTCGTCCGTAATTCAATTGAGGAAACATCTCTGTCAAGATTTAGGAACTTGCCCGTAATACAACTGAGGAAACATCTCTGCTGAGATTTAGTAACTCGTCCGTAATTCAACTGAGGAAATATCTCTGTCAAGATTTCGGAACTCGTCCGTAATTCAACTGAGGAAACATCTCTGCTGAGATTTAGGAACTCGTCCGTAAATCAACTGAGGAAACATCTCTGTCAAGATTTAGGAACTCGTCCGTAATTCAACTGAGGTAACATCTCTGTCAAGATTTAGGAACTTGCCCGTAATTCAACTGAGGAAACATCTCTGCTGAGATTTAGTAACTCGTCCATAATTCAACTGAGGAAACATCTCTGTCAAGATTTAGGAACTCGTCCGTAATTCAACTGAGGAAACATCTCTGCTGAGATTTAGGAACTCGTCCGTAATTCAACTGAGGAAACATCTCTGTCAAGATTTAGGAACTCGTCCATAATTCAACCGAGGTAACATCTCTACTGAGATTTAGGAACTCGTCCGTTATTCAACTGAGGAAACATCTCTGTCAAGATTTAGGAACTCGTCCGTAATTCAACCGAGGTAACATCTCTACTGAGATTTAGGAACTCGTCTGTAATTCAACTGAGGAAACATCTCTGCTGAGATTTAGGAACTCGTCCGTAATTCAACTGAGGAAACATCTCTGTTGAGATTTAGGAACTCATCCGTAATTCAATTGAGGAAACATCTCTGTCAAGATTTAGGAACTTGCCCGTAATACAACTGAGGAAACATCTCTGCTGAGATTTAGTAACTCGTCTGTAATTCAACTGAGGAAATATCTCTGTCAAGATTTAGGAACTCGTCCGTAATTCAATTGAGGAAACATCTCTGCTGAGATTTAGGAACTCGTCCATAATTCAACTGAGGAAACATCTCTGTCAAGATTTAGGAACTCGTCCGTAATTCAACCGAGGTAACATCTCTACTGAGATTTAGGAACTCGTCTGTAATTAAACTGAGGAAACATCTCTGCTGAGATTTAGGAACTCGTCCGTAATTCAACTGAGGAAACATCTCTGTTGAGAGTTAGGAACTCGTCCGTAATTCAATTGAGGAAACATCTCTGTCTAGATTTAGGAACTTGCCCGTAATACAACCGAGGAAACATCTCTGCTGAGATTTAGTAACTCGTCCGTAATTCAACTGAGGAAATATCTCTGTCAAGATTTAGGAACTCGTCCGTAATTCAACTGAGGAAACATCTCTGCTGAGATTTAAGAACTCGTCCGTAATTACACTGAGGAAACATCTCTGTCGAGATTTAGGAACTCGTCCGTAATTCAACTGAGGTAACATCTCTACTGAGATTTAGGAACACGTCTGTAATTCAACTGAGGTAACATCTCTGCTGAGATTTAGGAACTCGTTCGTAATTCAACTGAGGAAACATCTCTGCTGAGATTTAGTAACTCGTCCGTAATTCAACTGAGGAAACATCTCTGATAAGATTTAGGAACTCGTCCGTAATTCAACTGAGGAAACATCTCTGCTGAGATTTAGTAACTCGTCCATAATTCAACTGAGGAAACATCTCTATCAAGATTTAGGAACTCGTCCGTAATTCAACTGAGGAAACATCTCTGCTGAGATTTAGGAACTCGTCCGTAATTCAACTGAGGAAACATCTCTGTCAAGATTTAGGAACTCGTCCGTAATTCAACCGAGGTAACATCTCTACTGAGATTTAGGAACTCGTCCGTTATTCAACGGAGGAAACATCTCTGTCAAGATTTAGGAACTCGTCCATAATTCAACTGAGGAAACATCTCTGCTGAGATTTAGGAAATCGTCTGTAATTCAACTGAGGAAACATCTCTGCCAGGATTTAGGAACTCGTCTGTAATTAAACAGAGGTAACATCTCTTCTGAGATTTAGGAACTCGTCCGTAATTCAACTAAGGAAACATCTCTGCTGAGTTTTAGGAACTCGTTCGTAATTCAACTGAGGAAACATCTCTGTCAAGATTTAGGAACTCGTCTGTAATTCAACTGAGGAAACATCACTGCTGAGATTTAGGAACTCGTCCGTAATTCAACTGAGGAAACATTCAACTAAGGTAACATCTCTGCTGAGATTTAGAAACTCGTCCGTAATTCAACTAAGGTAACATCTCTGCTGAGATTTAGTAACTCTTCCATAATTCAACTGAGGAAACATCTCTATCAAGATTTAGGAACTCGTCCGTAATTCAATTGAGGTAACATCTCTGCTGAGATTTAGGAACTCGTCCGTAATTCAACTGAGGAATATCTCTGCTGAGATTTAGGAACTCGTCTGTAATTCAACCGAGGTAACATCTCTACTGAGATTTAGGAACTCGTCTGTAATTCAACTGAGGAAACATCTCTGATGAGATTTAGGAACTCGTCCGTAATTCAACTGAGGAAACATCTCTGCTGAGATTTAGGAACTCGTCCATAATTCAACTGAGGAAACATCTCTGTCAAGATTTAGGAACTCGTCCGTAATTCAACTGAGGAAACATCTCTGTTGAGATTTAGGAACTCGTCCGTAATTCAGCTGAGGAAACATCTCTGTCAAGATTTAGGAACTCGTCCGTAATTCAACCGAGGTAACATCTCTACTGAGATTTAGGAACTCGTCTGTAATTCAATTGAGGAAACATCTCTGTTGAGATTTAGGAACTCGTCCGTAATTCAACTTAGGAAACATCTCTGTTGAGATTTAGGAACTCGTCCGTAATTCAATTGAGGAAACATCTCTGTCAAGATTTAGGAACTTGCCCGTAATACAACTGAGGAAACATCTCTGCTGAGATTTAGTAACTCGTCCGTAATTCAACTGAGGAAATATCTCTGTCAAGATTTAGGAACTCGTCCGTAATTCAACTGAGGAAACATCTCTGCTGAGATTTAGGAACTCGTCCGTAAATCAACTGAGGAAACATCTCTGTCAAGATTTAGGAACTCGTCCGTAATTCAACTGAGGTAACATCTCTGTCAAGATTTAGGAACTTGCCCGTAATTCAACTGAGGAAACATCTCTGCTGAGATTTAGTAACTCGTCCGTAATTCAAATGAGGTAACATCTCTGCTGAGATTTAGGAACTCGTCCGTAATTCAACTGAGGAAACATCTCTGCTGAGATTTAGTAACTCGTCCATAATTCAACTGAGGAAACATCTCTGTCAAGATTTAGGAACTCGTCCATAATTCAACTGAGGAAACATCTCTGCTGAGATTTAGGAACTCGTCCGTAATTCAACTGAGGAAACATCTCTGTCAAGATTTAGGAACTCGTCCGTAATTCAACCGAGGTAACATCTCTACTGAGATTTAGGAACTCGTCTGTAATTCAACTGAGGAAACATCTCTGCTGAGATTTAGGAACTCGTCCGTAATTCAACTGAGGAAACATCTCTGTTGAGATTTAGGAACTCATCCGTAATTCAATTGAGGAAACATCTCTGTCAAGATTTAGGAACTTGCCCGTAATACAACTGAGGAAACATCTCTGCTGAGATTTAGTAACTCGTCTGTAATTCAACTGAAGAAATATCTCTGTCAAGATTTAGGAACTCGTCCGTAATTCAATTGAGGAAACATCTCTGCTGAGATTTAGGAACTCGTCCGTAATTCAACTGAGGAAACATCTCTGTCAAGATTTAGGAACTCGTCCGTAATTCAACCGAGGTAACATCTCTACTGAGATTTAGGAACTCGTCTGTAATTAAACTGAGGAAACATCTCTGCTGAGATTTAGGAACTCGTCCGTAATTCAACTGAGGAAACATCTCTGTTGAGAGTTAGGAACTCGTCCGTAATTCAATTGAGGAAACATCTCTGTCTAGATTTAGGAACTTGCCCGTAATACAACCGAGGAAACATCTCTGCTGAGATTTAGTAACTCGTCCGTAATTCAATTGAGGAAATATCTCTGTCAAGATTTAGGAACTCGTCCGTAATTCAACTGAGGAAACATCTCTGCTGAGATTTAGTAACTCGTCCATAATTCAACTGAGGAAACATCTCTGTCAAGATTTAGGAACTCGTCCGTAATTCAACTGAGGAAACATCTCTGCTGAGATTTAGGAACTCGTCCGTAATTCAACTGAGGAAACATCTCTGTCAAGATTTAGGAACTCGTCCATAATTCAACCGAGGTAACATCTCTACTGAGATTTAGGAACTCGTCCGTTATTCAACTGAGGAAACATCTCTGTCAAGATTTAGGAACTCGTCCGTAATTCAACTGAGGAAACATCTCTGCTGAGATTTAGGAACTCGTCTGTAATTCACATGAGGTAACATCTCTGCTGAGATTTAGGAACTCGTCCGTAATTCAACTGAGGAAACATCTCTGCTGAGATTTAATAACTCGTCCATAATTCAACTGAGGAAACATCTCTGTCAAGATTTAGGAACTCGTCCGTAATTCAACTGAGGAAACATCTCTGTTGAGATTTAGGAACTCGTCCGTAATTCAGCTGAGGAAACATCTCTGTCAAGATTTAGGAACTCGTCCGTAATTCAACCGAGGTAACATCTCTACTGAGATTTAGGAACTCGTCTGTAATTCAATTGAGGAAACATCTCTGTTGAGATTTAGGAACTCGTCCGTAATTCAACTTAGGAAACATCTCTGTTGAGATTTAGGAACTCGTCCGTAATTCAATTGAGGAAACATCTCTGTCAAGATTTAGGAACTTGCCCGTAATACAACTGAGGAAACATCTCTGCTGAGATTTAGTAACTCGTCCGTAATTCAACTGAGGAAATATCTCTGTCAAGATTTAGGAACTCGTCCGTAATTCAACTGAGGAAACATCTCTGCTGAGATTTAGGAACTCGTCCGTAATTCAACTGAGGAAACATCTCTGTCAAGATTTAGGAACTCGTCCGTAATTCAACCGAGGTAACATCTCTACTGAGATTTAGGAACTCGTCTGTAATTAAACTGAGGAAACATCTCTGCTGAGATTTAGGAACTCGTCCGTAATTCAACTGAGGAAACATCTCTGTTGAGAGTTAGGAACTCGTCCGTAATTCAATTGAGGAAACATCTCTGTCTAGATTTAGGAACTTGCCCGTAATACAACCGAGGAAACATCTCTGCTGAGATTTAGTAACTCGTCCGTAATTCAACTGAGGAAATATCTCTGTTAAGATTTAGGAACTCGTCCGTAATTCAACTGAGGAAACATCTCTGCTGAGATTTAGTAACTCGTCTATAATTCAACTGAGGAAACATCTCTGTCAAGATTTAGGAACTCGTCCGTAATTCAACTGAGGAAACATCTCTGCTGAGATTTAGAAACTCGTCCGTAATTCAACTGAGGAAACATCTCTGTCAAGATTTAGGAACTCGTCCATAATTCAACCGAGGTAACATCTCTACTGAGATTTAGGAACTCGTCCGTTATTCAACTGAGGAAACATCTCTGTCAAGATTTAGGAACTCGTCCGTAATTCAACTGAGGAAACATCTCTGCTGAGATTTAGGAACTCGTCTGTAATTCAACTGAGGTAACATCTCTGCTGAGATTTAGGAACTCGTCCGTAATTCAACTGAGGAAACATCTCTGCTGAGATTTAATAACTCGTCCATAATTCAACTGAGGAAACATCTCTGTCAAGATTTAGGAACTCGTCCGTAATTCAACTGAGGAAACATCTCTGTTGAGATTTAGGAACTCGTCCGTAATTCAGCTGAGGAAACATCTCTGTCAAGATTTAGGAACTCGTCCGTAATTCAACCGAGGTAACATCTCTACTGAGATTTAGGAACTCGTCTGTAATTCAATTGAGGAAACATCTCTGTTGAGATTTAGGAACTCGTCCGTAATTCAACTTAGGAAACATCTCTGTTGAGATTTAGGAACTCGTCCGTAATTCAATTGAGGAAACATCTCTGTCAAGATTTAGGAACTTGCCCGTAATACAACTGAGGAAACATCTCTGCTGAGATTTAGTAACTCGTCCGTAATTCAACTGAGGAAATATCTCTGTCAAGATTTAGGAACTCGTCCGTAATTCAACTGAGGAAACATCTCTGCTGAGATTTAGGAACTCGTCCGTAATTCAACTGAGGAAACATCTCTGTCAAGATTTAGGAACTCGTCCGTAATTCAACCGAGGTAACATCTCTACTGAGATTTAGGAACTCGTCTGTAATTAAACTGAGGAAACATCTCTGCTGAGATTTAGGAACTCGTCCGTAATTCAACTGAGGAAACATCTCTGTTGAGAGTTAGGAACTCGTCCGTAATTCAATTGAGGAAACATCTCTGTCTAGATTTAGGAACTTGCCCGTAATACAACCGAGGAAACATCTCTGCTGAGATTTAGTAACTCGTCCGTAATTCAACTGAGGAAATATCTCTGTTAAGATTTAGGAACTCGTCCGTAATTCAACTGAGGAAACATCTCTGCTGAGATTTAGTAACTCGTCTATAATTCAACTGAGGAAACATCTCTGTCAAGATTTAGGAACTCGTCCGTAATTCAACTGAGGAAACATCTCTGCTGAGATTTAGGAACTCGTCCGTAATTCAACTGAGGAAACATCTCTGTCAAGATTTAGGAACTCGTCCATAATTCAACCGAGGTAACATCTCTACTGAGATTTAGGAACTCGTCCGTTATTCAACTGAGGAAACATCTCTGTCAAGATTTAGGAACTCGTCCGTAATTCAACTGAGGAAACATCTCTGCTGAGATTTAGGAACTCGTCTGTAATTCAACTGAGGTAACATCTCTGCTGAGATTTAGGAACTCGTCCGTAATTCAACTGAGGAAACATCTCTGCTGAGATTTAATAACTCATCCATAATTCAACTGAGGAAACATCTCTGTCAAGATTTAGGAACTCGTCCGTAATTCAACTGAGGAAACATCTCTGTTGAGATTTAGGAACTCGTCCGTAATTCAGCTGAGGAAACATCTCTGTCAAGATTTAGGAACTCGTCCGTAATTCAACCGAGGTAACATCTCTACTGAGATTTAGGAACTCGTCTGTAATTCAATTGAGGAAACATCTCTGTTGAGATTTAGGAACTCGTCCGTAATTCAACTTAGGAAACATCTCTGTTGAGATTTAGGAACTCGTCCGTAATTCAATTGAGGAAACATCTCTGTCAAGATTTAGGAACTTGCCCGTAATACAACTGAGGAAACATCTCTGCTGAGATTTAGTAACTCGTCCGTAATTCAACTGAGGAAATATCTCTGTCAAGATTTAGGAACTCGTCCGTAATTCAACTGAGGAAACATCTCTGCTGAGATTTAGGAACTCGTCCGTAATTCAACTGAGGAAACATCTCTGTAAAGATTTAGGAACTCGTCCGTAATTCAACCGAGGTAACATCTCTACTGAGATTTAGGAACTCGTCTGTAATTAAACTGAGGAAACATCTCTGCTGAGATTTAGGAACTCGTCCGTAATTCAACTGAGGAAACATCTCTGTTGAGAGTTAGGAACTCGTCCGTAATTCAATTGAGGAAACATCTCTGTCTAGATTTAGGAACTTGCCCGTAATACAACCGAGGAAACATCTCTGCTGAGATTTAGTAACTCGTCCGTAATTCAACTGAGGAAATATCTCTGTCAAGATTTAGGAACTCGTCCGTAATTCAACTGAGGAAACATCTCTGCTGAGATTTAGTAACTCGTCCATAATTCAACTGAGGAAACATCTCTGTCAAGATTTAGGAACTCGTCCGTAATTCAACTGAGGAAACATCTCTGCTGAGATTTAGGAACTCGTCCGTAATTCAACTGAGGAAACATCTCTGTCAAGATTTAGGAACTCGTCCATAATTCAACCGAGGTAACATCTCTACTGAGATTTAGGAACTCGTCCGTTATTCAACTGAGGAAACATCTCTGTCAAGATTTAGGAACTCGTCCGTAATTCAACTGAGGAAACATCTCTGCTGAGATTTAGGAACTCGTCTGTAATTCAACTGAGGTAACATCTCTGCTGAGATTTAGGAACTCGTCCGTAATTCAACTGAGGAAACATCTCTGCTGAGATTTAATAACTCGTCCATAATTCAACTGAGGAAACATCTCTGTCAAGATTTAGGAACTCGTCCGTAATTCAACTGAGGAAACATCTCTGTTGAGATTTAGGAACTCGTCCGTAATTCAGCTGAGGAAACATCTCTGTCAAGATTTAGGAACTCGTCCGTAATTCAACCGAGGTAACATCTCTACTGAGATTTAGGAACTCGTCTGTAATTCAATTGAGGAAACATCTCTGTTGAGATTTAGGAACTCGTCCGTAATTCAACTTAGGAAACATCTCTGTTGAGATTTAGGAACTCGTCCGTAATTCAATTGAGGAAACATCTCTGTCAAGATTTAGGAACTTGCCCGTAATACAACTGAGGAAACATCTCTGCTGAGATTTAGTAACTCGTCCGTAATTCAACTGAGGAAATATCTCTGTCAAGATTTAGGAACTCGTCCGTAATTCAACTGAGGAAACATCTCTGCTGAGATTTAGGAACTCGTCCGTAAATCAACTGAGGAAACATCTCTGTCAAGATTTAGGAACTCGTCCGTAATTCAACTGAGGTAACATCTCTGTCAAGATTTAGGAACTTGCCCGTAATTCAACTGAGGAAACATCTCTGCTGAGATTTAGTAACTCGTCCGTAATTCAAATGAGGTAACATCTCTGCTGAGATTTAGGAACTCGTCCGTAATTCAACTGAGGAAACATCTCTGCTGAGATTTAGTAACTCGTCCATAATTCAACTGAGGAAACATCTCTGTCAAGATTTAGGAACTCGTCCGTAATTCAACTGAGGAAACATCTCTGCTGAGATTTAGGAACTCGTCCGTAATTCAACTGAGGAAACATCTCTGTCAAGATTTAGGAACTCGTCCATAATTCAACCGAGGTAACATCTCTACTGAGATTTAGGAACTCGTCTGTAATTCAACTGAGGAAACATCTCTGCTGAGATTTAGGAACTCGTCCATAATTCAACTGAGGAAACATCTCTGTTGAGATTTAGGAACTCATCCGTAATTCAATTGAGGAAACATCTCTGTCAAGATTTAGGAACTTGCCCGTAATACAACTGAGGAAACATCTCTGCTGAGATTTAGTAACTCGTCTGTAATTCAACTGAGGAAATATCTCTGTCAAGATTTAGGAACTCGTCCGTAATTCAATTGAGGAAACATCTCTGCTGAGATTTAGGAACTCGTCCATAATTCAACTGAGGAAACATCTCTGTCAAGATTTAGGAACTCGTCCGTAATTCAACCGAGGTAACATCTCTACTGAGATTTAGGAACTCGTCTGTAATTAAACTGAGGAAACATCTCTGCTGAGATTTAGGAACTCGTCCGTAATTCAACTGAGGAAACATCTCTGTTGAGAGTTAGGAACTCGTCCGTAATTCAATTGAGGAAACATCTCTGTCTAGATTTAGGAACTTGCCCGTAATACAACCGAGGAAACATCTCTGCTGAGATTTAGTAACTCGTCCGTAATTCAACTGAGGAAATATCTCTGTCAAGATTTAGGAACTCGTCCGTAATTCAACTGAGGAAACATCTCTGCTGAGATTTAGGAACTCGTCCGTAATTACACTGAGGAAACATCTCTGTCGAGATTTAGGAACTCGTCCGTAATTCAACTGAGGTAACATCTCTACTGAGATTTAGGAACACGTCTGTAATTCAACTGAGGTAACATCTCTGCTGAGATTTAGGAACTCGTTCGTAATTCAACTGAGGAAACATCTCTGCTGAGATTTAGTAACTCGTCCGTAATTCAACTGAGGAAACATCTCTGATAAGATTTAGGAACTCGTCCGTAATTCAACTGAGGAAACATCTCTGCTGAGATTTAGTAACTCGTCCATAATTCAACTGAGGAAACATCTCTATCAAGATTTAGGAACTCGTCCGTAATTCAACTGAGGAAACATCTCTGCTGAGATTTAGGAACTCGTCCGTAATTCAACTGAGGAAACATCTCTGTCAAGATTTAGGAACTCGTCCGTAATTCAACCGAGGTAACATCTCTACTGAGATTTAGGAACTCGTCTATAATTCAACTGAGGAAACATCTCTGCTGAGATTTAGGAACTCGTCCGTAATTCAACTGAGGAAACATCTCTGTTGAGATTTAGGAACTCATCCGTAATTCAATTCAGGAAACATCTCTGTCAAGATTTAGGAACTTGCCCGTAATACAACTGAGGAAACATCTCTGCTGAGATTTAGTAACTCGTCTGTAATTCAACTGAGGAAATATCTCTGTCAAGATTTAGGAACTCGTCCGTAATTCAATTGAGGAAACATCTCTGCTGAGATTTAGGAACTCGTCCATAATTCAACTGAGGAAACATCTCTGTCAAGATTTAGGAACTCGTCCGTAATTCAACCGAGGTAACATCTCTACTGAGATTTAGGAACTCGTCTGTAATTAAACTGAGGAAACATCTCTGCTGAGATTTAGGAACTCGTCCGTAATTCAACCGAGGAAACATCTCTGTTGAGAGTTAGGAACTCGTCCGTAATTCAATTGAGGAAACATCTCTGTCTAGATTTAGGAACTTGCCCGTAATACAACCGAGGAAACATCTCTGCTGAGATTTAGTAACTCGTCCGTAATTCAACTGAGGAAATATCTCTGTCAAGATTTAGGAACTCGTCCGTAATTCAACTGAGGAAACATCTCTGCTGAGATTTAGGAACTCGTCCGTAATTACACTGAGGAAACATCTCTGTCGAGATTTAGGAACTCGTCCGTAATTCAACTGAGGTAACATCTCTACTGAGATTTAGGAACACGTCTGTAATTCAACTGAGGTAACATCTCTGCTGAGATTTAGGAACTCGTTCGTAATTCAACTGAGGAAACATCTCTGCTGAGATTTAGTAACTCGTCCGTAATTCAACTGAGGAAACATCTCTGATAAGATTTAGGAACTCGTCCGTAATTCAACTGAGGAAACATCTCTGCTGAGATTTAGTAACTCGTCCATAATTCAACTGAGGAAACATCTCTATCAAGATTTAGGAACTCGTCCGTAATTCAACTGAGGAAACATCTCTGCTGAGATTTAGGAACTCGTCCGTAATTCAACTGAGGAAACATCTCTGTCAAGATTTAGGAACTCGTCCGTAATTCAACCGAGGTAACATCTCTACTGAGATTTAGGAACTCGTCCGTTATTCAACTGAGGAAACATCTCTGTCAAGATTTAGGAACTCGTCCATAATTCAACTGAGGAAACATCTCTGCTGAGATTTAGGAAATCGTCTGTAATTTAACTGAGGAAACATCTCTGCCAGGATTTAGGAACTCGTCTGTAATTAAACTGAGGAAACATCTCTGCTGAGATTTAGGAACTCGTCCGTAATTCAACTGAGGAAACATCTCTGTTGAGAGTTAGGAACTCGTCCGTAATTCAATTGAGGAAACATCTCTGTCTAGATTTAGGAACTTGCCCGTAATACAACCGAGGAAACATCTCTGCTGAGATTTAGTAACTCGTCCGTAATTCAACTGAGGAAATATCTCTGTCAAGATTTAGGAACTCGTCCGTAATTCAACTGAGGAAACATCTCTGCTGAGATTTAGGAACTCGTCCGTAATTACACTGAGGAAACATCTCTGTCGAGATTTAGGAACTCGTCCGTAATTCAACTGAGGTAACATCTCTACTGAGATTTAGGAACACGTCTGTAATTCAACTGAGGTAACATCTCTGCTGAGATTTAGGAACTCGTTCGTAATTCAACTGAGGAAACATCTCTGCTGAGATTTAGTAACTCGTCCGTAATTCAACTGAGGAAACATCTCTGATAAGATTTAGGAACTCGTCCGTAATTCAACTGAGGAAACATCTCTGCTGAGATTTAGTAACTCGTCCATAATTCAACTGAGGAAACATCTCTATCAAGATTTAGGAACTCGTCCGTAATTCAACTGAGGAAACATCTCTGCTGAGATTTAGGAACTCGTCCGTAATTCAACTGAGGAAACATCTCTGTCAAGATTTAGGAACTCGTCCGTAATTCAACCGAGGTAACATCTCTACTGAGATTTAGGAACTCGTCTATAATTCAACTGAGGAAACATCTCTGCTGAGATTTAGGAACTCGTCCGTAATTCAACTGAGGAAACATCTCTGTTGAGATTTAGGAACTCATCCGTAATTCAATTCAGGAAACATCTCTGTCAAGATTTAGGAACTTGCCCGTAATACAACTGAGGAAACATCTCTGCTGAGATTTAGTAACTCGTCTGTAATTCAACTGAGGAAATATCTCTGTCAAGATTTAGGAACTCGTCCGTAATTCAATTGAGGAAACATCTCTGCTGAGATTTAGGAACTCGTCCATAATTCAACTGAGGAAACATCTCTGTCAAGATTTAGGAACTCGTCCGTAATTCAACCGAGGTAACATCTCTACTGAGATTTAGGAACTCGTCTGTAATTAAACTGAGGAAACATCTCTGCTGAGATTTAGGAACTCGTCCGTAATTCAACCGAGGAAACATCTCTGTTGAGAGTTAGGAACTCGTCCGTAATTCAATTGAGGAAACATCTCTGTCTAGATTTAGGAACTTGCCCGTAATACAACCGAGGAAACATCTCTGCTGAGATTTAGTAACTCGTCCGTAATTCAACTGAGGAAATATCTCTGTCAAGATTTAGGAACTCGTCCGTAATTCAACTGAGGAAACATCTCTGCTGAGATTTAGGAACTCGTCCGTAATTACACTGAGGAAACATCTCTGTCGAGATTTAGGAACTCGTCCGTAATTCAACTGAGGTAACATCTCTACTGAGATTTAGGAACACGTCTGTAATTCAACTGAGGTAACATCTCTGCTGAGATTTAGGAACTCGTTCGTAATTCAACTGAGGAAACATCTCTGCTGAGATTTAGTAACTCGTCCGTAATTCAACTGAGGAAACATCTCTGATAAGATTTAGGAACTCGTCCGTAATTCAACTGAGGAAACATCTCTGCTGAGATTTAGTAACTCGTCCATAATTCAACTGAGGAAACATCTCTATCAAGATTTAGGAACTCGTCCGTAATTCAACTGAGGAAACATCTCTGCTGAGATTTAGGAACTCGTCCGTAATTCAACTGAGGAAACATCTCTGTCAAGATTTAGGAACTCGTCCGTAATTCAACCGAGGTAACATCTCTACTGAGATTTAGGAACTCGTCCGTTATTCAACTGAGGAAACATCTCTGTCAAGATTTAGGAACTCGTCCATAATTCAACTGAGGAAACATCTCTGCTGAGATTTAGGAAATCGTCTGTAATTTAACTGAGGAAACATCTCTGCCAGGATTTAGGAACTCGTCTGTAATTAAACAGAGGTAACATCTCTTCTGAGATTTAGGAACTCGTCCGTAATTCAACTAAGGAAACATCTCTGCTGAGTTTTAGGAACTCGTTCGTAATTCAACTGAGGAAACATCTCTGTCAAGATTTAGGAACTCGTCTGTAATTCAACTGAGGAAACATCACTGCTGAGATTTAGGAACTCGTCCGTAATTCAACTGAGGAAACATTCAACTAAGGTAACATCTCTGCTGAGATTTAGAAACTCGTCCGTAATTCAACTAAGGTAACATCTCTGCTGAGATTTAGTAACTCTTCCATAATTCAACTGAGGAAACATCTCTGTCAAGATTTAGGAACTCGTCCGTAATTCAATTGAGGTAACATCTCTGCTGAGATTTAGGAACTCGTCCGTAATTCAACTGAGGAATATCTCTGCTGAGATTTAGGAACTCGTCTGTAATTCAACCGAGGTAACATCTCTACTGAGATTTAGGAACTCGTCTGTAATTCAACTGAGGAAACATCTCTGATGAGATTTAGGAACTCGTCCGTAATTCAACTGAGGAAACATCTCTGCTGAGATTTAGGAACTCGTCCATAATTCAACTGAGGAAACATCTCTGTCAAGATTTAGGAACTCGTCCGTAATTCAACTGAGGAAACATCTCTGTTGAGATTTAGGAACTCGTCCGTAATTCAGCTGAGGAAACATCTCTGTCAAGATTTAGGAACTCGTCCGTAATTCAACCGAGGTAACATCTCTACTGAGATTTAGGAACTCGTCTGTAATTCAATTGAGGAAACATCTCTGTTGAGATTTAGGAACTCGTCCGTAATTCAACTTAGGAAACATCTCTGTTGAGATTTAGGAACTCGTCCGTAATTCAATTGAGGAAACATCTCTGTCAAGATTTAGGAACTTGCCCGTAATACAACTGAGGAAACATCTCTGTTGAGATTTAGGAACTCGTCCGTAATTCAGCTGAGGAAACATCTCTGTCAAGATTTAGGAACTCGTCCGTAATTCAACCGAGGTAACATCTCTACTGAGATTTAGGAACACGTCTGTAATTCAACTGAGGTAACATCTCTGCTGAGATTTAGGAACTCGTTCGTAATTCAACTGAGGAAACATCTCTGCTGAGATTTAGTAACTCGTCCGTAATTCAACTGAGGAAACATCTCTGATAAGATTTAGGAACTCGTCCGTAATTCAACTGAGGAAACATCTCTGCTGAGATTTAGTAACTCGTCCATAATTCAACTGAGGAAACATCTCTATCAAGATTTAGGAACTCGTCCGTAATTCAACTGAGGAAACATCTCTGCTGAGATTTAGGAACTCGTCCGTAATTCAACTGAGGAAACATCTCTGTCAAGATTTAGGAACTCGTCCGTAATTCAACCGAGGTAACATCTCTACTGAGATTTAGGAACTCGTCTGTAATTCAACTGAGGAAACATCTCTGCTGAGATTTAGGAACTCGTTCGTAATTCAACTGAGGAAACATCTCTGTTGAGATTTAGGAACTCATCCGTAATTCAATTCAGGAAACATCTCTGTCAAGATTTAGGAACTTGCCCGTAATACAACTGAGGAAACATCTCTGCTGAGATTTAGTAACTCGTCTGTAATTCAACTGAGGAAATATCTCTGTCAAGATTTAGGAACTCGTCCGTAATTCAATTGAGGAAACATCTCTGCTGAGATTTAGGAACTCGTCCATAATTCAACTGAGGAAACATCTCTGTCAAGATTTAGGAACTCGTCCGTAATTCAACCGAGGTAACATCTCTACTGAGATTTAGGAACTCGTCTGTAATTAAACTGAGGAAACATCTCTGCTGAGATTTAGGAACTCGTCCGTAATTCAACTGAGGAAACATCTCTGTTGAGAGTTAGGAACTCGTCCGTAATTCAATTGAGGAAACATCTCTGTCTAGATTTAGGAACTTGCCCGTAATACAAACGAGGAAACATCTCTGCTGAGATTTAGTAACTCGTCCGTAATTCAACTGAGGAAATATCTCTGTCAAGATTTAGGAACTCGTCCGTAATTCAACTGAGGAAACATCTCTGCTGAGATTTAGGAACTCGTCCGTAATTACACTGAGGAAACATCTCTGTCGAGATTTAGGAACTCGTCCGTAATTCAACTGAGGTAACATCTCTACTGAGATTTAGGAACACGTCTGTAATTCAACTGAGGTAACATCTCTGCTGAGATTTAGGAACTCGTTCGTAATTCAACTGAGGAAACATCTCTGCTGAGATTTAGTAACTCGTCCGTAATTCAACTGAGGAAACATCTCTGATAAGATTTAGGAACTCGTCCGTAATTCAACTGAGGAAACATCTCTGCTGAGATTTAGTAACTCGTCCATAATTCAACTGAGGAAACATCTCTATCAAGATTTAGGAACTCGTCCGTAATTCAACTGAGGAAACATCTCTGCTGAGATTTAGGAACTCATCCGTAATTCAACTGAGGAAACATCTCTGTCAAGATTTAGGAACTCGTCCGTAATTCAACCGAGGTAACATCTCTACTGAGATTTAGGAACTCGTCCGTTATTCAACTGAGGAAACATCTCTGTCAAGATTTAGGAACTCGTCCATAATTCAACTGAGGAAACATCTCTGCTGAGATTTAGGAAATCGTCTGTAATTCAACTGAGGAAACATCTCTGCCAGGATTTAGGAACTCGTCTGTAATTAAACAGAGGTAACATCTCTTCTGAGATTTAGGAACTCGTCCGTAATTCAACTAAGGAAACATCTCTGCTGAGTTTTAGGAACTCGTTCGTAATTCAACTGAGGAAACATCTCTGTCAAGATTTAGGAACTCGTCTGTAATTCAACTGAGGAAACATCACTGCTGAGATTTAGGAACTCGTCCGTAATTCAACTGAGGAAACATTCAACTAAGGTAACATCTCTGCTGAGATTTAGAAACTCGTCCGTAATTCAACTAAGGTAACATCTCTGCTGAGATTTAGTAACTCTTCCATAATTCAACTGAGGAAACATCTCTGTCAAGATTTAGGAACTCGTCCGTAATTCAATTGAGGTAACATCTCTGCTGAGATTTAGGAACTCGTCCGTAATTCAACTGAGGAATATCTCTGCTGAGATTTAGGAACTCGTCTGTAATTCAACCGAGGTAACATCTCTACTGAGATTTAGGAACTCGTCTGTAATTCAACTGAGGAAACATCTCTGATGAGATTTAGGAACTCGTCCGTAATTCAACTGAGGAAACATCTCTGCTGAGATTTAGGAACTCGTCCATAATTCAACTGAGGAAACATCTCTGTCAAGATTTAGGAACTCGTCCGTAATTCAACTGAGGAAACATCTCTGTTGAGATTTAGGAACTCGTCCGTAATTCAGCTGAGGAAACATCTCTGTCAAGATTTAGGAACTCGTCCGTAATTCAACCGAGGTAACATCTCTACTGAGATTTAGGAACTCGTCTGTAATTCAATTGAGGAAACATCTCTGTTGAGATTTAGGAACTCGTCCGTAATTCAACTTAGGAAACATCTCTGTTGAGATTTAGGAACTCGTCCGTAATTCAATTGAGGAAACATCTCTGTCAAGATTTAGGAACTTGCCCGTAATACAACTGAGGAAACATCTCTGCTGAGATTTAGTAACTCGTCCGTAATTCAACTGAGGAAATATCTCTGTCAAGATTTAGGAACTCGTCCGTAATTCAACTGAGGAAACATCTCTGCTGAGATTTAGGAACTCGTCCGTAAATCAACTGAGGAAACATCTCTGTCAAGATTTAGGAACTCGTCCGTAATTCAACTGAGGTAACATCTCTGTCAAGATTTAGGAACTTGCCCGTAATTCAACTGAGGAAACATCTCTGCTGAGATTTAGTAACTCGTCCGTAATTCAAATGAGGTAACATCTCTGCTGAGATTTAGGAACTCGTCCGTAATTCAACTGAGGAAACATCTCTGCTGAGATTTAGTAACTCGTCCATAATTCAACTGAGGAAACATCTCTGTCAAGATTTAGGAACTCGTCCATAATTCAACTGAGGAAACATCTCTACTGAGATTTAGGAACTCGTCTGTAATTCAACTGAGGAAACATCTCTGCTGAGATTTAGGAACTCGTCCGTAATTCAACTGAGGAAACATCTCTGTTGAGATTTAGGAACTCATCCGTAATTCAATTGAGGAAACATCTCTGTCAAGATTTAGGAACTTGCCCGTAATACAACTGAGGAAACATCTCTGCTGAGATTTAGTAACTCGTCTGTAATTCAACTGAGGAAATATCTCTGTCAAGATTTAGGAACTCGTCCGTAATTCAATTGAGGAAACATCTCTGCTGAGATTTAGGAACTCGTCCGTAATTCAACTGAGGAAACATCTCTGTCAAGATTTAGGAACTCGTCCGTAATTCAACCGAGGTAACATCTCTACTGAGATTTAGGAACTCGTCTGTAATTCAACTGAGGAAACATCTCTGATGAGATTTAGGAACTCGTCCGTAATTCAACTGAGGAAACATCTCTGCTGAGATTTAGGAACTCGTCCATAATTCAACTGAGGAAACATCTCTGTCAAGATTTAGGAACTCGTCCGTAATTCAACTGAGGAAACATCTCTGTTGAGATTTAGGAACTCGTCCGTAATTCAGCTGAGGAAACATCTCTGTCAAGATTTAGGAACTCGTCCGTAATTCAACCGAGGTAACATCTCTACTGAGATTTAGGAACTCGTCTGTAATTCAATTGAGGAAACATCTCTGTTGAGATTTAGGAACTCGTCCGTAATTCAACTTAGGAAACATCTCTGTTGAGATTTAGGAACTCGTCCGTAATTCAATTGAGGAAACATCTCTGTCAAGATTTAGGAACTTGCCCGTAATACAACTGAGGAAACATCTCTGCTGAGATTTAGTAACTCGTCCGTAATTCAACTGAGGAAATATCTCTGTCAAGATTTAGGAACTCGTCCGTAATTCAACTGAGGAAACATCTCTGCTGAGATTTAGGAACTCGTCCGTAAATCAACTGAGGAAACATCTCTGTCAAGATTTAGGAACTCGTCCGTAATTCAACTGAGGTAACATCTCTGTCAAGATTTAGGAACTTGCCCGTAATTCAACTGAGGAAACATCTCTGCTGAGATTTAGTAACTCGTCCGTAATTCAAATGAGGAAACATCTCTGCTGAGATTTAGGAACTCGTCCGTAATTCAACTGAGGAAACATCTCTGCTGAGATTTAGTAACTCGTCCATAATTCAACTGAGGAAACATCTCTGTCAAGATTTAGGAACTCGTCCATAATTCAACTGAGGAAACATCTCTACTGAGATTTAGGAACTCGTCTGTAATTCAACTGAGGAAACATCTCTGCTGAGATTTAGGAACTCGTCCGTAATTCAACTGAGGAAACATCTCTGTTGAGATTTAGGAACTCATCCGTAATTCAATTGAGGAAACATCTCTGTCAAGATTTAGGAACTTGCCCGTAATACAACTGAGGAAACATCTCTGCTGAGATTTAGTAACTCGTCTGTAATTCAACTGAGGAAATATCTCGGTCAAGATTTAGGAACTCGTCCGTAATTCAATTGAGGAAACATCTCTGCTGAGATTTAGGAACTCGTCCGTAATTCAACTGAGGAAACATCTCTGTCAAGATTTAGGAACTCGTCCGTAATTCAACCGAGGTAACATCTCTACTGAGATTTAGGAACTCGTCTGTAATTAAACTGAGGAAACATCTCTGCTGAGATTTAGGAACTCGTCCGTAATTCAACTGAGGAAACATCTCTGTTGAGAGTTAGGAACTCGTCCGTAATTCAATTGAGGAAACATCTCTGTCTAGATTTAGGAACTTGCCCGTAATACAACCGAGGAAACATCTCTGCTGAGATTTAGTAACTCGTCCGTAATTCAACTGAGGAAATATCTCTGTCAAGATTTAGGAACTCGTCCGTAATTCAACTGAGGAAACATCTCTGCTGAGATTTAGGAACTCGTCCGTAATTACACTGAGGAAACATCTCTGTCGAGATTTAGGAACTCGTCCGTAATTCAACTGAGGTAACATCTCTACTGAGATTTAGGAACACGTCTGTAATTCAACTGAGGTAACATCTCTGCTGAGATTTAGGAACTCGTTCGTAATTCAACTGAGGAAACATCTCTGCTGAGATTTAGTAACTCTTCCGTAATTCAACTGAGGAAACATCTCTGTTAAGATTTAGGAACTCGTCCGTAATTCAACTGAGGAAACATCTCTGCTGAGATTTAGTAACTCGTCCATAATTCAACTGAGGAAACATCTCTATCAAGATTTAGGAACTCGTCCGTAATTCAACTGAGGAAACATCTCTGCTGAGATTTAGGAACTCGTCCGTAATTCAACTGAGGAAACATCTCTGTCAAGATTTAGGAACTCGTCCGTAATTCAACCGAGGTAACATCTCTACTGAGATTTAGGAACTCGTCCGTTATTCAACTGAGGAAACATCTCTGTCAAGATTTAGGAACTCGTCCATAATTCAACTGAGGAAACATCTCTGCTGAGATTTAGGAAATCGTCCGTAATTCAACTGAGGAAACATCTCTGCCAGGATTTAGGAACTCGTCTGTAATTAAACAGAGGTAACATCTCTTCTGAGATTTAGGAACTCGTCCGTAATTCAACTAAGGAAACATCTCTGCTGAGTTTTAGGAACTCGTTCGTAATTCAACTGAGGAAACATCTCTGTCAAGATTTAGGAACTCGTCTGTAATTCAACTGAGGAAACATCACTGCTGAGATTTAGGAACTCGTCCGTAATTCAACTGAGGAAACATTCAACTAAGGTAACATCTCTGCTGAGATTTAGAAACTCGTCCGTAATTCAACTAAGGTAACATCTCTGCTGAGATTTAGTAACTCTTCCATAATTCAACTGAGGAAACATCTCTGTCAAGATTTAGGAACTCGTCCGTAATTCAATTGAGGTAACATCTCTGCTGAGATTTAGGAACTCGTCCGTAATTCAACTGAGGAATATCTCTGCTGAGATTTAGGAACTCGTCTGTAATTCAACCGAGGTAACATCTCTACTGAGATTTAGGAACTCGTCTGTAATTCAACTGAGGAAACATCTCTGATGAGATTTAGGAACTCATCCGTAATTCAACTAAGGAAACATCTCTGTTGAGATTTAGGAACTCGTCCGTAATTCAACTGAGGAAACATCTCGGTCAAGATTTAGGAACTCGTCCGTAATTCAACTGAGGAAACATCTCTGTCAAGATTTAGGAACTCATCCGTAATTCAACTGAGGAAACATCTCTGCTGAGATTTAGGAACTCGTCCGTAATTCAACTGAGGAAACATCTCTGTCAAGATTTAGGAACTCGTCCGTAATTAAACTGAGGTAACATGTCTACTGAGATTTAGGAACTCGTCTGTAATTCAACTGAGGTAACATCTCTGCTGAGATTTAGGAACTCGTCCGTAATTCAACTGAGGAAACATCTCTACCAGGATTTAGGAACTCGTCTGTAATTAAACAGAGGTAACATCTCTTCTGAGATTTAGGAACTCGTCCGTAATTCAACTAAGGAAACATCTCTGCTGAGTTTTAGGAACTCGTTCGTAATTCAACTGAGGAAACATCTCTGTCAAGATTTAGGAACTCGTCTGTAATTCAACTGAGGAAACATCACTGCCGAGATTTAGGAACTCGTCTGTAATTCAACTGAGGAAACATTCAACTAAGGTAACATCTCTGCTGAGATTTAGAAACTCGTCTGTAATTCAACTAAGGTAACATCTCTGCAGAGATTTAGTAACTCTTCCATAATTCAACTGAGGAAACATCTCTGTCAAGATTTAGGAACTCGTCCGTAATTCAATTGAGGTAACATCTCTGCTGAGATTTAGGAACTCGTCCGTAATTCAACTGAGGAATATCTATGCTGAGATTTAGGAACTCGTCTGTAATTCAACCGAGGTAACATCTCTACTGAGATTTAGGAACTCGTCTGTAATTCAACTGAGGAAACATCTCTGCTGAGATTTAGGAACTCGTCCGTAATTCAACTGAGGAAACATCTCTGTTGAGATTTAGGAACTCATCCGTAATTCAACTGAGGAAACATCTCTGTCAAGATTTAGGAACTCGTCCGTAATTCAACTGAGGAAACATCTCTGCTGAGATTTAGTAACTCGTCCGTAATTCAACTGAGGAAACATCTCTGTCAAGATTTAGGAACTCATCCGTAATTCAACTGAGGAAACATCTCTGCTGAGATTTAGGAACTCGTCCGTAATTCAACTGAGGAAACATCTCTGTCAAGATTTAGGAACTCGTCCGTAATTAAACTGAGGTAACATCTCTACTGAGATTTAGGAACTCGTCTGTAATTCAACTGAGGTAACATCTCTGCTGAGATTTAGGAACTCGTTCGTAATTCAACTGAGGAAACATCTCTGCTGAGATTTAGTAACTCGTCCGTAATTCAACTGAGGAAACATCTCTGTTAAGATTTAGGAACTCGTCCGTAATTCAACTGAGGAAACATCTCTGCTGAGATTTAGTAACTCGTCCATAATTCAACTGAGGAAACATCTCTGTCAAGATTTAGGAACTCGTCCGTAATTCAACTGAGGAAACATCTCTGCTGAGATTTAGGAACTCGTCCGTAATTCAACTGAGGAAACATCTCTGTCAAGATTTAGGAACTCGTCCATAATTCAACCGAGGTAACATCTTTACTGAGATTTAGGAACTCGTCCGTTATTCAACTGAGGAAACATCTCTGTCAAGATTTAGGAACTTGTCCGTAATTCAACTGAGGAAACATCTCTGCTGAGATTTAGGAACTCGTCTGTAATTCAACTGAGGTAACATCTCTGCTGAGATTTAGGAACTCGTCCGTAATTCAACTGAGGAAACATCTCTGCTGAGATTTAGTAACTCGTCCATAATTCAACTGAGGAAACATCTCTGTCAAGATTTAGGAACTCGTCCGTAATTCAACTGAGGAAACATCTCTGTTAAGATTTAGGAACTCGTCCGTAATTCAACTGAGGAAACATCTCTGCTGAGATTTAGTAACTCGTCCATAATTCAACTGAGGAAACATCTCTGTCAAGATTTAGGAACTCGTCCGTAATTCAACTGAGGAAACATCTCTGTCAAGATTTAGGAACTCGTCCATAATTCAACCGAGGTAACATCTTTACTGAGATTTAGGAACTCGTCCGTTATTCAACTGAGGAAATATCTCTGTCAAGATTTAGGAACTCGTCCGTAATTCAACTGAGGAAACATCTCTGCTGAGATTTAGGAACTCGTCTGTAATTCAACTGAGGTAACATCTCTGCTGAGATTTAGGAACTCGTCCGTAATTCAACTGAGGAAACATCTCTGCTGAGATTTAGTAACTCGTCCATAATTCAACTGAGGAAACATCTCTGTCAAGATTTAGGAACTCGTCCGTAATTCAACTGAGGAAACATCTCTGTTGAGATTTAGGAACTCGTCCGTAATTCAGCTGAGGAAACATCTCTGTCAAGATTTAGGAACTCGTCCGTAATTCAACCGAGGTAACATCTCTACTAAGATTTAGGAACTCGTCTGTAATTCAATTGAGGAAACATCTCTGTTGAGATTTAGGAACTCATCCTTAATTCAACTGAGGAAACATCTCTATTGAGATTTAGGAACTCGTCCGTAATTCAATTGAGGAAACATCTCTGTCAAGATTTAGGAACTTGCCCGTAATACAACTGAGGAAAAATCTCTGCTGAGATTTAGTAACTCGTCCGTAATTCAACTGAGGAAATATCTCTGTCAAGATTTAGGAACTCGACCGTAATTCAACTGAGGAAACATCTCTGCTGAGATTTAGGAACTCGTCCGTAATTCAATTGAGGAAACATCTCTGTCAAGATTTAGGAACTCGTCCGTAATTCAACTGAGGTAACATCTCTGTTAAGATTTAGGAACTTGCCCGTAATTCAACTGAGGAAACATCTCTGCTGAGATTTAGTAAATCGTCCGTAATTCAAATGAGGTAACATCTCTGCTGAGATTTAGCAACTCGTCCGTAATTCAACTGAGGAAACATCTCTGCTGAGATTTAGTAACTCGTCCATAATTCAACTGAGGAAACATCTCTGTCAAGATTTAGGAACTCGTCCGTAATTCAACTGAGGAAACATCTCTGCTGAGATTTAGGAACTCGTCCGTAATTCAACTGAGGAAACATCTCTGTCAAGATTTAGGAACTCGTCCGTAATTCAACCGAGGTAACATCTCTACTGAGATTTAGGAACTCGTCTGTAATTCAACTGAGGAAACATCTCTGCTGAGATTTAGGAACTCGTCCGTAATTCAACTGAGGAAACATCTTTGTTGAGATTTAGGAACTCATCCGTAATTCAATTGAGGAAACATCTCTGTCAAAATTTAGGAACTTGCCCGTAATACAACTGAGGAAACATCCCTGCTGAGATTTAGTAACTCGTCTGTAATTCAACTGAGGAAATATCTCTGTCAAGATTTAGGAACTCGTCCGTAATTCAACTGAGGAAACATCTCTGTCAAGATTTAGGAACTCGTCCGTAATTCAACTGAGGTAACATCTCTGTCAAGATTTAGGAACTTGCCCGTAATTCAATTGAGGAAACATCTCTGCTGAGATTTAGGAACTCGTCTGTAATTCAACTGAGGAAACATCTCTGTCATGATTTAGGAACTCGTCCGTAATTCAACTGAGGTAACATCTCTACTGAGATTTAGGAACTCGTCTATAATTCAATTGAGGAAACATCTCTGCTGAGATTTAGGAACTCGTCCGTAATTCAACTGAGGAAACATCTCTGTCAAGATTTAGGAACTCGTCCGTAATTCAACTGAGGAAACATCTCTGCTGAGATTTAGTAACTCGTCCATAATTCAACTGAGGAAACATCTCTGTCAAGATTTAGGAACTCGTCCGTAATTCAACTGAGGAAACATCTCTGCTGAGATTTAGGAACTCGTCCGTAATTCAACTGAGGAAACATCTCTGTCAAGATTTAGGAACTCGTCCATAATTCAACCGAGGTAACATCTCTACTGAGATTTAGGAACTCGTCTGTAATTCAACTGAGGAAACATCTCTGCTGAGATTTAGGATCTCATCCGTAATTCAACTGAGGAAACATCTCTGTTGAGATTTAGGAACTCGTCCGTAATTCAATTGAGGAAACATCTCTGTCAAGATTTAGGAACTTGCCCGTAATACAACTGAGGAAACATCTCTGCTGAGATTTAGTAACTCTTCCATAATTCAACTGAGGAAACATCTCTGTCAAGATTTACGAACTCGTCCGTAATTCAACTGAGGAAACATCTCTGCTGAGATTTAGGAACTCGTCCGTAATTCAACTGAGGAAACATCTCTGTCAAGATTTAGGAACTCGTCCGTAATTCAACCGAGGTAACATCTCTACTGAGATTTAGGAACTCGTCTGTAATTCAACTGAGGAAACATCTCTGCTGAGATTTAGGAACTCGTCCGTAATTCAACTGAGGAAACATCTCTGTTGAGATTTAGGAACTCGTCCGTAATTCAATTGAGGAAACATCTCTGTCAAGATTTAGGAACTTGCCCGTAATACAACTGAGGAAACATCTCTGCTGAGATTTAGTAACTCATCCGTAATTCAACTGAGGAAATATCTCTGTCAAGATTTAGGAACTCGTCCGTAATTCAACTGAGGAAACATCTCTGCTGAGATCTAAGAACTCGTCCGTAATTCAACTGAGGAAACATCTCTGTCAAGATTTAGGAACTCGTCCGTAATTCAACTGAGGTAACATCTCTGTCAAGATTTAGGAACTTGCCCGTAATTCAATTGAGGAAACATCTCTGCTGAGATTTAGGAACTCGTCCGTAATTCAACTGAGGAAACATCTCTGTCAAGATTTAGGAACTCGTCCGTAATTCAACTGAGGTAACATCTCTGCTGAGATTTAGGAACTCGTCCGTAATTCAACTGAGGAAACATCTCTGTCAAGATTTAGGAACTCGTCCATAATTCAACTGAGGAAACATCTCTGTCAAGATTTAGGAACTTGCCCGTAATTCAACTGAGGAAACATCTCTGCTGAGATTTAGGAACTCGTCTGTAATTCAACTGAGGTAACATCTCTGCTGAGATTTAGGAACTCGTCCCTAATTCAACTGAGGAAAAATCTCTGCTGAGATTTAGTAACTCGTCCATAATTCAACTGAGGAAACATCTCTGTCAAGATTTAGGAACTCGTCCGTAATTCAACTGAGGAAACATCTCTGCTGAGATTTAGGAACTCGTCCGTAATTCAACTGAGGAAACATCTCTGTCAAGATTTAAGAACTCATCCGTAATTCAACCGAGGTAACATCTCTACTGAGATTTAGGAACTCGTCTGTAATTCAACTGAGGAAACATCTCTGCTGAGATTTAGGAACTCGTCCGTAATTCAACTGAGGAAACATCTCTATTGAGATTTAGGAACTCGTCCGTAATTCAATTGAGGAAACATCTCTGTCAAGATTTAGGAACTCATCCGTAATTCAACTGAGGAAACATCTCTGCTGAGATTTAGGAACTCGTCCGTAATTCAACTGAGGAAACATCTCTGTCAAGATTTAGGAACTCGTCCGTAATTAAACTGAGGTAACATCTCTACTGAGATTTAGGAACTCGTCTGTAATTCAACTGAGGTAACATCTCTACTGAGATTTAGGAACTCGTCCGTAATTCAACTGAGGAAACATCTCTGCCAGGATTTAGGAACTCGTCTGTAATTAAACAGAGGTAACATCTCTCCTGAGATTTAGGAACTCGTCCGTAATTCAACTAAGGAAACATCTCTGCTGAGTTTTAGGAACTCGTTCGTAATTCAACTGAGGAAACATCTCTGTCAAGATTTAGGAACTCGTCTGTAATTCAACTGAGGAAACATCACTGCTGAGATTTAGGAACTCGTCCGTAATTCAACTGAGGAAACATTCAACTAAGGTAACATCTCTGCTGAGATTTAGAAACTTGTCTGTAATTTAACTAAGGTAACATCTCTGCTGAGATTTAGTAACTCTTCCATAATTCAACTGAGGAAACATCTCTGTCAAGATTTAGGAACTCGTCCGTAATTCAATTGAGGTAACATCTCTGCTGAGATTTAGGAACTCGTCCGTAATTCAACTGAGGAATATCTCTGCTGAGATTTAGGAACTCGTCTGTAATTCAACCGAGGTAACATCTCTACTGAGATTTAGGAACTCGTCTGTAATTCAACTGAGGAAACATCTCTGCTGAGATTTAGGAACTCGTCCGTAATTCAACTGAGGAAACATCTCTGTTGAGATTTAGGAACTCGTCCGTAATTCAATTGAGGAAACATCTCTGTCAAGATTTAGGAACTCGTCCGTAATTCAACTGAGTAAACATCTCTGCTGAGATTTAGTAACTCGTACGTAATTCAACTGAGGAAACATCTCTGTCAAGATTTAGGAACTCATCCGTAATTCAACTGAGGAAACATCTCTGCTGAGATTTAGGAACTCGTCCGTAATTCAACTGAGGAAACATCTCTGTCAAGATTTAGGAACTCGTCCGTAATTAAACTGAGGTAACATCTCTACTGAGATTTAGGAACTCGTCTGTAATTCAACTGAGGTAACATCTCTGCTGATATTTAGGAACTCGTTCGTAATTCAACTGAGGAAACATCTCTGCTGAGATTTAGTAACTCGTCCGTAATTCAACTGAGGAAACATCTCTGTTAAGATTTAGGAACTCGTCCGTAATTCAACTGAGGAAACATCTCTGCTGAGATTTAGTAACTCGTCCATAATTCAACTGAGGAAACATCTCTGTCAAGATTTAGGAACTCGTCCGTAATTCAACTGAGGAAACATCTCTGCTGAGATTTAGGAACTCGTCCGTAATTCAACTGAGGAAACATCTCTGTCAAGATTTAGGAACTCGTCCGTAATTCAACCGAGGTAACATCTCTACTGAGATTTAGGAACTCGTCCGTTATTCAACTGAGGAAACATCTCTGTCAAGATTTAGGAACTCGTCCGTAATTCAACTGAGGAAACATCTCTGCTGAGATTTAGGAACTCGTCTGTAATTCAACTGAGGTAACATCTCTGCTGAGATTTAGGAACTCGTCCGTAATTCAACTGAGGAAACATCTCTGCTGAGATTTAGTAACTCGTCCAAAATTCAACTGAGGAAACATCTCTGTCAAGATTTAGGAACTCGTCCGTAATTCAACTGAGGAAACATCTCTGTTGAGATTTAGGAACTCGTCCGTAATTCAGCTGAGGAAACATCTCTGTCAAGATTTAGGAACTCGTCCGTAATTCAACCGAGGTAACATCTCTACTGAGATTTAGGAACTCGTCTGTAATTCAATTGAGGAAACATCTCTGTTGAGATTTAGGAACTCGTCCGTAATTCAACTGAGGAAACATCTCTGTTGAGATTTAGGAAGTCGTCCGTAATTCAATTGAGGAAACATCTCTGTCAAGATTTAGGAACTTGCCCGTAATACAACTGAGGAAACATCTCTGTTGAGATTTAGTAACTCGTCCGTAATTCAACTGAGGAAATATCTCTGTCAAGATTTAGGAACTCGTCCGTAATTCAACTGAGGAAACATCTCTGCTGAGATTTAGGAACTCGTCCGTAATTCAACTGAGGAAACATCTCTGTCAAGATTTAGGAACTCGTCCGTAATTCAACTGAGGTATCATCTCTGTCAATATTTAGGAACTTGCCCGTAATTCAACTGAGGCAACATCTCTGCTGAGATTTAGTAACTCGTCCGTAATTCAAATGAGGTAACATCTCTGCTGAGATTTAGGAACTCGTCCGTAATTCAACTGAGGAAACATCTCTGCTGAGATTTAGTAACTCATCCATAATTCAACTGAGGAAACATCTCTGTCAAGATTTAGGAACTCGTCCATAATTCAACTGAGGAAACATCTCTGCTGAGATTTAGGAACTCGTCCATAATTCAACTGAGGAAACATCTCTGTCAAGATTTAGGAACTCGTCCGTAATTCAACCGAGGTAACATCTCTACTGAGATTTAGGAACTCGTCTGTAATTCAACTGAGGAAACATCTCTGCTGAGATTTAGGAACTCGTCCGTAATTCAACTGAGGAAACATCTCTGTTGAGATTTAGGAACTCGTCCGTAATTCAATTGAGGAAACATCTCTGTCAAGATTTAGGAACTCGTCCGTAATTCAACTGAGTAAACATCTCTGCTGAGATTTAGTAACTCGTACGTAATTCAACTGAGGAAACATCTCTGTCAAGATTTAGGAACTCATCCGTAATTCAACTGAGGAAACATCTCTGCTGAGATTTAGGAACTCGTCCGTAATTCAACTGAGGAAACATCTCTGTCAAGATTTAGGAACTCGTCCGTAATTAAACTGAGGTAACATCTCTACTGAGATTTAGGAACTCGTCTGTAATTCAACTGAGGTAACATCTCTGCTGATATTTAGGAACTCGTTCGTAATTCAACTGAGGAAACATCTCTGCTGAGATTTAGTAACTCGTCCGTAATTCAACTGAGGAAACATCTCTGTTAAGATTTAGGAACTCGTCCGTAATTCAACTGAGGAAACATCTCTGCTGAGATTTAGTAACTCGTCCATAATTCAACTGAGGAAACATCTCTGTCAAGATTTAGGAACTCGTCCGTAATTCAACTGAGGAAACATCTCTGCTGAGATTTAGGAACTCGTCCGTAATTCAACTGAGGAAACATCTCTGTCAAGATTTAGGAACTCGTCCGTAATTCAACCGAGGTAACATCTCTACTGAGATTTAGGAACTCGTCCGTTATTCAACTGAGGAAACATCTCTGTCAAGATTTAGGAACTCGTCCGTAATTCAACTGAGGAAACATCTCTGCTGAGATTTAGGAACTCGTCTGTAATTCAACTGAGGTAACATCTCTGCTGAGATTTAGGAACTCGTCCGTAATTCAACTGAGGAAACATCTCTGCTGAGATTTAGTAACTCGTCCAAAATTCAACTGAGGAAACATCTCTGTCAAGATTTAGGAACTCGTCCGTAATTCAACTGAGGAAACATCTCTGTTGAGATTTAGGAACTCGTCCGTAATTCAGCTGAGGAAACATCTCTGTCAAGATTTAGGAACTCGTCCGTAATTCAACCGAGGTAACATCTCTACTGAGATTTAGGAACTCGTCTGTAATTCAATTGAGGAAACATCTCTGTTGAGATTTAGGAACTCGTCCGTAATTCAACTGAGGAAACATCTCTGTTGAGATTTAGGAAGTCGTCCGTAATTCAATTGAGGAAACATCTCTGTCAAGATTTAGGAACTTGCCCGTAATACAACTGAGGAAACATCTCTGTTGAGATTTAGTAACTCGTCCGTAATTCAACTGAGGAAATATCTCTGTCAAGATTTAGGAACTCGTCCGTAATTCAACTGAGGAAACATCTCTGCTGAGATTTAGGAACTCGTCCGTAATTCAACTGAGGAAACATCTCTGTCAAGATTTAGGAACTCGTCCGTAATTCAACTGAGGTATCATCTCTGTCAATATTTAGGAACTTGCCCGTAATTCAACTGAGGCAACATCTCTGCTGAGATTTAGTAACTCGTCCGTAATTCAAATGAGGTAACATCTCTGCTGAGATTTAGGAACTCGTCCGTAATTCAACTGAGGAAACATCTCTGCTGAGATTTAGTAACTCATCCATAATTCAACTGAGGAAACATCTCTGTCAAGATTTAGGAACTCGTCCATAATTCAACTGAGGAAACATCTCTGCTGAGATTTAGGAACTCGTCCATAATTCAACTGAGGAAACATCTCTGTCAAGATTTAGGAACTCGTCCGTAATTCAACCGAGGTAACATCTCTACTGAGATTTAGGAACTCGTCTGTAATTCAACTGAGGAAACATCTCTGCTGAGATTTAGGAACTCGTCCGTAATTCAACTGAGGAAACATCTCTGTTGAGATTTAGGAACTCGTCCGTAATTCAACTGAGGAAACATCTCTGTCAAGATTTAGGAACTCGTCCGTAATTCAACTGAGTAAACATCTCTGCTGAGATTTAGTAACTCGTACGTAATTCAACTGAGGAAACATCTCTGTCAAGATTTAGGAACTCATCCGTAATTCAACTGAGGAAACATCTCTGCTTAGATTTAGGAACTCGTCCGTAATTCAACTGAGGAAACATCTCTGTCAAGATTTAGGAACTCGTCCGTAATTAAACTGAGGTAACATCTCTACTGAGATTTAGGAACTCGTCTGTAATTCAACTGAGGTAACATCTCTGCTGATATTTAGGAACTCGTTCGTAATTCAACTGAGGAAACATCTCTGCTGAGATTTAGTAACTCGTCCGTAATTCAACTGAGGAAACATCTCTGTTAAGATTTAGGAACTCGTCCGTAATTCAACTGAGGAAACATCTCTGCTGAGATTTAGTAACTCGTCCATAATTCAACTGAGGAAACATCTCTGTCAAGATTTAGGAACTCGTCCGTAATTCAACTGAGGAAACATCTCTGCTGAGATTTAGGAACTCGTCCGTAATTCAACTGAGGAAACATCTCTGTCAAGATTTAGGAACTCGTCCGTAATTCAACCGAGGTAACATCTCTACTGAGATTTAGGAACTCGTCCGTTATTCAACTGAGGAAACATCTCTGTCAAGATTTAGGAACTCGTCCGTAATTCAACTGAGGAAACATCTCTGCTGAGATTTAGGAACTCGTCTGCAATTCAACTGAGGTAACATCTCTGCTGAGATTTAGGAACTCGTCCGTAATTCAACTGAGGAAACATCTCTGCTGAGATTTAGTAACTCGTCCATAATTCAACTGAGGAAACATCTCTGTCAAGATTTAGGAACTCGTCCGTAATTCAACTGAGGAAACATCTCTGTTGAGATTTAGGAACTCGTCCGTAATTCAGCTGAGGAAACATCTCTGTCAAGATTTAGGAACTCGTCCGTAATTCAACCGAGGTAACATCTCTACTGAGATTTAGGAACTCGTCTGTAATTCAATTGAGGAAACATCTCTGTTGAGATTTAGGAACTCGTCCGTAATTCAACTGAGGAAACATCTCTGTTGAGATTTAGGAAGTCGTCCGTAATTCAATTGAGGAAACATCTCTGTCAAGATTTAGGAACTTGCCCGTAATACAACTGAGGAAACATCTCTGTTGAGATTTAGTAACTCGTCCGTAATTCAACTGAGGAAATATCTCTGTCAAGATTTAGGAACTCGTCCGTAATTCAACTGAGGAAACATCTCTGCTGAGATTTAGGAACTCGTCCGTAATTCAACTGAGGAAACATCTCTGTCAAGATTTAGGAACTCGTCCGTAATTCAACTGAGGTATCATCTCTGTCAATATTTAGGAACTTGCCCGTAATTCAACTGAGGCAACATCTCTGCTGAGATTTAGTAACTCGTCCGTAATTCAAATGAGGTAACATCTCTGCTGAGATTTAGGAACTCGTCCGTAATTCAACTGAGGAAACATCTCTGCTGAGATTTAGTAACTCATCCATAATTCAACTGAGGAAACATCTCTGTCAAGATTTAGGAACTCGTCCATAATTCAACTGAGGAAACATCTCTGCTGAGATTTAGGAACTCGTCCATAATTCAACTGAGGAAACATCTCTGTCAAGATTTAGGAACTCGTCCGTAATTCAACCGAGGTAACATCTCTACTGAGATTTAGGAACTCGTCTGTAATTCAACTGAGGAAACATCTCTGCTGAGATTTAGGAACTCGTCCGTAATTCAACTGAGGAAACATCTCTGTTGAGATTTAGGAACTCATCCGTAATTCAATTGAGGAAACATCTCTGTCAAGATTTAGGAACTTGCCCGTAATACAACTGAGGAAACATCTCTGCTGAGATTTAGTAACTCATCTGTAATTCAACTGAGGAAATATCTCTGTCAAGATTTAGGAACTCGTCCGTAATTCAATTGAGGAAACATCTTTGCTGAGATTTAGGAACTCGTCCGTAATTCAACTGAGGAAACATCTCTGTCAAGATTTAGGAACTCGTCCGTAATTCAACTGAGGTAACATCTCTGTCAAGATTTAGGAACTTGCCCGTAATTCAATTGAGGAAACATCTCTGCTGAGATTTAGGATCTCGTCCGTAATTCAACTGAGGAAACATCTCTATCATGATTTAGGAACTCGTCCGTAATTCAACTGAGGTAACATCTCTACTGAGATTTAGGAACTCGTCTATAATTCAACTGAGGAAACATCTCTGCTGAGATTTAGGAACTCGTCCGTAATTCAACTGAGGAAACATCTCTGTCAAGATTTAGGAACTCGTCCGTAATTCAACTGAGGAAACATCTCTGCTGAGATTTAGTAACTCGTCCATAATTCAACTAAGGAAACATCTCTGTCAAGATTTAGGAACTCGTCCGTAATTCAACTGAGGAAACATCTCTGTTGAGATTTAGGAACTCGTCCGTAATTCAACTGAGGAAACATCTCTGTCAAGATTTAGGAACTCGTCCGTAATTCAACCGAGGTAACATCTCTACTGAGATTTAGGAACTCGTCTGTAATTCAACTGAGGAAACATCTCTGCTTAGATTTAGGAACTCATCCGTAATTCAACTGAGGAAACATCTCTGTTGAGATTTAGGAACTCGTCCGTAATTCAATTGAGGAAACATCTCTGTCAAGATTTAGGAACTTGCCCGTAATACAACTGAGGAAACATCTCTGCTGAGATTTAGTAACTCTTCCATAATTCAACTGAGGAAACATCTCTGTCAAGATTTAGGAACTCGTCCGTAATTCAACTGAGGAAACATCTCTGCTGAGATTTAGGAACTCATCCGTAATTCAACTGAGGAAACATCTCTGTCAAGATTTAGGAACTCGTCCGTAATTCAACCGAGGTAACATCTCTACTGAGATTTAGGAACTCGTCTGTAATTCAACTGAGGAAACATCTCTGCTGAGATTTAGTAACTCGTCCGTAATTCAACTGAGGAAACATCTCTGTTGAGATTTAGGAACTCGTCCGTAATTCAATTGAGGAAACATCTCTGTCAAGATTTAGGAACTTGCCCGTAATACAACTGAGGAAACATCTCTGCTGAGATTTAGTAACTCGTCCGTAATTCAACTGAGGAAATATCTCTGTCAAGATTTAGGAACTCGTCCGTAATTCAACTGAGGAAACATCTCTGCTGAGATTTAAGAACTCGTCCGTAATTCAACTGAGGAAACATCTCTGTCAAGATTTAGGAACTCGTCCGTAATTCAACTGAGGTAACATCTCTGTCAAGATTTAGGAACTTGCCCGTAATTCAATTGAGGAAACATCTCTGCTGAGATTTAGGAACTCGTCCGTAATTCAACTGAGGAAACATCTCTGTCAAGATTTAGGAACTCGTCCGTAATTCAACTGAGGTAACATCTCTGCTAAGATTTAGGAACTCGTCCGTAATTCAACTGAGGAAACATCTCTGCTGATATTTAGGAACTCGTCCATAATTCAACTGAGGAAACATCTCTGTCAAGATTTAGGAACTTGCCCGTAATTCAACTGAGGAAACATCTCTGCTGAGATTTAGGAACTCGTCTGTAATTCAACTGAGGTAACATCTCTGCTGAGATTTAGGAACTCGTCCGTAATTCAACTGAGGAAACATCTCTGCTGAGATTTAGTAACTCGTCCATAATTCAACTGAGGAAACATCTCTGTCAAGATTTAGGAACTCGTCCGTAATTCAACCGAGGTAACATCTCTACTGAGATTTAGGAACTCGTCTGTAATTCAACTGAGGAAACATCTCTGCTGAGATTTAGGAACTCGTCCATAATTCAACTGAGGAAACATCTCTGTTGAGATTTAGGAACTCGTCCGTAATTCAATTGAGGAAACATCTCTGTCAAGATTTAGGAACTTGCCCGTAATACAACTGAGCAAACATCTCTGCTGAGATTTAGTAACTCATCCATAATTCAACTGAGGAAATATCTCTGTCAAGATTTAGGAACTCGTCCATAATTCAACTGAGGAAACATCTCTGCTGAGATTTAAGAACTCGTCCGTAATTCAACTGAGGAAACATCTCTGTCAAGATTTAGGAACTCGTCCGTAATTCAACTGAGGTAACATCTCTGTCAAGATTTAGGAACTTGCCCGTAATTCAATTGAGGAAACATCTCTGCTGAGATTTAGGAACTCATCCGTAATTCAACTGAGGAAACATCTCTGTCAAGATTTAGGAACTCGTCCGTAATTCAACTGAGGAAACATCTCTCCTGAGATTTAGGAACTCGTCCGTAATTCAACTGAGGAAACATCTCTGCTGAGATTTAGGAACTCGTCCATAATTCAACTGAGGAAACATCTCTGTCAAGATTTAGGAACTTGCCCGTAATTCAACTGAGGAAACATCTCTGCTGAGATTTAGGAACTCATCTGTAATTCAACTGAGGAAATATCTCTGTCAAGATTTAGGAACTCGTCCGTAATTCAATTGAGGAAACATCTCTGCTGAGATTTAGGAACTCGTCCGTAATTCAACTGAGGAAACATCTCTGTCAAGATTTAGGAACTCGTCCGTAATTCAACTGAGGTAACATCTCTGTCAAGATTTAGGAACTTGCCCGTAATTCAATTGAGGAAACATCTCTGCTGAGATTTAGGATCTCGTCCGTAATTCAACTGAGGAAACATCTCTGTCATGATTTAGGAACTCGTCCGTAATTCAACTGAGGTAACATCTCTACTGAGATTTAGGAACTCGTCTATAATTCAACTGAGGAAACATCTCTGCTGAGATTTAGGAACTCGTCCGTAATTCAACTGAGGAAACATCTCTGTCAAGATTTAGGAACTCGTCCGTAATTCAACTGAGGAAACATCTCTGCTGAGATTTAGTAACTCGTCCATAATTCAACTAAGGAAACATCTCTGTCAAGATTTAGGAACTCGTCCGTAATTCAACTGAGGAAACATCTCTGTTGAGATTGAGGAACTCGTCCGTAATTCAACTGAGGAAACATCTCTGTCAAGATTTAGGAACTCGTCCGTAATTCAACCGAGGTAACATCTCTACTGAGATTTAGGAACTCGTCTGTAAATCAACTGAGGAAACATCTCTGCTGAGATTTAGGAACTCATCCGTAATTCAACTGAGGAAACATCTCTGTTGAGATTTAGGAACTCGTCCGTAATTCAATTGAGGAAACATCTCTGTCAAGATTTAGGAACTTGCCCGTAATACAACTGAGGAAACATCTCTGCTGAGATTTAGTAACTCTTCCATAATTCAACTGAGGAAACATCTCTGTCAAGATTTAGGAACTCGTCCGTAATTCAACTGAGGAAACATCTCTACTGAGATTTAGGAACTCATCCGTAATTCAACTGAGGAAACATCTCTGTCAAGATTTAGGAACTCGTCCGTAATTCAACCGAGGTAACATCTCTACTGAGATTTAGGAACTCGTCTGTAATTCAACTGAGGAAACATCTCTGCTGAGATTTAGTAACTCGTCCGTAATTCAACTGAGGAAACATCTCTGTTGAGATTTAGGAACTCGTCCGTAATTCAATTGAGGAAACATCTCTGTCAAGATTTAGGAACTTGCCCGTAATACAACTGAGGAAACATCTCTGCTGAGATTTAGTAACTCATCTGTAATTCAACTGAGGAAATATCTCTGTCAAGATTTAGGAACTCTTCCGTAATTCAATTGAGGAAACATCTCTGCTGAGATTTAGGAACTCGTCCGTAATTCAACTGAGGAAACATCTCTGTCAAGATTTAGGAACTCGTCCGTAATTCAACTGAGGTAACATCTCTGTCAAGATTTAGGAACTTGCCCGTAATTCAATTGAGGAAACATCTCTGCTGAGATTTAGGATCTCGTCCGTAATTCAACTGAGGAAACATCTCTGTCAAGATTTAGGAACTTGCCCGTAATTCAATTGAGGAAACATCTCTGCTGAGATTTAGGAACTCGTCCGTAATTCAACTGAGGAAACATCTCTGTCAAGATTTAGGAACTCGTCCGTAATTCAACTGAGGAAACATCTCTGCTGAGATTTAGGAACACGTCCGTAATTCAACTGAGGAAACATCTCTGCTGAGATTTAGGAACTCGTCCATAATTCAACTGAGGAAACATCTCTGTCAAGATTTAGGAACTTGCCCGTAATTCAACTGAGGAAACATCTCTGCTGAGATTTTGGAACTCATCTGTAATTCAACTGAGGAAATATCTCTGTCAAGATTTAGGAACTCGTCCGTAATTCAATTGAGGAAACATCTCTGCTGAGATTTAGGAACTCGTCCGTAATTCAACTGAGGAAACATCTCTGTCAAGATTTAGGAACTCGTCCGTAATTCAACTGAGGTAACATCTCTGTCAAGATTTAGGAACTTGCCCGTAATTCAATTGAGGAAACATCTCTGCTGAGATTTAGGATCTCGTCCGTAATTCAACTGAGGAAACATCTCTGTCATGATTTAGGAACTCGTCCGTAATTCAACTGAGGTAACATCTCTACTGAGATTTAGGAACTCGTCTATAATTCAACTGAGGAAACATCTCTGCTGAGATTTAGGAACTCGTCCGTAATTCAACTGAGGAAACATCTCTGTCAAGATTTAGGAACTCGTCCGTAATTCAACTGAGGAAACATCTCTGCTGAGATTTAGTAACTCGTCTGTAATTCAACTGAGGAAACATCTCTGTCAAGATTTAGGAACTCGTCCGTAATTCAACTAAGGAAACATCTCTGTTGAGATTTAGGAACTCGTCCGTAATTCAACTGAGGAAACATCTCTGTCAAGATTTAGGAACTCGTCCGTAATTCAACCGAGGTAACATCTCTACTGAGATTTAGGAACTCGTCTGTAATTCAACTGAGGAAACATCTCTGCTGAGATTTAGGAACTCATCCGTAATTCAACTGAGGAAACATCTCTGTTGAGATTTAGGAACTCGTCCGTAATTCAATTGAGGAAACATCTCTGTCAAGATTTAGGAACTTGCCCGTAATACAACTGAGGAAACATCTCTGCTGAGATTTAGTAACTCTTCCATAATTCAACTGAGGAAACATCTCTGTCAAGATTTAGGAACTCGTCCGTAATTCAACTGAGGAAACATCTCTGCTGAGATTTAGGAACTCATCCGTAATTCAACTGAGGAAACATCTCTGTCAAGATTTAGGAACTCGTCCGTAATTCAACCGAGGTAACATCTCTACTGATATTTAGGAACTCGTCTGTAATTCAACTGAGGAAACATCTCTGCTGAGATTTAGTAACTCGTCCGTAATTCAACTGAGGAAACATCTCTGTTGAGATTTAGGAACTCGTCCGTAATTCAATTGAGGAAACATCTCTGTCAAGATTTAGGAACTTGCCCGTAATACAACTGAGGAAACATCTCTGCTGAGATTTAGTAACTCGTCCGTAATTCAACTGAGGAAATATCTCTGTCAAGATTTAGGAACTCGTCCGTAATTCAACTGAGGAAACATCTCTGCTGAGATTTAAGAACTCGTCTGTAATTCAACTGAGGAAACATCTCTGTCAAGATTTAGGAACTCGTTCGTAATTCAACTGAGGTAACATCTCTGTCAAGATTTAGGAACTTGCCCGTAATTCAATTGAGGAAACATCTCTGCTGAGATTTAGGAACTCGTCCGTAATTCAACTGAGGAAACATCTCTGTCAAGATTTAGGAACTCGTCCGTAATTCAACTGAGGTAACATCTCTGCTGAGATTTAGGAACTCGTCCGTAATTCAACTGAGGAAACATCTCTGCTGAGATTTAGGAACTCGTCCATAATTCAACTGAGGAAACATCTCTGTCAAGATTTAGGAACTTGCCCGTAATTCAACTGAGGAAACATCTCTGCTGAGATTTAGGAACTCGTCTGTAATTCAACTGAGGTAACATCTCTGCTGAGATTTAGGAACTCGTCCGTAATTCAACTGAGGAAACATCTCTGCTGAGATTTAGTAACTCGTCCATAATTCAACTGAGGAAACATCTCTGTCAAGATTTAGGAACTCGTCCATAATTCAACCGAGGTAACATCTCTACTGAGATTTAGGAACTCGTCTGTAATTCAACTGAGGAAACATCTCTGCTGAGATTTAGGAACTCGTCCATAATTCAACTGAGGAAACATCTCTGTTGAGATTTAGGAACTCGTCCGTAATTCAATTGAGGAAACATCTCTGTCAAGATTTAGGAACTTGCCCGTAATACAACTGAGCAAACATCTCTGCTGAGATTTAGTAACTCATCCATAATTCAACTGAGGAAATATCTCTGTCAAGATTTATGAACTCGTCCGTAATTCAACTGAGGAAACATCTCTGCTGAGATTTAAGAACTCGTCCGTAATTCAACTGAGGAAACATCTCTGTCAAGATTTAGGAACTCGTCCGTAATTCAACTGAGGAAACATATCTGCTGAGATTTAGGAACTCGTTCGTAATTCAACTGAGGAAACATCTCTGTCAAGATTTAGGAACTCGTCCGTAATTCAACCGAGGTAACATCTCTACTGAGATTTAGGAACTCGTCTGTAATTCAACTGAGGAAACATCTCTGCTGAGATTTAGGAACTCGTCCGTAATTCAACTGAGGAAACATCTCTGTTGAGATTTAGGAACTCATCCGTAATTCAATTGAGGAAACATCTCTGTCAAGATTTAGGAACTTGCCCGTAATACAACTGAGGAAACATTTCTGCTGAGATTTAGTAACTCGTCCGTAATTCAACTGAGGAAATATCTCTGTCAAGATTTAGGAAGTCGTCCGTAATTCAACTGAGGAAACATCTCTGCTGAGATTTAAGAACTCGTCCGTAATTCAACTGAGGAAACATCTCTGTCAAGATTTAGGAACTCGTCCGTAATTCAACTGAGGTAACATCTCTGTAAAGATTAAGGAACTTGCCCGTAATTCAATTGAGGAAACATCTCTGCTGAGATTTAGGAACTCGTTCGTAATTCAACTGAGGAAACATCTCTGTCAAGATTTAGGAACTCGTCCGTAATTCAACTGAGGTAATATCTCTGCTGAGATTTAGGAACTCGTCCGTAATTCAACTGAGGAAACATCTCTGCTGAGATTTAGGAACTCGTCCATAATTCAACTGAGGAAACATCTCTGTCAAGATTTAGGAACTTGCCCGTAATTCAACTGAGGAAACATCTCTGCTGAGATTTAGGAACTCGTCTGTAATTCAACTGAGGTAACATCTCTGCTGAGATTTAGGAACTCGTCCGTAATTCAACTGAGGAAACATCTCTGCTGAGATTTAGTAACTCGTCCATAATTCAACTGAGGAAACATCTCTGTCAAGATTTAGGAACTCATCCGTAATTCAACTGAGGAAACATCTCTGCTGAGATTTAGGAACTCGTCCGTAATTCAACTGAGGAAACATCTCTGTCAAGATTTAGGAACTCGTCCGTAATTCAACCGAGGTAACATCTCTACTGCGATTTAGGAACTCGTCTGTAATTCAACTGAGGAAACATCTCTGCTAAGATTTAGGAACTCGTCCGTAATTCAATTGAGGAAACATCTCTGTTGAGATTTAGGAACTCGTCCGTAATTCAATTGAGGAAACATCTCTGTCAAGATTTAGGAACTTGCCCGTAATACAACTGAGGAAACATCTCTGCTGAGATTTAGTAACTCTTCCATAATTCAACTGAGGAAACATCTATGTCAAGATTTAGGAACTCGTCCGTAATTCAATTGAGGAAACATCTCTGCTGAGATTTAGGAACTCGTCCGTAATTCAACTGAGGAAACATCTCTGTCAAGATTTAGGAACTCGTCCATAATTCAACCGAGGTAACATCTCTACTGAGATTTAGGAACTCGTCTGTAATTCAACTGAGGAAACATCTCTGCTGAGATTTAGGAACTCGTCCGTAATTCAACTGAGGAAACATCTCTGTTGAGATTTAGGAACTCCTCCGTAATTCAATTGAGGAAACATCTCTGTCAAGATTTAGGAACTTGCCCGTAATACAACTGAGGAAACATCTCTGCTGAGATTTAGTAACTCGTCCGTAATTCAACTGAGGAAATATCTCTGTCAAGATTTAGGATCTCGTCTGTAATTCAACTGAGGAAACATCTCTGCTGAGATTTAGGAACTCGTCCGTAATTCAACTGAGGAAACATCTCTGTCAAGATTTAGGAACTCGTCCGTAATTCAACTGAGGTAACATCTCTACTGAGATTTAGGAACTCGTCTATAATTCAACTGAGGTAACATCTCTGCTGAGATTTAGGAACTCGTTCGTAATTCAACTGAGGAAACATCTCTGCTGAGATTTAGTAACTCGTCCGTAATTCAATTGAGGAAACATCTCTGTTAAGATTTAGGAACTCGTCCGTAATTCAACTGAGGAAACATATCTGCTGAGATTTAGTTACTCGTCCATAATTCAACTGAGGAAACATCTCTGTCAAGATTTAGGAACTCGTCCGTAATTCAACTGAGGAAACATCTCTGCTGAGATTTAGGAACTCGTCCGTAATTCAACTGAGGAAACATCTCTGTCAAGATTTAGGAACTCGTCCGTAATTCAACTGAGGTAACATCTCTACTGAGATTTAGGAACTCGTCTGTAATTCAACTGAGGAAACATCTGTGCTGAGATTTAGGAACTCGTCCGTAATTCAACTGAGGAAACATCTCTGTTGAGATTTAGGAACTCGTCCGTAATTCAATTGAGGAAACATCTCTGTCAAGATTTAGGAACTTGCCCGTAATACAACTGAGGAAACATCTCTGCTGAGATTTAGTAACTCATCCGTAATTCAACTGAGGAAATATCTCTGTCAAGATTTAGGAACTCGTCCGTAATTCAACTGAGGAAACATCTCTGCTGAGATTTAAGAACTCGTCCGTAATTCAACTGAGGAAACATCTCTGTCAAGATTTAGGAACTCGTCCGTAATTCAACTGAGGTAACATCTCTGTCAAGATTTAGGAACTTGCCCGTAATTCAACTGAGGTAACATCTCTACTGAGATTTAGGAACTCGTCTGTAATTCAACTGAGGTAACATCTCTGCTGAGATTTAGGAACTCGTTCGTAATTCAACTGAGGAAACATCTCTGCTGAGATTTAGTAACTCGTCCGTAATTCAACTGAGGAAACATCTCTGTCAAGATTTAGGAACTTGTCTGTAATTAAACTGAGGTAACATCTCTTCTGAGATTTAAGAACTCGTCCGTAATTCAACTGAGGAAACATCTCTGCTGAGTTTTAGGAACTCGTTCGTAATTCAACTGAGGAAACATCTCTGCCAAGATTTAGGAACTTGCCCGTAATTCAAATGAGGAAACATCACTCTTGAGATTTAGGAACTCAAACGTAATTCAACTTAGGTAACATCTCTGCTGAGATTTAGGAAATCGTCCATAATTCAACTAAGGTAACATCTCTGCTGAGATTTAGAAACTCGTCTGTAATTCAACTAAGGTAACATCTCTGCTGAGATTTAGAAACTCGTCCATAATTCAACTAAGGAAATATCTCTGTCAAGATTTAGGAACTCGTCCGTAATTCAATTGAGATAACATCTCTGCTGAGATTTAGGAACTCATTCGTAATTCAACTGAGGAACATCTTTGCTGAGATTTAGGAACTCGTCTGTAATTCAACTGAGGAAACATCTCTTTCAAGATTTAGGAACTCGTCCGTAATTCAACTGAGGTAACATCTCTGCTGAGATTTAGGAACTCGTCCGTAATTCAACTGAGGAAACATCTCTGCTGAGATTTAGGAACTCGTCCGTAATTCAATTGAGGAAACATCTCTGTAAAGATTTAGGAACTTGCCCGTAATTCAACTGAGGAAACATCTCTGCTGAGATTTAGTAACTCGTCCGTAATTCAACTGAGGAAACATCTCTGTCAAGATTTAGGAACTCGTCCGTAATTCAATTGAGGAAACATCTCTGCTGAGATTTAGGAACTCGTCCGTAATTCAACTGAGGAAACATCTCTGTCAAGATTTAGGAACTCGTCCGTAATTCAACCGAGGTAACATCTCTACTGCGATTTAGGAACTCGTCTGTAATTCAACTGAGGAAACATCTCTGCTAAGATTTAGGAACTCGTCCGTAATTCAATTGAGGAAACATCTCTGTTGAGATTTAGGAACTCGTCCGTAATTCAATTGAGGAAACATCTCTGTCAAGATTTAGGAACTTGCCCGTAATACAACTGAGGAAACATCTCTGCTGAGATTTAGTAACTCTTCCATAATTCAACTGAGGAAACATCTATGTCAAGATTTAGGAACTCGTCCGTAATTCAATTGAGGAAACATCTCTGCTGAGATTTAGGAACTCGTCCGTAATTCAACTGAGGAAACATCTCTGTCAAGATTTAGGAACTCGTCCATAATTCAACCGAGGTAACATCTCTACTGAGATTTAGGAACTCGTCTGTAATTCAACTGAGGAAACATCTCTGCTGAGATTTAGGAACTCGTCCGTAATTCAACTGAGGAAACATCTCTGTTGAGATTTAGGAACTCCTCCGTAATTCAATTGAGGAAACATCTCTGTCAAGATTTAGGAACTTGCCCGTAATACAACTGAGGAAACATCTCTGCTGAGATTTAGTAACTCGTCCGTAATTCAACTGAGGAAATATCTCTGTCAAGATTTAGGATCTCGTCTGTAATTCAACTGAGGAAACATCTCTGCTGAGATTTAGGAACTCGTCCGTAATTCAACTGAGGAAACATCTCTGTCAAGATTTAGGAACTCGTCCGTAATTCAACTGAGGTAACATCTCTACTGAGATTTAGGAACTCGTCTATAATTCAACTGAGGTAACATCTCTGCTGAGATTTAGGAACTCGTTCGTAATTCAACTGAGGAAACATCTCTGCTGAGATTTAGTAACTCGTCCGTAATTCAACTGAGGAAACATCTCTGTTAAGATTTAGGAACTCGTCCGTAATTCAACTGAGGAAACATATCTGCTGAGATTTAGTTACTCGTCCATAATTCAACTGAGGAAACATCTCTGTCAAGATTTAGGAACTCGTCCGTAATTCAACTGAGGAAACATCTCTGCTGAGATTTAGGAACTCGTCCGTAATTCAACTGAGGAAACATCTCTGTCAAGATTTAGGAACTCGTCCGTAATTCAACTGAGGTAACATCTCTACTGAGATTTAGGAACTCGTCTGTAATTCAACTGAGGAAACATCTGTGCTGAGATTTAGGAACTCGTCCGTAATTCAACTGAGGAAACATCTCTGTTGAGATTTAGGAACTCGTCCGTAATTCAATTGAGGAAACATCTCTGTCAAGATTTAGGAACTTGCCCGTAATACAACTGAGGAAACATCTCTGCTGAGATTTAGTAACTCATCCGTAATTCAACTGAGGAAATATCTCTGTCAAGATTTAGGAACTCGTCCGTAATTCAACTGAGGAAACATCTCTGCTGAGATTTAAGAACTCGTCCGTAATTCAACTGAGGAAACATCTCTGTCAAGATTTAGGAACTCGTCCGTAATTCAACTGAGGTAACATCTCTGTCAAGATTTAGGAACTTGCCCGTAATTCAACTGAGGTAACATCTCTACTGAGATTTAGGAACTCGTCTGTAATTCAACTGAGGTAACATCTCTGCTGAGATTTAGGAACTCGTTCGTAATTCAACTGAGGAAACATCTCTGCTGAGATTTAGTAACTCGTCCGTAATTCAACTGAGGAAACATCTCTGTCAAGATTTAGGAACTTGTCTGTAATTAAACTGAGGTAACATCTCTTCTGAGATTTAAGAACTCGTCCGTAATTCAACTGAGGAAACATCTCTGCTGAGTTTTAGGAACTCGTTCGTAATTCAACTGAGGAAACATCTCTGCCAAGATTTAGGAACTTGCCCGTAATTCAAATGAGGAAACATCACTCTTGAGATTTAGGAACTCAAACGTAATTCAACTTAGGTAACATCTCTGCTGAGATTTAGGAAATCGTCCATAATTCAACTAAGGTAACATCTCTGCTGAGATTTAGAAACTCGTCTGTAATTCAACTAAGGTAACATCTCTGCTGAGATTTAGAAACTCGTCCATAATTCAACTAAGGAAATATCTCTGTCAAGATTTAGGAACTCGTCCGTAATTCAATTGAGATAACATCTCTGCTGAGATTTAGGAACTCATTCGTAATTCAACTGAGGAACATCTTTGCTGAGATTTAGGAACTCGTCTGTAATTCAACTGAGGAAACATCTCTTTCAAGATTTAGGAACTCGTCCGTAATTCAACTGAGGTAACATCTCTGCTGAGATTTAGGAACTCGTCCGTAATTCAACTGAGGAAACATCTCTGCTGAGATTTAGGAACTCGTCCGTAATTCAATTGAGGAAACATCTCTGTAAAGATTTAGGAACTTGCCCGTAATTCAACTGAGGAAACATCTCTGCTGAGATTTAGTAACTCGTCCGTAATTCAACTGAGGAAACATCTCTGTCAAGATTTAGGAACTCGTCCGTAATTCAATTGAGGAAACATCTCTGCTGAGATTTAGGAACTCGTCCGTAATTCAACTGAGGAAACATCTCTGTCAAGATTTAGGAACTCGTCCATAATTCAACTGAGGTAACATCTCTATTGAGATTTAGGAACTCGTCTATAATTCAACTGAGGAAACATCTCTGCTGAGATTTAGGAACTCGTCCGTAATTCAACTGAGGAAACATCTCTGCTGAGATTTAGTAACTCGTCCATAATTCAACTGAGGAAACATCTCTGTCAAGATTTAGGAACTCGTCCGTAATTCAACTGAGGAAACATCTCTGCTGAGATTTAGGAACTCGTCCGTAATTCAACTGAGGAAACATCTCTGTCAAGATTTAGGAACTCGTCCGTAATTCAACCGAGGTAACATCTCTACTGCGATTTAGGAACTCGTCTGTAATTCAACTGAGGAAACATCTCTGCTAAGATTTAGGAACTCGTCCGTAATTCAATTGAGGAAACATCTCTGTTGAGATTTAGGAACTCGTCCGTAATTCAATTGAGGAAACATCTCTGTCAAGATTTAGGAACTTGCCCGTAATACAACTGAGGAAACATCTCTGCTGAGATTTAGTAACTCTTCCATAATTCAACTGAGGAAACATCTATGTCAAGATTTAGGAACTCGTCCATAATTCAATTGAGGAAACATCTCTGCTGAGATTTAGGAACTCGTCCGTAATTCAACTGAGGAAACATCTCTGTCAAGATTTAGGAACTCGTCCATAATTCAACCGAGGTAACATCTCTACTGAGATTTAGGAACTCGTCTGTAATTCAACTGAGGAAACATCTCTGCTGAGATTTAGGAACTCGTCCGTAATTCAACTGAGGAAACATCTCTGTTGAGATTTAGGAACTCGTCCGTAATTCAATTGAGGAAACATCTCTGTCAAGATTTAGGAACTTGCCCGTAATACAACTGAGGAAACATCTCTGCTGAGATTTAGTAACTCTTCCGTAATTCAATTGAGGAAATATCCCTGTCAAGATTTAGGAACTCGTCTGTAATTCAACTGAGGAAACATCTCTGCTGAGATTTAGGAACTCGTCCGTAATTCAACTGAGGAAACATCTCTGTCAAGATTTAGGAACTCGTCCGTAATTCAACTGAGGTAACATCTCTACTGAGATTTAGGAACTCGTCTGTAATTCAACTGAGGTAACATATCTGCTGAGATTTAGGAACTCGTTCGTAATTCAACTGAGGAAACATCTCTGCTGAGATTTAGTAACTCGTCCGTAATTCAACTGAGGAAACATCTCTGTTAAGATTTAGGAACTCGTCCGTAATTCAACTGAGGAAACATATCTGCTGAGATTTAGTTACTCGTCCATAATTCAACTGAGGAAACATCTCTGTCAAGATTTAGGAACTCGTCCGTAATTCAACTGAGGAAACATCTCTGCTGAGATTTAGGAACTCGTCCGTAATTCAACTGAGGAAACATCTCTGTCAAGATTTAGGAACTCGTCCGTAATTCAACTGAGGTAACATCTCTACTGAGATTTAGGAACTCGTCTGTAATTCAACTGAGGAAACATCTGTGCTGAGATTTAGGAACTCGTCCGTAATTCAACTGAGGAAACATCTCTGTTGAGATTTAGGAACTCGTCCGTAATTCAATTGAGGAAACATCTCTGTCAAGATTTAGGAACTTTCCCGTAATACAACTGAGGAAACATCTCTGCTGAGATTTAGTAACTCATCCGTAATTCAACTGAGGAAATATCTCTGTCAAGATTTAGGAACTCGTCCGTAATTCAACTGAGGAAACATCTCTGCTGAGATTTAAGAACTCGTCCGTAATTCAACTGAGGAAACATCTCTGTCAAGATTTAGGAACTCGTCCGTAATTCAACTGAGGTAACATCTCTGTCAAGATTTAGGAACTTGCCCGTAATTCAACTGAGGTAACATCTCTACTGAGATTTAGGAACTCGTCTGTATTTCAACTGAGGTAACATCTCTGCTGAGATTTAGGAACTCGTTCGTAATTCAACTGAGGAAACATCTCTGCTGAGATTTAGTAACTCGTCCGTAATTCAACTGAGGAAACATCTCTGTCAAGATTTAGGAACTTGTCTGTAATTAAACTGAGGTAACATCTCTTCTGAGATTTAAGAACTCGTCCGTAATTCAACTGAGGAAACATCTCTGCTGAGTTTTAGGAACTTGTTCGTAATTCAACTGAGGAAACATCTCTGCCAAGATTTAGGAACTTGCCCGTAATTCAAATGAGGAAACATCACTCTTGAGATTTAGGAACTCAAACGTAATTCAACTTAGGTAACATCTCTGCTGAGATTTAGGAAATCGTCCATAATTCAACTAAGGTAACATCTCTGCTGAGATTTAGAAACTCGTCTGTAATTTAACTAAGGTAACATCTCTGCTGAGATTTAGAAACTCGTCCATAATTCAACTAAGGAAATATCTCTGTCAAGATTTAGGAACTCGTCCGTAATTCAATTGAGGTAACATCTCTGCTGAGATTTAGGAACTCGTTCGTAATTCAACTGAGGAACATCTTTGCTGAGATTTAGGAACTCGTCTGTAATTCAACTGAGGAAACATCTCTTTCAAGATTTAGGAACTCGTCCGTAATTCAACTGAGGTAACATCTCTGCTGAGATTTAGGAACTCGTCCGTAATTCAACTGAGGAAACATCTCTGCTGAGATTTAGGAACTCGTCCGTAATTCAATTGAGGAAACATCTCTGTAAAGATTTAGGAACTTGCCCGTAATTCAACTGAGGAAACATCTCTGCTGAGATTTAGTAACTCGTCCGTAATTCAACTGAGGAAACATCTCTGTCAAGATTTAGGAACTCGTCCGTAATTCAATTGAGGAAACATCTCTGCTGAGATTTAGGAACTCGTCCATAATTCAACTGAGGAAACATCTCTGTCAAGATTTAGGAACTCGTCCGTAATTCAACTGAGGTAACATCTCTACTGAGATTTAGGAACTCGTCTGTAATTCAACTGAGGTAACATCTCTGTTGAGATTTAGGAACTCGTTCGTAATTCAACTGAGGAAACATCTCTGCTGAGATTTAGTAACTCGTCCGTAATTCAACTGAGGAAACATCTCTGTTAAGATTTAGGAACTCGTCCGTAATTCAACTGAGGAAACATCTCTGCTTAGATTTAGTAACTCGTCCCTAATTCAACTGAGGAAACATCTCTGTCAAGATTTAGGAACTCGTCCGTAATTCAACTGAGGAAACATCTCTGCTGAGATTTAGGAACTCGTCTGTAATTCAACTGAGGAAACATCTCTGTCAAGATTTAGGAACTCGTCCGTAATTCAACCGAGGTAACATCTCTACTGAGATTTAGGAACTCGTCTGTAATTCAACTGAGGAAACATCTCTGCTGAGATTTAGGAACTCGTCCGTAATTCAACTGAGGAAACATCTCTGTTGAGATTTAGGAACTCGTCCGTAATTCAATTGAGGAAACATCTCTGTCAAGATTTAGGAACTTGCCCGTAATACAACTGAGGAAACATCTCTGCTGAGATTTAGTAACTCGTCCGTAATTCAACTGAGGAAATATCTCTGTCAAGATTTAGGAACTCATCCGTAATTCAACTGAGGAAACATCTCTGCTGATATTTAGGAACTCGTCCGTAATTCAACTGAGGAAACATCTCTGTCAAGATTTAGGAACTCGTCCGTAATTCAACTGAGGTAACATCTCTACTGAGATTTAGGAACTCGTCTGTAATTCAACTGAGGTAACATCTCTGCTGAGATTTAGGAACTCATTCGTAATTCAACTGAGGAAACATCTCTGATGAGATTTAGTAACTCGTCCGTAATTCAACTGAGGAAACATCTCTGTTAAGATTTAGGAACTCGTCCGTAATTCAACTGAGGAAACATCTCTGCTGAGATTTAGTTACTCGTCCATAATTCAACTGAGGAAACATCTCTGTCAAGATTTAGGAACTCGTCCGTAATTCAACTGAGGAAACATCTCTGCTGAGATTTAGGAACTCGTCCGTAATTCAACTGAGGAAACATCTCTGTCAAGATTTAGGAACTCGTCCGTAATTCAACCGAGGTAACATCTCTACTGAGATTTAGGAACTCGTCCGTTATTCAACTGAGGAAACATCTCTGTCAAGATTTAGGAACTCGTCCGTAATTCAACTGAGGAAACATCTCTGCTGAGATTTAGGAACTCGTCCGTAATTCAACTGAGGAAACATCTCTGTCAAGATTTAGGAACTTGTCTGTAATTAAACTGAGGTAACATCTCTTCTGAGATTTAAGAACTCGTCCGTAATTCAACTGAGGAAACATCTCTGCTGAGTTTTAGGAACTCGTTCGTAATTCAACTGAGGAAACATCTCTGCCAAGATTTAGGAACTTGCCCGTAATTCAAATGAGGAAACATCACTCTTGAGATTTAGGAACTCAAACGTAATTCAACTTAGGTAACATCTCTGCTGAGATTTAGGAAATCGTCCATAATTCAACTAAGGTAACATCTCTGCTGAGATTTAGAAACTCGTCTGTAATTCAACTAAGGTAACATCTCTGCTGAGATTTAGAAACTCGTCCATAATTCAACTAAGGAAATATCTCTGTCAAGATTTAGGAACTCGTCCGTAATTCAATTGAGGTAACATCTCTACTGAGATTTAGGAACTCGTTCGTAATTCAACTGAGGAACATCTTTGCTGAGATTCAGGAACTCGTCTGTAATTCAACTGAGGAAACATCTCTTTCAAGATTTAGGAACTCGTCCATAATTCAACTGAGGTAACATCTCTGCTGAGATTTAGGAACTCGTCCGTAATTCAACTGAGGAAACATCTCTGCTGAGATTTAGGAACTCGTCCGTAATTCAATTGAGGAAACATCTCTGTAAAGATTTAGGAACTTGCCCGTAATTCAACTGAGGAAACATCTCTGCTGAGATTTAGTAACTCGTCCGTAATTCAACTGAGGAAACATCTTTGTCAAGATTTAGGAACTCGTCCGTAATTCAATTGAGGAAACATCTCTGTTGAGATTTAGGAACTCGTCCGTAATTCAACTGAGGAAACATCTCTGTCAAGATTTAGGAACTCGTTCGTAATTCAACTGAGGAAACATCTCTGCTGAGATTTAGGAACTCGTCTGTAATTCAACTGAGGTAACATCTCTGTTGAGATTTAGGAACTCGTCCGTAATTCAACTGAGGAAACATCTCTGCTGAGATTTAGTAACTCGTCCATAATTCAACTGAGGAAACATCTCTGTCAAGATTTAGGAACTCGTCCGTAATTCAACTGAGGAAACATCTCTGCTGAGATTTAGGAACTCGTCCGTAATTCAACTGAGGAAACATCTCTGTCAAGATTTAGGAACTCGTCCGTAATTCAACCGAGGTAACATCTCTACTGAGATTTAGGAACTCGTCTATAATTCAACTGAGGAAACATCTCTGCTGAGATTTAGGAACTCGTCCGTAATTCAACTGAGGAAACATCTCTGCTGAGATTTAGGAACTCGTCCGTAATTCAATTGAGGAAACATCTCTGTCAAGATTTAGGAACTTGCCCGTAATACAACTGAGGAAACATCTCTGCTGAGATTTAGTAACTCGTCCGTAATTCAACTGAGGAAATATCTCTGTCAAGATTTAGGAACTCGTCCGTAATTCAACTGAGGAAACATCTCTGCTGAGATTTAGGAACTCGTCCGTAATTCAACTGAGGAAACATCTCTGTCAAGATTTAGGAACTCGTCCGTAATTCAACTGAGGAAACATCTCTGTTGAGATTTAGGAACTCGTCCGTAATTCAATTGAGGAAACATCTCTGTCAAGATTTAGGAACTTGCCCGTAATACAACTGAGGAAACATCTCTGCTGAGATTTAGTAACTCGTCCGTAATTCAACTGAGGAAATATCTCTGTCAAGATTTAGGAACTCGTCCGTAATTCAACTGAGGAAACATCTCTGCTGATATTTAGGAACTCGTCCGTAATTCAACTGAGGAAACATCTCTGTCAAGATTTAGGAACTCGTCCGTAATTCAACTGAGGTAACATCTCTACTGAGATTTAGGAACTCGTCTGTAATTCAACTGAGGTAACATCTCTGCTGAGATTTAGGAACTCGTTCGTAATTCAACTGAGGAAACATCTCTGATGAGATTTAGTAACTCGTCCGTAATTCAACTGAGGAAACATCTCTGTTAAGATTTAGGAACTCGTCCGTAATTCAACTGAGGAAACATCTCTGCTGAGATTTAGTTACTCGTCCATAATTCAACTGAGGAAACATCTCTGTCAAGATTTAGGAACTCGTCCGTAATTCAACTGAGGAAACATCTCTGCTGAGATTTAGGAACTCGTCCGTAATTCAACTGAGGAAACATCTCTGTCAAGATTTAGGAACTCGTCCGTAATTCAACCGAGGTAACATCTCTACTGAGATTTAGGAACTCGTCCGTTATTCAACTGAGGAAACATCTCTGTCAAGATTTAGGAACTCGTCCGTAATTCAACTGAGGAAACATCTCTGCTGAGATTTAGGAACTCGTCCGTAATTCAACTGAGGAAACATCTCTGTCAAGATTTAGGAACTTGTCTGTAATTAAACTGAGGTAACATCTCTTCTGAGATTTAAGAACTCGTCCGTAATTCAACTGAGGAAACATCTCTGCTGAGTTTTAGGAACTCGTTCGTAATTCAACTGAGGAAACATCTCTGCCAAGATTTAGGAACTTGCCCGTAATTCAAATGAGGAAACATCACTCTTGAGATTTAGGAACTCAAACGTAATTCAACTTAGGTAACATCTCTGCTGAGATTTAGGAAATCGTCCATAATTCAACTAAGGTAACATCTCTGCTGAGATTTAGAAACTCGTCTGTAATTCAACTAAGGTAACATCTCTGCTGAGATTTAGAAACTCGTCCATAATTCAACTAAGGAAATATCTCTGTCAAGATTTAGGAACTCGTCCGTAATTCAATTGAGGTAACATCTCTACTGAGATTTAGGAACTCGTTCGTAATTCAACTGAGGAACATCTTTGCTGAGATTCAGGAACTCGTCTGTAATTCAACTGAGGAAACATCTCTTTCAAGATTTAGGAACTCGTCCGTAATTCAACTGAGGTAACATCTCTGCTGAGATTTAGGAACTCGTCCGTAATTCAACTGAGGAAACATCTCTGCTGAGATTTAGGAACTCGTCCGTAATTCAATTGAGGAAACATCTCTGTAAAGATTTAGGAACTTGCCCGTAATTCAACTGAGGAAACATCTCTGCTGAGATTTAGTAACTCGTCCGTAATTCAACTGAGGAAACATCTTTGTCAAGATTTAGGAACTCGTCCGTAATTCAATTGAGGAAACATCTCTGTTGAGATTTAGGAACTCGTCCGTAATTCAACTGAGGAAACATCTCTGTCAAGATTTAGGAACTCGTTCGTAATTCAACTGAGGAAACATCTCTGCTGAGATTTAGGAACTCGTCTGTAATTCAACTGAGGTAACATCTCTGTTGAGATTTAGGAACTCGTCCGTAATTCAACTGAGGAAACATCTCTGCTGAGATTTAGTAACTCGTCCATAATTCAACTGAGGAAACATCTCTGTCAAGATTTAGGAACTCGTCCGTAATTCAACTGAGGAAACATCTCTGCTGAGATTTAGGAACTCGTCCGTAATTCAACTGAGGAAACATCTCTGTCAAGATTTAGGAACTCGTCCGTAATTCAACCGAGGTAACATCTCTACTGAGATTTAGGAACTCGTCTATAATTCAACTGAGGAAACATCTCTGCTGAGATTTAGGAACTCGTCCGTAATTCAACTGAGGAAACATCTCTGCTGAGATTTAGGAACTCGTCCGTAATTCAATTGAGGAAACATCTCTGTCAAGATTTAGGAACTTGCCCGTAATACAACTGAGGAAACATCTCTGCTGAGATTTAGTAACTCGTCCGTAATTCAACTGAGGAAATATCTCTGTCAAGATTTAGGAACTCGTCCGTAATTCAACTGAGGAAACATCTCTGCTGAGATTTAGGAACTCGTCCGTAATTCAACTGAGGAAACATCTCTGTCAAGATTTAGGAACTCGTCCGTAATTCAACTGAGGTAACATCTCTACTGAGATTTAGGAACTCGTCTGTAATTCAACTGAGGTAACATCTCTGCTGAGATTTAGGAACTCATTCGTAATTACTCTGAGGAAACATCTCTGCTGAGATTTAGTAACTCGTCCGTAATTCAACTGAGGAAACATCTCTGTTAAGATTTAGGAACTCGTCCGTAATTCAACTGAGGAAACATCTCTGCTGAGATTTAGTAACTCGTCCCTAATTCAACTGAGGAAACATCTCTGTCAAGATTTAGGAACTCGTCCGTAATTCAACTGAGGAAACATCTCTGCTGAGATTTAGGAACTCGTCCGTAATTCAACTGAGGAAACATCTCTGTCAAGATTTAGGAAGTAGTCCGTAATTCAACCGAGGTAACATCTCTACTGAGATTTAGGAACTCGTCTGTAATTCAACTGAGGAAACATCTCTGCTGAGATTTAGGAACTCGTCCGTAATTCAACTGAGGAAACATCTCTGCTGAGATTTAGGAACTCGTCCGTAATTCAATTGAGGAAATATCTCTGTCAAGATTTAGGAACTTTCCCGTAATACAGCTGAGGAAACATCTCTGTTGAGATTTAGTAACTCGTCCGTAATTCAACTGAGGAAATATCTCTGTCAAGATTTAGGAACTCGTCCGTAATTCAACTGAGGAAACATCTCTGCTGAGATTTAGGAACTCGTCTGTAATTCAACTGAGGAAACATCTCTGTCAAGATTTAGGAACTCGTCCGTAATTCAACTGAGGTAACATCTCTACTGAGATTTAGGAACTCGTCTGTAATTCAACTGAGGTAACATCTCTGCTGAGATTTAGGAACTCGTCCGTAACTCAACTGAGGAAACATCTCTGTCAAGATTTAGGAACTCGTCCGTAATTCAACCGAGGTAACATCTCTACTGAGATTTAGGAACTCGTCTGTAATTCAACTGAGGAAACATCTCTGCTGAGATTTAGGAACTCGTCCATAATTCAACTGAGGAAACATCTCTGTCAAGATTTAGGAACTTGCCCGTAATTCAACTGAGGAAACATCTCTGCTGAGATTTAGGAACTCGTCTGTAATTCAACTGAGGTAACATCTCTGCTGAGATTTAGGAACTCGTCCGTAATTCAACTGAGGAAACATCTCTGCTGAGATTTAGTAACTCGTCCATAATTCAACTGAGGAAACATCTCTGTCAAGATTTAGGAACTCGTCCGTAATTCAACTGAGGAAACATCTCTGCTGAGATTTAGGAACTCGTCCGTAATTCAACTGAGGAAACATCTCTGTCAAGATTTAGGAACTCGTCCGTAATTCAACCGAGGTAACATCTCTACTGAGATTTAGGAACTCGTCTATAATTCAACTGAGGAAACATCTCTGCTGAGATTTAGGAACTCGTCCGTAATTCAACTGAGGAAACATCTCTGCTGAGATTTAGGAACTCGTCCGTAATTCAATTGAGGAAACATCTCTGTCAAGATTTAGGAACTTGCCCGTAATACAACTGAGGAAACATCTCTGCTGAGATTTAGTAACTCGTCCGTAATTCAACTGAGGAAATATCTCTGTCAAGATTTAGGAACTCGTCCGTAATTCAACTGAGGAAACATCTCTGCTGAGATTTAGGAACTCGTCCGTAATTCAACTGAGGAAACATCTCTGTCAAGATTTAGGAACTCGTCCGTAATTCAACTGAGGTAACATCTCTACTGAGATTTAGGAACTCGTCTGTAATTCAACTGAGGTAACATCTCTGCTGAGATTTAGGAACTCGTTCGTAATTACTCTGAGGAAACATCTCTGCTGAGATTTAGTAACTCGTCCGTAATTCAACTGAGGAAACATCTCTGTTAAGATTTAGGAACTCGTCCGTAATTCAACTGAGGAAACATCTCTGCTGAGATTTAGTAACTCGTCCCTAATTCAACTGAGGAAACATCTCTGTCAAGATTTAGGAACTCGTCCGTAATTCAACTGAGGAAACATCTCTGCTGAGATTTAGGAACTCGTCCGTAATTCAACTGAGGAAACATCTCTGTCAAGATTTAGGAAGTAGTCCGTAATTCAACCGAGGTAACATCTCTACTGAGATTTAGGAACTCGTCTGTAATTCAACTGAGGAAACATCTCTGCTGAGATTTAGGAACTCGTCCGTAATTCAACTGAGGAAACATCTCTGCTGAGATTTAGGAACTCGTCCGTAATTCAATTGAGGAAATATCTCTGTCAAGATTTAGGAACTTTCCCGTAATACAGCTGAGGAAACATCTCTGTTGAGATTTAGTAACTCGTCCGTAATTCAACTGAGGAAATATCTCTGTCAAGATTTAGGAACTCGTCCGTAATTCAACTGAGGAAACATCTCTGCTGAGATTTAGGAACTCGTCTGTAATTCAACTGAGGAAACATCTCTGTCAAGATTTAGGAACTCGTCCGTAATTCAACTGAGGTAACATCTCTACTGAGATTTAGGAACTCGTCTGTAATTCAACTGAGGTAACATCTCTGCTGAGATTTAGGAACTCGTCCGTAACTCAACTGAGGAAACATCTCTGTCAAGATTTAGGAACTCGTCCGTAATTCAACCGAGGTAACATCTCTACTGAGATTTAGGAACTCGTCTGTAATTCAACTGAGGAAACATCTCTGCTGAGATTTAGGAACTCGTCCATAATTCAACTGAGGAAACATCTCTGTCAAGATTTAGGAACTTGCCCGTAATTCAACTGAGGAAACATCTCTGCTGAGATTTAGGAACTCGTCTGTAATTCAACTGAGGTAACATCTCTGCTGAGATTTAGGAACTCGTCCGTAATTCAACTGAGGAAACATCTCTGCTGAGATTTAGTAACTCGTCCATAATTCAACTGAGGAAACATCTCTGTCAAGATTTAGGAACTCGTCCGTAATTCAACTGAGGAAACATCTCTGCTGAGATTTAGGAACTCGTCCGTAATTCAACTGAGGAAACATCTCTGTCAAGATTTAGGAACTCGTCCGTAATTCAACCGAGGTAACATCTCTACTGAGATTTAGGAACTCGTCTGTAATTCAATTGAGGAAACATCTCTGCTGAGATTTAGGAACTCGTCCTTAATTCAACTGAGGAAACATCTCTGTTGAGATTTAGGAACTCGTCCGTAATTCAATTGAGGAAACATCTCTGTCAAGATTTAGGAACTTGCCCGTAATACAACTGAGGAAACATCTCTGCTGAGATTTAGTAACTCATCCGTAATTCAACTGAGGAAATATCTCTGTCAAGATTTAGGAACTCGTCCGTAATTCAACTGAGGAAACATCTCTGCTGAGATTTAAGAACTCGTCCGTAATTCAACTGAGGAAACATCTCTGTCAAGATTTAGGAACTCGTCCGTAATTCAACTGAGGTAACATCTCTGTCAAGATTTAGGAACTTGCCCGTAATTCAATTGAGGAAACATCTCTGCTGAGATTTAGGAACTCGTCCGTAATTCAACTGAGGAAACATCTCTGTCAAGATTTAGGAACTCGTCCGTAATTCAACTGAGGTAACATCTCTGCTCAGATTTAGGAACTCGTCCGTAATTCAACTGAGGAAACATCTCTGCTTAGATTTAGGAACTCGTCCATAATTCAACTGAGGAAACATCTCTGTCAAGATTTAGGAACTTGCCCGTAATTCAACTGAGGAAACATCTCTGCTGAGATTTAGGAACTCGTCTGTAATTCAACTGAGGTAACATCTCTGCTGAGATTTAGGAACTCGTCCGTAATTCAACTGAGGAAACATCTCTGCTGAGATTTAGTAACTCGTCCATAATTCAACTGAGGAAACATCTCTGTCAAGATTTAGGAACTCGTCCGTAATTCAACTGAGGAAACATCTCTGCTGAGATTTAGGAACTCGTCCGTAATTCAACTGAGGAAACATCTCTGTCAAGATTTAGGAACTCGTCTGTAATTCAACCGAGGTAACATCTCTACGGAGATTTAGGAAATCGTCTGTAATTCAACTGAGGAAACATCTCTGCTGAGATTTCGGAACTCGTCCATAATTCAATTGAGGAAACATCTCTGTTGAGATTTAGGAACTCGTCCGTAATTCAATTGAGGAAACATCTCTGTCAAGATTTAGGAACTTGCCCGTAATACAACTGAGGAAACATCTCTGCTGAGATTTAGTAACTCTTCCATAATTCAACTGAGGAAACATCTCTGTCAAGATTTAGGAACTCGTCCGTAATTCAATTGAGGAAACATCTCTGCTGAGATTTATGAACTCGTCCGTAATTCAAATGAGGAAACATCTCTGTCAAGATTAAGGAACTCGTCCATAATTCAACCGAGGTAACATCTCTACTGAGATTTAGGAACTCGTCTGTAATTCAACTGAGGAAACATCTCTGCTGAGATTTAGGAACTCGTCCGTAATTCAACTGAGGAAACATCTCTGTTGAGATTTAGGAACTCGTCCGTAATTCAATTGAGGAAACATCTCTATCAAGATTTAGGAACTTGCCCGTAATACAACTGAGGAAACATCTCTGCTGAGATTTAGTAACTCCACCGTAATTCAACTGAGGAAATATCTCTGTCAAGATTTAGGAACTCGTTCGTAATTCAACTGAGGAAACATCTCTGCTGAGATTTAGGAACTCGTCCGTAATTCAACTGAGGAAACATCTCTGTCAAGATTTAGGAACTCGTCCGTAATTCAACTGAGGTAACATCTCTACTGAGATTTAGGAACTCGTCTGTAATTCAACTGAGGTAACATCTCTACTGAGATTTAGGAACTCGTTCGTAATTCAACTGAGGAAACATCTCTGCTGATATTTAGTAACTCGTCCGTAATTCAATTGAGGAAACATCTCTGTTAAGATTTAGGAACTCGTCCATAATTCAACTGAGGAAACATCTCTGCTGAGATTTAGTAACTCGTCCATAATTCAACTGAGGAAACATCTCTGTCAAGATTTAGGAACTCGTCCGTAATTCAACTGAGGAAACATCTCTGCTGAGATTTAGGAACTCGTCCGTAATTCAACTGAGGAAACATCTCTGTCAAGATTTAGGAACTCGTCCGTAATTCAACCGAGGTAACATCTCTACTGAGATTTAGGAACTCGTCCGTTATTCAACTGAGGAAACATCTCTGTCAAGATTTAGGAACTCGTCCGTAATTCAACTGAGGAAACATCTCTGCTGAGATTTAGGAACTCGTCCGTAATTCAACTGAGGAAACATCTCTGTCAAGATTTAGGAACTCGTCTGTAATTAAACTGAGGTAACATCTCTTCTGAGATTTAAGAACTCGTCCGTAATTCAACTGAGGAAACATCTCTGCTGAGTTTTAGGAACTCGTTCGTAATTCAACTGAGGAAACATCTCTACTGAGATTTAGGAACTTGCCCGTAATTCAACTGAGGAAACATCTCTGTTAAGATTTAGGAACTCGTCCGTAATTCAACTGAGGAAACATCTCTGCTGAGATTTAGTAACTCGTCCATAATTCAACTGAGGAAACATCTCTGTCAAGATTTAGGAACTTGCCCGTAATTCAACTGAGGAAACATCTCTGCTGAGATTTAGGAACTCGTCCGTAATTCAACTGAGGAAACATCTCTGTCAAGATTTAGGAACTCGTCCGTAATTCAATTGAGGAAACATCTCTGCTGAGATTTAGGAACTCGTCCGTAATTCAAATGAGGAAACATCTCTGTCAAGATTTAGGAACTCGTCCATAATTCAACCGAGGTAACATCTCTACTGAGATTTAGGAACTCGTCTGTAATTCAACTGAGGAAACATCTCTGCTGAGATTTAGGAACTCGTCCGTAATTCAACTGAGGAAACATCTCTGTTGAGATTTAGGAACTCGTCCGTAATTCAATTGAGGAAACATCTCTATCAAGATTTAGGAACTTGCCCGTAATACATCTGAGGAAACATCTCTGCTGAGATTTAGTAACTCCACCGTAATTCAACTGAGGAAATATCTCTGTCAAGATTTAGGAACTCGTTCGTAATTCAACTGAGGAAACATCTCTACTGAGATTTAGGAACTCGTCCGTAATTCAACTGAGGTAACATCTCTGTCAAGATTTAGGAACTCGTCCGTAATTCAACTGAGGTAACATCTCTACTGAGATTTAGGAACTCGTCTGTAATTCAACTGAGGTAACATCTCTACTGAGATTTAGGAACTCGTTCGTAATTCAACTGAGGAAACATCTCTGCTGATATTTAGTAACTCGTCCGTAATTCAACTGAGGAAACATCTCTGTTAAGATTTAGGAACTCGTCCGTAATTCAACTGAGGAAACATCTCTGCTGAGATTTAGTAACTCGTCCATAATTCAACTGAGGAAACATCTCTGTCAAGATTTAGGAACTCGTCCGTAATTCAACTGAGGAAACATCTCTGCTGAGATTTAGGAACTCGTCCGTAATTCAACTGAGGAAACATCTCTGTCAAGATTTAGGAACTCGTCCGTAATTCAACCGAGGTAACATCTCTACTGAGATTTAGGAACTCGTCCGTTATTCAACTGAGGAAACATCTCTGTCAAGATTTAGGAACTCGTCCGTAATTCAACTGAGGAAACATCTCTGTTGAGATTTAGGAACTCGTCCGTAATTCAACTGAGGAAACATCTCTGTCAAGATTTAGGAACTCGTCTGTAATTAAACTGAGGTAACATCTCTTCTGAGATTTAAGAACTCGTCCGTAATTCAACTGAGGAAACATCTCTGCTGAGTTTTAGGAACTCGTTCGTAATTCAACTGAGGAAACATCTCTGCTGAGATTTAGGAACTTGCCCGTAATTCAACTGAGGAAACATCTCTGTTAAGATTTAGGAACTCGTCCGTAATTCAACTGAGGAAACATCTCTGCTGAGATTTAGTAACTCGTCCATAATTCAACTGAGGAAACATCTCTGTCAAGATTTAGGAACTCGTCCGTAATTCAACTGAGGAAACATCTCTGTTGAGATTTAGGAACTCGTCCGTAATTCAACTGAGGAAACATCTCTGTCAAGATTTAGGAACTCGTCCGTAATTCAATTGAGGTAACATCTCTGCTGAGATTTAGGAACTCGTTCGTAATTCAACTGAGGAACATCTTTGCTGAGATTTAGGAACTCGTCTGTAATTCAACTGAGGAAACATCTCTTTTAAGATTTAGGAACTCGTCCGTAATTCAACTGAGGTAACATCTCTGCTGAGATTTAGGAACTCGTCCGTAATTCAACTGAGGAAACATCTCTGCTGAGATTTAGGAACTCGTCCGTAATTCAACTGAGGAAACATCTCTGCTGAGATTTAGGAACTCGTCCGTAATTCAACTGAGGAAACATCTCTGCTGAGATTTAGTAACTCGTCCATAATTCAACTGAGGAAACATCTCTGTCAAGATTTAGGAACTCGTCCGTAATTCAACTGAGGAAACATCTCTGCTGAGATTTAGGAACTCGTCCGTAATTCAACTGAGGAAACATCTCTGTCAAGATTTAGGAACTCGTCCGTAATTCAACCGAGGTAACATCTCTACTGAGATTTAGGAACTCGTCTGTAATTCAATTGAGGAAACATCTCTGCTGAGATTTAGGAACTCGTCCGTAATTCAACTGAGGAAACATCTCTGTTGAGATTTAGGAACTCGTCCGTAATTCAATTGAGGAAACATCTCTGTCAAGATTTAGGAACTTGCCCGTAATACAACTGAGGAAACATCTCTGCTGAGATTTAGTAACTCATCCGTAATTCAACTGAGGAAATATCTCTGTCAAGATTTAGGAACTCGTCCGTAATTCAACTGAGGAAACATCTCTGCTGAGATTTAAGAACTCGTCCGTAATTCAACTGAGGAAACATCTCTGTCAAGATTTAGGAACTCGTCCGTAATTCAACTGAGGTAACATCTCTGTCAAGATTTAGGAACTTGCCCGTAATTCAATTGAGGAAACATCTCTGCTGAGATTTAGGAACTCGTCCGTAATTCAACTGAGGAAACATCTCTGTCAAGATTTAGGAACTCGTCCGTAATTCAACTGAGGTAACATCTCTGCTCAGATTTAGGAACTCGTCCGTAATTCAACTGAGGAAACATCTCTGCTTAGATTTAGGAACTCGTCCATAATTCAACTGAGGAAACATCTCTGTCAAGATTTAGGAACTTGCCCGTAATTCAACTGAGGAAACATCTCTGCTGAGATTTAGGAACTCGTCTGTAATTCAACTGAGGTAACATCTCTGCTGAGATTTAGGAACTCGTCCGTAATTCAACTGAGGAAACATCTCTGCTGAGATTTAGTAACTCGTCCATAATTCAACTGAGGAAACATCTCTGTCAAGATTTAGGAACTCGTCCGTAATTCAACTGAGGAAACATCTCTGCTGAGATTTAGGAACTCGTCCGTAATTCAACTGAGGAAACATCTCTGTCAAGATTTAGGAACTCGTCCGTAATTCAACCGAGGTAACATCTCTACGGAGATTTAGGAACTCGTCTGTAATTCAACTGAGGAAACATCTCTGCTGAGATTTCGGAACTCGTCCATAATTCAATTGAGGAAACATCTTTGTTGAGATTTAGGAACTCGTCCGTAATTCAATTGAGGAAACATCTCTGTCAAGATTTAGGAACTTGCCCGTAATACAACTGAGGAAACATCTCTGCTGAGATTTAGTAACTCTTCCATAATTCAACTGAGGAAACATCTCTGTCAAGATTTAGGAACTCGTCCGTAATTCAATTGAGGAAACATCTCTGCTGAGATTTAGGAACTCGTCCGTAATTCAAATGAGGAAACATCTCTGTCAAGATTTAGGAACTCGTCCATAATTCAACCGAGGTAACATCTCTACTGAGATTTAGGAACTCGTCTGTAATTCAACTGAGGAAACATCTCTGCTGAGATTTAGGAACTCGTCCGTAATTCAACTGAGGAAACATCTCTGTTGAGATTTAGGAACTCGTCCGTAATTCAATTGAGGAAACATCTCTATCAAGATTTAGGAACTTGCCCGTAATACAACTGAGGAAACATCTCTGCTGAGATTTAGTAACTCCACCGTAATTCAACTGAGGAAATATCTCTGTCAAGATTTAGGAACTCGTTCGTAATTCAACTGAGGAAACATCTCTGCTGAGATTTAGGAACTCGTCCGTAATTCAACTGAGGAAACATCTCTGTCAAGATTTAGGAACTCGTCCGTAATTCAACTGAGGTAACATCTCTACTGAGATTTAGGAACTCGTCTGTAATTCAACTGAGGTAACATCTCTACTGAGATTTAGGAACTCGTTCGTAATTCAACTGAGGAAACATCTCTGCTGATATTTAGTAACTCGTCCGTAATTCAACTGAGGAAACATCTCTGTTAAGATTTAGGAACTCGTCCGTAATTCAACTGAGGAAACATCTCTGCTGAGATTTAGTAACTCGTCCATAATTCAACTGAGGAAACATCTCTGTCAAGATTTAGGAACTCGTCCGTAATTCAACTGAGGAAACATCTCTGCTGAGATTTAGGAACTCGTCCGTAATTCAACTGAGGAAACATCTCTGTCAAGATTTAGGAACTCGTCCGTAATTCAACCGAGGTAACATCTCTACTGAGATTTAGGAACTCGTCCGTTATTCAACTGAGGAAACATCTCTGTCAAGATTTAGGAACTCGTCCGTAATTCAACTGAGGAAACATCTCTGCTGAGATTTAGGAACTCGTCCGTAATTCAACTGAGGAAACATCTCTGTCAAGATTTAGGAACTCGTCTGTAATTAAACTGAGGTAACATCTCTTCTGAGATTTAAGAACTCGTCCGTAATTCAACTGAGGAAACATCTCTGCTGAGTTTTAGGAACTCGTTCGTAATTCAACTGAGGAAACATCTCTACTGAGATTTAGGAACTTGCCCGTAATTCAACTGAGGAAACATCTCTGTTAAGATTTAGGAACTCGTCCGTAATTCAACTGAGGAAACATCTCTGCTGAGATTTAGTAACTCGTCCATAATTCAACTGAGGAAACATCTCTGTCAAGATTTAGGAACTTGCCCGTAATACAACTGAGGAAACATCTCTGCTGAGATTTAGTAACTCTTCCATAATTCAACTGAGGAAACATCTCTGTCAAGATTTAGGAACTCGTCCGTAATTCAATTGAGGAAACATCTCTGCTGAGATTTAGGAACTCGTCCGTAATTCAAATGAGGAAACATCTCTGTCAAGATTTAGGAACTCGTCCATAATTCAACCGAGGTAACATCTCTACTGAGATTTAGGAACTCGTCTGTAATTCAACTGAGGAAACATCTCTGCTGAGATTTAGGAACTCGTCCGTAATTCAACTGAGGAAACATCTCTGTTGAGATTTAGGAACTCGTCCGTAATTCAATTGAGGAAACATCTCTATCAAGATTTAGGAACTTGCCCGTAATACAACTGAGGAAACATCTCTGCTGAGATTTAGTAACTCCACCGTAATTCAACTGAGGAAATATCTCTGTCAAGATTTAGGAACTCGTTCGTAATTCAACTGAGGAAACATCTCTGTTGAGATTTAGGAACTCGTCCGTAATTCAACTGAGGAAACATCTCTGTCAAGATTTAGGAACTCGTCCGTAATTCAACTGAGGTAACATCTCTACTGAGATTTAGGAACTCGTCTGTAATTCAACTGAGGTAACATCTCTACTGAGATTTAGGAACTCGTTCGTAATTCAACTGAGGAAACATCTCTGCTGATATTTAGTAACTCGTCCGTTATTCAACTGAGGAAACATCTCTGTCAAGATTTAGGAACTCGTCCGTAATTCAACTGAGGAAACATCTCTGCTGAGATTTAGGAACTCGTCCGTAATTCAACTGAGGAAACATCTCTGTCAAGATTTAGGAACTCGTCTGTAATTAAACTGAGGTAACATCTCTTCTGAGATTTAAGAACTCGTCCGTAATTCAACTGAGGAAACATCTCTGCTGAGTTTTAGGAACTCGTTCGTAATTCAACTGAGGAAACATCTCTACTGAGATTTAGGAACTTGCCCGTAATTCAACTGAGGAAACATCTCTGTTAAGATTTAGGAACTCGTCCGTAATTCAACTGAGGAAACATCTCTGCTGAGATTTAGTAACTCGTCCATAATTCAACTGAGGAAACATCTCTGTCAAGATTTAGGAACTTGCCCGTAATACAACTGAGGAAACATCTCTGCTGAGATTTAGTAACTCTTCCATAATTCAACTGAGGAAACATCTCTGTCAAGATTTAGGAACTCGTCCGTAATTCAATTGAGGAAACATCTCTGCTGAGATTTAGGAACTCGTCCGTAATTCAAATGAGGAAACATCTCTGTCAAGATTTAGGAACTCGTCCATAATTCAACCGAGGTAACATCTCTACTGAGATTTAGGAACTCGTCTGTAATTCAACTGAGGAAACATCTCTGCTGAGATTTAGGAACTCGTCCGTAATTCAACTGAGGAAACATCTCTGTTGAGATTTAGGAACTCGTCCGTAATTCAATTGAGGAAACATCTCTATCAAGATTTAGGAACTTGCCCGTAATACAACTGAGGAAACATCTCTGCTGAGATTTAGTAACTCCACCGTAATTCAACTGAGGAAATATCTCTGTCAAGATTTAGGAACTCGTTCGTAATTCAACTGAGGAAACATCTCTGTTGAGATTTAGGAACTCGTCCGTAATTCAACTGAGGAAACATCTCTGTCAAGATTTAGGAACTCGTCCGTAATTCAACTGAGGTAACATCTCTACTGAGATTTAGGAACTCGTCTGTAATTCAACTGAGGTAACATCTCTACTGAGATTTAGGAACTCGTTCGTAATTCAACTGAGGAAACATCTCTGCTGATATTTAGTAACTCGTCCGTAATTCAACTGAGGAAACATCTCTGTTAAGATTTAGGAACTCGTCCGTAATTCAACTGAGGAAACATCTCTGCTGAGATTTAGTAACTCGTCCATAATTCAACTGAGGAAACATCTCTGTCAAGATTTAGGAACTCGTCCGTAATTCAACTGAGGAAACATCTCTGCTGAGATTTAGGAACTCGTCCGTAATTCAACTGAGGAAACATCTCTGTCAAGATTTAGGAACTCGTCCGTAATTCAACCGAGGTAACATCTCTACTGAGATTTAGGAACTCGTCCGTTATTCAACTGAGGAAACATCTCTGTCAAGATTTAGGAACTCGTCCGTAATTCAACTGAGGAAACATCTCTGTTGAGATTTAGGAACTCGTCCGTAATTCAACTGAGGAAACATCTCTGTCAAGATTTAGGAACTCGTCTGTAATTAAACTGAGGTAACATCTCTTCTGAGATTTAAGAACTCGTCCGTAATTCAACTGAGGAAACATCTCTGCTGAGTTTTAGGAACTCGTTCGTAATTCAACTGAGGAAACATCTCTGCTGAGATTTAGGAACTTGCCCGTAATTCAACTGAGGAAACATCTCTGTTAAGATTTAGGAACTCGTCCGTAATTCAACTGAGGAAACATCTCTGCTGAGATTTAGTAACTCGTCCATAATTCAACTGAGGAAACATCTCTGTCAAGATTTAGGAACTCGTCCGTAATTCAACTGAGGAAACATCTCTGTTGAGATTTAGGAACTCGTCCGTAATTCAACTGAGGAAACATCTCTGTCAAGATTTAGGAACTCGTCCGTAATTCAATTGAGGTAACATCTCTGCTGAGATTTAGGAACTCGTTCGTAATTCAACTGAGGAACATCTTTGCTGAGATTTAGGAACTCGTCTGTAATTCAACTGAGGAAACATCTCTTTTAAGATTTAGGAACTCGTCCGTAATTCAACTGAGGTAACATCTCTGCTGAGATTTAGGAACTCGTCCGTAATTCAACTGAGGAAACATCTCTGCTGAGATTTAGGAACTCGTCCGTAATTCAATTGAGGAAACATCTCTGTAAAGATTTAGGAACTTGCCCGTAATTCAACTGAGGAAACATCTCTGCTGAGATTTAGTAACTCGTCCGTAACTCAACTGAGGAAACATCTCTGTCAAGATTTAGGAACTCGTCCGTAATTCAACTGAGGAAACATCTCTGCTGAGATTTAGGAACTCGTCCGTAATTCAACTGAGGAAACATCTCTGTCAAGATTTAGGAACTCGTCCGTAATTCAACTAAGGTAACATCTCTATTGAGATTTAGGAACTCGTCTATAATTCAACTGAGGAAACATCTCTGCTGAGATTTAGGAACTCGTCTGTAATTCAACTGAGGAAACATCTCTGTCAAGATTTAGGAACTCGTTCGTAATTCAACTGAGGAAACATCTCTGCTGAGATTTAGGAACTCGTCTGTAATTCAACTGAGGTAACATCTCTGTTGAGATTTAGGAACTCGTCCGTAATTCAACTGAGGAAACATCTTTGCTGAGATTTAGTAACTCGTCCATAATTCAACTGAGGAAACATCTTTGTCAAGATTTAGGAACTCGTCCGTAATTCAACTGAGGAAACATCTCTGCTGAGATTTAGGAACTCGTCCGTAATTCAACTGAGGAAACATCTCTGTCAAGATTTAGGAACTCGTCCGTAATTCAACCGAGGTAACATCTCTACTGAGATTTAGGAACTCGTCTGTAATTCAACTGAGGAAACATCTCTGCTGAGATTTAGTAACTCGTCCGTAAATCAACTGAGGAAACATCTCTGCTGAGATTTAGGAACTCGTCCGTAATTTAATTGAGGAAACATCACTACTGAGATTTAGGAACTCGTCTGTAATTCAACTGAGGAAACATCTCTGCTGAGATTTAGGAACTCATCAGTAATTCAACTGAGGAAACATCTCTGCTGAGATTTAGGAACTCGTCCGTAATTCAATTGAGGAAACATCTCTGTCAAGATTTAGGAACTTGCCCGTAATACAACTGAGGAAACATCTCTGTTGAGATTTAGTAACTCGTCCGTAATTCAACTGAGGTAACATCTCTGTCAAGATTTAGGAACTCGTCCGTAAATCAACTGAGGAAACATCTCTGCTGAGATTTAGGAACTCGTCCGTAATTCAATTGAGGAAACATCTCTGTCAAGATTTAGGAACTTGCCCGTAATACAACTGAGGAAACATCTCTGCTGAGATTTAGTAACTCGTCCGTAATTCAACTGAGGAAATATCTCTGTCAAGATTTAGGAACTCGTCCGTAATTCAACTGAGGAAACATCTCTGCTGAGATTTAGGAACTCGTCCGTAACTCAACTGAGGAAACATCTCTGTCAAGATTTAGGAACTCGTCCGTAATTCAACTGAGGTAACATCTCTACTGAGATTTAGGAACTCGTCTGTAATTCAACTGAGGTAACATCTCTGTTGAGATTTAGGAACTCGTTCGTAATTCAACTGAGGAAACATCTCTGCTGAGATTTAGTAACTCGTCCGTAATTCAACTGAGGAAACATCTCTGTTAAGATTTAGGAACTCGTCCGTAATTCAACTGAGGAAACATCTCTGCTGAGATTTAGTAACTCATCCCTAATTCAACTGAGGAAACATCTCTGTCAAGATTTAGGAACTCGTCCGTAATTAAACTGAGGAAACATCTCTGCTGAGATTTAGGAACTCGTCCGTAATTCAACTGAGGAAACATCTCTGTCAAGATTTAGGAACTCGTCCGTAATTCAACTGAGGTAACATCTCTACTGAGATTTAGTAACTCGTCCATAATTCAACTGAGGAAACATCTCTGTCAAGATTTAGGAACTCGTCCGTAATTCAACTGAGGAAACATCTCTGCTGAGATTTAGGAACTCGTCCGTAATTCAACTGAGGAAACATCTCTTTCAAGATTTAGGAACTCGTCCGTAATTCAACCGAGGTAACATCTCTACTGAGATTTAGGAACTCGTCCGTTATTCAACTGAGGAAACATCTCTGTCAAGATTTAGGAACTCGTCCGTAATTCAACTGAGGAAACATCTCTGCTGAGATTTAGGAACTCGTCCGTAATTCAACTGAGGAAACATCTCTGTCAAGATTTAGGAACTCGTCCGTAATTCAACCGAGGTAACATCTCTACTGAGATTTAGGAACTCGTCCGTTATTCAACTGAGGAAACATCTCTGTCAAGATTTAGGAACTCGTCCGTAATTCAACTGAGGAAACATCTCTGTTGAGATTTAGGAACTCGTCCGTAATTCAACTGAGGAAACATCTCTGTCAAGATTTAGGAACTCGTCTGTAATTAAACTGAGGTAACATCTCTTCTGAGATTTAAGAACTCGTCCGTAATTCAACTGAGGAAACATCTCTGCTGAGTTTTAGGAACTCGTTCGTAATTCAACTGAGGAAACATCTCTGCTGAGATTTAGGAACTTGCCCGTAATTCAACTTAGGAAACATCTCTGTTAAGATTTAGGAACTCGTCCGTAATTCAACTGAGGAAACATCTCTGCTGAGATTTAGTAACTCGTCCATAATTCAACTGAGGAAACATCTCTGTCAAGATTTAGGAACTCGTCCGTAATTCAACTGAGGAAACATCTCTGTTGAGATTTAGGAACTCGTCCGTAATTCAACTGAGGAAACATCTCTGTCAAGATTTAGGAACTCGTCCGTAATTCAATTGAGGTAACATCTCTGCTGAGATTTAGGAACTCGTTCGTAATTCAACTGAGGAACATCTTTGCTGAGATTTAGGAACTCGTCTGTAATTCAACTGAGGAAACATCTCTTTTAAGATTTAGGAACTCGTCCGTAATTCAACTGAGGTAACATCTCTGCTGAGATTTAGGAACTCGTCCGTAATTCAACTGAGGAAACATCTCTGCTGAGATTTAGGAACTCGTCCGTAATTCAATTGAGGAAACATCTCTGTAAAGATTTAGGAACTTGCCCGTAATTCAACTGAGGAAACATCTCTGCTGAGATTTAGTAACTCGTCCGTAACTCAACTGAGGAAACATCTCTGTCAAGATTTAGGAACTCGTCCGTAATTCAACTGAGGAAACATCTCTGCTGAGATTTAGGAACTCGTCCGTAATTCAACTGAGGAAACATCTCTGTCAAGATTTAGGAACTCGTCCGTAATTCAACTAAGGTAACATCTCTATTGAGATTTAGGAACTCGTCTATAATTCAACTGAGGAAACATCTCTGCTGAGATTTAGGAACTCGTCTGTAATTCAACTGAGGAAACATCTCTGTCAAGATTTAGGAACTCGTTCGTAATTCAACTGAGGAAACATCTCTGCTGAGATTTAGGAACTCGTCTGTAATTCAACTGAGGTAACATCTCTGTTGAGATTTAGGAACTCGTCCGTAATTCAACTGAGGAAACATCTTTGCTGAGATTTAGTAACTCGTCCATAATTCAACTGAGGAAACATCTTTGTCAAGATTTAGGAACTCGTCCGTAATTCAACTGAGGAAACATCTCTGCTGAGATTTAGGAACTCGTCCGTAATTCAACTGAGGAAACATCTCTGTCAAGATTTAGGAACTCGTCCGTAATTCAACCGAGGTAACATCTCTACTGAGATTTAGGAACTCGTCTGTAATTCAACTGAGGAAACATCTCTGCTGAGATTTAGTAACTCGTCCGTAAATCAACTGAGGAAACATCTCTGCTGAGATTTAGGAACTCGTCCGTAATTTAATTGAGGAAACATCACTACTGAGATTTAGGAACTCGTCTGTAATTCAACTGAGGAAACATCTCTGCTGAGATTTAGGAACTCATCAGTAATTCAACTGAGGAAACATCTCTGCTGAGATTTAGGAACTCGTCCGTAATTCAATTGAGGAAACATCTCTGTCAAGATTTAGGAACTTGCCCGTAATACAACTGAGGAAACATCTCTGTTGAGATTTAGTAACTCGTCCGTAATTCAACTGAGGTAACATCTCTGTCAAGATTTAGGAACTCGTCCGTAAATCAACTGAGGAAACATCTCTGCTGAGATTTAGGAACTCGTCCGTAATTCAATTGAGGAAACATCTCTGTCAAGATTTAGGAACTTGCCCGTAATACAACTGAGGAAACATCTCTGCTGAGATTTAGTAACTCGTCCGTAATTCAACTGAGGAAATATCTCTGTCAAGATTTAGGAACTCGTCCGTAATTCAACTGAGGAAACATCTCTGCTGAGATTTAGGAACTCGTCCGTAACTCAACTGAGGAAACATCTCTGTCAAGATTTAGGAACTCGTCCGTAATTCAACTGAGGTAACATCTCTACTGAGATTTAGGAACTCGTCTGTAATTCAACTGAGGTAACATCTCTGTTGAGATTTAGGAACTCGTTCGTAATTCAACTGAGGAAACATCTCTGCTGAGATTTAGTAACTCGTCCGTAATTCAACTGAGGAAACATCTCTGTTAAGATTTAGGAACTCGTCCGTAATTCAACTGAGGAAACATCTCTGCTGAGATTTAGTAACTCATCCCTAATTCAACTGAGGAAACATCTCTGTCAAGATTTAGGAACTCGTCCGTAATTAAACTGAGGAAACATCTCTGCTGAGATTTAGGAACTCGTCCGTAATTCAACTGAGGAAACATCTCTGTCAAGATTTAGGAACTCGTCCGTAATTCAACTGAGGTAACATCTCTACTGAGATTTAGTAACTCGTCCATAATTCAACTGAGGAAACATCTCTGTCAAGATTTAGGAACTCGTCCGTAATTCAACTGAGGAAACATCTCTGCTGAGATTTAGGAACTCGTCCGTAATTCAACTGAGGAAACATCTCTTTCAAGATTTAGGAACTCGTCCGTAATTCAACCGAGGTAACATCTCTACTGAGATTTAGGAACTCGTCCGTTATTCAACTGAGGAAACATCTCTGTCAAGATTTAGGAACTCGTTCGTAATTCAACTGAGGAAACATCTCTGCTGAGATTTAGGAACTCGTCCGTAATTCAACTGAGGAAACATCTCTGTCAAGATTTAGGAACTTGTCTGTAATTAAACTGAGGTAACATCTCTTCTGAGATTTAAGAACTCGTCCGTAATTCAACTGAGGAAACATCTCTGCTGAGTTTTAGGAACTCGTTCGTAATTCAACTGAGGAAACATCTCTGCCAAGATTTAGGAACTTGCCCGTAATTCAAATGAGGAAACATCACTGCTGAGATTTAGGAACTCAAACGTAATTCAACTTAGGTAACATCTCTGCTGAGATTTAGGAAATCGTCCATAATTCAACTAAGGTAACATCTCTGCTGAGATTTAGAAACTCTTCTGTAATTCAACTAAGGTAACATCTCTGCTGAGATTTAGAAACTCGTCCATAATTCAACTAAGGAAATATCTCTGTCAAGATTTAGGAACTCGTCCGTAATTCAATTGAGGTAACATCTCTGCTGAGATTTAGGAACTCGTTCGTAATTCAACTGAGGAACATCTTTGCTGAGATTTAGGAACTCGTCTGTAATTCAACTGAGGAAACATCTCTTTCAAGATTTAGGAACTCGTCCGTAATTCAACTGAGGTAACATCTCTGCTGAGATTTAGGAACTCGTCCGTAATTCAACTGAGGAAACATCTCTGCTGAGATTTAGGAACTCGTCCGTAATTCAATTGAGGAAACATCTCTGTAAAGATTTAGGAACTTGCCCGTAATTCAACTGAGGAAACATCTCTGCTGAGATTTAGTAACTCGTCCGTAACTCAACTGAGGAAACATCTCTGTCAAGATTTAGGAACTCGTCCGTAATTCAACTGAGGAAACATCTCTGCTGAGATTTAGGAACTCGTCCGTAATTCAACTGAGGAAACATCTCTTTCAAGATTTAGGAACTCGTCCGTAATTCAACCGAGGTAACATCTCTACTGAGATTTAGGAACTCGTCCGTTATTCAACTGAGGAAACATCTCTGTCAAGATTTAGGAACTCGTCCGTAATTCAACTGAGGAAACATCTCTGCTGAGATTTAGGAACTCGTCCGTAATTCAACTGAGGAAACATCTCTGTCAAGATTTAGGAACTCGTCCGTAATTCAACCGAGGTAACATCTCTACTGAGATTTAGGAACTCGTCCGTTATTCAACTGAGGAAACATCTCTGTCAAGATTTAGGAACTCGTCCGTAATTCAACTGAGGAAACATCTCTGTTGAGATTTAGGAACTCGTCCGTAATTCAACTGAGGAAACATCTCTGTCAAGATTTAGGAACTCGTCTGTAATTAAACTGAGGTAACATCTCTTCTGAGATTTAAGAACTCGTCCGTAATTCAACTGAGGAAACATCTCTGCTGAGTTTTAGGAACTCGTTCGTAATTCAACTGAGGAAACATCTCTGCTGAGATTTAGGAACTTGCCCGTAATTCAACTTAGGAAACATCTCTGTTAAGATTTAGGAACTCGTCCGTAATTCAACTGAGGAAACATCTCTGCTGAGATTTAGTAACTCGTCCATAATTCAACTGAGGAAACATCTCTGTCAAGATTTAGGAACTCGTCCGTAATTCAACTGAGGAAACATCTCTGTTGAGATTTAGGAACTCGTCCGTAATTCAACTGAGGAAACATCTCTGTCAAGATTTAGGAACTCGTCCGTAATTCAATTGAGGTAACATCTCTGCTGAGATTTAGGAACTCGTTCGTAATTCAACTGAGGAACATCTTTGCTGAGATTTAGGAACTCGTCTGTAATTCAACTGAGGAAACATCTCTTTTAAGATTTAGGAACTCGTCCGTAATTCAACTGAGGTAACATCTCTGCTGAGATTTAGGAACTCGTCCGTAATTCAACTGAGGAAACATCTCTGCTGAGATTTAGGAACTCGTCCGTAATTCAATTGAGGAAACATCTCTGTAAAGATTTAGGAACTTGCCCGTAATTCAACTGAGGAAACATCTCTGCTGAGATTTAGTAACTCGTCCGTAACTCAACTGAGGAAACATCTCTGTCAAGATTTAGGAACTCGTCCGTAATTCAACTGAGGAAACATCTCTGCTGAGATTTAGGAACTCGTCCGTAATTCAACTGAGGAAACATCTCTGTCAAGATTTAGGAACTCGTCCGTAATTCAACTAAGGTAACATCTCTATTGAGATTTAGGAACTCGTCTATAATTCAACTGAGGAAACATCTCTGCTGAGATTTAGGAACTCGTCTGTAATTCAACTGAGGAAACATCTCTGTCAAGATTTAGGAACTCGTTCGTAATTCAACTGAGGAAACATCTCTGCTGAGATTTAGGAACTCGTCTGTAATTCAACTGAGGTAACATCTCTGTTGAGATTTAGGAACTCGTCCGTAATTCAACTGAGGAAACATCTTTGCTGAGATTTAGTAACTCGTCCATAATTCAACTGAGGAAACATCTTTGTCAAGATTTAGGAACTCGTCCGTAATTCAACTGAGGAAACATCTCTGCTGAGATTTAGGAACTCGTCCGTAATTCAACTGAGGAAACATCTCTGTCAAGATTTAGGAACTCGTCCGTAATTCAACCGAGGTAACATCTCTACTGAGATTTAGGAACTCGTCTGTAATTCAACTGAGGAAACATCTCTGCTGAGATTTAGTAACTCGTCCGTAAATCAACTGAGGAAACATCTCTGCTGAGATTTAGGAACTCGTCCGTAATTTAATTGAGGAAACATCACTACTGAGATTTAGGAACTCGTCTGTAATTCAACTGAGGAAACATCTCTGCTGAGATTTAGGAACTCATCAGTAATTCAACTGAGGAAACATCTCTGCTGAGATTTAGGAACTCGTCCGTAATTCAATTGAGGAAACATCTCTGTCAAGATTTAGGAACTTGCCCGTAATACAACTGAGGAAACATCTCTGTTGAGATTTAGTAACTCGTCCGTAATTCAACTGAGGTAACATCTCTGTCAAGATTTAGGAACTCGTCCGTAAATCAACTGAGGAAACATCTCTGCTGAGATTTAGGAACTCGTCCGTAATTCAATTGAGGAAACATCTCTGTCAAGATTTAGGAACTTGCCCGTAATACAACTGAGGAAACATCTCTGCTGAGATTTAGTAACTCGTCCGTAATTCAACTGAGGAAATATCTCTGTCAAGATTTAGGAACTCGTCCGTAATTCAACTGAGGAAACATCTCTGCTGAGATTTAGGAACTCGTCCGTAACTCAACTGAGGAAACATCTCTGTCAAGATTTAGGAACTCGTCCGTAATTCAACTGAGGTAACATCTCTACTGAGATTTAGGAACTCGTCTGTAATTCAACTGAGGTAACATCTCTGTTGAGATTTAGGAACTCGTTCGTAATTCAACTGAGGAAACATCTCTGCTGAGATTTAGTAACTCGTCCGTAATTCAACTGAGGAAACATCTCTGTTAAGATTTAGGAACTCGTCCGTAATTCAACTGAGGAAACATCTCTGCTGAGATTTAGTAACTCATCCCTAATTCAACTGAGGAAACATCTCTGTCAAGATTTAGGAACTCGTCCGTAATTAAACTGAGGAAACATCTCTGCTGAGATTTAGGAACTCGTCCGTAATTCAACTGAGGAAACATCTCTGTCAAGATTTAGGAACTCGTCCGTAATTCAACTGAGGTAACATCTCTACTGAGATTTAGTAACTCGTCCATAATTCAACTGAGGAAACATCTCTGTCAAGATTTAGGAACTCGTCCGTAATTCAACTGAGGAAACATCTCTGCTGAGATTTAGGAACTCGTCCGTAATTCAACTGAGGAAACATCTCTTTCAAGATTTAGGAACTCGTCCGTAATTCAACCGAGGTAACATCTCTACTGAGATTTAGGAACTCGTCCGTTATTCAACTGAGGAAACATCTCTGTCAAGATTTAGGAACTCGTCCGTAATTCAACTGAGGAAACATCTCTGCTGAGATTTAGGAACTCGTCCGTAATTCAACTGAGGAAACATCTCTGTCAAGATTTAGGAACTTGTCTGTAATTAAACTGAGGTAACATCTCTTCTGAGATTTAAGAACTCGTCCGTAATTCAACTGAGGAAACATCTCTGCTGAGTTTTAGGAACTCGTTCGTAATTCAACTGAGGAAACATCTCTGCCAAGATTTAGGAACTTGCCCGTAATTCAAATGAGGAAACATCACTGCTGAGATTTAGGAACTCAAACGTAATTCAACTTAGGTAACATCTCTGCTGAGATTTAGGAAATCGTCCATAATTCAACTAAGGTAACATCTCTGCTGAGATTTAGAAACTCTTCTGTAATTCAACTAAGGTAACATCTCTGCTGAGATTTAGAAACTCGTCCATAATTCAACTAAGGAAATATCTCTGTCAAGATTTAGGAACTCGTCCGTAATTCAATTGAGGTAACATCTCTGCTGAGATTTAGGAACTCGTTCGTAATTCAACTGAGGAACATCTTTGCTGAGATTTAGGAACTCGTCTGTAATTCAACTGAGGAAACATCTCTTTCAAGATTTAGGAACTCGTCCGTAATTCAACTGAGGTAACATCTCTGCTGAGATTTAGGAACTCGTCCGTAATTCAACTGAGGAAACATCTCTGCTGAGATTTAGGAACTCGTCCGTAATTCAATTGAGTAAACATCTCTGTAAAGATTTAGGAACTTGCCCGTAATTCAACTGAGGAAACATCTCTGCTGAGATTTAGTAACTCGTCCGTAACTCAACTGAGGAAACATCTCTGTCAAGATTTAGGAACTCGTCCGTAATTCAACTGAGGAAACATCTCTGCTGAGATTTAGGAACTCGTCCGTAATTCAACTGAGGAAACATCTCTTTCAAGATTTAGGAACTCGTCCGTAATTCAACCGAGGTAACATCTCTACTGAGATTTAGGAACTCGTCCGTTATTCAACTGAGGAAACATCTCTGTCAAGATTTAGGAACTCGTCCGTAATTCAACTGAGGAAACATCTCTGCTGAGATTTAGGAACTCGTCCGTAATTCAACTGAGGAAACATCTCTGTCAAGATTTAGGAACTTGTCTGTAATTAAACTGAGGTAACATCTCTTCTGAGATTTAAGAACTCGTCCGTAATTCAACTGAGGAAACATCTCTGCTGAGTTTTAGGAACTCGTTCGTAATTCAACTGAGGAAACATCTCTGCCAAGATTTAGGAACTCGTCCGTAATTCAACTGAGGAAACATCTCTGCTGAGATTTAGGAACTCAAACGTAATTCAACTTAGGTAACATCTCTGCTGAGATTTAGGAAATCGTCCATAATTCAACTAAGGTAACATCTCTGCTGAGATTTAGAAACTCTTCTGTAATTCAACTAAGGTAACATCTCTGCTGAGATTTAGAAACTCGTCCATAATTCAACTAAGGAAATATTTCTGTCAAGATTTAGGAACTCGTCCGTAATTCAATTGAGGTAACATCTCTGCTGAGATTTAGGAACTCGTTCGTAATTCAACTGAGGAACATCTTTGCTGAGATTTAGGAACTCGTCTGTAATTCAACTGAGGAAACATCTCTTTCAAGATTTAGGAACTCGTCCGTAATTCAACTGAGGTAACATCTCTGCTGAGATTTAGGAACTCGTCCGTAATTCAACTGAGGAAACATCTCTGCTGAGATTTAGGAACTCGTCCGTAATTCAATTGAGGAAACATCTCTGTAAAGATTTAGGAACTTGCCCGTAATTCAACTGAGGAAACATCTCTGCTGAGATTTAGTAACTCGTCCGTAACTCAACTGAGGAAACATCTCTGTCAAGATTTAGGAACTCGTCCGTAATTCAACTGAGGAAACATCTCTGCTGAGATTTAGGAACTCGTCCGTAATTCAACTGAGGAAACATCTCTGTCAAGATTTAGGAACTCGTCCGTAATTCAACTAAGGTAACATCTCTATTGAGATTTAGGAACTCGTCTATAATTCAACTGAGGAAACATCTCTGCTGAGATTTAGGAACTCGTCCGTAATTCAACTGAGGAAACATCTCTGTCAAGACTTAGGAACTCGTTCGTAATTCAACTGAGGAAACATCTCTGCTGAGATTTAGGAACTCGTCTGTAATTCAACTGAGGTAACATCTCTGTTGAGATTTAGGAACTCGTCCGTAATTCAACTGAGGAAACATCTCTGCTGAGATTTAGTAACTCGTCCATAATTCAACTGAGGAAACATCTTTGTCAAGATTTAGGAACTCGTCCGTAATTCAACTGAGGAAACATCTCTGCTGAGATTTAGGAACTCGTCCGTAATTCAACTGAGGAAACATCTCTGTCAAGATTTAGGAACTCGTCCGTAATTCAACCGAGGTAACATCTCTACTGAGATTTAGGAACTCGCCTGTAATTCAACTGAGGAAACATCTCTGCTGAGATTTAGGAACTCGTCCGTAAATCAACTGAGGAAACATCTCTGCTGAGATTTAGGAACTCGTCCGTAATTCAATTGAGGAAACATCTCTGTCAAGATTTAGGAACTTGCCCGTAATACAACTGAGGAAACATCTCTGCTGAGATTTAGTAACTCGTCCGTAATTCAACTGAGGAAATATCTCTGTCAAGATTTAGGAACTCGTCCGTAATTCAACTGAGGAAACATCTCTGCTGAGATTTAGGAACTCGTCCGTAATTCAACTGAGGAAACATCTCTGTCAAGATTTAGGAACTCGTCCGTAATTCAACTGAGGTAACATCTCTACTGAGATTTAGGAACTCGTCTGTAATTCAACTGAGGTAAAATCTCTGCTGAGATTTAGGAACTCGTTCGTAATTCAACTGAGGAAACATCTCTGCTGAGATTTAGTAACTCGTCCGTAATTCAACTAAGGAAACATCTCTGTTAAGATTTAGGAACTCGTCCGTAATTCAACTGAGGAAACATCTCTGCTGAGATTTAGTAACTCGTCCCTAATTCAACTGAGGAAACATCTCTGTCAAGATTTAGGAACTCGTCCGTAATTAAACTGAGGAAACATCTCTGCTGAGATTTAGGAACTCGTCCGTAATTCAACTGAGGAAACATCTCTGTCAAGATTTAGGAACTCATCCGTAATTCAACCGAGGTAACATCTCTACTGAGATTTAGGAACTCGTCTGTAATTCAACTGAGGAAACATCTCTGCTGAGATTTAGGAACTCGTCCGTAATTAACCTGAGGAAACATCTCTGCTGAGATTTAGGAACTCGTCCGTAATTCAATTGAGGAAACATCTCTGTCAAGATTTAGGAACTTGCCCGTAATACAACTGAGGAAACATCTCTGCTGAGATTTAGTAACTCGTCCGTAATTCAACTGAGGAAACATCTCTGTCAAGATTTAGGAACTCGTCCGTAATTCAACTGAGGAAACATCACTGCTGAGATTTAGGAACTCGTCCGTAATTCAATTGAGGAAACATCTCTGTCAAGATTTAGGAACTTGCCCGTAAAACAACTGAGGAAACATCTCTGCTGAGATTTAGTAACTCGTCCGTAATTCAACTGAGGAAATATCTCTGTCAAGATTTAGGAACTCGTCCGTAATTCAACTGAGGAAACATCTCTGCTGAGATTTAGGAACTCGTCCGTAATTCAACTGAGGAAACATCTCTGTCAAGATTTAGGAACTCGTCCGTAATTCAACTGAGGTCACATCTCTACTGAGATTTAGGAACTCGTCTGTAATTCAACTGAGGTAACATCTCTGCTGAGATTTAGGAACTCGTTCGTAATTCAACTGAGGAAACATCTCTGTTGAGATTTAGTAACTCGTTTGTAATTCAACTGAGGAAATAACTCTGTCAAGATTTAGGAACTCGTCCGTAATTCAACTGAGGAAACATCTCTGCTGAGATTTAGGAACTCGTCCGTAATTCAACTGAGGAAACATCTCTGTCAAGATTTAGGAACTCGTCCGTAATTCAACTGAGGTAACATCTCTACTGAGATTTAGGAACTCGTTTGTAATTCAACTGAGGTAACATCTCTGCTGAGATTTAGGAACTCGTTCGTAATTCAACTGAGGAAACATCTCTGCTGAGATTTAGTAACTCGTCCATAATTCAACTGAGGAAACATCTCTGTCAAGATTTAGGAACTCGTCCGTAATTCAACTGAGGAAACATCTCTGATGAGATTTAGGAACTCGTCCGTAATTCAACTGAGGAAACATCTCTGTCAAGATTTAGGAACTCGTCCGTAATTCAACCGAGGTAACATCTCTACTGAGATTTAGGAACTCGTCTGTAATTCAACTGAGGAAACATCTCTGCTGAGATTTAGGAACTCATCAGTAATTCAACTGAGGAAACATCTCTGCTGAGATTTAGGAACTCGTCCGTAATTCAATTGAGGAAACATCTCTGTCAAGATTTAGGAACTTGCCCGTAATACAACTGAGGAAACATCTCTGTTGAGATTTAGTAACTCGTCCGTAATTCAACTGAGGTAACATCTCTGTAAGATTTAGGAACTCGTCCGTAAATCAACTGAGGAAACATCTCTGCTGAGATTTAGGAACTCGTTCGTAATTCAATTGAGGAAACATCTCTGTCAAGATTTAGGAACTTGCCCGTAATACAACTGAGGAAACATCTCTGCTGAGATTTAGTAACTCGTCCGTAATTCAACTGAGGAAATATCTCTGTCAAGATTTAGGAACTCGTCCGTAATTCAACTGAGGAAACATCTCTGCTGAGATTTAGGAACTCGTCCGTAATTCAACTGAGGAAACATCTCTGTCAAGATTTAGGAACTCGTCCGTAATTCAACTGAGGTAACATCTCTACTGAGATTTAGGAACTCGTCTGTAATTCAACTGAGGTAACATCTCTGCTGAGATTTAGGAACTCGTTCGTAATTCAACTGAGGAAACATCTCTGCTGAGATTTAGTAACTCGTCCGTAATTCAACTGAGGACACATCTCTGTTAAGATTTAGGAACTCGTCCGTAATTCAACTGAGGAAAATCTCTGCTGAGATTTAGTAACTTGTCCCTAATTCAACTGAGGAAACATCTCTGTCAAGATTTAGGAACTCGTCCGTAATTAAACTGAGGAAACATCTCTGCTGAGATTTAGGAACTCGTCCGTAATTCAACTGAGGAAACATCTCTGTCAAGATTTAGGAACTCGTCCGTAATTCAACTGAGGTAACATCTCTACTGAGATTTAGTAACTCGTCCATAATTCAACTGAGGAAACATCTCTGTCAAGATTTAGGAACTCGTCCGTAATTCAACTGAGGAAACATCTCTGCTGAGATTTAGGAACTCGTCCGTAATTCAACTGAGGAAACATCTCTTTCAAGATTTAGGAACTCGTCCGTAATTCAACCGAGGTAACATCTCTACTGAGATTTAGGAACTCGTCCATTATTCAACTGAGGAAACATCTCTGTCAAGATTTAGGAACTCGTCCGTAATTCAACTGAGGAAACATCTCTGCTGAGATTTAGGAACTCGTCCGTAATTCAACTGAGGAAACATCTCTGTCAAGATTTAGGAACTTGTCCGTAATTCAACTGAGGTAACATCTCTTCTGAGATTTAAGAACTCGTCCGTAATTCAACTGAGGAAACATCTCTGCTGAGTTTTAGGAACTCGTTCGTAATTCAACTGAGGAAACATCTCTGCCAAGATTTAGGAACTTGCCCGTAATTCAAATGAGGAAACATCACTGCTGAGATTTAGGAACTCAAACGTAATTCAACTTAGGTAACATCTCTGCTGAGATTTAGGAAATCGTCCATAATTCAACTAAGGTAACATCTCTGCTGAGATTTAGAAACTCTTCTGTAATTCAACTAAGGTAACATCTCTGCTGAGATTTAGAAACTCGTCCATAATTCAACTAAGGAAATATCTCTGTCAAGATTTAGGAACTCGTCCGTAATTCAATTGAGGTAACATCTCTGCTGAGATTTAGGAACTCGTTCGTAATTCAACTGAGGAACATCTTTGCTGAGATTTAGGAACTCGTCTGTAATTCAACTGAGGAAACATCTCTTTCAAGATTTAGGAACTCGTCCGTAATTCAACTGAGGTAACATCTCTGCTGAGATTTAGGAACTCGTCCGTAATTCAACTGAGGAAACATCTCTGCTGAGATTTAGGAACTCGTCCGTAATTCAATTGAGGAAACATCTCTGTAAAGATTTAGGAACTTGCCCGTAATTCAACTGAGGAAACATCTCTGCTGAGATTTAGTAACTCGTCCGTAACTCAACTGAGGAAACATCTCTGTCAAGATTTAGGAACTCGTCCGTAATTCAACTGAGGAAACATCTCTGCTGAGATTTAGGAACTCGTCCGTAATTCAACTGAGGAAACATCTCTGTCAAGATTTAGGAACTCGTCCGTAATTCAACTAAGGTAACATCTCTATTGAGATTTAGGAACTCGTCTATAATTCAACTGAGGAAACATCTCTGCTGAGATTTAGGAACTCGTCCGTAATTCAACTGAGGAAACATCTCTGTCAAGATTTAGGAACTCGTTCGTAATTCAACTGAGGAAACATCTCTGCTGAGATTTAGGAACTCGTCTGTAATTCAACTGAGGTAACATCTCTGTTGAGATTTAGGAACTCGTCCGTAATTCAACTGAGGAAACATCTCTGCTGAGATTTAGTAACTCGTCCATAATTCAACTGAGGAAACATCTTTGTCAAGATTTAGGAACTCGTCCGTAATTCAACTGAGGAAACATCTCTGCTGAGATTTAGGAACTCGTCCGTAATTCAACTGAGGAAACATCTCTGTCAAGATTTAGGAACTCGTCCGTAATTCAATCGAGGTAACATCTCTACTGAGATTTAGGAACTCGCCTGTAATTCAACTGAGGAAACATCTCTGCTGAGATTTAGGAACTCGTCCGTAAATCAACTGAGGAAACATCTCTGCTGAGATTTAGGAACTCGTCCGTAATTCAATTGAGGAAACATCTCTGTCAAGATTTAGGAACTTGCCCGTAATACAACTGAGGAAACATCTCTGCTGAGATTTAGTAACTCGTCCGTAATTCAACTGAGGAAATATCTCTGTCAAGATTTAGGAACTCGTCCGTAATTCAACTGAGGAAACATCTCTGCTGAGATTTAGGAACTCGTCCGTAATTCAACTGAGGAAACATCTCTGTCAAGATTTAGGAACTCGTCCGTAATTCAACTGAGGTAACATCTCTACTGAGATTTAGGAACTCGTCTGTAATTCAACTGAGGTAAAATCTCTGCTGAGATTTAGGAACTCGTTCGTAATTCAACTGAGGAAACATCTCTGCTGAGATTTAGTAACTCGTCCGTAATTCAACTAAGGAAACATCTCTGTTAAGATTTAGGAACTCGTCCGTAATTCAACTGAGGAAACATCTCTGCTGAGATTTAGTAACTCGTCCCTAATTCAACTGAGGAAACATCTCTGTCAAGATTTAGGAACTCGTCCGTAATTAAACTGAGGAAACATCTCTGCTGAGATTTAGGAACTCGTCCGTAATTCAACTGAGGAAACATCTCTGTCAAGATTTAGGAACTCATCCGTAATTCAACCGAGGTAACATCTCTACTGAGATTTAGGAACTCGTCTGTAATTCAACTGAGGAAACATCTCTGCTGAGATTTAGGAACTCGTCCGTAATTAACCTGAGGAAACATCTCTGCTGAGATTTAGGAACTCGTCCGTAATTCAATTGAGGAAACATCTCTTTCAAGATTTAGGAACTTGCCCGTAATACAACTGAGGAAACATCTCTGCTGAGATTGAGTAACTCGTCCGTAATTCAACTGAGGAAACATCTCTGTCAAGATTTAGGAACTCGTCCGTAATTCAACTGAGGAAACATCTCTGCTGAGATTTAGGAACTCGTCCGTAATTCAATTGAGGAAACATCTCTGTCAAGATTTAGGAACTTGCCCGTAAAACAACTGAGGAAACATCTCTGCTGAGATTTAGTAACTCGTCCGTAATTCAACTGAGGAAATATCTCTGTCAAGATTTAGGAACTCGTCCGTAATTCAACTGAGGAAACATCTCTGCTGAGATTTAGGAACTCGTCCGTAATTCAACTGAGGAAACATCTCTGTCAAGATTTAGGAACTCGTCCGTAATTCAACTGAGGTAACATCTCTACTGAGATTTAGGAACTCGTCTGTAATTCAACTGAGGTAACATCTCTGCTGAGATTTAGGAACTCGTTCGTAATTCAACTGAGGAAACATCTCTGTTGAGATTTAGTAACTCGTATGTAATTCAACTGAGGAAATAACTCTGTCAAGATTTAGGAACTCGTCCGTAATTCAACTGAGGAAACATCTCTGCTGAGATTTAGGAACTCATCCGTAATTCAACTGAGGAAACATCTCTGTCAAGATTTAGGAACTCGTCCGTAATTCAACTGAGGTAACATCTCTACTGAGATTTAGGAACTCGTTTGTAATTCAACTGAGGTAACATCTCTGCTGAGATTTAGGAACTCGTTCGTAATTCAACTGAGGAAACATCTCTGCTGAGATTTAGTAACTCGTCCGTAATTCAACTGAGGAAACATCTCTGTTAAGATTTAGGAACTCGTCCGTAATTCAACTGAGGAAACATCTCTGCTGAGATTTAGTAACTCGTCCATAATTCAACTGAGGAAACATCTCTGTCAAGATTTAGGAACTCGTCCGTAATTCAACTGAGGAAACATCTCTGCTGAGATTTAGGAACTCGTCCGTAATTCAACTGAGGAAACATCTCTTTCAAGATTTAGGAACTCGTCCGTAATTCAACCGAGGTAACATCTCTACTGAGATTTAGGAACTCGTCCATTATTCAACTGAGGAAACATCTCTGTCAAGATTTAGGAACTCGTCCGTAATTCAACTGAGGAAACATCTCTGCTGAGATTTAGGAACTCGTCCGTAATTCAACTGAGGAAACATCTCTGTCAAGATTTAGGAACTTGTCCGTAATTCAACTGAGGTAACATCTCTTCTGAGATTTAAGAACTCGTCCGTAATTCAACTGAGGAAACATCTCTGCTGAGTTTTAGGAACTCGTTCGTAATTCAACTGAGGAAACATCTCTGCCAAGATTTAGGAACTTGCCCGTAATTCAAATGAGGAAACATCACTGCTGAGATTTAGGAACTCAAACGTAATTCAACTTAGGTAACATCTCTGCTGAGATTTAGGAAATCGTCCATAATTCAACTAAGGTAACATCTCTGCTGAGATTTAGAAACTCTTCTGTAATTCAACTAAGGTAACATCTCTGCTGAGATTTAGAAACTCGTCCATAATTCAACTAAGGAAATATCTCTGTCAAGATTTAGGAACTCGTCCGTAATTCAATTGAGGTAACATCTCTGCTGAGATTTAGGAACTCGTTCGTAATTCAACTGAGGAACATCTTTGCTGAGATTTAGGAACTCGTCTGTAATTCAACTGAGGAAACATCTCTTTCAAGATTTAGGAACTCGTCCGTAATTCAACTGAGGTAACATCTCTGCTGAGATTTAGGAACTCGTCCGTAATTCAACTGAGGAAACATCTCTGCTGAGATTTAGGAACTCGTCCGTAATTCAATTGAGGAAACATCTCTGTAAAGATTTAGGAACTTGCCCGTAATTCAACTGAGGAAACATCTCTGCTGAGATTTAGTAACTCGTCCGTAACTCAACTGAGGAAACATCTCTGTCAAGATTTAGGAACTCGTCCGTAATTCAACTGAGGAAACATCTCTGCTGAGATTTAGGAACTCGTCCGTAATTCAACTGAGGAAACATCTCTGTCAAGATTTAGGAACTCGTCCGTAATTCAACTAAGGTAACATCTCTATTGAGATTTAGGAACTCGTCTATAATTCAACTGAGGAAACATCTCTGCTGAGATTTAGGAACTCGTCCGTAATTCAACTGAGGAAACATCTCTGTCAAGATTTAGGAACTCGTTCGTAATTCAACTGAGGAAACATCTCTGCTGAGATTTAGGAACTCGTCTGTAATTCAACTGAGGTAACATCTCTGTTGAGATTTAGGAACTCGTCCGTAATTCAACTGAGGAAACATCTCTGCTGAGATTTAGTAACTCGTCCATAATTCAACTGAGGAAACATCTTTGTCAAGATTTAGGAACTCGTCCGTAATTCAACTGAGGAAACATCTCTGCTGAGATTTAGGAACTCGTCCGTAATTCAACTGAGGAAACATCTCTGTCAAGATTTAGGAACTCGTCCGTAATTCAATCGAGGTAACATCTCTACTGAGATTTAGGAACTCGCCTGTAATTCAACTGAGGAAACATCTCTGCTGAGATTTAGGAACTCGTCCGTAAATCAACTGAGGAAACATCTCTGCTGAGATTTAGGAACTCGTCCGTAATTCAATTGAGGAAACATCTCTGTCAAGATTTAGGAACTTGCCCGTAATACAACTGAGGAAACATCTCTGCTGAGATTTAGTAACTCGTCCGTAATTCAACTGAGGAAATATCTCTGTCAAGATTTAGGAACTCGTCCGTAATTCAACTGAGGAAACATCTCTGCTGAGATTTAGGAACTCGTCCGTAATTCAACTGAGGAAACATCTCTGTCAAGATTTAGGAACTCGTCCGTAATTCAACTGAGGTAACATCTCTACTGAGATTTAGGAACTCGTCTGTAATTCAACTGAGGTAAAATCTCTGCTGAGATTTAGGAACTCGTTCGTAATTCAACTGAGGAAACATCTCTGCTGAGATTTAGTAACTCGTCCGTAATTCAACTAAGGAAACATCTCTGTTAAGATTTAGGAACTCGTCCGTAATTCAACTGAGGAAACATCTCTGCTGAGATTTAGTAACTCGTCCCTAATTCAACTGAGGAAACATCTCTGTCAAGATTTAGGAACTCGTCCGTAATTAAACTGAGGAAACATCTCTGCTGAGATTTAGGAACTCGTCCGTAATTCAACTGAGGAAACATCTCTGTCAAGATTTAGGAACTCATCCGTAATTCAACCGAGGTAACATCTCTACTGAGATTTAGGAACTCGTCTGTAATTCAACTGAGGAAACATCTCTGCTGAGATTTAGGAACTCGTCCGTAATTAACCTGAGGAAACATCTCTGCTGAGATTTAGGAACTCGTCCGTAATTCAATTGAGGAAACATCTCTTTCAAGATTTAGGAACTTGCCCGTAATACAACTGAGGAAACATCTCTGCTGAGATTGAGTAACTCGTCCGTAATTCAACTGAGGAAACATCTCTGTCAAGATTTAGGAACTCGTCCGTAATTCAACTGAGGAAACATCTCTGCTGAGATTTAGGAACTCGTCCGTAATTCAATTGAGGAAACATCTCTGTCAAGATTTAGGAACTTGCCCGTAAAACAACTGAGGAAACATCTCTGCTGAGATTTAGTAACTCGTCCGTAATTCAACTGAGGAAATATCTCTGTCAAGATTTAGGAACTCGTCCGTAATTCAACTGAGGAAACATCTCTGCTGAGATTTAGGAACTCGTCCGTAATTCAACTGAGGAAACATCTCTGTCAAGATTTAGGAACTCGTCCGTAATTCAACTGAGGTAACATCTCTACTGAGATTTAGGAACTCGTCTGTAATTCAACTGAGGTAACATCTCTGCTGAGATTTAGGAACTCGTTCGTAATTCAACTGAGGAAACATCTCTGTTGAGATTTAGTAACTCGTATGTAATTCAACTGAGGAAATAACTCTGTCAAGATTTAGGAACTCGTCCGTAATTCAACTGAGGAAACATCTCTGCTGAGATTTAGGAACTCATCCGTAATTCAACTGAGGAAACATCTCTGTCAAGATTTAGGAACTCGTCCGTAATTCAACTGAGGTAACATCTCTACTGAGATTTAGGAACTCGTTTGTAATTCAACTGAGGTAACATCTCTGCTGAGATTTAGGAACTCGTTCGTAATTCAACTGAGGAAACATCTCTGCTGAGATTTAGTAACTCGTCCGTAATTCAACTGAGGAAACATCTCTGTTAAGATTTAGGAACTCGTCCGTAATTCAACTGAGGAAACATCTCTGCTGAGATTTAGTAACTCGTCCATAATTCAACTGAGGAAACATCTCTGTCAAGATTTAGGAACTCGTCCGTAATTCAACTGAGGAAACATCTCTGATGAGATTTAGGAACTCGTCCGTAATTCAACTGAGGAAACATCTTTGTCAAGATTTAGGAACTCGTCCGTAATTCAACCGAGGTAACATCTCTACTGAGATTTAGGAACTCGTCCGTAATTCAACTGAGGAAACATCTCTGCTGAGATTTAGGAACTCATCAGTAATTCAACTGAGGAAACATCTCTGCTGAGATTTAGGAACTCGTCCGTAATTCAATTGAGGAAACATCTCTGTCAAGATTTAGGAACTTGCCCGTAATACAACTGAGGAAACATCTCTGTTGAGATTTAGTAACTCGTCCGTAACTCAACTGAGGAAACATCTCTGTCAAGATTTAGGAACTCGTCCGTAATTCAACTGAGGAAACATCTCTGCTGAGATTTAGGAACTCGTCCGTAATTCAACTGAGGAAACATCTCTGTCAAGATTTAGGAACTCGTCCGTAATTCAACTAAGGTAACATCTCTATTGAGATTTAGGAACTCGTCTATAATTCAACTGAGGAAACATCTCTGCTGAGATTTAGGAACTCGTCCGTAATTCAACTGAGGAAACATCTCTGTCAAGATTTAGGAACTCGTTCGTAATTCAACTGAGGAAACATCTCTGCTGAGATTTAGGAACTCGTCTGTAATTCAACTGAGGTAACATCTCTGTTGAGATTTAGGAACTCGTCCGTAATTCAACTGAGGAAACATCTCTGCTGAGATTTAGTAACTCGTCCATAATTCAACTGAGGAAACATCTTTGTCAAGATTTAGGAACTCGTCCGTAATTCAACTGAGGAAACATCTCTGCTGAGATTTAGGAACTCGTCCGTAATTCAACTGAGGAAACATCTCTGTCAAGATTTAGGAACTCGTCCGTAATTCAACCGAGGTAACATCTCTACTGAGATTTAGGAACTCGCCTGTAATTCAACTGAGGAAACATCTCTGCTGAGATTTAGGAACTCGTCCGTAAATCAACTGAGGAAACATCTCTGCTGAGATTTAGGAACTCGTCCGTAATTCAATTGAGGAAACATCTCTGTCAAGATTTAGGAACTTGCCCGTAATACAACTGAGGAAACATCTCTGCTGAGATTTAGTAACTCGTCCGTAATTCAACTGAGGAAATATCTCTGTCAAGATTTAGGAACTCGTCCGTAATTCAACTGAGGAAACATCTCTGCTGAGATTTAGGAACTCGTCCGTAATTCAACTGAGGAAACATCTCTGTCAAGATTTAGGAACTCGTCCGTAATTCAACTGAGGTAACATCTCTACTGAGATTTAGGAACTCGTTTGTAATTCAACTGAGGTAACATCTCTGCTGAGATTTAGGAACTCGTTCGTAATTCAACTGAGGAAACATCTCTGCTGAGATTTAGTAACTCGTCCGTAATTCAACTGAGGAAACATCTCTGTTAAGATTTAGGAACTCGTCCGTAATTCAACTGAGGAAACATCTCTGCTGAGATTTAGTAACTCGTCCATAATTCAACTGAGGAAACATCTCTGTCAAGATTTAGGAACTCGTCCGTAATTCAACTGAGGAAACATCTCTGATGAGATTTAGGAACTCGTCCGTAATTCAACTGAGGAAACATCTTTGTCAAGATTTAGGAACTCGTCCGTAATTCAACCGAGGTAACATCTCTACTGAGATTTAGGAACTCGTCCGTAATTCAACTGAGGAAACATCTCTGCTGAGATTTAGGAACTCATCAGTAATTCAACTGAGGAAACATCTCTGCTGAGATTTAGGAACTCGTCCGTAATTCAATTGAGGAAACATCTCTGTCAAGATTTAGGAACTTGCCCGTAATACAACTGAGGAAACATCTCTGTTGAGATTTAGTAACTCGTCCGTAACTCAACTGAGGAAACATCTCTGTCAAGATTTAGGAACTCGTCCGTAATTCAACTGAGGAAACATCTCTGCTGAGATTTAGGAACTCGTCCGTAATTCAACTGAGGAAACATCTCTGTCAAGATTTAGGAACTCGTCCGTAATTCAACTAAGGTAACATCTCTATTGAGATTTAGGAACTCGTCTATAATTCAACTGAGGAAACATCTCTGCTGAGATTTAGGAACTCGTCCGTAATTCAACTGAGGAAACATCTCTGTCAAGATTTAGGAACTCGTTCGTAATTCAACTGAGGAAACATCTCTGCTGAGATTTAGGAACTCGTCTGTAATTCAACTGAGGTAACATCTCTGTTGAGATTTAGGAACTCGTCCGTAATTCAACTGAGGAAACATCTCTGCTGAGATTTAGTAACTCGTCCATAATTCAACTGAGGAAACATCTTTGTCAAGATTTAGGAACTCGTCCGTAATTCAACTGAGGAAACATCTCTGCTGAGATTTAGGAACTCGTCCGTAATTCAACTGAGGAAACATCTCTGTCAAGATTTAGGAACTCGTCCGTAATTCAACCGAGGTAACATCTCTACTGAGATTTAGGAACTCGCCTGTAATTCAACTGAGGAAACATCTCTGCTGAGATTTAGGAACTCGTCCGTAAATCAACTGAGGAAACATCTCTGCTGAGATTTAGGAACTCGTCCGTAATTCAATTGAGGAAACATCTCTGTCAAGATTTAGGAACTTGCCCGTAATACAACTGAGGAAACATCTCTGCTGAGATTTAGTAACTCGTCCGTAATTCAACTGAGGAAATATCTCTGTCAAGATTTAGGAACTCGTCCGTAATTCAACTGAGGAAACATCTCTGCTGAGATTTAGGAACTCGTCCGTAATTCAACTGAGGAAACATCTCTGTCAAGATTTAGGAACTCGTCCGTAATTCAACTGAGGTAACATCTCTACTGAGATTTAGGAACTCGTCTGTAATTCAACTGAGGTAAAATCTCTGCTGAGATTTAGGAACTCGTTCGTAATTCAACTGAGGAAACATCTCTGCTGAGATTTAGTAACTCGTCCGTAATTCAACTAAGGAAACATCTCTGTTAAGATTTAGGAACTCGTCCGTAATTCAACTGAGGAAACATCTCTGCTGAGATTTAGTAACTCGTCCCTAATTCAACTGAGGAAACATCTCTGTCAAGATTTAGGAACTCGTCCGTAATTAAACTGAGGAAACATCTCTGCTGAGATTTAGGAACTCGTCCGTAATTCAACTGAGGAAACATCTCTGTCAAGATTTAGGAACTCATCCGTAATTCAACCGAGGTAACATCTCTACTGAGATTTAGGAACTCGTCTGTAATTCAACTGAGGAAACATCTCTGCTGAGATTTAGGAACTCGTCCGTAATTAACCTGAGGAAACATCTCTGCTGAGATTTAGGAACTCGTCCGTAATTCAATTGAGGAAACATCTCTTTCAAGATTTAGGAACTTGCCCGTAATACAACTGAGGAAACATCTCTGCTGAGATTGAGTAACTCGTCCGTAATTCAACTGAGGAAACATCTCTGTCAAGATTTAGGAACTCGTCCGTAATTCAACTGAGGAAACATCTCTGCTGAGATTTAGGAACTCGTCCGTAATTCAATTGAGGAAACATCTCTGTCAAGATTTAGGAACTTGCCCGTAAAACAACTGAGGAAACATCTCTGCTGAGATTTAGTAACTCGTCCGTAATTCAACTGAGGAAATATCTCTGTCAAGATTTAGGAACTCGTCCGTAATTCAACTGAGGAAACATCTCTGCTGAGATTTAGGAACTCGTCCGTAATTCAACTGAGGAAACATCTCTGTCAAGATTTAGGAACTCGTCCGTAATTCAACTGAGGTAACATCTCTACTGAGATTTAGGAACTCGTCTGTAATTCAACTGAGGTAACATCTCTGCTGAGATTTAGGAACTCGTTCGTAATTCAACTGAGGAAACATCTCTGTTGAGATTTAGTAACTCGTATGTAATTCAACTGAGGAAATAACTCTGTCAAGATTTAGGAACTCGTCCGTAATTCAACTGAGGAAACATCTCTGCTGAGATTTAGGAACTCGTCCGTAATTCAACTGAGGAAACATCTCTGTCAAGATTTAGGAACTCGTCCGTAATTCAACTGAGGTAACATCTCTACTGAGATTTAGGAACTCGTTTGTAATTCAACTGAGGTAACATCTCTGCTGAGATTTAGGAACTCGTTCGTAATTCAACTGAGGAAACATCTCTGCTGAGATTTAGTAACTCGTCCGTAATTCAACTGAGGAAACATCTCTGTTAAGATTTAGGAACTCGTCCGTAATTCAACTGAGGAAACATCTCTGCTGAGATTTAGTAACTCGTCCATAATTCAACTGAGGAAACATCTCTGTCAAGATTTAGGAACTCGTCCGTAATTCAACTGAGGAAACATCTCTGATGAGATTTAGGAACTCGTCCGTAATTCAACTGAGGAAACATCTTTGTCAAGATTTAGGAACTCGTCCGTAATTCAACCGAGGTAACATCTCTACTGAGATTTAGGAACTCGTCTGTAATTCAACTGAGGAAACATCTCTGCTGAGATTTAGGAACTCATCAGTAATTCAACTGAGGAAACATCTCTGCTGAGATTTAGGAACTCGTCCGTAATTCAATTGAGGAAACATCTCTGTCAAGATTTAGGAACTTGCCCGTAATACAACTGAGGAAACATCTCTGTTGAGATTTAGTAACTCGTCCGTAATTCAACTGAGGTAACATCTCTGTAAGATTTAGGAACTCGTCCGTAAATCAACTGAGGAAACATCTCTGCTGAGATTTAGGAACTCGTTCGTAATTCAATTGAGGAAACATCTCTGTCAAGATTTAGGAACTTGCCCGTAATACAACTGAGGAAACATCTCTGCTGAGATTTAGTAACTCGTCCGTAATTCAACTGAGGAAATATCTCTGTCAAGAATTAGGAACTCGTCCGTAATTCAACTGAGGAAACATCTCTGCTGAGATTTAGGAACTCGTCCGTAATTCAACTGAGGAAACATCTCTGTCAAGATTTAGGAACTCGTCCGTAATTCAACTGAGGTAACATCTCTACTGAGATTTAGGAACTCGTCTGTAATTCAACTGAGGTAACATCTCTGCTGAGATTTAGGAACTCGTTCGTAATTCAACTGAGGAAACATCTCTGCTGAGATTTAGTAACTCGTCCGTAATTCAACTGAGGAAACATCTCTGTTAAGATTTAGGAACTCGTCTGTAATTCAACTGAGGAAACATCTCTGCTGAGATTTAGTAACTTGTCCCTAATTCAACTGAGGAAACATCTCTGTCAAGATTTAGGAACTCGTCCGTAATTAAACTGAGGAAACATCTCTGCTGAGATTTAGGAACTCGTCCGTAATTCAACTGAGGAAACATCTCTGTCAAGATTTAGGAACTCGTCCGTAATTCAACTGAGGTAACATCTCTACTGAGATTTAGTAACTCGTCCATAATTCAACTGAGGAAACATCTCTGTCAAGATTTAGGAACTCGTCCGTAATTCAACTGAGGAAACATCTCTGCTGAGATTTAGGAACTCGTCCGTAATTCAACTGAGGAAACATCTCTTTCAAGATTTAGGAACTCGTCCGTAATTCAACCGAGGTAACATCTCTACTGAGATTTAGGAACTCGTCCATTATTCAACTGAGGAAACATCTCTGTCAAGATTTAGGAACTCGTCCGTAATTCAACTGAGGAAACATCTCTGCTGAGATTTAGGAACTCGTCCGTAATTCAACTGAGGAAACATCTCTGTCAAGATTTAGGAACTTGTCTGTAATTAAACTGAGGTAACATCTCTTCTGAGATTTAAGAACTCGTCCGTAATTCAACTGAGGAAACATCTCTGCTGAGTTTTAGGAACTCGTTCGTAATTCAACTGAGGAAACATCTCTGCCAAGATTTAGGAACTTGTCCGTAATTCAAATGAGGAAACATCACTGCTGAGATTTAGGAACTCAAACGTAATTCAACTTAGGTAACATCTCTGCTGAGATTTAGGAAATCGTCCATAATTCAACTAAGGTAACATCTCTGCTGAGATTTAGAAACTCGTCTGTAATTCAACTAAGGTAACATCTCTGCTGAGATTTAGAAACTCGTCCATAATTCAACTAAGGAAATATCTCTGTCAAGATTTAGGAACTCGTCCGTAATTCAATTGAGGTAACATCTCTGCTGAGATTTAGGAACTCGTTCGTAATTCAACTGAGGAACATCTTTGCTGAGATTTAGGAACTCGTCTGTAATTCAACTGAGGAAACATCTCTTTCAAGATTTAGGAACTCGTCCGTAATTCAACTGAGGTAACATCTCTGCTGAGATTTAGGAACTCGTCCGTAATTCAACTGAGGAAACATCTCTGCTGAGATTTAGGAACTCGTCCGTAATTCAATTGAGGAAACATCTCTGTAAAGATTTAGGAACTTGCCCATAATTCAACTGAGGAAACATCTCTGCTGAGATTTAGTAACTCGTCCGTAACTCAACTGAGGAAACATCTCTGTCAAGATTTAGGAACTCGTCCGTAATTCAACTGAGGAAACATCTCTGCTGAGATTTAGGAACTCGTCCGTAATTCAACTGAGGAAACATCTCTGTCAAGATTTAGGAACTCGTCCGTAATTCAACTAAGGTAACATCTCTATTGAGATTTAGGAACTCGTCTATAATTCAACTGAGGAAACATCTCTGCTGAGATTTAGGAACTCGTCCATAATTCAACTGAGGAAACATCTCTGTCAAGATTTAGGAACTCGTTCGTAATTCAACTGAGGAAACATCTCTGCTGAGATTTAGGAACTCGTCTGTAATTCAACTGAGGTAACATCTCTGTTGAGATTTAGGAACTCGTCCGTAATTCAACTGAGGAAACATCTCTGCTGAGATTTAGTAACTCGTCCATAATTCAACTGAGGAAACATCTTTGTCAAGATTTAGGAACTCGTCCGTAATTCAACTGGGGAAACATCTCTGCTGAGATTTAGGAACTCGTCCGTAATTCAACTGAGGAAACATCTCTGTCAAGATTTAGGAACTCATCCGTAATTCAACCGAGGTAACATCTCTACTGAGATTTAGGAACTCGTTTGTAATTCAACTGAGGAAACATCTCTGCTGAGATTTAGGAACTCGTCCGTAAATCAACTGAGGAAACATCTCTGCTGAGATTTAGGAACTCGTCCGTAATTCAATTGAGGAAACATCTCTGTCAAGATTTAGGAACTTGCCCGTAAAACAACTGAGGAAACATCTCTGCTGAGATTTAGTAACTCGTCCGTAATTCAACTGAGGAAATATCTCTGTCAAGATTTAGGAACTCGTCCGTAATTCAACTGAGGAAACATCTCTGCTGAGATTTAGGAACTCGTCCGTAATTCAACTGAGGAAACATCTCTGTCAAGATTTAGGAACTCGTCCGTAATTCAACTGAGGTAACATCTCTACTGAGATTTAGGAACTCGTCTGTAATTCAACTGAGGTAACATCTCTGCTGAGATTTAGGAACTCGTTCGTAATTCAACTGAGGAAACATCTCTGTTGAGATTTAGTAACTCGTCTGTAATTCAACTGAGGAAATAACTCTGTCAAGATTTAGGAACTCGTCCGTAATTCAACTGACGAAACATCTCTGCTGAGATTTAGGAACTCGTCCGTAATTCAACTGAGGAAACATCTCTGTCAAGATTTAGGAACTCGTCCGTAATTCAACTGAGGTAACATCTCTACTGAGATTTAGGAACTCGTTTGTAATTCAACTGAGGTAACATCTCTGCTGAGATTTAGGAACTCGTTCGTAATTCAACTGAGGAAACATCTCTGCTGAGATTTAGTAACTCGTCCGTAATTCAACTGAGGAAACATCTCTGTTAAGATTTAGGAACTCGTCCGTAATTCAACTGAGGAAACATCTCTGCTGAGATTTAGTAACTCGTCCATAATTCAACTGAGGAAACATCTCTGTCAAGATTTAGGAACTCGTCCGTAATTCAACTGAGGAAACATCTCTGATGAGATTTAGGAACTCGTCCGTAATTCAACTGAGGAAACATCTCTGTCAAGATTTAGGAACTCGTCCGTAATTCAACCGAGGTAACATCTCTACTGAGATTTAGGAACTCGTCTGTAATTCAACTGAGGAAACATCTCTGCTGAGATTTAGGAACTCATCAGTAATTCAACTGAGGAAACATCTCTGCTGAGATTTAGGAACTCGTCCGTAATTCAATTGAGGAAACATCTCTGTCAAGATTTAGGAACTTGCCCGTAATACAACTGAGGAAACATCTCTGTTGAGATTTAGGAACTCGTCTATAATTCAACTGAGGAAACATCTCTGCTGAGATTTAGGAACTCGTCCGTAATTCAACTGAGGAAACATCTCTGTCAAGATTTAGGAACTCGTTCGTAATTCAACTGAGGAAACATCTCTGCTGAGATTTAGGAACTCGTCTGTAATTCAACTGAGGTAACATCTCTGTTGAGATTTAGGAACTCGTCCGTAATTCAACTGAGGAAACATCTCTGCTGAGATTTAGTAACTCGTCCATAATTCAACTGAGGAAACATCTTTGTCAAGATTTAGGAACTCGTCCGTAATTCAACTGAGGAAACATCTCTGCTGAGATTTAGGAACTCGTCCGTAATTCAACTGAGGAAACATCTCTGTCAAGATTTAGGAACTCGTTCGTAATTCAACTGAGGAAACATCTCTGCTGAGATTTAGGAACTCGTCTGTAATTCAACTGAGGTAACATCTCTGTTGAGATTTAGGAACTCGTCCGTAATTCAACTGAGGAAACATCTCTGCTGAGATTTAGTAACTCGTCCATAATTCAACTGAGGAAACATCTTTGTCAAGATTTAGGAACTCGTCCGTAATTCAACTGAGGAAACATCTCTGTTGAGATTTAGGAACTCGTCCGTAATTCAACTGAGGAAACATCTCTGTCAAGATTTAGGAACTCATCCGTAATTCAACCGAGGTAACATCTCTACTGAGATTTAGGAACTCGTTTGTAATTCAACTGAGGAAACATCTCTGCTGAGATTTAGGAACTCGTCCGTAAATCAACTGAGGAAACATCTCTGCTGAGATTTAGGAACTCGTCCGTAATTCAATTGAGGAAACATCTCTGTCAAGATTTAGGAACTTGCCCGTAAAACAACTGAGGAAACATCTCTGCTGAGATTTAGTAACTCGTCCGTAATTCAACTGAGGAAATATCTCTGTCAAGATTTAGGAACTCGTCCGTAATTCAACTGAGGAAACATCTCTGCTGAGATTTAGGAACTCGTCCGTAATTCAACTGAGGAAACATCTCTGTCAAGATTTAGGAACTCGTCCGTAATTCAACTGAGGTAACATCTCTACTGAGATTTAGGAACTCGTCTGTAATTCAACTGAGGTAACATCTCTGCTGAGATTTAGGAACTCGTTCGTAATTCAACTGAGGAAACATCTCTGTTGAGATTTAGTAACTCGTCTGTAATTCAACTGAGGAAATAACTCTGTCAAGATTTAGGAACTCGTCCGTAATTCAACTGACGAAACATCTCTGCTGAGATTTAGGAACTCGTCCGTAATTCAACTGAGGAAACATCTCTGTCAAGATTTAGGAACTCGTCCGTAATTCAACTGAGGAAACATCTCTGATGAGATTTAGGAACTCGTCCGTAATTCAACTGAGGAAACATCTCTGTCAAGATTTAGGAACTCGTCCGTAATTCAACCGAGGTAACATCTCTACTGAGATTTAGGAACTCGTCTGTAATTCAACTGAGGAAACATCTCTGCTGAGATTTAGGAACTCATCAGTAATTCAACTGAGGAAACATCTCTGCTGAGATTTAGGAACTCGTCCGTAATTCAATTGAGGAAACATCTCTGTCAAGATTTAGGAACTTGCCCGTAATACAACTGAGGAAACATCTCTGTTGAGATTTAGGAACTCGTCTATAATTCAACTGAGGAAACATCTCTGCTGAGATTTAGGAACTCGTTCGTAATTCAACTGAGGAAACATCTCTGCTGAGATTTAGGAACTCGTCTGTAATTCAACTGAGGTAACATCTCTGTTGAGATTTAGGAACTCGTCCGTAATTCAACTGAGGAAACATCTCTGCTGAGATTTAGTAACTCGTCCATAATTCAACTGAGGAAACATCTTTGTCAAGATTTAGGAACTCGTCCGTAATTCAACTGAGGAAACATCTCTGCTGAGATTTAGGAACTCGTCCGTAATTCAACTGAGGAAACATCTCTGTCAAGATTTAGGAACTCGTTCGTAATTCAACTGAGGAAACATCTCTGCTGAGATTTAGGAACTCGTCTGTAATTCAACTGAGGTAACATCTCTGTTGAGATTTAGGAACTCGTCCGTAATTCAACTGAGGAAACATCTCTGCTGAGATTTAGTAACTCGTCCATAATTCAACTGAGGAAACATCTTTGTCAAGATTTAGGAACTCGTCCGTAATTCAACTGAGGAAACATCTCTGTTGAGATTTAGGAACTCGTCCGTAATTCAACTGAGGAAACATCTCTGTCAAGATTTAGGAACTCATCCGTAATTCAACCGAGGTAACATCTCTACTGAGATTTAGGAACTCGTTTGTAATTCAACTGAGGAAACATCTCTGCTGAGATTTAGGAACTCGTCCGTAAATCAACTGAGGAAACATCTCTGCTGAGATTTAGGAACTCGTCCGTAATTCAATTGAGGAAACATCTCTGTCAAGATTTAGGAACTTGCCCGTAAAACAACTGAGGAAACATCTCTGCTGAGATTTAGTAACTCGTCCGTAATTCAACTGAGGAAATATCTCTGTCAAGATTTAGGAACTCGTCCGTAATTCAACTGAGGAAACATCTCTGCTGAGATTTAGGAACTCGTCCGTAATTCAACTGAGGAAACATCTCTGTCAAGATTTAGGAACTCGTCCGTAATTCAACTGAGGTAACATCTCTACTGAGATTTAGGAACTCGTCTGTAATTCAACTGAGGTAACATCTCTGCTGAGATTTAGGAACTCGTTCGTAATTCAACTGAGGAAACATCTCTGTTGAGATTTAGTAACTCGTCTGTAATTCAACTGAGGAAATAACTCTGTCAAGATTTAGGAACTCGTCCGTAATTCAACTGACGAAACATCTCTGCTGAGATTTAGGAACTCGTCCGTAATTCAACTGAGGAAACATCTCTGTCAAGATTTAGGAACTCGTCCGTAATTCAACTGAGGAAACATCTCTGATGAGATTTAGGAACTCGTCCGTAATTCAACTGAGGAAACATCTCTGTCAAGATTTAGGAACTCGTCCGTAATTCAACCGAGGTAACATCTCTACTGAGATTTAGGAACTCGTCTGTAATTCAACTGAGGAAACATCTCTGCTGAGATTTAGGAACTCATCAGTAATTCAACTGAGGAAACATCTCTGCTGAGATTTAGGAACTCGTCCGTAATTCAATTGAGGAAACATCTCTGTCAAGATTTAGGAACTTGCCCGTAATACAACTGAGGAAACATCTCTGTTGAGATTTAGGAACTCGTCTATAATTCAACTGAGGAAACATCTCTGCTGAGATTTAGGAACTCGTCCGTAATTCAACTGAGGAAACATCTCTGTCAAGATTTAGGAACTCGTTCGTAATTCAACTGAGGAAACATCTCTGCTGAGATTTAGGAACTCGTCTGTAATTCAACTGAGGTAACATCTCTGTTGAGATTTAGGAACTCGTCCGTAATTCAACTGAGGAAACATCTCAGCTGAGATTTAGTAACTCGTCCATAATTCAACTGAGGAAACATCTTTGTCAAGATTTAGGAACTCGTCCGTAATTCAACTGAGGAAACATCTCTGCTGAGATTTAGGAACTCGTCCGTAATTCAACTGAGGAAACATCTCTGTCAAGATTTAGGAACTCATCCGTAATTCAACCGAGGTAACATCTCTACTGAGATTTAGGAACTCGTCTGTAATTCAACTGAGGAAACATCTCTTCTGAGATTTAGGAACTCGTCCGTAAATCAACTGAGGAAACATCACTGCTGAGATTTAGGAACTCGTCCGTAATTCAATTGAGGAAACATCTCTGTCAAGATTTAGGAACTTGCCCGTAAAACAACTGAGGAAACATCTCTGCTGAGATTTAGTAACTCGTCCGTAATTCAACTGAGGAAATATCTCTGTCAAGATTTAGGAACTCGTCCGTAATTCAACTGAGGAAACATCTCTGCTGAGATTTAGGAACTCGTCTGTAATTCAAATGAGGAAACATCTCTGTCAAGATTTAGGAACTCGTCCGTAATTCAACTGAGGTAACATCTCTACTGAGATTTAGGAACTCGTCTGTAATTCAACTGAGGTAACATCTCTGCTGAGATTTAGGAACTCGTTCGTAATTCAACTGAGGAAACATCTCTGTTGAGATTTAGTAACTCGTCTGTAATTCAACTGAGGAAATAACTCTGTCAAGATTTAGGAACTCGTCCGTAATTCAACTGACGAAACATCTCTGCTGAGATTTAGGAACTCGTCCGTAATTCAACTGAGGAAACATCTCTGTCAAGATTTAGGAACTCGTCCATAATTCAACTGAGGTAACATCTCTACTGAGATTTAGGAACTCGTTTGTAATTCAACTGAGGTAACATCTCTGCTGAGATTTAGGAACTCGTTCGTAATTCAACTGAGGAAACATCTCTGCTGAGATTTAGTAACTCGTCCGTAATTCAACTGAGGAAACATCTCTGTTAAGATTTAGGAACTCGTCCGTAATTCAACTGAGGAAACATCTCTGCTGAGATTTAGTAACTCGTCCATAATTCAACTGAGGAAACATCTCTGTCAAGATTTAGGAACTCGTCCGTAATTCAACTGAGGAAACATCTCTGATGAGATTTAGGAACTCGTCCGTAATTCAACTGAGGAAACATCTCTGTCAAGATTTAGGAACTCGTCCGTAATTCAACCGAGGTAACATCTCTACTGAGATTTAGGAACTCGTCTGTAATGCAACTGAGGAAACATCTCTGCTGAGATTTAGGAACTCATCAGTAATTCAACTGAGGAAACATCTCTGCTGAGATTTAGGAACTCGTCCGTAATTCAATTGAGGAAACATCTCTGTCAAGATTTAGGAACTTGCCCGTAATACAACTGAGGAAACATCTCTGTTGAGATTTAGTAACTCGTCCGTAATTCAACTGAGGTAACATCTCTGTAAGATTTAGGAACTCGTCCGTAAATCAACTGAGGAAACATCTCTGCTGAGATTTAGGAACTCGTCCGTAATTCAATTGAGGAAACATCTCTGTCAAGATTTAGGAACTTGCCCGTAAAACAACTGAGGAAACATCTCTGCTGAGATTTAGTAACTCGTCCGTAATTCAACTGAGGAAATATCTCTGTCAAGATTTAGGAACTCGTCCGTAATTCAACTGAGGAAACATCTCTGCTGAGATTTAGGAACTCGTCCGTAATTCAACTGAGGAAACATCTCTGTCAAGATTTAGGAACTCGTCCGTAATTCAACTGAGGTAACATCTCTACTGAGATTTAGGAACTCGTCTGTAATTCAACTGAGGTAACATCTCTGCTGAGATTTAGGAACTCGTTCGTAATTCAACTGAGGAAACATCTCTGTTGAGATTTAGTAACTCGTCTGTAATTCAACTGAGGAAATAACTCTGTCAAGATTTAGGAACTCGTCCGTAATTCAACTGACGAAACATCTCTGCTGAGATTTAGGAACTCGTCCGTAATTCAACTGAGGAAACATCTCTGTCAAGATTTAGGAACTCGTCCATAATTCAACTGAGGTAACATCTCTACTGAGATTTAGGAACTCGTTTGTAATTCAACTGAGGTAACATCTCTGCTGAGATTTAGGAACTCGTTCGTAATTCAACTGAGGAAACATCTCTGCTGAGATTTAGTAACTCGTCCGTAATTCAACTGAGGAAACATCTCTGTTAAGATTTAGGAACTCGTCCGTAATTCAACTGAGGAAACATCTCTGCTGAGATTTAGTAACTCGTCCATAATTCAACTGAGGAAACATCTCTGTCAAGATTTAGGAACTCGTCCGTAATTCAACTGAGGAAACATCTCTGATGAGATTTAGGAACTCGTCCGTAATTCAACTGAGGAAACATCTCTGTCAAGATTTAGGAACTCGTCCGTAATTCAACCGAGGTAACATCTCTACTGAGATTTAGGAACTCGTCTGTAATGCAACTGAGGAAACATCTCTGCTGAGATTTAGGAACTCATCAGTAATTCAACTGAGGAAACATCTCTGCTGAGATTTAGGAACTCGTCCGTAATTCAATTGAGGAAACATCTCTGTCAAGATTTAGGAACTTGCCCGTAATACAACTGAGGAAACATCTCTGTTGAGATTTAGTAACTCGTCCGTAATTCAACTGAGGTAACATCTCTGTAAGATTTAGGAACTCGTCCGTAAATCAACTGAGGAAACATCTCTGCTGAGATTTAGGAACTCGTCCGTAATTCAATTGAGGAAACATCTCTGTCAAGATTTAGGAACTTGCCCGTAATACAACTGAGGAAACATCTCTGCTGAGATTTAGTAACTCGTCCGTAATTCAACTGAGGAAATATCTCTGTCAAGATTTAGGAACTCGTCCGTAATTCAACTGAGGAAACATCTCTGCTGAGATTTAGGAACTCGTCCGTAATTCAACTGAGGAAACATCTCTGTCAAGATTTAGGAACTCGTCCGTAATTCAACTGAGGTAACATCTCTACTGAGATTTAGGAACTCGTCTGTAATTCAACTGAGGTAACATCTCTGCTGAGATTTAGGAACTCGTTCGTAATTCAACTGAGGAAACATCTCTGCTGAGATTTAGTAACTCGTCCGTAATTCAACTGAGGAAACATCTCTGTTAAGATTTAGGAACTCGTCCGTAATTCAACTGAGGAAACATCTCTGCTGAGATTTAGTAACTTGTCCCTAATTCAACTGAGGAAACATCTCTGTCAAGATTTAGGAACTCGTCCGTAATTAAACTGAGGAAACATCTCTGCTGAGATTTAGGAACTCGTCCGTAATTCAACTGAGGAAACATCTCTGTCAAGATTTAGGAACTCGTCCGTAATTCAACTGAGGTAACATCTCTACTGAGATTTAGTAACTCGTCCATAATTCAACTGAGGAAACATCACTGTCAAGATTTAGGAACTCGTCCGTAATTCAACTGAGGAAACATCTCTGCTGAGATTTAGGAACTCGTCCGTAATTCAACTGAGGAAACATCTCTTTCAAGATTTAGGAACTCGTCCGTAATTCAACCGAGGTAACATCTCTACTGAGATTTAGGAACTCGTCTGTTATTCAACTGAGGAAACATCTCTGTCAAGATTTAGGAACTCGTCCGTAATTCAACTGAGGAAACATCTCTGCTTAGATTTAGGAACTCGTCCGTAATTCAACTGAGGAAACATCTCTGTCAAGATTTAGGAACTTGTCTGTAATTAAACTGAGGTAACATCTCTTCTGAGATTTAAGAACTCGTCCGTAATTCAACTGAGGAAACATCTCTGCTGAGTTTTAGGAACTCGTTCGTAATTCAACTGAGGAAACATCTCTGCCAAGATTTAGGAACTTGCCCGTAATTCAAATGAGGAAACATCACTGCTGAGATTTAGGAACTCAAACGTAATTCAACTTAGGTAACATCTCTGCTGAGATTTAGGAAATCGTCCATAATTCAACTAAGGTAACATCTCTGCTGAGATTTAGAAACTCGTCTGTAATTCAACTAAGGTAACATCTCTGCTGAGATTTAGAAACTCGTCCATAATTCAACTAAGGAAATATCTCTGTCAAGATTTAGGAACTCGTCCGTAATTCAATTGAGGTAACATCTCTGCTGAGATTTAGGAACTCGTTCGTAATTCAACTGAGGAACATCTTTGCTGAGATTTAGGAACTCGTCTGTAATTCAACTGAGGAAACATCTCTTTCAAGATTTAGGAACTCGTCCGTAATTCAACTGAGGTAACATCTCTGCTGAGATTTAGGAACTCGTCCGTAATTCAACTGAGGAAACATCTCTGCTGAGATTTAGGAACTCGTCCGTAATTCAATTGAGGAAACATCTCTGTAAAGATTTAGGAACTTGCCCATAATTCAACTGAGGAAACATCTCTGCTGAGATTTAGTAACTCGTCCGTAACTCAACTGAGGAAACATCTCTGTCAAGATTTAGGAACTCGTCCGTAATTCAACTGAGGAAACATCTCTGCTGAGATTTAGGAACTCGTCCGTAATTCAACTGAGGAAACATCTCTGTCAAGATTTAGGAACTCGTCCGTAATTCAACTAAGGTAACATCTCTATTGAGATTTAGGAACTCGTCTATAATTCAACTGAGGAAACATCTCTGCTGAGATTTAGGAACTCGTCCGTAATTCAACTGAGGAAACATCTCTGTCAAGATTTAGGAACTCGTTCGTAATTCAACTGAGGAAACATCTCTGCTGAGATTTAGGAACTCGTCTGTAATTCAACTGAGGTAACATCTCTGTTGAGATTTAGGAACTCGTCCGTAATTCAACTGAGGAAACATCTCTGCTGAGATTTAGTAACTCGTCCATAATTCAACTGAGGAAACATATTTGTCAAGATTTAGGAACTCGTCCGTAATTCAACTGAGGAAACATCTCTGCTGAGATTTAGGAACTCGTCCGTAATTCAACTGAGGAAACATCTCTGTCAAGATTTAGGAACTCATCCGTAATTCAACCGAGGTAACATCTCTACTGAGATTTAGGAACTCGTCTGTAATTCAACTGAGGAAACATCTCTGCTGAGATTTAGGAACTCGTCCGTAAATCAACTGAGGAAACATCTCTGCTGAGATTTAGGAACTCGTCCGTAATTCAATTGAGGAAACATCTCTGTCAAGATTTAGGAACTTGCCCGTAATACAACTGAGGAAACATCTCTGCTGAGATTTAGTAACTCGTCCGTAATTCAACTGAGGAAATATCTCTGTCAAGATTTAGGAACTCGTCCGTAATTCAACTGAGGAAACATCTCTGCTGAGATTTAGGAACTCGTCCGTAATTCAACTGAGGAAACATCTCTGTCAAGATTTAGGAACTCGTCCGTAATTCAACTGAGGTAACATCTCTACTGAGATTTAGGAACTCGTCTGTAATTCAACTGAGGTAACATCTCTGCTGAGATTTAGGAACTCGTTCGTAATTCAACTGAGGAAACATCTCTGCTGAGATTTAGTAACTCGTCCGTAATTCAACTGAGGAAACATCTCTGTTAAGATTTAGGAACTCGTCCGTAATTCAACTGAGGAAACATCTCTGCTGAGATTTAGTAACTCGTCCCTAATTCAACTGAGGAAACATCTCTGTCAAGATTTAGGAACTCGTCCGTAATTAAACTGAGGAAACATCTCTGCTGAGATTTAGGAACTCGTCCGTAATTCAACTGAGGAAACATCTCTGTCAAGATTTAGGAACTCGTCCGTAATTCAACCGAGGTAACATCTCTACTGAGATTTAGGAACTCGTCGGTAATTCAACTGAGGAAACATCTCTGCTGAGATTTAGGAACTCGTCCGTAATTAACCTGAGGAAACATCTCTGCTGAGATTTAGGAACTCGTCCGTAATTCAATTGAGGAAACATCTCTGTCAAGATTTAGGAACTTGCCTGTAATACAACTGAGGAAACATCTCTGCTGAGATTTAGTAACTCGTCCGTAATTCAACTGAGGAAATATCTCTGTCAAGATTTAGGAACTCGTCCGTAATTCAACTGAGGAAACATCTCTGCTGAGATTTAGGAACTCGTCCGTAATTCAACTGAGGAAACATCTCTATCAAGATTTAGGAACTCGTCCGTAATTCAACTGAGGTAACATCTCTACTGAGATTTAGGAACTCGTCTGTAATTCAACTGAGGTAACATCTCTGCTGAGATTTAGGAACTCGTTCGTAATTCAACTGAGGAAACATCTCTGTTGAGATTTAGTAACTCGTCTGTAATTCAACTGAGGAAATATCTCTGTCAAGATTTAGGAACTCGTCCGTAATTCAACTGAGGAAACATCTCTGCTGAGATTTAGGAACTCGTCCGTAATTCAACTGAGGAAACATCTCTGTCAAGATTTAGGAACTCGTCCGTAATTCAACTGAGGTAACATCTCTACTGAGATTTAAGAACTCGTTTGTAATTCAACTGAGGTAACATCTCTGCTGAGATTTAGGAACTCGTTCGTAATTCAACTGAGGAAACATCTCTGCTGAGATTTAGTAACTCGTCCGTAATTCAACTGAGGAAACATCTCTGTTAAGATTTAGGAACTCGTCCGTAATTCAACTGAGGAAACATCTCTGCTGAGATTTAGTAACTCGTCCATAATTCAACTGAGGAAACATCTCTATCAAGATTTAGGAACTCGTCCGTAATTCAACTGAGGAAACATCTCTGCTGAGATTTAGGAACTCGTCCGTAATTCAACTGAGGAAACATCTCTGTCAAGATTTAGGAACTCGTCTGTAATTCAATCGAGGTAACATCTCTACTGAGATTTAGGAACTCGTCTGTAATTCAACTGAGGAAACATCTCTGCTGAGATTTAGGAACTCATCCGTAATTCAACTGAGGAAACATCTCTGCTGAGATTTAGGAACTCGTCCGTAATTCAATTGAGGAAACATCTCTGTCAAGATTTAGGAACTTGCCCGTAATACAACTGAGGAAACATCTCTGTTGAGATTTAGTAACTCGTCCGTAATTCAACTGAAGTAACATCTCTGTCAAGATTTAGGAACTCGTCTGTAATTCAACTGAGGAAACATCTCTGCTGAGATTTAGGAACTCGTCCGTAATTCAACCGAGGAAACATCTCTGTCAAGATTTAGGAACTCGTCCGTAATTCAACTGAGGTAACATCTCTACTGAGATTTAGGAACTCGTCTCTAATTCAACTGAGGAAAAATCTTTGTCAAGATTTAGGAACTTGCCCGTAATTCAACTAAGGAAACAACTTTGATGAGATTTAGGAACTCGTCCGTAATTCAACTGAGGTAACATCTCTGCTGAGATTTAGGAACTCATCCGTAATTCAACTGAGGAAACATCTCTGTTGAGATTTAGGAACTCGTCCATAATTCAACTGAGGAAACATCTCTGCTGAGATTTAGGAACTCGTCCGTAATTCAACTGAGGAAACATCTCTGCTGAGATTTAGGAACTCGTCCGTAATTCAATTGAGGAAACATCTCTGTCAAGATTTAGGAACTTGCCCGTAATTCAACTGAGGAAACATCTCTGCTGAGATTTAGTAACTCGTCCGTAATTCAACTGAGGAAACATCTATGTCAAGATTTAGGAACTCGTCCATAATTCCACTGAGGAAACATCTCTGCTGAGATTTAGGAACTCGTCCGTAATTCAATTGAGGAAACATCTCTGTCAAGATTTAGGAACTCGTCCGTAATTCAACTGAGGTAACATCTCTACTGAGATTTAGGAACTCGTCTGTAATTCAACTGAGGTAACATCTCTGCTGAGATTTAGGAACTCGTTCGTAATTCAATTGAGGAAACATCTCTGCTGAGATTTAGTAACTCGTCCGTAATTCAACTGAGGAAACATCTCTGTCAAGATTTAGAAACTCGTCCGTAATTTAACTGAGGAAACATCTCTGCTGAGATTTAGGAACTCGTCCGTAATTCAACTGAGGAAACATCTCTGTCAAGATTTAGGGAATTGCCCGTAATTCGACTGAGGAAACATCTCTGCTGAGATTTAGGAACTCGTCCGTAATTCAACTGAGATAACATCTCTGCTGAGATTTAGGAACTCGTCCGTAATTCAACTGAGGAAACATCTCTGCTGAGATTTAGGAACTCGTCCGTAATTCAATTGAGGAAACATCTCTGTCAAGATTTAGGAACTTGCCCGTAATTCAACTGAGGAAACATCTCTGCTGAGATTTAGTAACTCGTCCGTAATTCAACTGAGGAAACATCTCTGTCAAGATTTAGGAACTCGTCCATAATTCAACTGAGGAAACATCTCTGCTGAGATTTAGGAACTCGTCCGTAATTCAACTGAGGAAACATCTCTGTCAAGATTTAGGAACTCGTCCGTAATTCAACTGAGGTAACATCTCTACTGAGATTTAGGAACTCGTCTGTAATTCAACTGAGGTAACATCTCTGCTGATATTTAGGAACTCGTTCGTAATTCAATTGAGGAAACATCTCTGCTGAGATTTAGTAACTCGTCCGTAATTCAACTGAGGAAACATCTCTGTCAAGATTTAGGAACTTGTCCGTAATTTAACTGAGGAAACATCTCTGCTGAGATTTAGGAACTCGTCCGTAATTCAACTGAGGAAACATCTCTGTCAAGATTTAGGAACTTGCCCGTAATTCGACTAAGGAAACATCTCTGCTGAGATTTAGGAACTCGTCTGTAATTCAACTGAGATAACATCTCTGCTGAGATTTAGGAACTCGTCCGTAATTCAACTGAAGAAACATCTCTTCTGAGATTTAGGAACTCGTCCGTAATTCAACTAAGGAAACATCTCTGTCAAGATTTAGGAACTTACCCGTAATTCAACTAAGGAAACATCTCTACTGAGATTTAGGAACTCGTTCGTTATTCAACTGAGGAAACATCTCTGTCAAGATTTAGGAACTCGTCCGTAATTCAACCGAGGTAACATCTCTACTGAGATTTAGGAACTCGTCTGTAATTCAACTGAGGAAACATCTCTGCTGAGATTTAGGAACTCGTCCGTAATTCAACTGAGGAAACATCTCTGCTGAGATTTAGGAACTCGTCCGTAATTCAATTGAGGAAACATCTCCGTCAAAATTTAGGAACTTGCCCGTAATACAACTGAGGAAACATCTCTGCTGAGATTTAGTAACTCGTCCGTAATTCAACTAAGGAAATATCTCTGTCAAGATTTAGGAACTCGTCCGTAATTCAACTAAGGAAACATCTCTGCTGAGATTTAGGAACTCGTCCGTAATTCAACTGAGGAATCATCTCTGTCAAGATTTAGGAACTCGTCCGTAATTCAACTGAGGTAACATCTCTACTGAGATTTAGGAACTCGTCTGTAATTGAACTGAGGTAACATCTCTGCTGAGATTTAGGAACTCGTTCGTAATTCAATTGAGGAAACATCTCTGCTGAGATTTAGTAACTCATCCGTAATTCAACTGAGGAAACATCTCTGTTAAGATTTAGGAACTCGTCCGTAATTCAACTGAGGAAACATCTCTGCTGAGATTTAGGAAGTTGTCCGTAATTCAACTGAGGAAACATCTCTGTCAAGATTTAGGAACTCGTCCGTAATTCAACTGAGGTAACATCTCTACTGAGATTTAGGAACTCGTCTGTAATTCAACTGAGGTAACATCTCTGCTGAGATTTAGGAACTCGTTCGTAATTCAACTGAGAAAACATCTCTGCTGAGATTTAGTAACTCATCCGTAATTCAACTGAGGAAACATCTCTGCTGAGATTTAGGAACTCGTCCGTAATTCAACTGAGGTAACATCTCTGCTGAGATTTAGGAACTCATCCGTAATTCAACTGAGGAAACATCTCTGCTGAGATTTAGGAACTCGTCTGTAATTCAACTGAGGAAACATCTCTGCTGAGATTTAGGAACTCGTCCGTAATTCAACTGAGGAAACATCTCTGCTGAGATTTAGGAACTCGTCCGTAATTCAATTGAGGAAACATCTCTGTCAAGATTTAGGAACTTTCCCGTAATACAACTCAGGAAACATCTCTGCTGAGATTTAGTAACTCGTCCGTAATTCAACTGAGGAAATATCTCTGTCAAGATTTAGGAACTCGTCCGTAATTCAACTGAGGAAACATCTCTGCTGAGATTTAGGAACTCGTCCGTAATTCAACTGAGGAAACATCTCTGTCAAGATTTAGGAACTCGTCCGTAATTCAAGGTAACATCTCTACTGAGATTTAGGAACTCGTCTGTAATTCAACTGAGGTAACATCTCTGCTGAGATTTAGGAACTCGTTCGTAATTCAACTGAGGAAACATCTCTGCTGAGATTTAGTAACTCATCCGTAATTCAACTGAGGAAACATCTCTGTTAAGATTTAGGAACTCGTCCGTAATTCAACTGAGGAAACATCTCTACTGAGATTTAGGAACTTGTCCGTAATTCAACTGAGGAAAAATCTATGTCAAGATTTAGGAACTTGCCCGTTATTCAACTGAGGAAACATCTTTGCTGAGATTTAGGAACTCGTCCGTAATTCAACTGAGGTAACATCTCTGCTGAGATTTAGGAACTCATCTGTAATTCAACTGAGGAAACAGCTCTGCTGAGATTTAGGAACTCGTCCGTAATTCAACTGAGGAAACATCTCTGCTGAGATTTAGGAACTCGTCCGTAATTCAACTGAGGAAACATCTCTGCTGAGATTTAGGAAGTCGTCCGTAATTCAATTGAGGAAACATCTCTGTCAAGATTTAGGAACTTGCCCGTAATTCAACTGAGGAAACATCTCTGCTGAGATTTAGTAACTCGTCCGTAATTCAACTGAGGAAACATCTCTGTCAAGATTTAGGAACTCGTCCGTAATTCAACTGAGGAAACATCTCTGCTGAGATTTAGGAACTCGTCCAAAAAATTCAACTGAGGAAACATCTCTGTCAAGATTTAGGAACTCGTCCGTAATTCAACTGAGGTAACATCTCTACTGAGATTTAGGAACTCGTCTGTAATTCAACTGAGGTAACATCTCTGCTGAGATTTAGGAACTCGTTCGTAATTCAACTGAGGAAACATCTCTGCTGAGATTTAGTAACTCGTACGTAATTCAACTGAGGAAACATCTCTGTCAAGATTTAGGAACTCGTCCGTAATTTAACTGAGGAAACATCTCTGCTGAGATTTAGGAACTCGTCCGTAATTCAACTGAGGAAACATCTCTGTCAAGATTTAGGAACTTGCCCCTAATTCAACTGAGGAAACATCTCTGCTGAGATTTAGGAACTCGTCCGTAATTCAACTGAGATAACATCTCTACTGAGATTTAGGAACTCGTCCATAATTCAACTGAGGAAACATCTCTGCTGAGATTTAGGAACTCTTCCGTAATTCAACTAAGGAAACATCTCTATCAAGATTTAGGAACTTACCCGTAATTCAACTGAGGAAACATCTCTACTGAGATTTAGGAACTCGTCCGTTATTCAACTGAGGAAACATCTCTGTCAAGATTTAGGAACTCGTTCGTAATTCAACTGAGGAAACATCTCTGCTGAGATTTAGGAACTCGTCCGTAATTCAACTGAGGAAACATCTCTGTCAAGATTTAGGAACTCGTCTGTAATTCAACTGAGGTAACATCTCTTTTGATATTTAGGAACTCGTCCGTAATTCAACTGAGGAAACATCTCTGCTGAGTTTTAGGAACTCGTCCATAATTCAACTGAGGAAACATCTCTGCTGAGATTTAGGAACTCGTCCGTAATTCAACTGAGGAAACATCTCTGCTGAGATTTAGGAACTCGTCCGTAATTCAATTGAGGAAACATCTCTGTCAAGATTTAGGAACTTGCCCGTAATTCAAATGAGGAAACATCACTGCTGAGATTTAGGAACTCAACCGTAATTCAACTTAGGTAACATCTCTGCTGAGATTTAGGAAATCGTCCATAATTCAACTAAGGTAACATCTCTGCTGAGATTTAGAAACTCGTCTGTAATTCAACTAAGGTAACATCTCTGCTGAGATTTAGAAACTCGTCCATAATTAAACTAAGGAAGAAGCTTCAAAGCTTGAATTTTGTGAGAATTTGATTGTATCTTTCCTGAAAGTTAAAGGTTAGTTGTATGTAATGCATGATATGTATCAAGCAATGATGTTCTCAAAATAAATGAGATTGTGTTGTATGATGCGTATATGCATGTGTCATGATGTATGAAAATGTAGTGTTTTGAGCTGGGGAAAATAAATCCTTGATTGCTACTGGAGAAAAGAATTGAATTCTTCGTTTCTGCTGGAGATAGTGGATGAAGATGTTTGCAAGAAATAACCTGCAGGAGAGGATAACTACGCTGGGGAATAAACTGATGAGGAGATTACTCTGTGGGGAAGAGATGATTTGCTGAGGATTCCGCTGACAAATTCAGCTGGGGATGAATTACCGTTGCTGGCGATAATGAAAGTTTTTGGGGATTGATTTCTGTTTGTGAAAGGAATGAACTCTGCTGGGGATGATCTTCCAGTTGCGGCTTCACGGGGAATAACCTTTTAGACTTTACTGGGGACAAACTTCCAGAATCTACTGGGGATAAACGTCCAGAGTCTACTGGGGATGATTCTCCAAACTCCATTGGGGATATTTTTTTTTATACTCCGCTGGGGATATTAAGACTTTTTAGTGTTGATGGTAGATAAACTCTGCTTTGGGGAGAATATCGCTAATTCATTCACAGTTGTGAGTCTTAGCTGGGGAGAGCTAACACCACTATCTTTCTCTTACTCTGTGGGGAGTGAATTTTACTGGGACACGTGCTGAGGATATGATGATGGATTTCCATCAAGACTTTTTTGCCCTTGTATCTGTGGGAGAAGGTGCCTGCGGAGGCCTTGTGGATCGAGTATTATTCCAACCTATGAGGTGCTTGGTAATTTCCGATTGAAATGACAAATCTTCTTCTGGTAGGCAAGTGGTGAGATGATGGGACATAGTCGTACGTTTTAATCCCTAACTTTTTCCTGGATTGTCTTTTCAGATTTTTAGTCCACCGGGATACCCTTTTCTTTCCCAAGCCGCCTTTTTAGGTTTTCGACTTACCGGGTGTATAAATATTTTTTTGTTTTTATCCCTAATTTTTGCCCGAACCCTTTTGGTTCGTCGGGATACCCTTATTTTTGCCTAGGCCTGTCAAACTAGCCGGTCTTTGTTCATGCGCAGTATTTTCTGACTATGTCCACGCTCTCAGGGTTTAGGGAGTTGTCATTGCCGGTAGTGTTGTGTTGCCATCCTACCAGAAGATGTTCGTTTGATCATGCAAGATTCGTTTCGGGAATCCATGTCTAATGCCCCAAGTGACTCAGATGGAGATTTACCCCTGGCTATTTGGCATCTTTGAGAGATTCTCTGAATCTTGACTTGACTGCCCCAGATGATGGATAATGATCATGCCGTGCCGCTTGGTTGGAAGTGTTTTTCCACTTGAGGTGATCTTTTTTATTGAGAAGGTTTTTTTGTTCACTAGATATTCGTCGTGCAAATTTCTCTACTGTTGAACAAATAGTCATATGCAAATAATGTTATTTTAAGAATGCAAAGCTTATGTCTGTCTTGAATTTTTTGAAAATGCATTTTTTCAGTAAGATAGAAATTTTTTGTAAAATGTGACGTCAACTCAGGATTTACAGCAAGCCCTACAGGAGTCAGGATACCTTTTGTAACAGTATGCTTTCGAACTAACCCATGCTTCAGCTAGGACTTTTAAGGATTATAACGTGACCTGGTTCACGGTTTAAGAAACAAAGGATAAAGGCTCAAATTTTAGTTGTACCCACCCGTTCTTCGTGATGTTCTTCGATCCTAAACTCATGTAATTGTGCATTTAGATCCCGTTTGAGTCTTTGCTCTGATATTCCAATGATGGTTCGGATACTGACAGTTTATTTTGAACAGGCAGTCATTTTTGTTGGGAGTTTGTAGGATCTCTTTCTTTTTGATTTTATTATCCCTGTCTTTTTCCTGAACTATTTCTTTTGTGATTACAGTCAGCGGGATGCCCCAGTTTTGTAAGACTCCTTCATAGGTTTTGACTTAATGGGATTTTATTTCTGAGGGATAATGACTGTCTGTCCTGACGATTATAAGGAACCATCACCATCTTTTATTTTGGAAGGACCTCTTTGATGCCATTCATTGTGCACTCGAATTAACTGAGAAACTAGCCTGCCCCAAGTTGTGATTAAGGGTTTTAATTTGTGTGAAAAGAAACACTCCAACTTCTTTGGCTCAAAGGGGTTGACTAGGGATTATCTTCCTTATAACTCCACTATTTAGGATTTGAAACAACGCATGTACATCGTCAGCGGGGTCTGTTCAAAAGCATGTTGTGGAGATTTTGATATCATTTTCGTCATCTTCCCTCTAAAGGCTTAGAGTTTTTTAATCGAGAGTTGAACATCACAAAAATGAAAACAATTTGAATATAGTGAATACGAATGGATTGATTCAAAACAGACATATGCGATGCATTGATAAAGTAACAAAGTTTGACATGAATAAATGTTTGAACAATCAAAAGAAAATTACAAATTGAAAATTCTAATGAACAAAAAGTCTTCTCATCTCAGGACTTGTCACTTCAAATGGCATGCCTTGGAGGGATGGTAGAAGAACTCAGCCTGGCCATCTTGTGTGAATTCCAATGCTCCTTCATCAATCAGGTTTTGAATTTTGTACTTCAACTTCCAACAGTCGTCAGTATCATGCCCCGAGCTGTTAGAATGGTATGCACACCTTGCATCGGGATTGTAGTTGGGTGAAGAAGTCTTAGGATTCGGATGAGGTCCTACCAATGTCACCAGATTCAATCTCAACAGGTGTTGCAAAGCTTGGGACAGCGGCATGTTGAGCTTGGTAAACTGCCTCTGATTAACCCGTTGTTTATGGCAAGGTTGTTATTGGACCCGTGAGGTAGTAGCAACTTGGAGAGGTCTATTCTTCACCATACCAAACTCTTGTGTTCTTGGAGGCTGATTAATGATTTGATCTCCGGCCTCGACCATTTGCTTCATACTGTTGTGTCGGTCTTGATGAAGCTGGTTGATAATGGTTCTCAACTCTTCTTGTTCCCGGGCTAAGCCTTGGATAAGGGCCATCTGCCCCAGCATTTGGGTTCTTATTGCATCTACCTCAGCTTGCAGTTGTTCCAGCCGTTCGTCCTTACTGTCTTCAGGACTTTTCTTGACCAAGTTCCCAACGAGGAGTGCTTTCAACTCTTCCTTCCCCTTGGATAGGTTTATGAAGATTTCCCTGAACTGAGTCTCTTGAGTATGAAGATCTTGGTTGTCTTGTTGGAGATCCATTACTGAAATAAACAGCGAGAACATGAGAGACCTGTGTTAGGAGACCTGTTATGCAATGATATGTATGATATATGTATGCAATGTTTTCAAGGATCTCGCGGGGTAAACAAGAAACTATTAGAATTTGAATTTTGTAGCTTTGATTGAATGAACTTCGTGTCGTCAAGAGTCCTTCTTCAAGAGTCAAGCTCACCATATCGAGTGGGTCATAGCCCCTGACTCAAGTCATCGTGTTTTGATCTCTAGACGACATTGGCTAGAGGAAAATAAATCCCCTTTGCCCCTTGATAGACATTTGATTTACCATAACCTGCATCACAAACCCTTGAGATCCTTGAAATGGTTAAGGAAATGTTAAGGCATGATGTTATGATGTGTATGCTATGCGTTTAAGCAAAAATGCGAGGTGATGCAAACAAGTAAATCCGACAAGAAATCCAAGTTATTGGATAAGGATTGTAAATAAAACCTGCAAAGAACTCATGTTGTTAGATAACAAACATGTGCAAGTAGTTCAAGTTGAAAGCACACAAGTCACACAATAGCCCTTAAATTTCAGGCTGGCATGGAGTTTAGGTATTACCCTCTTTCAGTTTAGTTGGTTCAACCTGTCCTAGTAATATTAATCGGGTTCTAGAGGATCTCAATATCACTGACCATCCTCGATCGGTCATAATTCCAGTTTAGCAACCTTTTCTTGCGGCCGAAATCATCGCGAGAGTTTGGTCTCAATGAGTGTAGCATACTTCTACTTTTCTATGGCCAAGTTGGTCAATTATAGGTTCTAAGGTCAGTTGGTGCTTAATGACCCCTTAGCAGCCCCATATTCTCCTTATTCTACCACAAGGGATATCGGTACAAACTAAAGTGTCACACCAACGTAGCTACTGCTTCAACCGTAGCGGTCTACGCCGTACAGTTCCCTCACAGTCTATTGCTACTTACCTAAAAGGTATCCCCAGATCCGGGTTAGGATCTATAGTAACTCCGATTCAAACCCACAAAGATAAAGCATACAGATCAAACAATTGAAAACAATATAATGAACTATTCCTAAGGTACACCCCAATTATTAACTCCCCAGCTGAGTTACCAGTTATGTGATACGGTAGAAGAACTGACTGTTTTAGAAATGCTGGTTTGCGTTTTGCGTTTGTTTTTACAAAATGCCACGGTAAGCAAGAGTCACCACCGACATTTATTTTATCGAACAAGGAAAGGAAAAAAGCACAGAAAAATTCCTTTTTCGAGATATTTTTGAGTACGGGGGGTAAATTATAGAAAGGGAAGGTATTAGCACCCTTTCTATCCGTAGTTATCTACGGGCTCTTAGGTACTTGCTCATCATTTTTAAAATTATTTTCTTTGTGTTCGTGGGTTTTGAAAAGTTTTTGTTTTAACTTCGATTTAACTCTTGCTTCTCTCTTCAAGAGTGTAATGAAGTGTTTTTGAAAACTTGGTTGTAAAAGAGTGTAAGTTTGAAAAAGTTTTGTTTTGATTGAGCAAGTACTTAAGAACTAATCTACCTACTCGAAAAATGAATCGTTCTATGTTTGTTTCCTTTAGACAGTGCTATCCCACTATTAGTGAGTAGGTAGCATCGTCGTTGGAGTTTGAGGGTCAATTCGAAAGAGGAACGTATGGTCACTAAAGCAACGTTAGGATGTCTTAGTAGTAACCCTAATGTCTTAGATCATCTATCTGAGGCAACCTTTCCGAGGCAACTATGATCTTTTAGACAAGAGGGCGACATCTAAAACAACCTATACTCAATGACCGTTACCGAAGGCAACCAAGTGGGGTGTACCCTAGGAGTGCGCATGTGCGAATGTGTTGATTTCAGATTATTTATTTTTGCATATGTTTAGGGTGATCTAACTGTTTTAAGATTAAACATTCATTCTTGTCATGCAATCCCTAATTATTCACATATCTAGCAGTTAAATAATTTGAAGAATTAAAATGCGGAATTTAAACTAAACTATTACAAGGCTTCGGGTATTTACATAGCCAAAAACAAACCCTTTGAAATTTAAAAGCGATAAAAATAAATAAATGTCCTAATTTAATTATTACAAACCGGGAGCAGATACAATAATTGGATAAAAATAAAGCACGCGAGAAAATTAGATCGAATGCGAAAACTAGGGTTTTGACCCTCCTAATTAAAAGAATTTTTTTTAATATTTTTAATATTTTCTAAGAAAAGAAATTAATTCCTTGAATTAAAATGAAAAATTAATTGGTTATTAAATAAATTAATGAACAATAATTAAATGACATATTTTTGGTTTTTTGGTTTTTTAGGAAATAAAATAAAATGATTAAATTAGTAATAAAAACCTATTGATTCTAATTGATTTTAATTATTTACAAAAGAATTAAAGTTGTCTAAATTAATCAAACCTAATTAATTTAATTAATATTTATTGATGAAAAATAAAAATTCTGATTTTAATTGGGCATAAAATATTTTTTGGTGATTTTTTAATAAAAAGAAAATTGTTTTTGGTTAGTAAATAAATAAATAAATAATTAAATGAAAATATAAACAAAAATACAAAAGAGAGGGATGGGCCTGAATTAAGCATTTCTGTGAGGTGTAGAAAGCAGATTCCTGGGCCCAAAAGGAGAAGGTCCACGCTGACTTTTGCCATCCAGTGTTGCATCTTTGACTTGGCTTATGGTGTACTTTCAATGGTGGCCACCAGATTTGGCCACCTGGCCATCTGGTGCGTTGATGATGAAGGAGTATGATGGACATCCTAGTTCAAGCGCGCATTGGATCCTGAAAAAAAAAATGTTATAGAGAATTTGGGGGGACATGGGATTCGAACCCAGGCCCCAAGGGGAATTTCATGCCACGCTTACCACTGGACCATTGGCTTCGGTTTGTATACATAATAGAAAATAATAATAACATATGAAAACAAAGCATTAGTGGGATTTTTTGCGCAAAATTCAAACAGGCCAGTAGAGGAGTGACAACTTATCGTCTCCTTCCTCTCTCCGTGCCTAAAAGCTTAAGGACTTATACCCACGGACAATGTCCGTCACTATAACCATTCCAATCTCCAAAATCACTTACAAGTAATATAAATGAACACCAAGGCCATGGTTAGAACCGTCTCCTTCTTATGAATACAACCGTACCCATTACAATGGCCAATTGTCCCTGAAATTGAAAGCCCTAAAACCAAGCTCGAAAACCTAGCAATGGTGATTAACGCTACATACCATATAAACGAAATTGAGTAATACATAAAGTTTGCAAATGTTATAGTGATCAAGAATGTACAATTATTTCAACCTAACAATGCATAAATCATGATTTTCGAATTCGAGAACAGGGGTGTAACGTGAACGACTTACAGTGCGATTAGGGACCGGAACGGGCTTGTTATTGATAGCTTTAGGTTCCTGAGAGTGCCAGGAAACGATTGGAATCAGTCACGAGCCTTAAGAATGCCTCTAAGTGGGATTTTGATCTCACACTTTTTCCTTGATTTTTCAGTTTTTGTTCTCCTTCTCACGCCTCTTTCTCACTCTTTTTTAGGTCTGGCCTCATTCCTTATGTATGACTGAAGGAGTTAGGTTTGATAATTGCATCCAAATCCTTCTCCATCAATGATTTTGGATTTGATTTGATTTGCTTTTAAAATCATTCCAAACATGACCTTTTTCAATATTTTTGTTCTCTCTAATGCTTTGCACGAATTTGAATGATGCTAGCTGTAATTGGAACCTGAAACAAGCACAAAATCCCTTGTTATCAATGCTTTGGAGTTTTATTTGATTTAATTTGATTTAAATTAAATTAATTCAAATAAAAATCAAAATAAATAATAAAAATAAGATATGGACAAGTGGCAAGGGCTAGAGCACGTGCGATATGTTGCCAACTCAAAACAAGTGAAAAAGATTGTGCCCATTTGGCAAAATTTGATGTTTTTAGGGATAGTTGACTTTTGGCAATTTTGTAAAAAAGGCCAACTTCAATAATGCATAACTCCCTCTATTTTGACTCTTTGGAGGTGTTCTTGGACTTTTTAGAAAGCTTGAGATGTCCTCTAAGCAACCATTTTGGTATCATCTCATTTTGATATTCCATACTTATGTATGAAGCTTTGACAAAAAAGGTGTTTTTGTTGACTTTTCAAAATGACCTATAATGTCCAAATTCATAACTTCTTGTGAGTGCATATTTTGAACTTGGGAGATGAAGATTGATTGTAGGGAATTGCATCCTCTTCAAAATGAGCTTTGGATGGGTCATTTCTCATAAAGTATGAGAAAGTTATGCTTTGTCAAAGTTGGGTTGACGTTTCCTACAAAACCCTAATTTAGCAACTTTTGAGGCTTGATGAATTATGAGCAATCCTTGATGAATCATGATCAACCCTTGATCAAATGATTAAATATATTTCAAAATGAAAATGTTGACCAAAAATCTTGAAGTTTGACTGTATGTGGGTCACAGTTGAGTTTTGCCCTAACATAATGGATTTTTGGGCCTTTTGAGCAATTGACTGAGCAAACTTCCTCTACAAGGCTTGAAACTTCACATGGATGATCTTGAGAACATATTAGGACATTGGGAGCACTTGGGATCACTTGGACTCAAGGATGTTGATGCATCATGAAACCCTAGTTTGGGGTAGATTGCCTTAGGAGAGAGATTGTCTGGTCAACCCTTGACCTACCTTGAGCAACTTGAGGATCTTTCTTGCAATGTTTTGAGAAATATGGGAGGGAAAATTTTGGGGTACAACAGATTCCATCAGAATAAGTGTCGATCGCGTAAGAGAAATCCTTTGCGAGAGCCCGTATACCTGTTATTGAGGAGGATTTTGCTGGGGAATGTTGGTCTTTGTCTTGAGAGAAATAGAATTTTAGGAGCTTCAGTCGTCCGTTATTCTACTGGGGAATTATCTCTTATTCGAAGAGGCGAAAATGAACTGTTATCTTGTCATGCTCCAGACTTCACAGTGATTTGCTGAGGAAAATAAGACTGGCTGCTATATGGTCATGCTTCAGGCTTTACAGTGACTTACTGGGGGGATAAGATTAAACTTGCTATCTGGTTGTTATCCAGGCTTCACAATTTCTCACTTCTTATCTGGTTGTAATCCAGGCTTCAGAAGGAACTGAGCTGTTATCCGGTCGCATTCGGGCTTCAACTTGAATTTAAGGCATACTAATATCCGATCGATTCCGAGCTTCATAGTAATTGGCCAGGTAAACTGCTATTTGGTCGAAATCCAAGCTTTGCAGTGTCTTATACTGTTATCTGGTCGATTCCAAGCTTCAGTCCTTTGCCGCTATCTAGTCGTAATCCAGGCTTCTCAACTTCTTACTTCTTATCTGGTAGTGTTCTAGGCTTCATAAGAAATCAAGTTGTTATCTGTTTACCTGGGGATTTGGTAAACAACCGCTGATCCTCCAAATGGTTACTTATTTGGTTACTCGCAGGATCGATCAGATTGATCCTATGGACATAGGTTGATTTTGAAGTTTAATTAGTGTGGATAAGGCTTTAAGTAAATTGGTTAAAATAAATTGCATAAAGGAAAAGGCTTGGTAAAATAAACAAGGCTGGAATGTAAAGGTTCGACAGGAATCTTAAAGGGAAAAGCATGTAAAATACTGGAAAAGTAAATGACTTGAATTGATTAAATTGGTGTTTCACACATACATTTCTCAACAATTCGTTCGCTCACACTGGGTACTTGAATCTAAATGAGTGACTATGTATCTATTGTGAACACACGCGAGAAACTACACGTCTACTCCTATTTATACAAAAACATTCCAAGTAACCGTCGGGCAGTTACACTGCTTCGAGATCAAGCCACTTGTCACGTTCTCCATGCTCGACGCTCCAGATCCTTGCACGTTCGCACGTAGTAACTGCTGGAAACCGTTTTCCCTCCAAAGCTTTGAATTTCAAACTGCTCCACTCTGGACCATCGAACACGTTCGTCAAGAGACGTCTTCGACGAAAACTCCTTCGACGTCGAAGGCAATCAGCCTTCTTCCTTGGAAGAAATCTTCTAAGGATTCGGCCATCTTTCGACGGGCACTTCGACAGGCTTAGCCAGTCGAAAGCATCTTTCAGCTTTTAATGGCTGTCATCAATTGAAACAAAGGTGTCGAATTTAGGAGCCAACATTATCCGGTTGCATCTGGGCTTCCATTTGATTTTAAGGCCTACTAATATCCGGTCGATTTCCGAGCTTCATAGTAATTGGCCGGGTAGACTGCTATTTGGTCGAAATCCAAGCTTCGTAGTGTCCCCTACTGTTATCTGGTCGTAGTCCCAGGCTTCAGTATCTTTTGCTGCTAACTGGTCGTAATCCAGGCTTCACGGTGTCCTATACCATTATCTGGTCGAATCCAGGCTTCATGGTGTCCTGTACTGCTATCTGGTCAATTTCCAGGCTTCACAATACCTTATTAAGCTGTTTTTCGATCGATTTCCGGGCTTCACCACTTGTGTTTATGATATACCACTATCTGGTTGACTCCAGGCTTCATGGTGTTTTGTACTGCTATCTGGTCAATTTCTAGGCTTCACAGTAACTTGCTGGGGATTCAACTATTTTCTGGTCGATTTTCGGGCTTCATAGCTTTGAATTTTGGATATACCACAATCTGGTCGACTCTAGGCTTCGTAGTATTTTGGTATTGTTATCCGGTCATTCTCCGAGCTTCACAGTATGATGGAGAAATCAAGATATTTTCCGGTCGGATCCGGGCTTCATAGCTTGAACTGGAATATAAATCTTAGCATCGATTTGACTGAACCAGAGAGAATCTTGTGAGAATTTGATTGTATCTTTCCCTGAAAGGTAAAGAGTTATTCGTATGTAATGTCATGATGTATGACATGTATCGAGTAATGATGCTCTCAAAATAAATGAGATTGTGATGTATGATGCTTATGCATATGCCATGATGTACGAATATGCAATGTTCTTGTGATGTTCTCTAGCTGGGAAAGATAAATCCCGAACTGTTGTTGAAGAATTCAAAGAGTTGCGCTCGCTGGGGATAATGACCGAAGATGACTATCCAGAGACTTGCATCCGTTTTGTTTGAGAATATTCCGTCGAGAGAGACTCTATTGGAGAATAAATTGGCGAGCGAATGACTCTGGGGAAGAGAGATACTCTGCTAGAAGATCTGCTGATTTGGAGAAATAACCTCAACTGGGGATGAACTACCATTGCTGGTGATGATGAACTCTGCTTGGGGAGTAACCGTCGGGCAGTTACACTGCTTCGAGATCAAGCCACTTGTCACGTTCTCCATGCTCGACGCTCCAGATCCTTGCACGTTCGCACGTAGTAACTGCTGGAAACCGTTTTCCCTCCAAAGCTTTGAATTTCAAACTGCTCCACTCTGGACCATCGAACACGTTCGTCAAGAGACGTCTTCGACGAAAACTCCTTCGACGTCGAAGGCAATCAGCCTTCTTCCTTGGAAGAAATCTTCTAAGGATTCGGCCATCTTTCGACGGGCACTTCGACAGGCTTAGCCAGTCGAAAGCATCTTTCAGCTTTTAATGGCTGTCATCAATTGAAACAAAGGTGTCGAATTTAGGAGCCAACAAATTGCCCCCCAAGAATGCCTTATTTCGACTCTTGAAAAGAAAAAAGGCATTCTTTGAAAACGCCATTCGACACCTGCTTGTCCACGCTGAGTCACAAGTTAACTTGTGCACTTTTTGTTGCTTTTTACCAACTATTGGCAATCCCAAGAAACTATCATTGATTTGATCCTAGGACGTCACTGTCAGTACGGCGTGCAGAACCAAAACATCACTTCATAATTTGTCATTATGACAAATTCAAAAAACGAGGACGCACGCTGCGTCTCTCTGTTTCTGCAGAAACGGCCAAAACAACAGGATGCTGCCACGCGTCCCACTACTCCCTGCAGCATTAAATGACATTTAATGCCCTCGTTATTTGGGAATTTCTCCCACTACTATAAATAGTAGTGAATATCCCATTGTGGGACTTTTCACGCAAACAATCTCTCAAACTCCCTTGCTTTCTTGCAAACTTGTTTCTCTTTGCAGAAAAACTCTTCCCTTTCCAACTTCATCTTCATCCTCAACAATGGCTTCTGCTTCAACTGCCCCCAAGACTAACGCACCAACTGAACAACTTGCTAAGCCCAAGGTTTTTGTAACCGCTCCGGTAGTGAACGCTACAGGGAAACGAAGGGTCCCTGAACCATCTGATATCTCTGTTCGCGACGCTTACTCGCGTCACTTGATGATTCCGGTTGGATACTCCAACCAAATCTTCGCAATGGCTGGACCCATGAACCCCAGCATCTCTGAAGCTCTGAAGATCAAGAGCTACTTTCCCATTGTCGAGAAGCTCAAGCCAGTAGCTTGTGCTAAGAAGGATCCAGAAGACAACGAAGACCCCACACACGAGAAGATCGACCTTCGTTTCTTCAACAGAAGTGTTAGAGTTTTTAGGTCTTGCCCTAATCTCACCCAGGACTACGTTGCTTGGCTAACAAAGCTGGAAAAACATCAAACTCCGGTCTGGAAGGAGATGGGCATCTTTGACCTAATAATGCTGTCGAAGACAGGTTTAAACTACTCCCCAGAGATGCTTATAGCTTCGATGCTGTTCTGGGATAACTCTCACTTCACCTTTCACCTTCCATGTGGGATGTTAACTCCCACACTCTTCGACGTAGCAGCCATCACTGGACTTCGACCAACCGGAGATTACTTCGACCCGGAAGAGATGTCGGAGGACCAAATTGGCTTTTCTGAGACGAAGCCAACATTCACCACCTTTATCAACCACTTTCATGACAAGTCGACAGACACAGTGTCCGACGTTGAACACATAGCGTTTCTAGCCTTATGGCTAACTCGCTTCGTGTTCTGTTCGAAGTCCCTGCAAGTGACCAAAAAGATGGTCACCCTGGCCACCCAACTGCATCACCGTCAGAACATCTGTCTGGCAGAACTAATTCTGGCCAGTCTTTATGACTCCATCAGCAATGGGGTTACTCTTTTAAAGCATATCGAAGATAGGAACAGTCTGCTACTCGCTGGGCCTTTCTGGTTACTTCAACTGTGGCTTAACGCCACTTTCGAGTCTTTCTTACCCAAGAAGACTCCGATAAATGAACAAGCCTCAGCGATAGCTAACAGACGTATCGAAGGGATTAGGCTGGCTCTACTGACACCTGCGGAAGATGGGCTAGAGTTCCAACAAACCTTCACTAACTTCGTGCTGATGTTCGCTCGAAGGAAGGAATTTGTTTCGACTATGGCTCCATTCGCTCAGCGAAAGGTGGGGCCAGCTTGGTTCACAAGGCCACATCCCAAGGAATCGAGTGGTCCCAATGTTGATGAGCACACCATACTGTGGGAGGCATTCCTTACTCCAAGGATTATGCCTCTTCGATTTAAAAGTTCTAAGACTCATCTGAGTCTGCTGGCCTATCAACCAAACCTGGTATCTCGCCAGTTTGGTATCATCCAAACCTTGCCTTCTCCCATTTTTCCAAGAGAGAAGTCAATGTTGTACTTCTGCAACGATTATACAGAAGAAGCTGCTACCAAGCATATTGGGAGATATGCTGGTCGAACCATCCTCTCGCTGTTCAACTACCAGCTTAACTTCCTTTGTTCGCCATCTTTTGAAGAATGGTGGAGAAGCTATTACGCTGAGTACTTCTTCGACGAGAAGGACTTTACAGCAGAGTTGCAGAAGTCTTTTGTCCTCGTATTTGACAAAGTAAAGAAATGTAAGTTCATACTCTCACATTACTTTTTATCTTTCTCTTCGACTGTTAGCTTGTTAACTTTCCTTTTCGCTTTCAGTTGTTCGAAAACCTTTGGTCAAGAAGGCTCCAGGAGGCCCACAAGGAGGAGTCCCTTCGACCAAACCTCCACCGCCGGCGAAGACTATAGCGCCGGCGAAGACAACGGGCAACCAACAGGGGGAAGGCTCTTCGAGGAGGCCTCCTGCATCGGTAACCAGATTTTCTTTGTTTTCATTCTGGCTTTCGGTTTTTTATTTTCGACGTAATAATTCAATCGAATTCCTATTGGTTTTATAGGCCCCTTCGCCCAAGAAAAGGGCAGCATTTGTAATCGAATCGGGGAGTGATGAAGAAAGTGATTCTCCTCCTTCCCCCTTAAAGAGGCGAAAGTTAACAAAGGACGCTTCTGTTCCTACTCCAGCTTCTGAAGGTCGAACCGTCAGAATAAAAGTTGGTGCAAGAAAGCCTAGGCCACCTGCAGTGGTCATCGAAGAACCAACTGAGGAGGAACTGAACGCTCTAGTTACCCAGCCTGTCGAAAGTGATAATTCCAGCCCTGGGGCTGAAGCCAATCCACAGGTAATCTATTAGACCCTTCTTATAACTTAGGCATAGATACCAGTATTTGATTATATCTCTTTCGACATCTGAAGATTTGTCCTCTTCCTCTTTTTCAGGAAACTACTGGAAGTTCCCCACCAAGGACTTCAGAAACTCTGGAATCTGCTGACCTCAGCAGGCCTCAGGTGCAAGATTTGGGCAATGACGAAGCCCACACTGAGCATGAGGCCAATGCTGAAACAGTGGAGAAGACAACTGAAGAACCTATGGCGGAGGAAACACAGCCAGAAAAGGTTCCTGTGGTGGTCTTGTCGTCAGAAGAGAATCCTGAAGGAAGAGACCAAGGCAATGGCGAAGAGAATCAAGATGCTGTTGTCGAAGCACATGAAGGTGGTACTGGCGAAGAACACCAGGATGACGCCAGCGAAGAACCACAGAATGACGCTGGCGAAAGACCCCAAGGTGAAGTTAACGAAGAACCACGAGTCGACGCTAGTACCGCCTCAGCTCAAGTCGAAGAACAACCAAACGAGGCACTCAGCATTCAACAGCCTCCAGTCCAAGATAATGCTATGGCAAGGGTCACCTCCTCAAAGCATAGGTCGAAAGAAGACCTGGAAATCTTGAAGCGAACTGACCCTATCAGCTACCTCAATGCAATCGTTGAGAGTAAGAGTTCTTCCGACACCAGTCAGGAAATTCCTACTTTGTCGGGGAAATCTACTGAGACTTCTCCTCTTGATGATGCATTGGCGAAGGTCAAGGCCCAGTTCTTCAAGAGAGATTTAATGAAGGCTTTAGAGGGGGACCCCACTGCTCCATCTTGCTTAAAGGAGGTTTTGAATGCTGTTGATTTCGATGCTGTATCTCCAGAAATCTCAGACTTGATCATGGAATTACATTCTATGATTGACCAAGTCTCAGCGGATTACCGGCGCCAACGAAATTTCAACAGTCAGCTCGAAACGTTGCATGGCAGGAGCTTATCTGCATGGACTGCCGTCACAAGTTCGACTTCTCGAATTGCCGAGTTGTCGAAACAGAAAGCGTCTGCACAGGAAAGGTTCGATGCTATTGAGCGAGAGAATGTCTCCTTCCGAGCACAAATTGCAGAGATAGAGGCGAAGATAAACGCCAACACTGTGCTCCAAGGGGAAATTCTTTCGACCATCCCAGACGCTGAGAGCCAGACTGAGGTCAAGCAAGGCCTGGAGTTCGCTGAGAGGGCGCAAAGCCTCGATGCTCAAATTGCCAAACTGGAGCAAGAAAAATCTTGGTGCAAGAAGAGGTTGGATTTGCAGCATGCTAAGTATCTTCGACTGAAGAATTCTCTTTCTTTTTGATTCTCTTTTGTAATCATCTATTGTAATCGCTTTCGACAACAATTGCCATTTTGGCAGAAATTAATAAAAATTTCCATTTTGGCATTTCTATGGTTAATTTAGTTTATTATTTTATTTTTATCTCTTGAAGTATAGGCTTGTATTTTTTCAAATATTTACCATTTACTCTCAAGAGTCTTTTATCACCACTTATCTCTTCGACTTCATAGGCTCCACCAGAAAAAGTTTGGATAACTCTGAAGGGTCCTTCCCATTTGGGTGACCATTTCCCCATGCTTCGATCCCGTCGATCCATGGGAAGAATTACCTTCCAAACTAAATCTTCAGGCAAAAACACCTTAGGTTTTACCTTTCTATTATAAGAGTCTTCGACTCTTTTCTTCTGAAGCCTGAGTAAGTCGAGAGCGTGTAATCTCTCTTCGTCTAAATCCACCAATTCATCTAACATCATGTTCCAATAAACCTCAGAAGGAATATCATAATGCCTCTGAACTCTTGCAGATTGAAGACAAATTTCTGCTGGCAATACTGCATCATGGCCAAAAGTTAGCCTATATGGTGTTGTACCAGTGGCTTCTTTTGGGGACGTCCGACAAGCCCATAAAATCTGGTCTAACGTCTTATGCCAATTCTTTGGTTTCTTCCCAACATGCTTCTTTATCAAGCCAATTACCACTTTGTTAGCTGCTTCGACTTGACCATTCGCCTGTGCATAGTAAGGCGTGGATGTTAAGAGTTTGAAACCTGTTTCCTGAGCAAATTCCTGCATCTTTCGACCAGTAAAAACTGAACCTTGGTCAGTTGTTATTGTCTCAGGGATTCCATACCTAAATATAATGTTCTTTTGAATAAATTCAATGACATTTTCTTGGTCTACATTGACTAAAGGGACAGCTTCGATCCACTTAGTAAAATAATCAATGCCTACCAATATGTATTTCTGACTCTTTGATGATGCTGGTCGAATCTCTCCAATAAGATCCAACGCCCATCCTCGAAAGGGCCAAGGCTTCACTATCGAGTGAAGTTCGCTTGCTGGTACGTGCTGGATGCCTGTATGAACTTGACACTCTTGGCAACCTTTGGCGAACTCAACACAATCTTTCAGCATAGTGGGCCAATATAGTCCTTGTCGAAACAACAACCATTTCATCTTATGGCCTGCTTGGTGAGCCCCACATGCCCCAGCATGCGTAGTCGAAAGGGCTATATATGCTTCAGTTTCACTTAAACATTTCAGCAACACCCCTTCAGGCGTCTTCTTGAATAACTCATTACCCATGAGTACAAAACTCAACGCCCTGTATTTTGTTTTTCGTTCTGTCGGAGCTCCTGGATTTTGAAGATAGTCCACAATGGGTTTCCTCCAATCCTGGTCTGACAAATTATCAATGAACGAAATCTCGAAGTTTGAGTGATCAGCATATCCTAACCTTGTTGATTCCAAGTCTGTTGGTGATAGACAAGTCGCTCTTATCTTCTCTCGAACTTCGATTGCTCTTTGTAATCTCGTTTTTGAAATTTTATACCCAGATGCAATCTGTGCCAAGTCATTGGCTATTTGATTTTCGACTCTGGGTATGTGTCGAATATTGACACTTTCAAATTGTTTCAATAAACGATTTGCAATCACAAAGTACATAATGAGATTCTCTCTTATGCATTTATACTCCTTTGTGACTTGCTTGATGACTAACTCTGAGTCTCCCATTATTTCGACTCGAGTTGCCCCCAATTCCAACAATATTTCAAGGCCAGTAATTAGAGCTTCATACTCAGCCTCATTGTTCGAACAAGAACCTTCGATTTGGTACTTGAATGTTGTTGGAATTTTATCTGGAGAAATAAGTAAGACTCCTACTCCTGTTCCATTTTTATGGCTGGAACCATCGAAGTAGAATTTCCAAGGTTCTATCTCCACATAATTAATATCCTCGACTTGAATAGAGTGGTCGACTATGAAGTCTGCAACCACTTGTCCTTTTACTGCCTTAAGAGGCATAAAGGTCAAGGAGTATTCAGTCAATGCTAATGCCCACTTGCCAATTCGACTATGCAAGATAGGTTTCGACAACATATATTTGAAAACATCAAAATGAGACGAAACATAAACATCAACTGGTTTTATATATTGTTTGAGCTTTGTACAAGAAAAATACAGACATAGACACAATTTTTCAACCTCGCTATATCTAGTTTCTGCATCATTCAAAACTCGACTGAGATAATAAATGGGTCTTTCGACTCCATTCTCATCCTCTTGGGCTAACATACTTCCCAGAGTTTTATCAGATGCAGCTATGTACAATCTCATACTCCTATTGCTACAAGGAGGCACCAAAATAGGTGGCTTAGTGAGGTACCCTTTGATTTTGTCGAAGGCTTCTTGTTGCTCTTGCCCCCATTCGAACCCCTCCTTATTCAGTCGAAGCAAGGGTGAAAAGGCCTGAGCTTTCCCACTTAGGTTAGATATAAACCTTCTCAAGAAATTTATCTTGCCTAAGAGAGATTGCAATTCCTTCTTATTCGATGGCGCTTTCGCTTCCAAAATTGCCTTCGTCTTGTTCTGATTGATTTCGATCCCTTTCTTGTGGACAACGAAGCCCAAGAAATCTCCAGCTTTTACACAGAACGCACACTTCAAAGGGTTCATCTTCAGGCCATGTTCTCTCATTCTTTCGAATGATTGTCGAAGGTGGTCAATGTGACTCTTCCTGGAAACAGATTTTATAACAATATCATCAATATAAACTTGCATAAACGTGTTAATAAAATCATGGAAGATAGTATTCATTGCTCGCTGGTACGTTGCCCCAGCGTTCTTTAGGCCAAAAGGCATCACTACCCATTCGTAAGTGCCTAAGGCCCCAGGGCATCGAAAAGCTGTTTTCGACACATCCTCTTCAGCAATGAAAATTTGATTATATCCTGAATAACCATCGAGCATACTCAGGTATTCGTAGCCAGCGGCAGAATCGACTAGCATTTCCGCCACAGGCATTGGATATTCATCTTTGGGGGTGGCAGCATTCAGATCTCTGAAATCTATGCACACCCTTAATGTGCCATTTTTCTTAATTACTGGCACAATATTTGCAATCCATTCGACATACCTTGTAACACGGATGAATTTGCATTTCAGAAGTCTTTCGACCTCCGTTTTGATCTTCGACAAAATTTCTGGAGCGAAGCGTCTTGGATTTTGCTTGATTGGCTTCTTTCCAGGTTTGATTGGCAACTGAAGTTCTACCAATCCTCTGTCGAGACCGGGCATTTCGTCATAATCCCATGCAAAACAGTCTTTAAACTCTTTCAGCAAATGGATTACTTCTAACCTAAGTTCTGGATCAATTTTGGCGCTGATGTAGGTTGGCCTATTCTCTGATCCTTCGCCCAAGTTGATTTCTTCTAAAGGGTCTTGTGCTAACATCTTGATGTTGTTCGCCAAGGGATCCTTTTCGAAGCCCAAAGGCTCATCGTCATAGATCGCGTCGAGCCTCTGTTCCTGCATTCCTTCTGTCGAGATATCGGGAGGTTCTGGGTCAAAATCTTTTCCAGGACCTATATCTGGTGGCTCTGGGTCGAAATCCTTTCCAGGACCTATATCTGGTGGCTCTGGGTCGAAATCTTTTCCAGGACCTACAGAAGGTAGTGCTTGGTCATTGGCCTTGGTGGCCATGTATTTTACTTCGGCTTCGAGAGCCGTTATCATCTTGGTTTCAGCCACATAGGCCGAAATTCGCTTCAGAGATTGTGACTCAGTCATTATCACTGAATTCACTTCCCCAACCAGTTGGTTGGATACCAGTTAGCCCACTGAATTCTATGTGTGACACGTCCTCTCTGTCCCATTGGAAACCATGCTCAGGATGCAGGTATAGGGAACAAAAGGTGTTTGGCGCTGGCGCCATGTCGAAATCAGGAGCTGGACATGGCCCTATGTGAGCCAAGTTTTTGTCGAAATCTGTTACACCCAAATGGTTTACTTCGCCAAGGTAGTAACTCTGATCAGCCTCTATGTTTTCGACCAACCCATCTGGGCGCCATAGAAGCAGTCTCTGATGCATCGATGAAGGCACAGCACCTACACCATGTATCCACTCACGACCTAACAAAAGGTTGTAGTTAGGTTTGGCTGAAATAACCATGAACATTGTTGGTCGAAGGATCGACCCAACTTTTATGTCGAGCTGGATCACTCCCATGGTGGTCCCAATGCCTCCCTCATAGTTGGACAGGACCATATTGTGAGGTTTTATTTCTTCATCCCTTTTGCCAATCTTTATTAGCACAGAATGAGGGATAATATTGATAGTGGCCCCACAGTCGACCAATATCTTGTTCACAGTGGTCTCTTCGAGCTTGGCCCTTATGAACAAAGGTTTGAGGTGATTCTTCATCGCCTCTGTGGGTGGCTCGAAGAAGCCATTTTGTTCTTCTGTAGTGCCATTGTTCATGACAAAATAGCACACTGGCCTGTGTCTGGCCATTTCTTGTTCCATCTCCCAGTCACTGGTTTCGACTTCTACTTGTCGATTGAATTCCCTAGGCAGCATTGAAACAACGTTCACCATTATGTCCAGGGTATCGTCGGACTCAGCATCATCTTCGTCTTCGACTTCGCTCTGGTTAGGCCAAACTAGCCTGTTGGTAACTGGTTCTCTCTCAAGAGGCTTTCTTTGTTTCCGTTGAGGCACATTCGAACTAGTTTCAGCCTTAGGTTCATTGGCAGCCTCTCTTTCAGCTTTTCGCCTTCTTTGATACCTCCTCCATTGGGATCTCGACATAGGATTTTTTCCCTTATAGTTGCTGGACACTTGAGCAGCCTTGGGTGCAGCAACTTGAGGATCTTTCTTCTGAATTAAAGAGGAACCTCTTGGCACTTCGAAAGAATGCCATTTGTCTTCACTTGGCCTTTTCCGGCCAGATGTTTTGTACCAAGTGTCTACTGGTACATTTGTTGGAGGCCTAAAAGTCAAAGGCCTCTTGTCTTGATTAGAACCCCTTCTGGGATCATGTCGAAGGTTAGAATTCTCCCTTCTCTTGTTCGCTGCTCTCACTCCTTGTATGTGCTCAGCAGCTTTTTTATCAAAGATAGAACTACATCTTGGACATAGCATGACCTCTGATTTCTTCTTCTGGCATCTTTGTAAAAAATCTGCCAAGTTTTCGTTTTCCTTAGGGAAAGCCGTTTTATTTGCCTGCTCTTGCCTTATGGCTTCTTCTGAAGTTTTAGGGTCAGAAAGTTCAACCATGTTGATGTTCATGGTATCCTTAGTAGCAAGAGTTAGTTGTTTCATTTGTGTTTCCAGTTTCTCCGTCTGGCCTTGAACAGTGGCCAAGTGGGAACTGGGCTTTGGTCCAGTTTTTTGTACTTCAGCAGTCTTCGACTTTGGATCTTCGACCGCTTTCTGGACAGCCTCAATTGTCTTCCTGGATAAGTTTCCAGAAAAACTGCCAAAGATTGGCATGTTGATGTGGTCCTTAGAGACTTCGACCATGTTAATGCCTGGCTTCTTCGACTGGATCTTGGAAGCCTCTATCATGTTCACCTCAGAGGGTTCTGCATAGTGGGCTTCAGCCTTCATTGGATTGGAGTCGACAGCCATGGGGGATTTGTCAGCAAACTTTAATCTCCCTTCCTCAATAGCGTCTTGGACAAGATTCCTGAAAAGAAAACATTGAGAAGTTTTATGGCCCAGAAAATTATGATATTTGCAAAAACCCCTCTTCTTTCTTTGATCAAGAGGAGGCACTTTTACCCCAGGGGGTACTATCATTTGGCCATCTTTAACTAGCAAGTCGAATATTTCATCACATTTTGTGATGTCAAAACTGTAAGTCTTTTTTGGGAACCTATCATTGGTCTTGTCTGGACCAATGGGATTTTTCCCATTTGAGGGGACTAACTGTTTACAAGAGTATGGAGGCCCTTGTTTCAGTTCTGCTAAATCGACTTCTCCTTCCTCGACAGCTAAAGTATCGTCGAAGGATTCTAGCTCTTCGTCATCCATCTCAACGTAAGCTATTCTCTCTCTCTCTTGTGAGTTTTTGTTGCCTTAGCTTTTTCAGCTTTAAGGCGTTCGACTTGTCGAACTCTATCGGCCAGTTGGGCCATGTCTCTTAGGTACTGGGTATCTAGCTTCTTCCTAATGGAATAATCTAAACCGCCTGCGGCCATTTCGACCAGCTCATGTTCTGGCACTTGTGTGAAACATCTCGCCTTAAGCAACCTAAACCTATTTAGATATTCGTCTATAGGTTCAGTGAAACGTCTCTTAACACTCGCCAGTTCTTTCAGGCTTATCTTGGTTTGCCCCATATAGAATTGTTCATGGAACAATCTTTCCAATTGGGTCCAATGGTGGATCGAATTGGGGGGGAGAGTTGTAAACCAAGTAAAAGCGTTCTTGGTTAAGGAACTTGGGAAGTATTTGATTCTTAGGTTTTCATTATTTGAAATGTCTCCTGCTTCGATCAAATACCTAGCCACATGTTCGACAGTAGATTCTGTCGTGTCCCCAGAGAACTTAGTAAATTTGGGGACTTTGGTTCTAGGGGGTAAGTCAGTTTGTAACACATATTCTGACAATGGAGATGTAAAGTTGGGCCTTCGAAAGCCCATGTTCATTCCATTCTGAGTCATGATCCTTTCGATCATGGTTGCCAGATTGTTTTCCAACCCCATGTTTTGGTATTGGACATGCTGAACCACTTCGTCAGCATTTTGGTTTCTGTTAACTAACCTAACCTCTGGGGCTATTACCCTAGGTTCTTCGACAGGTTGTTCTACAGGCTGTTGGGCCTGATTAATGGTGGTTTCCTCCTCCACAAATATCCCCTGATTTCCTCTTATTTGCGCCCTTTGGGGCTGTCGAATAGGTGGGGGTACTCCAAAGAAGTCAGCCAAACGCGTCATTTGCGCTGTAACTTGCTGATTCGACTGAGTAGTATTTTGTATTAGAGGATTTAGCACTGTACTCAAAGTTTGTGCCAACATTTGCACCATATCATGGTTGCTTTCGTCCATCTGTTGCCTCAAGACTGCTGTCGAGGCATTTGTAAGGCCATGGGCTACTTGGGACGTTCCTCCTAAGAGTTGGGTCCTATTTCTATTCGCCATGCCTACTCCAGAGCCTTGGAGTGGCGAAGTGGCACTCACGAAAGGGTCTGAATAAGTGGACGCAGCATTCGTCAGGCTTGCCAATTCAGAAGTTGGCATGCCATAGAATGGAATAAATCCTGGGGGAACCACTGGCCTTGGGCCAGTATTTCCCCTTGGAGGGGGAGTTCCCAAAGTCATTCTGGGGCCTGTTAACGAAGTTATTGGCCCCGTGGTTGTGACTGACACTGCTGGCATCGAACCAACATTCGTCGCTTTACTAACGGTCATATTAACCGTTGCTCCCACACTTGTTTGTGGGATTTCATTGTTGTTTGGCGGATTCGCCATCTCTTCCCTTCTTCTGGCAGTATTATTATCGTTGGTGTATATTCTACCACTCCTCAATAACATACAAGTCGAAAAGATGAGATTTTTCAACAATCAACACACAGTCCCACCGGGTGTGCCAATTTGTTTACCTGGGGATTTGGTAAACAACCGCTGATCCTCCAAATGGTTACTTATTTGGTTACTCGCAGGATCGATCAGATTGATCCTATGGACATAGGTTGATTTTGAAGTTTAATTAGTGTGGATAAGGCTTTAAGTAAATTGGTTAAAATAAATTGCATAAAGGAAAAGGCTTGGTAAAATAAACAAGGCTGGAATGTAAAGGTTCGACAGGAATCTTAAAGGGAAAAGCATGTAAAATACTGGAAAAGTAAATGACTTGAATTGATTAAATTGGTGTTTCACACATACATTTCTCAACAATTCGTTCGCTCACACTGGGTACTTGAATCTAAATGAGTGACTATGTATCTATTGTGAACACACGCGAGAAACTACACGTCTACTCCTATTTATACAAAAACATTCCAAGTAACCGTCGGGCAGTTACACTGCTTCGAGATCAAGCCACTTGTCACGTTCTCCATGCTCGACGCTCCAGATCCTTGCACGTTCGCACGTAGTAACTGCTGGAAACCGTTTTCCCTCCAAAGCTTTGAATTTCAAACTGCTCCACTCTGGACCATCGAACACGTTCGTCAAGAGACGTCTTCGACGAAAACTCCTTCGACGTCGAAGGCAATCAGCCTTCTTCCTTGGAAGAAATCTTCTAAGGATTCAGCCATCTTTCGACGGGCACTTCGACAGGCTTAGCCAGTCGAAAGCATCTTTCAGCTTTTAATGGCTGTCATCAATTGAAACAAAGGTGTCGAATTTAGGAGCCAACATTATCCGGTTGCATCTGGGCTTCCATTTGATTTTAAGGCCTACTAATATCCGGTCGATTTCCGAGCTTCATAGTAATTGGCCGGGTAGACTGCTATTTGGTCGAAATCCAAGCTTCGTAGTGTCCCCTACTGTTATCTGGTCGTAGTCCCAGGCTTCAGTATCTTTTGCTGCTAACTGGTCGTAATCCAGGCTTCACGGTGTCCTATACCATTATCTGGTCGAATCCAGGCTTCATGGTGTCCTGTACTGCTATCTGGTCAATTTCCAGGCTTCACAATACCTTATTAAGCTGTTTTTCGATCGATTTCCGGGCTTCACCACTTGTGTTTATGATATACCACTATCTGGTTGACTCCAGGCTTCATGGTGTTTTGTACTGCTATCTGGTCAATTTCTAGGCTTCACAGTAACTTGCTGGGGATTCAACTATTTTCTGGTCGATTTTCGGGCTTCATAGCTTTGAATTTTGGATATACCACAATCTGGTCGACTCTAGGCTTCGTAGTATTTTGGTATTGTTATCCGGTCATTCTCCGAGCTTCACAGTATGATGGAGAAATCAAGATATTTTCCGGTCGGATCCGGGCTTCATAGCTTGAACTGGAATATAAATCTTAGCATCGATTTGACTGAACCAGAGAGAATCTTGTGAGAATTTGATTGTATCTTTCCCTGAAAGGTAAAGAGTTATTCGTATGTAATGTCATGATGTATGACATGTATCGAGTAATGATGCTCTCAAAATAAATGAGATTGTGATGTATGATGCTTATGCATATGCCATGATGTACGAATATGCAATGTTCTTGTGATGTTCTCTAGCTGGGAAAGATAAATCCCGAACTGTTGTTGAAGAATTCAAAGAGTTGCGCTCGCTGGGGATAATGACCGAAGATGACTATCCAGAGACTTGCATCCGTTTTGTTTGAGAATATTCCGTCGAGAGAGACTCTATTGGAGAATAAATTGGCGAGCGAATGACTCTGGGGAAGAGAGATACTCTGCTAGAAGATCTGCTGATTTGGAGAAATAACCTCAACTGGGGATGAACTACCATTGCTGGTGATGATGAACTCTGCTTGGGGAGAATTTTGCTGACTTATTTGCGATTATGAACCTCGGTTGGGGAGAGCTAACGCCACTTTTTTTGGATACCTCCTACTCTGCAGGGAGTGTATGTACCTTTAGTCATATTCTCCAGCTGGGTCTATCCATGTACCTGGTGGGTAGAGCAACTGTAAGGTTTGGATATTTCTTGTTTGCCCCTGTTCCTGGAATTATGAGTAATTGTCTTTTGTTTCGCATGTAAATATTTATGAGCAACAATTATTTTCAAATGCATATATCAAAAATGAATCATTGGACGTTCTTGCAAAACAAAACAGAAAAAGAAAAAACAATTTTTGAAATTTATTGTAAAATGAATTGTATTGATTCTTGAAGTTAGCCTGTAATAGGCGTTTTGTACAAGAGGCTGACGTCATAGTAAGAGAACACCGCTGAAAGATGGAAATTATACAATTTGTAAAAACAAAGAAAAACAACTATGTGAACAATCCCACTAGGTTCCGACTCTGCTATTGCCTTTATATCTTCGAGCGTCTCATCACTTTTCTACTTGGTCGAAGGTAGATCAGATTGGTCGGTGTCGTCCGAGCTTGATAGTCGATACCGAAGTTTGGTTGCAAGATGATCCAATGAGACATAGTGTTACGCTTTAATCCCTAATTTCTTCCTGGACCACCCTTTCGAGTTTTTAGTCCACCGGGATACCCTTTTTTGCCCAAGCCGCCTTTTCAGGTTTTCGACTTGCCGGGTGTACAGATTTTTTTCATTTTCATCCCTTATTTTTGCCCGAACCCTTTTGGTTCGCCGGGAAGCCCTTATTTTTGCATAGGCCAGTCAACCTAGCGGGTCTTTGATTACGCGTAGTATTTTTTCACTATGTCTACATTGACGGGGTGAGGAAGGTCGTCACCATCCATGGTGGTTAGAATCATAGCTCCTCCGAAGAAAATGTTCTTAACCATAAATGGCCCTTCGTAAGTGGGGGTCCATTTTCCCCTGGGATCTCCTTGCAGCAGTATGATGCATTTGATCACTAGATCCCCGACTTGATATTCTTGTCGTCTAACTTTCTTATTAAATGCCTTGATCATTCGCTTTTGATACGTCTGACCATGACAAATAGTAGTAAGTCTATTTTCATCAATTAAGTTCAGCTGATCAAGCTGGTTCTGGATCCAGTCGTCTTCGCTCAAACCTGCATCCTTCATAATCCAGAGAGAGGGTATTTGGACCTCAATGGGTAGGACTGCTTCCATGCCATACACCAGAGAGTAGGGTGTTGCCCCTGTTGATGTCCGTGCTGAGGTACGGTACCCCTGAAGAGCGAATGGTAACATCTCATGCCAGTCTTTGTATGTCACTGTCATCTTCTGCACAATCTTCTTGATATTCTTATTAGCCGCTTTGACAACCCCATTCATCTTCGGCCGATAGGGAGAAGAGTTATGATGTTGTATCTTGAACTGTTTGCAGAGCTCGGTGATCATCGTATTGTTGAGATTTGTACCGTTATCCATGATGATCCTCTCTGGTATACTGTAATGACATATCAGATTGCGTCGGATGAACCGCGCCACGACGTTCTTGGTTACTGTAGCAAAGGAAGCTGCTTCAACCCACTTCGTGAAATAATCAATAGCCACCAGAATGAAACGATGCCCGTTGGACACAGTAGGTCTGATCTCGCCAATCATGTCGATGCCCCACATTGAAAAAGGCCAAGGAGCTGTCAAGATGTTCAGAGGAACTGGAGGTACATGCACCTTATCAGCGTATACTTGGCACTTATGACAGGTCCGAGAATACTGATAACAATCGGCTTCCATAGTAGACCAATAATATACTTCTCGTAGGATTTTCTTTGCCATGGCATGTCCACTGGAATGAGTTCCGAAAGTACCTTCATGTAACTCTGCCATAACCCTTTTTGCCTCGCTCTTGTCTACACACCGCAGTAAGGTTGAGTCATGGTTACATTTGAAAAGGATACCATTACTGATGAAAAACTTCGCCGCGAATCTCCTAAGAAACTTCTTATCATTAACAGATGCACCCTCGGGGTACTCTTGAGCCTCAAGATACCTCTTTACCTCGTGAAACCAGGGTTTATCTGCTACCTCTTCAGTCTCGATGTCACAACAATGTGCGGGTTCTTCCAACCTCTCAATGGTAATCTGGGGAGTTTCGTTGTCCCACCTAACCTTTAACATAGAAGACATGGTGGCTAGCGCGTCCACTAACTGATTCTCTTCTCTTGGAAAGTGTTCAAAGGTTATCTCCTCAAAGTTTGGGAGCAACGTCAGTACATATTCTTTATAAAGAATAAGATTTGGGTGGTTCGTATCCCACTCGCCTTTGATCTGACTGATCACTAGAGCAGAATCACCGAATAATCTCAAGAACTTAATCCTCAGGTCGATAGCAGCTCGAAGACCTAGGATGCATGCTTCATACTCCGCCATGTTGTTGGTGCAGTTAAAACATAATCGGGCGGTGAATGGAGTATGACAGCCCTCAGGAGATATGATCACGGCGCCAATGCCATTACCCAACGCGTTTGAGGCTCCATCAAAATACATAGACCATCGGGATCCTTCCTCAGGTCCTTTATCCGGTCCAGGTTCTTCACAGTCGGTCACCAACATGATGTTCTCATCCGGGAACTCGAAATTCATGGATTGGTAATCATCCACGGCCTGATGCGCCAAATGATCTGCCAAAACACTCCCCTTGATTGCTTTTCGGGTTGTGTATTGGATGTCATACTCAGTTAAGATCATCTTCCATCTTGCTATTCTTCCGGACAACGCAAGATTTTTGAAGATATACTTGATTGGGTCCATCTTTGATATTAATAGGGTAGTGTTAGTCAGCATATAGTGTCTCAGGCGGTGAGCAGCCCATGCCAAAGCGCAGCAAGTTTTCTCGAGCAGTGAGTATCAGGTCTCACAGTCGGTAAATTTTTTTCTAAGGTAGTAAATAGCATGCTCTTTTCGGCCAGACTTGTCATGCTGCCCCAGCACGCACCCCATTGATTTGTCCAATACTGTCAAGTATAAGATCAAAGGTCTTCCTTCAACTGGTGGCATTAGAATAGGTGGCTCTTGAAGATATTCTTTGATCCTTTCGAAAGCGGTCTGACATTCATCATTCCAATTTACCACTTGATCTTTCTTCAGCAGCTTGAAGATTGGCTCATAAGTAGAAGTCAGATGTGAAATTAATCTTGCAATGTAATTTAGACGTCCCAAAAAGCCTCTAACTTTCTTTTCTGTTCGGGGAGCTGGCATCTCCTGTATAGCCTTCACCTTTGCAGGATCCACTTGAATACCTTTATCACTAACAACGAAACCCAGCAGCTTACCAGATCTTACCCTAAAGGTGCACTTGTTCAGGTTCAACCTTAGCTTATACATCTTTAACCTGTCGAATAGTTTCTGGAGATGGTCAAGGTGCTATTCCTCAGTCTGGGACCTTACTATCATGTCATCAACGTAAACCTCAATCTCATGGTGAATCATGTCGTGGAACAAAGCGACCATGGCGCGCTGATAAGTTGCCCCAACATTCTTCAACCCGAAAGGAATTACCTTGTAATAGAAGGTGCCCCACTGCGTAACGAAGGTTGTCTTCTCCGTGTCCTCGAGAGCCATCTTAATCTGATTGTAACCAGAAAAACCATCCATAAAGGAGAAGATCTTATGCTGCGCAGTGTTGTCGACCAGAACATTGATGTGAGGAAGTGGGAAATCATCTTTAGGGCTCGCCCTATTCAGATCTCTATAATCCACACACATTCGTACCTTACCATCCTTCTTCGGCACCGGAACAACGTTGGAAACCCACTGCGGATAAGAAGTAACAGCTAGAAATCCGGCGTCAAACTGTTTCATGACTTTAGCTTTTATTTTCTCAGACATCTCGGGGCGTATACGACGAACCTTCTGCTTTACCGGAGGACAGTCTTCTTTAGTTGGCAGGCGGTGTACCACAATATCAGTGTCTAAACCAGGCATATCTTCATAAGACTAAGTGAAGGTCTCAACATAGTCGCGTAGCATCTGTATCAACCGATGCTTGACACTAGGCTCCAGATTTGCGCCCATCTTGACTTCTTTCTTGTTTTCCTACATACCCATATTCACTGATTCCACTGGCTCTTCATGAGGCTGTATGGCCCTCTCTTCCTGTAGTAACAGTCTAGCAAGTTCCCCAGGCACCTCACAATCATCCTCACCTTCTTCCTTGGCTTGGTTGATCGGATTTTCGAAGTCATAACTGGCAGTAGCAGAGTTGTTATCAGTGGGATCCAGAGTGGATGTGGATCTGCATTATGATACGTGAGTGTGTGTAAGACAATAACTGTTTTGATAAAGTGCGAGATAGAAAGGAAAAACAAGGAGCGTAAAATTTGTAATGCAAAAAACGTCCAATGCTTTATTGATGATATATGAAAATGACAAATAATAAGCCCTCACAAACAAAGCCAAGGTGCCTCGGGCAAGGCACCAGGCCATAATGTTTCAAACTGTCTGTTACAAATCTCAAAACAAAAGTCAATTATTGTGTAATAAAAGAAATGGGTATGAAGTCTTTCGCCATCCAGTTGTTCAAGCCACCATTGGTTGTAGGGTAGATCTAGCTGTTGATATCTGAATATTCTACACCATCTTCAATTGCATTCACTCCTTTATTACTGATGTGCAGGGGAGGTCTTCCAATCCGTGCGTGCCGAACAACCCTTTGAGCCTCTGCAGTAAAGCCCAAACCAAACTTGTCAGTTTTGTGTGTGAAATCGGGGAGTTGAACCCAATTTGCACACCCACCTTTTTCAATTACAGCCCCGACGTCCTTAAGGGAAGCCATCTTCATCAGAGGTTTGTCAGTAGCAACTTCAGTTGACGCCAAAGTCTGGGGGACCTCTTCAAAGTTCTGACACGGTGTTTAGATGAACTCCCCATCCATCTCCACATAGAGAAAGGAGTTAAGATGACTCACCATGTACTCCTCTTCACCTTGTACAGTGATGATCTTCCCCTTTACCGGATATTTCAACATTTGATGGAGTGTGGAAGTCACTGCCCCAGCCTTATGAATCCAAGGGCAACCCAGCAAGCAAGAATATGATGGTCGAATATCCATCACGTAGAAAGTAGATGCAAAATTCTGAGAGCCAACTTTAAAAGGGACGTCCACCTCCCCGTGCACCATCCTTTTTGACCCGTCGAAAGCCCTAACCACAATATTGCTTGGCTTCAGAATCAAACCTTCACAGTCCAGACGGTCTAATGCTTTCTTTGGCAAAACATTCAAAGAGGAACCAGTATCCACTAATACATGGGCCATAGTAGTGCCTCTGCACTCGATCGAGACGTGCAGAGCATCATTGTGATTTCTTCCTTTAGCAGCCAGATCTGCAGTTGAGAAACCCAACCCATTGTCGGCAGTCATACTAGCTACGCAGTCTTTGAATTGATCGACAGAGGTTTCCTGCGGCACATGTGCAGTTTTGGGGAAAGCAATTAAAGCCTTTTCATGGGCTTCCGAACATAATAACAAGGACAACATGGAGATTTTTGACAGGGTCTTCCCCAGCTGCTCGACTACGTTGTAGTCACTCTTCTTGATAATCTTCAGAATCTCCTCTATCTCTTGCTTAGAGGTTTCTACAATGATCTTCTTAGGTGCCTCCGTCCGGGCAGGCTCACCTGTGATTTCTTTTCCCCGAGTGCCAGATGGCTCAGCGACAGGGGTGATAACTGGGATAAGAACTGGGACAGTAGCTGATGTACTAGTAGATGGAATGACAACAAGTTTGTGAACAGTCGGAGGGGAAATCCCAGGAGAGAAGAGTCTTCCACTTCTGGTGACCTTGCTAGCCCCGACAATATTACTGATATCAACATCAGCTTATTCAATCTTTAAGTCTTTCTTAACTCCATGGTAATACACATTGGCCCCATAGTGCCAAGGAACAGCCTTATCCGAAGTGTATGGGATAGGACCAGGGATAGTAATGATTAATGGAGCGATTCTTGGAACAGGTGTAATCCTAATAGGCTTTCTCGAGGAAGCCTTGGAAGGATTGGCGGAAATGGTTATGATGGCAACATCTTGAATTAGAACCAACGAAATCATAGTCTTCTCGAACATGATCTCTTTGTTATCCATCAGGCGCTTAACACCTGATTTCAAAAAGTGGCAACCAGCAGGCAGAATTGAACACAAGTGGAAACCTTCTCCACAGCCTAAAAAATAAACCGGCCAACAATAGATTCTTCTTAACTGTCATCAAAGGAGTAGAAATTTCTTCCACGGAGGTCACAAATAAATCATCGTCCACAACATTTACTCCATGACTGTGCTTGGGCATAAGAGAAATTATGACGTTGGGTTTCTCTGGAGCGTCAAACTCAATCTCTTTGGCTTCGATCAAATCTTGCACCTTATTCTTCAAGTCCAAATAGTTGTTCGTATCATGACCTGGGCCATCAGAGTGATAGGCGCAGCGGGCATTCGGGTTATACAGCGGAGATATGGTGTTAGGATTCTTCAGGGCTTCCCTCAGAGTTACCAGGTTGGTCTTCAATAATTATGGTAGAATTTGAGACAAGGTCATATTGAGCCGAGTGAACTGTCTTTGTGGTCTCTCCATCCTTTGTTAATTGTTGCATTGTGGAGCAACTGTGGGTCTTGATATCACTACCGCATTCACTGCTTGACGGTGTTCAGGTCTGTTTTGGCCCCTCGGGCTGTAAACTGCACTAGCTTCTTTCTTACCGGTGAAAGGCTTCTTTACTGCACTTGACGATGTATCCTTCTGTATCTTACCACTTCGGATACCAACTTCTACCCTCTCCCCAGTCAAAATCAATTCCGTAAACCCAGATGACGAACTGCCGATCAGATGATTGAAAAATGAACCAGACAACGTCCCTAGAAACATTTCAACCAACTCCCTGTTAGACAAAGGGGGTTGGACTCTTCCAGCCAAATCTCTCCACTTATGAGCATAGTCCTTAAAACCTTCACTTGCACCCATAGACATACCCTGAAGATGAGTACGAGTGGGAGCAAGGTCGGCATTATACTGATACTTCCTATAGAAAGCATCAGCAAAGTCCTCCCAGTTTCGGACATTAGCTCCTTCCAATTGATAAAACCATTCAAGCTGAGTCCCTGATAGACTATCTTGAAAGAAATGCACCCACAAATTTCTATCAGCAATGTAAGGTTGGATTTTTCTGACGTACGAGCGGAGATGGAGTTTTGGACATGATACTTCATCGTACTTAGCGAAAACCGGAGCTTTGAACTTATGAGGGATCACCACCCCAGATGCCAGTCCCAAATCTTCGAAATCCAAACCAGGGATCTTCTGAATCTCCATAGCGCTCAGACGGTCTTCAAGTTGTTTGTACCTATCCTCAACTGGAGGATACTGTTCCTCATCATAATCTATATCATTATTAGAAACTACAGGACTGGGGCCCTTTTCTTCTTCTTCGTCCTCCCCTCCCTTTGATGAAAAGGATAGATCAACTTGCTGTTTTAACCTATCCCCAAACCTTTTGCCCATACTCAGAAGAATGACCTTTTTCCTCTTTTTCGTCTTCTCTTTCTCTTTCAGAATGAGAGTTTTCAAGTCCTCTTTCCCTTTAGCCAAGCTTAAGAACATCTCTTGGAATTGGGAATTTTGTGCATGAAGATCTTTGATTGCTTGATCAGAAGACATTTCTGCTGAAATTAACAGCGAAGAAGATGAGAAACCTGTAATGGTACCTGTAATGGTGTGCATGATAATGGTATGCGTATGTAATGATTTCAAAGACTTTGGGAGATTTAAATTTGCAAACCAAGAAACAAACATTATTAGATTAAACTTGTAAAAAGGTTCAACAATGCCTTTAAGGCGTTTACAAAGAAGTAAATGAAAAAAAAATCTAAACTAGAAAAAGCAAAATCAGAAATTCCATGGACGCTTCCCCTTGGTGCTGACGTAGTCATTGATCGTTCTTTAATTCTCGAGCTGCCTGGTGAACTTCAAGATCTTCCTCTCTTGCTCATGGTACTTCTCCCGGTAGGTATCCCTCTCCTCTTTCAGCTGAATCCAGGATCTCTTCAATTCCCTAAGATCAGTGGGCATGTAGGGATAAAGGATTGTATAAGGAATACCCTCTTCATTGGTGGGCTCCACAATCATTGGTAACACAACTTCATAAGGAATCCCAAGCTTCTGAGCACGAGCTTGGACCCACTGGAGGTAAGGCTGCATAGGGAGGGAAGTCCTTGGTCCTAGCTCTTGAGGGTCAGATCTGTTCACCATGCCCCAAGCTCGTATAAACCACCGGCGGTGCTCGTCAACATCCTCCTTGTATTCAAATGCAATATCTGTAAGAAGTAGCTCATGAGGACTATCTCTCCGAGCACGACCAAATTGTCTCAAAGCTAAACAAGGACTGTAGGTTATTCCCCCTCTTATTCTAAGCAACGGGACATTAGGGTATCCACCACATCGGTCAATGACAGCAGTGCTTTCCATAGTCTTAGAACTCCAAAGAATGTCTGTATGGGCAAGGGACATTATCCTTTAAGACTATCCTAAACCTTCCTCATTCATCAACACGGACTTGGGGAGGTTCAAAATAAACCACCTCGCCAGCAACGGCATGCAACACTTGAGAGTCCCTCTTCTTCGCACAGTACGAGTATAGAGGGCATGCAAGATATCACCCAGAAGAGTTGGTACAGGATTGCGAGACAGGAAGATCTTAACCGCATTCACATCTATGAAGGAATCTGGATTTGGGAAAATAACCAAACCATAGATAAGGAGAACCAATATTTCTTCAAAAGCTTGAAAATCCAAGTTATCCCAGAATAGTTGAGCTTGATCTATCAGAAACTTGGCTAAGAAACCTTCAACACCGCTTCGTGTTTCCCAATTAGATACTACATCAGCTCGTTTAAAATGTAGAGATGAAGCAATGTCTTCTGGTCTAGGAGTCTCTTCCAAATCTGTGAAGGGCATCTTCTCAAGGATGGATATGCCCAGTAAGTGAGAAAACTCTTCCATAGTGGGAACTAGCTGATAATCCGGGAAAGTGAAGCAATGATGCACCTGATCGAAGAACTGGAAAAGCACACTCATCATCTGCTCATCAAACATTGAGGTAACCAAGCTAAGAAGCCGACCATGTCTCTTGATGAATGAAGAAGTATCAGAAACTCTCAAGGCTAAATCTTTGAGTTGAGCAGGTATTTGGACAAAGTTAACTCGGATGGTGTTTCTGCGTATGGAAGCCATAATCTCCAAAATAGAACAAAGATAAATCCCCTCGGTCTTTGAAATGGTTAGTATAATGAAGTATGCATGCTATGTTATGATGCATGATGTCATGATAAAAACAAATAATAGGTATAGTAGATAACAGACATGGTAAAGGAAAACAAGTCACACAAAAGCCCTTAAGTTTAAGGCTTGCATGGGGTCTAGTTATTACCCTCTTGAAGTTCAGTTGATTTTAACCTGTCCTAATAATAGTAACCGGGTTCTAGAGGTTCTTAATATCACTGACCATCCTCCATCGGTCATGGTTTCAGCTCACACAATCTTTTCTTGCGGTCGGAACTATCTCGAGAGTATGGTCTCAATGAGTGTAGCATCAAGTATCAACTAGTTCTCAGCTTTACACTGAGGCCGGTTATCTCACTACTTTCTAATAGCCAAGTTGGTCAATTATGGGTTCTAAGGTCAGTTGATGCTTAACGACACACACAACAGCCCCGTATTCTCCTCGTTTCTCCATAAGGGATACCAGTACCAACTAATGTGCCACATCAACGTAGCTACTGCTTCAACCGTATCGTTCTACGTTGTACAGTTCCCTCACAGTTTATTGCTACTTACCTAAAAGGTGTCCCCAGATCCGGGTTAGGATCTATAGTAACTCCCAAACAAAACCCTTAAAAGTAAAGCAACCAAAACAAAAAAAAGAAGCAATTTATGATGAACTAAATCCTAAGGTATACCCCACTTATTATTCCCCGGCAGAGTCTCCAGTTCTGTGATACGGTGGCAGAACCGGACTGTTTTGAGAAAAATGCTGGTTTGCATTTTGCGTTTGTGTTTGCAAAATGTCGCGGTAAGCAAGAGTCGCCACCGACTTTTATTTTATCCAACTGGAAAGGAAGAAAAGCACAGAAAAATTCCTTTTTCGAGATTTTGAGTACGGGGGGTAGATTATAGAAAGGGAATGTATTAGCACCCTTTCTATCCATAGTTTTCTACGGGCTCTTAGGTACTTGCTCATCGTTTTAAAAATTGCTTCCGTGTTTGTGTGTTTTGAAAAGTTTTTATTTTACTTCGTTTTAACCCTTGTATCAGTCCTCAAGAGTGTTACGAAGTGTTTTTGAAAACTTTGTTTGAAAAAGTGTAAGTGTGAAAAAGGTTTGATTTTGAGCAAGTACCTACTAGTATCTACATACTTGAATAAAGAATGTTTCTTTTCTTGTTTCCTTTAGACAATGCTATCCCACTATTAGTGAGTAGGTAGCACCGTCATTGGAGTTGTAAGGGTCAATTCGAAAGGGACGTACAATCACTAAAGCAATGTTAGGATGTCTTAGTAATAACCCTAGTGTCTTAAGATCATATTCCAGACAACATTTCCGAGGCAACCTTTCCGAGGCAACATTTCTTAACGATACATTTGATCTTTATTTAGACAAGAGGGGAACCACTAAGACACCCTATACTTAATGATCGTTTACCGAAGGTAACCGAAGTGAGAGTATACCCTAGGAGTGCGCATGTGCGAGTGATTCGATTTCAAGTTATTATCTTTGCACATTTAGGGTTTGCTAACCATTTTGAAATTAACATACAATCTTGTCATGCAATCCTATTATCATACATCTAACAGTTAATATTTGCGAGAATTAAAATGCGGAAAATAAAACTACGCTATTACAAAGCTTCGGGGAGGGGGATTAATTACATAGCCAAAAACCTGTAAAACGATAAATAAAAGACAAGTCCTAATTAAACTATTACATACCATGAGCAGTTACATTAATATCGCAAAAAATAGTAAACGCGCGCGATGAATTAAGAACGAGAAAAAATTAGGGTTTTGACCCCGTCTAAACCTAATTGCAAGAAAAAATCATTTTTTGTTGTTTTTGATTATTTTGAGAAAATAAGGTTTTAATTGAATAAATACAAACCTAATTACTAATTAATTTAAATTAAGAAAAATAATTAATTTGATCTATTTTTGTATTTTTGTTATTTTATGAAGAGAAAATAAAAATAAAAATTAAGAACAAAACCTAATTTTCTAATTGATTTTAAATTACTTACAAAAAAGTTAGAATTACCCTGCAATTAAATTTAACTAATTATTAAATTAAATTTGAGGAAAATAATACCTAAATCTAAATTTGTGAAAATTGATTTTATGAGTTTGTATAAAAAAGAAATTAATTTTATGTTAGAAAATAAACAAAAGAAATTAAATAAAAGGAAAAAAAATATAAAAGGAAAAGAGATGGGCCTCGTTCTTTGAGCAAAAGAGGGGGTGTCAATTGCATTTTCTGAGCCCAACACTCCTTGGCCCACGTTGACTTTCCAGATCCTGTATGTTTGCTTGACTAGGGTGCATTGTGGATCTCCAAAGGATGGCCCTTGGATCTAGCTTGTTGGTGGCCTGGATGATGAGATATTGATGATGTACGGTGGATGTCCTGGAGGCTTGTACACCTGATCATGTAAAAGAAAATAGTATTGAACAAATATGGGGACCTGGGAATTGAACCTATGCCATTTGGCAATTTCCCTTGTACACTGACCATCTGAGCTAGTGCGCTTTGTTGTATATGGAACAACAATCAATTATTATATTGGAAAACCAAAATAATATATTTCAAAACGCGCGAATTTTGGATAGGCGAATCAGGGAGTGCCACGCCACCCTTCTTCTTCCTCTCTCCGTTGGTAAAAGGTCTGACTTTTACCTACAGTTTTATGGGCGTAGGTACAACCCTGTGATCCTCCAAAAATCTATGCACGCATGATAAATCAATACCAGTAGTACCAATCAACTTGTTGCAACCTCACGAGCATCATGGTACCACTTTCCATGGCCAATTGTACCTGTAATGAAAAACCCCAAAAACGATCCAAGAACCCTAATTATGGCATCTTGCTCTACAGTTAATAAAAATGCAATTGAATGTTACCATTAGCTTGCAAATGTTTCAAGGATTCAGAATATATAAACAAATCATGCTAAGAGTGCCAGGATTATGATATGCGATTTCAAAAAAGCATGGAGGTCGTGGGATACTTACAACGCGTATCTGGGCACGAAAATGCTTGCTAATGATTGGGGTAGAGTCCTTAGATGTCCAGCAAGCGAATGGTGTGCTTGGAATCGCTTGAAGAAGTCTGGAATTAAGAAATCAGATTGCAACTTTCCTTTGAAATTTTGAGATTTGTTCTTCTCTTTTCACGCCTCCAATCCCCTCCTTTTTGATCTGCACTTGTCCTATATGTACCCTAGAATGAATTAGGTTACAAACTTGCTTCAAATCTTTCTCAATTAAGATGATTGAATCATGATTTGATTCTTATGTAAATCTTTCCAAATCAAGACAAATCCAATCTTTTTGTGTCCAAATGAAGCTTGTACGATTTGATTCTCTTTCCAGTTGTATAAGAGACCTAAACATGCACAAAATCTCAAGCTTTGATTAGTTTTGATATTTTCATGATTTTATTTTGATTTAATTTAATTTAATTGAAATATAAAAAATGATTAAAAAAAATGAAGACAAGTGGGAAGGATAATGGGTCGTGGATCATGTTACAAACTCAATACAAGCACAAAAAGTTGGGCCTATTTGACAAAAATTTCAATTTGAGACACATTTGTCTTTTGGCAATTTTGCAAAAAGGATCAACTTCACCAATGCATAACTCCTTCAATTTTGACACTAGAGATGTGTTCTTGGACTTTTTAGAAAGCTTAAGATGTCCGCTAAGCAACCCTTTTGATCTCATCTCAATTGAGTCTTCCATGTTCATGTATGAAGCTTTTCCAAAAAAGGTGTTTTTATTGACTTTTCAAAATGACCTATAAAGTCCAAATTTATATCTTCTTGTGAGTGCATATTTTGAACTTGGGAGCTGAAGATGAATTGTATGGGATTTCATCCTCTTCAAAATGAGCTTTGGATGAGTCATTTTTGATAAATTATGAGAAAGTTATGCTTGGTCAAAGTTGAGTTGACTTTTCCTGCAAAACCCTAATTTAGCAACTTTTGGGTTTTGATGAATTGTGAGAAATCCTTGAGGAATCATGATCAAACCATGATCAAATGATGAATAATACTTCAAAATGAGGATGTTGACAAAAAATCTTGAAGTTTGACTGTATGTAGGACACAGTTGACTTTTGCCCTAGCACAGTCGATTTTCAGGCTTTTGAACAATTGACTGAGCAAACTTCCTCTGCAAGGCTTGAAACTTGACATCGATGATTTGGAGAACATATTAGGACAATTGTGAGCATTTGGGATCCTTTGGACTCAGGCATCTTGATGCAAACTGAAACCCTAATTTGAGGTAGACTGCCTTAGGAGGGGGTTTGTCTGGTCAACCCTTGGACTTTCTTGAGCAATTTTAGGACCTCACTTGAAATGTATTGAGAAATATGGGAGGGAAAATTTTGGGGTACAACAGGTGGATTTTGAAAGTTTTTTTGAAAAGCGCCTTCGTTGAGGCAAACTTTGCAATGATTCTCGTCTCTATAAGAATGCATATAAAGTGTTGGACTTTTTTAGAATAGTTCAAAGAGATGTTTGTTTTTAAAGAGGTTTTTGAAAGTGTAAATGTGGAAATGGTTTTGATTTGCAAGCAAGCAACTAAGAACATTCTGCTTACTCAAAAGTCTTTTCATTCGTTTCCTCCTTCCTTTGATGTTTCTATCTTACAATATATTGGTAAGAAGCATTATCTTTGGATGTAAAAGGGACGGGCGTGGGTCATCGTATAGTCATGAATAACAATTTTGTGAGATATCTTAGCATTTCTCTTGAGGGACTAAGATCATTTGTAAGGTAACATTCGAAGCGTCGTCGAGGGACTATGATCTTTTAATTGTTTTTTCTAAAACATCTCGCATGCATATTATGACCATTTTCTAAAGGCGACAAGTGGAGTTAACCCTAGAGGTGAATGTGTACAAGTGTGTTTGATTGCATGCATTTTTGTCTTGAATTTAAGGTTTTCTAAGCATTGGTTTTAATCTTGCCATACACACCCTAAATACTAGCAGTTATATGAAAGTGTTAAATTGTGGAAAGTAAATTTACTACGCTATTACATCGCTTGGGATGGGGATACAAATGTATAAATAGGGATTGAAAGAAATAAAATTCTAATTATCTATTACAACCATATTAAATGTGAATAAATGTACTAGAATTAAAATGAAAATAAAATGAACTTTGTTTTGATTTTTTTTGTTAAGGAAAGGTTTTGATTAGTTAAAGTAATTATGAAAATAAAATATTTTTTGTGATATTTTTATATATTCATGAAATAAAACTTGTAAACAAATAGCGTGTGAAAAATCAACTCAAAAGGAGCTGTTTTGATTGGTTAAAAAATGTTGGATGTTTGTTAAAAAAGAAAAAGAACACAAACAAAAAGTCAAAAATTGTTTTTGGTCCTGCCAAGGTTTGAACTCAGGTCCCTACATAAAAATAATTTTCGTGTGCGTTGTTTATACCACAGGGGTGGTCTGTTTCATTCGTTCATGAGGAAGCTTCGATTGGGTACAAGGTAAACTTATTTATGAATGTTTAAAGTGCCTGGCTCCCCCCTTCGATTATAGGAATGCAAAGCTCCCACATTGAAATTTGAAAGGCTTCAATGTTCAGCCAATCGAAGGATACACACAACCTACCTAAAGTTTGGATATGAACCTAACAAAGGTAACTTTCGAAAGCTACCGGCCCAGGGCTAACACAAGTTTATTTGGCACCAAAATCCAAAGACTAACTATACATGGCAGTGATAATCGAAGGCTAAAGCATGGTCAACTTCCTAGATGTGGTATCTACATTTTTCTTTTATTTATACATACAAATGATATTTAAATGGAAAGTTCCATGTTTAGAGGAACTTACCTCTTAAAGTGTCAATCGAAGGACCTGTATGTGACTTCCTTGGTGGTGGATTAAGCTTTACTGGAACCTTCCTTAAGCTATTGGGACCACTTATTTTCTTGAATCGAAAGGTTGGTAATTGATAACTATGAGGAAATCGAAGGTTTTGTTATACTGTAGTTTGGAGGAGTGACTCGAAGTTTGTGTTATACTGCAGTTTGGAGGAGTGAATCGAATATTGTGTTATACTGTAGTTTAGGGGAAAGAATCGAAGGGTACACAACTGTATGAAGGAATCTGAGATTTTTTGTGAGAGTTTCAGAGTTTGGAAGATTTGAGAATGTTGTAGAGTTTGAGAGTTTGAGAGTGTTTGAAGATTTCATGATTTTCTCTACAGCAAAATTGGCCCCTTTCTTTGTCAATGGTTTATCTATTTATAGAGAAAAGGTTTGGGAGTTTGAACAAAATATGGCTTGGTTGAAACGTGAATATTAAGCTATGTTAGATTTTACATGATCCCAAGGTGAAGTACTAAAGTTGTTGGTTAAAAGGGGTTGATTTCTCTGATTTATGGTGAAGTATAATCAGGATTTAAGCAAAGCATGGGCTTAAGACAAATTTTGTACTAGCAAGTTTACCTCATGGAAAAAATCTTTTGGACAGAGGCTTAATTACCTGGATAATAGCTTAATTCATGGTGTCAACAATTAATTATGGAGTGAAATACAATCATTGAGGCCTGCAAAGTAAGATCATGTAGCATGGCATATGGATTTGATCAGTGTTCCTTCAAAATTCTATTTTCCACTTGTGTGTCGAAGAGTTTTAGAAATGTATCAAAGAAGGTTGCTTCGAAGGGAGCTAAATGCCCAAATGAAGCTTATGGATTAAAATTGCATCGAAGGAGACTTCATGCCAAAATGGAGGACGTAACCTAAACTTGCATTCGAAGGAGGTTGCTTCATGCCCAAATGGAGGACGTAACCCAAACTTGCATTGGAAGCAGGTTTCTTCGAAGGGAGAAAAGTGCCCAAACGATGCTTATGAATTAAACTGGTATCGAAGGAGTCTTCATCCCCAAACGGAGGACGTAACCCAAACTTGAATTCGAATGAGGTTGCTTCATGCCCAAATGGAGGACGTAACCCAAACATTCATTCGAAGGAGGCCACACGCCCAAACGAAAGATGCATGCAAGAGGTCTAAATTCCCAAACGAGTCTTGCATCAAAGGGGGCCACATGCCTAAACGAAAGATGCATGTATGAGGTAAAGGGTACAATCGAAGGATACCAGAAAAAAGGTAAATGATGCAATCAAAGGAAACCAAAAAGAGGCCTTTGCCTCCTGAATCGAAGGAAGCTACCAGGAGGTCATCAACTTACTAAATCGAAAGAAACCAAACAGGAGGCCTTTGCCTCCTGAATCGAAGGAAGCTAACAGGAGGCCCTTGCCTCTTGAATCGAAGGAAGCTGTTTCAAAGGGAAACAAATACTCAGTCGAAGCTTTCATGCAAGGGAGAGTTCTGTCGAAGTTAAGCATGAATCGAAGCAAACTTGTTTTTCTTCAATTTTGTCAGAAAATCAAATCTATCTGCTTTGATCTTTAAATGGTTTCCTTAGTGACCTGATGCTTGGAAATCCAACATAATCCTTGGAAATCACAAGGGGCATTAAAAATACAATGGTACTTGTTTAAATTCAGACTCTAGTTTTGAGTCATCAGTGTTGAGGAAGTATCTTGAACTAATCAAACCTTTTGCAGTCTTGACCCAATAGAAAGTTTATGAGAAAAATCTTGAGAAATGAGAGGGCAAATTTTGGGGTACAACATTCACTATCCACCAAACATGTCCTTAAGACTACGTGCTAATATATTTTATATACAAAGTTTCCTTCATCTAAATCATAATCAGCAAAGTGCCATTTAGTTCAACTCCCACTAATTCCTTTTTTGTTTCTCTATTAATTTCTAAATTATCATCTTGTCTATAGTGTAGAGGTTTATCTCATACACATTTTTTATCATTATGTATAAAAAATAGGGATATTATATTCTCCCCCCCTAAATTGAATTCGCTCTCAAATGCACTCTCCACACCTTCTTCCAACGAGGGGACGAAATGTTCCTAACATTTCTCCTTCGAATAAACTGTGTGACTTTGTCTGAACCTACTTCATCCAAGAAAACACAATTCTCTATTACGCTTGCGTCCTTAACATTCTTGATTGGAATCCTTAGTCATCTCATAACATATCTTTTCTGATACTCCATCCAGACATACCTGGAAGGTAATCCATCCAAGGTTCTTGATAGTTACTTATTCACACTGTGTCTTCATAGCTTCGGGATTATTGATAACCCATTTTGGTCTGATATTCCTCATCCTCAATGTTTGCCAAGCTCATCCTTGTTCAACACATGCTATTGTTTTCACTTTTTCCCCTTTGGCTTCTTGCATTACCTAAAATCTATACATTCTTTCTGTCGCGTCTCTCTAATGACAGCATTTCAGATTTGCTTCCACCAGATTCCATATAACATCATACAAATATTTGTTGAATTTTTCGGTTCTACTTCTCATTCCCAGATGCTCAAGTTAACTGGTTATAAGTCTACCTTCTTCATACCGCAAAGTTCTTACATCAATCCTTACTTCAACCTTAGACAAAGCACTATCACCAGAAGCTACAAGGATATACTATTCTACAACTATAGCCTTGATATCCAACAACTCCATACAACGTCCCGTCGACAAAGGTTAAAATCTAACAGTTAACCGACAATCATCATCCAAGTCTTCAGGCACATCATAATTTCACAAGACATATCCACAAAGAGCCTACGCCAAAAGGAATCCTTTACTAGTTTTTATAATTCCAATGGTCATGAAACACTGCCTAATCCCCGATACTCACAAGCTCCACCATTGACCCATGAACATCTGATCATGTCCACCACGACTCCTCTTCTCAATTGGTTCATCAATAGTACCTCTCTAGATTGTGGTAGATCTCTGAGAGATTGAGACGAACGAAACATTTCTTTGACGAGTTTCTCCCAAGAAGATATCTCCACCCAACATCATCACACCCACTACCATTTTATCTAGTTATTTTCATATCCTTTGCGCTACTCTGATCTCAACCAATTACACACTTCTTAAAACCCTCTAAATCACGACACATTTGTAATTTATTTAGTTCCATTTCTATACTATGATTTGCTCAATCCCTTAATAATAATAATTCTCTCTCTGAATTCGTCCAATCACGATACACGCTAGAGCCTTAAACACGCTCAACAAAACTACTTCTCGAGATTGAGAAATTTCTAAAACTCGATCACTAGAGGTTCCATCAGTCTGGTTAGGTCCACCAAGCACAACTTAATCACAGAATTGGATCCAAAACGTCTAATGCCGAATGCTCACTGAATAGGAATTCAACTTAATCCACTGATTCTCACATCGTACAACCACTATGATAACTCTTCCAACTTTTTCATAGTTCCTTCCTAACCATACAACTACATATCGTTGGTGTGACAACACCTCTAATAACTAAGGTGACTTAACCAATATAACAATCCCTTCATAGTCACAATTCATTCACACATTCACAAATGCCATTCGTCTCTAAATCTGACACTAAACTGACTTCTTCAATTGTACCCTCTCAACATAGTACTTCCATCGTCGAGAGTGCGACCACAAAGCAAGGAATCACACTTCGTTCCTCAAACATTTTCCTTTGAAATTTCTTAACACTCTAAGGCCAATGTGTCGCTGTTTCACTAATACTGACATATCCTTACTTCTAAGGATCTACAAATACCCCTTTAGATACATCACACATCAGGCCATTCCAAGATATGCTTCATCCATTCTATCACTGATCACCAATGATAAGGAATAGTCACATAATAGGTTGGCCAGGATACGATGATCACATATCGAATCCACCCTAGGTATCCATCCATAATTACTCTCTTAACACTTCCCAGAACAAGAAACATCTACAAGGTATTACCTGTTATTTACTCACGCGACCTTGACCACTCCGGGTCCTCATAAGCATAGTATCAGAACTTGATCCATCCCATTATCACCTACATGGATAGTTCTCCACTATCTAGCGTGACATATATATTCTTATCATACCTACCTTATGGAAATTTTGGATCCGTGTCTCACGAGTACCAATTCTGGTTCCTACCTTGAGTTCCAGATCAACATTGTCCCACGTCAGTTAGGAAAAGACGACACATATATCTTGTGTATGATAGTGATACTGCGGTGTCATACCTATCTGGTAGTATTAACATGGTGGTCCAACTCTGAGGCCATTATCTCAAGCAACCTACCCCAATAACGTATAACGATCTCCACCTGTATCATATGGCCACAACCAACAATAACTTGATAGGTCTCTAATGAGGTCACTATTCCTCAAATCCTTCCTACCACACTCCTTATGATGCAAAAACATAAGAGTGGCACACACTCATGGTTTACTTACTCTGAAGACAACAAGCTAGGCATGACTGGGTAAGAATTTAGCTTGATTTGTTATGCCATGTGCGTACTCTCCTTCATAGTGCATGCATAAGAGATTTTAAGGATAATCCTATCAGATAGGAACACTATGGTTCTAGACAACCAAAACAGTTGCAGTCACCCGATTGATGCTCTAGATAGACACTAGCTTCCATTCAGGGTTAGATGAACCATAGCTAGAATTAAGCTCTGGCTACTGCATTTCACGCCCTTGCTCACTCCAATGGTCGCCTAACATAGTTCTAGGACCTAATCACATAATGGCAAGAACGAAAATACAATAGTCCCTTCTCTAATCGAGTATCCAAATTTTCCTTATTAGAGATCACTGAATCCGTGCATTCTATCAATCCTTAGCTAGGCAACTACTCACCGCTCAGGGTACATCAAAACAAGTCAGAGTCTAACACTATTCACTCGAGTACTTCCCATTCCAGGGTAACCATAAAGGTTTGATCTCTCTGTATAACTTCCCAAAAGTCTTCCATATATCCAGTTCTCTAGTTATATCCTCCACTAGCACCATGATTGAGCAGTGAATTCCTAATATCTTCAAACTCCGCTCCATCGCAGAATTTCGTTACTACTTCTTTCTCAAATGTTTCATGAATTTCCTTCACTGCTATAGAGACTTAGAGAAAGTTTCAATTCATCCATTTGAAACCTTAGGAGTCCTAGTTGTCTTAAATCTCACTACATAAGTCGGGTTGTCAACTGTTCCACGTCAAACGATCCATTCGTGCTTAACAATCCCAACTTAACATGCTTCAACCAATCTATCTTAAGTCGCTTAGGATCTTACACATCCTTGTGGTGGCTCCACCGTGACCCTATCCTTCACATATACAGTCAGTCAGGTGATCAGGCTCAACGACTGAATACTATGATAGTAGAAATCAGGCTAGCAACACACACATGCGAGGCAGAAGAAAATTTCTAGTGATGTTTCTTGGCAGGGACAAGAACCGACCCGCTCTGAAACCAACGTAACACCCCCTACATATATGTCTAGAATAATATGCCGTGATGCTAAAAATGGTACATGGAAACATACAATAGCTGAAAAAGACAAGAAATTATAACTGTATACAACACAACTCGAATATTAGAAAATATACATAGTACTTGTCTTTAGCAATGCACAGCGGAAAGATATGTTCTGATGAGGTCTTCCTTCCATCTGCTCGCCTGTAATCTTCAAAATCGACCATCTAGAAATCCTTCAACCTAACCTGTTCCTGAAAACTAATAAGAGGATTAGGGCGAGATTACAAAATCTCAGTGAGTGTCCCTATCTTATGGGTTAGCTCAGTTCTATAAAGTACATGCATCAAAACAAAGTCACCTTAAATCCGATATTTTTCTCACGGTTGGGTGCAAATACACAACAGTGGTACACCATCAATGGAAGTTCCATAACTAACCAATGAGGCAATAAGAAATCATATCTGGAACAAGGCCTTGCACAATGGACACAAATAATATGTAGACCCGTACCCGTGTACAAGGAATACAGAAGTAAGTTTTACCTTCTATTTAGGCTATGCATATCAGATCATTCCTAAATGGAATTCCATCCCCGATGAGTTATAGTGGTGACATTTCCTACGTGGCATCACGGCCCCGTCCATCATCAAAACGCACGTGTGAGCGAACACATCAAGCACAGTACAAAAATGCCATCTTGATAACACGAGCTTACACGGCAAAAACCTAGTCGTATTTCCTATGTGGCACCACTAGAGGTGAGTTTTCTGAGAAGTGTATCCTACATAGTACCACTACCTCATTATACCAAGCACGCCATTGGAAACGCCTTTTCAGACCCACTCAGGACACATCGCAATGGTAGCTCAGGTGTGTATGACTTACCATGAACACACTGACAGGATCACACACATCATCGCGTTGGTAATAAATGTCATAAGCGCTTTAACACCTAATATCCTATGTCTACTTTTATTCAAGGATATATCACACACACATATCACACAAGATTGTCCTAAACTGGATGCCATGTCCAGGTTTGCCCAGTCATTACTCTGTCTTGAAGTACATAAGATTGGCCTATATTGGATGCCATGTCCAGGTTTTCCCTGTCAGTACTTCGTTTCAAGCGCATACAAGCACAATCATATCAAGCCAACAAGGCAAACACGTATTCAAACTTTCAACCTGAACGAACATAAACCAAAATGTTCATACAATTTATTTATCATATAATACATTTTATACATATTCAACATCATGTATTAAACATACATAATATCCATGAACACTGTAAAGTGAATACATAGCATTACAATAGCCATAAACATAAACACAATATAATTAGCTAGATAATAAAGCATTTCATTTCTGATTTCAAAACAATTATGCTCTTGGGGAGAAATGATATTATTCTACATAAGGAAGTTCGCTAAGCGAAATTGTAGCGAGTCCTCACCTCACTTAGCGAACCAGTAGAGAACAAAGACAGAGGCTTCAACATGCCCTGGGAAGGGATGTTTACTAAGAAAACTCGCAACAATGTCCTGACTCGCTAAGAGAAGTTCTAACGAATAATTCTTTTCTTTCTTTTCTTCATTCCCAGACTATCACTACGCGAATACAAATTGTGCTACGCGAAGTTTGCTTCACAAGCCTTTCTCCAGTTCCAGACCGCCTCTAAGCAAACTATAGTTCGCTAAGAAAATTTCCTTGCGTTCAAAAAAACATAAATGGAAACAACTATGATTTTGGGTTCTAAACCCCAAAACCTCGACATGCATCTAACAACAAACGAAGAACAGGTCATATAGGAGATGCATGTATAAGATAATACAAGAATAAGTCATTTCATACATGATCAAGGATTATTGATGAACACATTTCACTCAAGCCCTTATTCTAACATACATTCATACAATACCCACAAAACCCCCAAGGTTTCTAACTAAGAGACTCACCTTGAATCTAAGGAGGTTAGGATGTTGAACATGTTGCATTTGAGCTCCTGACATGGTAAAAACTTCACCTGGAACACAAACAAACCTGTAGCTCTATAACACTCATTTCCAGCATGAACTTCCAAACTTCAAATGCATTTTTCTCCTTCAATATAAAACTTATCGTCCCAAAATTATATATAAAATCTAAGGGAATTTCGTAAGCTTTCCAAAAAGTATAGAATCAGCTCAAACGAAGTTACAAGTAAAAAGTTGTTACCTGTTGAGTTAAGGTTGTCCAAGGTGTGTGAAAATGGCAAAGATGATGATGAATCTTGGGGTTCTTCTCCTTCTCTCTCTACTTTATTCTCAAAATTCTAATTTTGTTCACTATCCACCAAATATGACCTTCAGAACACATGCAAAGATGTTTTATGTCCAAAGTGTCATTCAACTAAATCATAATCACCAAAGTTCCATTTAGTTTAATTCTCACTAATTCCTTTATGCTTTATCTATTAATTCCTAAATTGACATCTTGTCCATAGTGTAGAGATTTATCTCATACCTATTTTGTATCCTTGTTTAGAGGAAAACAAGATATTAAAAAATGTTTTGGAATGAGTTGAAAGATTCATTGTAACAATAATTTTGCGGTTGAGTATATTTTATTAGTGTTTCAGTTCTCGTGTTATGATACAATTAAAGTGTTTTTCAGTAAGATAAATCTATCTTTTAAGTTTTGTGGATTAAATTATTTGTTGAGTTAATGAGTTATTAATAATAATGTTATGAGATAAGGTTTTGAGAGTTTTTATAACGCATAAGAAGAGTTTCTAAAATTGGTTATGTAGAGGTATGTATTTTAATTATTCCTAAAATGCATGATACTTTTTAGCGTTATAGTTATACAATATTTGTTTCTTTTCATTATGTTGATAATGTAATTTAAGTGAGCTGCAAGGTTTCAACAACTATTTAAACTAAATATCATATTAAATTAAAATTTAAAATTTCATTGATACAAATATAAATCAAAATTATAGCTTTTTAAATAATAATTAAATTAGCCGACTTAGCTCAGTGGTAGAGCGTGTTTCTTTTAACCATGTGGTTGTGAGTTCCATCCCCACAGTCAGCGTATTTAGTATTTCTTTTAATTTAACTTAATTAGCACGTAAAGTATGATCTTAAATGAACATGATTATCTTAGGTATGAATCTCATTAGAAATTAGGGTTTGACTTGTGTTGGAATATAGTTTTTCTTTTAATTTAACTTAATTAACACATAAAGTATGATCTTAAATGAATATGATTATCTTATTGATTCTTTAAATGATTCTATTAAAACTCAATCAACTTGATTTTGAAGTAATGAAAAATATAAGAAATTGGGGTTTGACTTGTATTGGATTAAAATCAACCACTCTTGAGAGATTTCTAATATTTGACCATAAACATGCGATAGGACAACCTACTCATTCATTTCATTGACTTAGGTTGGATTAAAACTTAATTAGCATATAAAATATGATCTTAAATGAACATGATTATCTTAGGTATGAAATACATAAGAAATTGGGGTTTGACTTGTGTTGGATTACAATTTTTCTATTAATTTAACTTAATTAACACATAAAGTATGATCTTAAATGAATATTATTATCTTATTGATACTTTAAATAATTCGATTAAAACTCAATCAATTTTATTTTGAAGTAATGAAAAACATAATAAATTGGGGTTTGAGTTGTGTTAGATTAAAATCAACCACTCTTGAGAGATTTCTAATATTTGATCATAAACATGCGATAGGACAACCTACTCATACATTTCATTGATTTCCATGCCTTACTTCTTGTAAAGGCTTCCTAACACAAGATTGTTTTTGAAAATGGTTATGGTGTTTTGTTTACAACATCTCACAGAGAATTATAGTTCGAATAAAACTTGATTATAAATTATTCACTTTTCTAAATAAAGAATAATGAATAGAGACTAGCTCTTTCTTTGTGTTTGTTCTTTTCGTGTGTGCTATTGGTTTGCAAAACTTATCAAATCACAGTGACACAACAATAGAACAATTCACTATTAGTATAAGTATATGTAAGATAAAATGTTACGGGTTGTCATTTATATAGGACTAAAGATTCCGAATTGTCGCATGTAGATTCCAAGCTAATCATTTTTGCATTCTGGAAAGAGTCTATGGAGTTTTAGTATGTATAGAGATTTCTTATACCTTTATTTCTTGTAGTGATCCATATCTTTTTATTCTTTGTAATAAAATAGTTATTATGATGTGATCAATGAGAATATTCGATGTAGGTAACATAACACAACATGTATTCATAAATGAGGTATAGGAGATCAATTCTTTGATTATTCACAAATAGTTACTTGCATTAAGTATGGATGACCATGTCTCTTATCGTACATGTTATCATTCTTGCCTTTAGGTGTAGTTGATAATAATGACTTGAACAGATACTTAACCTTGTTCAGTTGAACTCATATGGTCATTTGTTACATTCATGTTGAGATTATCATTTATTTTAGCTGGAGAAAAATGGTAATATTATCACTTTTAATGACTCTGAGGTAGATGATAATGTGTATTCCTCTTGGTGCATATGATCATTTAGACTTGAAGTATAGATGATAAAAAATTTCAAAATATATAACATTTAATATTTTTTCCTTCCAAATAAATAACTTTTTACATATAATTAACTACATATATTAGATTTGTTAAGACACTCTAATTACACCATCCTCACATTTTTACTAACTTTGCTATCAAATGTATTATTGATACCTTTGATATGTGATCATAAACATTATATATTAGTTGTTTTGGATTGACTCAATAACTAGAATTGGCCTAATCCGTTGTTGTCCTTGGCACGACCCGATGACAGCGGTCCAACACTCTGGTCGACCATGACGCTTATCATCTTACCAGTTATGCCTGACATACACGTCTGACCAGATCAATGAATGTCTCCTATAACAGGAAGACACCTAGGAAATGGAAAAAACGACCATCTTCCTATAATCCTCTTCCTCATAATAAATAGCTACTTACCAGCCAGTTAAAGATCATCCTTTGGCCCACTTGCAGGTTCTGATCAATCGGTAAGATCAGCGGCGCCGTCTGAGGGAAACTAACTTCCCCATTTTCTATCCCCGAAAACTAAAAAAACCAAAGATCATTTCCATTCATCAAACATGGCCGACCATGATGATAATCATCTATCTGGAAAGATCGTGCTCTCACTGGTGTGTAAGATTGACAGAAGCCATGAGCATCTCATCTCGAGGATGACTTCGACTTCCGAGACGGGCACACTGTGTCCCCGGATTCGATCGATGCTGAATGCGACAACGAGCAGTTGTTAAACAAACAACACCTCAAGAACCCTGTCGAAGACCTGCCCCAAATTCTGTAATCGGTTCGCATTCCGCGGAATTCCGACCCATCCATAGCGGCACTAATAACTGCCATTAGCCAGACCAACACCCTCATCCTCCAACATAGCAAAAGGATGGGGGCTTGGGAGTAGAAGTAGTCAAGATCTCCTCCTCAGAGACATAGACAACACAACTCCCCTAGTATATCACCATCTAGGTGTGGACATCCACCAACAAGGGAGAATCATGACATTTCTTTCCGCAAGAAATGCGACCGTATGTCTCCCAAGAAATACCAAGGATCTTCCTATTCCAAGAAGGCCAAGAGCGACTGCGAGGTCGACCGCGGCCAATCACCTTCGCCTAAACCAAGATAGTAATGGAGGAGACCTTCTCCTCGAGGAGACGAAGACGCCCAACGGGGGAGAAACCATCACTCCCCTCCATCGTCCTCAGAAGGAAGCGGTGATGACGAGCCCCACGACCCGTTATTGAGGGAGATCATAGAAGCGTGAATCCTATCGGGATAAAGAAGCCACCACCACTGGGGTCCTATGACAATACAATTGATCTCGATGACCATATAGAGGATATCGACGCCCTCCTCGATTACTGAGGAGTAAAGGGCGCGATCAAGTGTAGACTATTACCAAACAACTTAAGGAAATGTTACATGGCTTGGTACAAGAGTCCGCCCAACGAGTCCATTATCTCCTGGAAACAACTGAGAAGGATATTCTTGAGGCACCTCACTGCCTCCCGCCAATATCCGAAATCAGAAGCATCACTAGAAGAAATTATCCAGGGAAAAAATGAGCTTATGCGAGAATATATTGAGCATTTCAATAAAGAAGTCGTACAGATCTCAACGACCGAAGCCGTGAAGAAATACCTTCCCGAGCACCTGCTCTATCCCTGCATCGACTTTGCAAAGGTTGTGGGAATCAAAACTCTAGCCACGCTCGACTCCCTCCTCCTTAAGGCTTAAGCATACATTTAGTACGAAGAGAAGGAGGCAGTCAACAATGTAAGGGACTCAAGGCACAAAGAGAATCCCAAGTCCTCGAAAAGCGACGATCCCTTTACATCTCGTCGGGGGGAGAGTAAAAGCTGGAAGACAAATCCCTAGACTCCAAATATTACAAGGGGCCTGCTGGCCGATTCCACGACTACACCCCCTGAACACTTCGAGGGAGTATATTCTAATCGAATGCGCCAACTCAAAATTCAAGCAGGCCGGGTAAACTTTCTTCTCTAGACAACCTCTAAACCCAGGACCGACAAGAGCAAGTATTGTAGGTACCACAAGAGCCATGGACACAACATTGACGACTGCATCCATCGCAAGGATGTAATCAAAATACTGATCCAAGAGGAACATCTCAACCAGTATAAAAATAAAGATGGTTCCCACGAGGAGCCTTAAGAAACCAAGAATGTCAAGGAGGGGAAGGAGTCCCCCGATGCCGACATCATATCTATCGCCATGAGCATCACGATGCCAGAAGATTTCTGCTTTTTCGACATGGAGGAAGTTCCGCTATAATTTTCCTTGCAAAGCCCCGGGGAATCCTTCCCCACTGCGATGGTTATCTCTGGTGGGGGATTCAACAAGCACACGGAGGGCTCCATAAAGAGAAGGTTCTATCAATTAATAAAAGCCAACTCTAACATGGACGCCACCTCCGGGAAGTTCATAGGAGGCTCTCTCCCCATCACATTCTACATGGAAAAAATTCTAAGAGGAGCCCCCAACTCGACCATTTTGCTGCTCGTACGAGCGCGCATGGCGAACTATGATGTTTGGAGAATCCTGGTCAATCAAGAAAGCTCGGTGGACATAATGTACACCCATCTATTCACCACCCTACAGTTGAACGAGAGCCATCTTACCCCATACATAGGCTCATATATCCAGGGCTTCAACGGGTCTGTCAACAAACCCTGGGGGTATGTTGAGTTTATTACAACCTTTGGAAGAGGGGTGACGGTCAGGGCCATCAAGTCTCAGCTTCTAGTGGTGGACAGTCCGTCTATCTATCAATGCATCTTTGGAAGGCCAACTCTAGATGAGCTGATTGCGGTGCCCTCCGTAGTGCATCTCAAGATGAAGTACTACACTGCTGAAGGTTTGGTATCCACCCTACATGGGGATGTCCAAGCAACAAGAAGGTATTTTGAAGCTTCGGCCAATGGCCCGAGTTCCATCAATGCTCAGCCCCGAATAGCCACCGAGTCCACTCTGCCCTCTAGCTCCGAGAAACCCAGACCACTATCGAGGGTCGATGCCATTGACCTAGACAGTCGCTTCTCCAAGGAAGACCTCATAAAATGGAAGAGAAAAGGGAAAGAGCCAATGGTCAAAGGGGAAAGATTGTTCTTGGTTGTAGAAAGCAAGGAGCCTTCGGATCCCACGCGACTTATTTCAAACAGGGACTTTGAGATCACCCCCTGGGGAATAATTCCTCAAGAGGAGTAAAGATTTGCGTCGATCTCCCCGACCCGGTGAAGAGTCAATTGGAAGAATGCTTGAAGGAGAATGCTGACCTATTCGCCTAGAGTGCATCTGAAATGCCCGGACTAGACCCATAAATTGCATGTCACCATCTGACTATAGACCATGCTCTTAAGGTGGTTGCTTAGCATAGATGAAAGCAGTCTCCCTAAAAGACGAGGGTTGTCGAGCATGCTATAAAAGACATCTTAAAGGCATATTTTATTTCTGAAGCCCAATACACAACCTAGCTCTCAAATGTAGTCCCCGTGAAATACTCTAATGGAAAGTGGTGTATGTGTATTTATTATATGGATCTCAATTGGGCTTGCCCGAAAGATGCTTACCCCCTCCTCAATATTGAAAAAATGATTGATAATTTGGCCAATTTCAAATTATTATCTTTCATGGACGCATATTCTGGGTATAACCAGACCCCCATGGAAAAGGCAGAAAAAAATATACAACATTTATGACCGAATCGAGCTACTATTACTATAATGTAATGCCCTTCGGCTTGAAAAACATGGGAGGTACCTATCAGTGCATGATGAATAAAGTATTCCGCAATAAGATAGGCGACATGCTCGAAGTCTACATTGAAGACATGATCGTCAAGTCCACGAAAGAATTCGACCATGCCCTCCACTTGAAAAAGGTCTTCGACTAGGAACGGAAATGCAGAATGCACTTCAACCCAGAAAAATGCACCTTTGGCGTGCGGGCAGGCAAATTCCTCGGCTTCTACCTGACAGAGCAAGGAATCAAAGAGAACCCCGACAAGTGTCAAGCATTATCTGAATTTCCAACTCCTAATTCAAATAATTTTATCTAGATCCTGAACGACATGCTCACATTGCTCTATCGCTCTGTGGCAAAATCTACCCAGCATGCGCTCCCCTTATTCAAACTCATCTGCAAAGAGTCTGCCTTTGAATGGAAGGACAAGTGTGAGCAATCCCTCACCCACATGAAGCAGGAATTATCACATCCACCTATCATGTCTCGACCAGAGAAAGACGAAACCCTCCATCTGTATCTGGCCATCACCTTCGAGACTGTGAGCATCACACTAATACGAGAAACCCCAGAAGGGAAGAAGTATATCTACTTCATGAGCAAAGCCCTACATGAACCCGAAGTAAGATACCAGCAAAATGAAAAAGGGGCATTGGCCCTCATCAATGCAGCGAGGAGGCTCAGACGCTATTTCTTGGAACACATTATAATCATTTGAATCGAGCAACCAATAAGACAGTTGCTCGGTAGATCAGACATGGCGGGCAGGATGCTGACATGGTCATTGGAACTCTCCAAGTTTGACATCAAATACGAAAGCAGGAAAGACATCAAGGCTTGGGCTCTAGTCGAATTTGTAGCCAAAATGACTTCTCCCACACCCTCGGACGGGATGCACCAGTGGACACATCTTTGTCAATGGCGCCTCCAGTTTAACAAGGAGTGGGGAGGGTATCATCTTAGAAAACGAGGAGGGGATTCTAATCGAAGTTTCCCTCATGTTTTCCTTCCCAACCTCGAATAACCAAGTCAAATATGAGGCATTCTTGGCAGGACTACACCTAGCCGAGGATCTGGGAGCCGAGGAGGTGAAAATCTTCACCAATTCCTAGCTCGTGGTGTCCCAAGTCCGAGGAGAATACCAAGTAAAAAACGACCATCTTACAAAATATTGGACTATGGACCAAAAAGAAAGAAGAAAATCAAGTCAGTAGACGTGTAATACGTCCCCCGCGAGCATAATACTCGGGTACATATATTGTCCAAACTGACGAGCACAAAAAGGAAAGGTGGGAACAAGTCGGTAATACATGAGATTCTTCCTCGACCGAGCACCCAGAAATCCCTCTCGACTTTAGAGGTATTCTCCATAGGAGATAGAAATTGTTGGATGACCCCAGTACACAACTACCTCACAAAAGAGGAGCTACCCACTGACCAAAAGGAAGCGGCCGTGATCAGACGAAGAGCCTGCTCCTACGTTCTAGTAGGAGGCAAAATATATAGGAGGGGATTTTCCAATCCTCTCCTCAAATATGTTGACCAGAGCGATGCAGCTCGCATCTTGCTCGAGATCCATGAGTGGATAAATGGCCAACATCTGGGTGGAAGATCCCTCTCCATGAAAGCTCTGTAGGCAGGGTATTACTAGCTGACTTTGCAGCACGACACCAAAGAGCACCTAAAGAAATGCGATAAATTCCAACGGCATGAACACATGCACTTAGCTCCTCTAAACGAGCTCAAGTCCCTTTCTTCTCCATGGCCCTTCGCCTGGTGAGAACTAGACCTCGTCAAACCATTCGTGGTTGGAACCAACCAAAACAAATACCTAATAGTAGCGGTCTACTACTTCACCAAGTGGATAGAGGCAAAGGCATTGGCCAAAAACACCACCCAAAACATCCTCCATTTCTACAAAAGAAACATCCTCGCTCGGTTCGTCATTCCGTAAGCAATTGTCACCAACAACGAAACCCTATTCACGGATCAAAAGTTCCAGGAGTTCGTGGCCAACCTGGGAACCACATAACACTTCGCCTCTATCGAACACCCTCAGACAAACGGGTAAGTCGACTCCGCAAATAGGGTAATCCTGATAGGTCTCAGGCGAAGGTTGGACGAAAGTAAAGAGAGATGCGTCGAGGAGCTACACAGCATGCTCTGGGGATATCAAACAACAATCACTCCTCCACCAACAAGACTCCCTTCCGATTGACCTATGTGACAGAGTGATCATCCCCGCCGAGATCGAAGAACCCTCGAGGCAAACCGAGGCACCCCTAGACCTAGTCGAATAAATCCGAACAGGGGCGGCCCTACGAGAGGCCTCTCTCAAACAAAAAATCGCCATGCGTGGGAAGGCCCTCATCGAAACCCGACCACACGTGTGTGCCTAGATACAAGCACAACTCTCAAAATTGTATGAAGGGGCAAGACCCCACTCTTTTGAAGAACAAATCCTTATCCTAACATGGATAACTCGATCTAGCATCATCATCATCGTACCACATCGGCATAATGCCTAACTCGCGATGGGAAGTTCACGGTGTCGTGCTCGGGTCATCGAGACGAGACTTGAGTTCTGGCCCATGTCCTGTATTCACCCTAACCATTTGTCGGGTCTCCCCACACCAGCAAACTCACTAACTAACGAGCAAAACCCCGCAAAAACTCTTACCCAATAAAAAATGTCTCAAGCAGACGAGCATACAATAAACATGTAAACACAAGCATGCACAAATTAAAGCAAATGACCACCACAGACGGAAAATTAATGTACGACCATTAAATCCACAATTTTGCAACTCTTATAAAAAGGGAGCCCAAGGCCCCCATCCAACAAAGTAATTACGCGGCCAAGAGGACACAAATTGTTCGAAACTTAATCAAAATAGGCTAAAAGCCCATAGAACAAATTACATCAAAACGAAACACAGACCGGGAAAGAGAAAGTAATAACAAGAAGCAGTTAAACATCGGGTGGGGCCCTTCCTCGACGACAAGCTCTTGACATGATGACACTCCAATGGGCGCATCCAAGACATCCTAAAGAAATTTAAGGATCACAATCTTCCCGGGAGCCACATAATAATGAAGCCTCAATCCATCCGTGTTGAGCTCGATGCCAGGATTCAATATCCGTAGCTGCTTCACAGCATTATCGAAACTCCCCTCGCCAACAGCTTGGGCGTCATCCATTATAACACCGTAATTTAATTAGAATTTTTTTAATTAAATAATTAAAGGATGCATTGTATTATTATGAATTAATGGATTTTATGATATGGGGTGACTCCTTTGTTGGGAATTGGATCCTTAAAGTTATTGAAGTTGAGATTATAGGGGTGTATGGCTAAAAGTGTAGAATAATGGGATGTGTGGTATAATATTGTTTAATAGTATTAATATATTATAATATTAGGATTATTATTATTTTATAATAATTATTAAATAATTATTGAATTAAGAAGGTTATATTCTTATTGCGATATATTAGAGTAAGAATAAGGGAAAATAGTTAGATCGTAGAAACAGAGAAAGAGAAGCCTAAAAGTGAGAAGAGGAGAAAAGACTAGGAAGCTGGGGCAGGTAGAGTCACCATTGGAATCAAGAACTGTGATAATCTAAGATAAGGGGGAATATAACACTATAATGGGTTTCCTAATGATGGGGTATGATAGAGTTTAGGTTCCATGGTTGTATGTTTTAATTTCTCCTTAATTGGTGTTCTTGGGGTTTTCTCCCATCGTTGAGTTTTGATGCATTTTTTGTAAGATTGATTGTGAAATTGATGATGTGTTTTGGTTGGAATCGATAGGTATGTGTTGTTAAATAATTAGCATGATTGAAAGATAATTTTTGCTGGAAAAACTGAGAATTTTGGTGTTCAAACATTGAAAATTGCATTTGGAAAAGTTGCAAAATTTTGAGTTCTGCAATAGTGGTAATCAGTTACAAGTCCGGTGGTAACTGGCTACCACGTGAAAAATTGAGGAAAATAGGCTATTGTTTCACGTTGTAACCGGTTACCGTAATCCGGTAACCGGTTACTGCTAGTAGATATTAAAAAACAGAGCTACTGACTTGCGCTGTAACCGGTTACTGGTATTGAGGTAATCGATTACCACTGAAGGATTTTGTGTGATTCGCTATTGTTTCGTGCAATAAACGGTTACTGGTATGGAAATAACCGATTACCATTGTGTTAGACAGAATTTTGTAAAATTGAAAACTCCATAACTTTCGGCAATTTGGGCTATTATGAAGCTAAAATTTGCTTGACGCGCCGTTTGGGCCATTATGAAGCTAAAATTATTTTCTATTCTATAAAAATAAATGGGAATATAGTAGCTAATTATTTTGCCAACATTGATGCCTATTTTTGTGAATATTCATGAGTAACATGCTATGATTGGTATTATGATTGAGTAAGATGATGTTGCATAAATATTTTGATTGTGTGATATGATATGCATGATAATGATGATGACGTTTTGTATTGGCATGGCATTGATAGGTAAGAATAATCAATATGAAATTATGTTGTTGAATTTTGATTATGTGACATGATATGCATGATAATGATAATGATGATGATGATGGTATGTATTGGCGTGGCATTGATACGTAAGAACAATCAATGTGAAATTATGTTGTTGCATGTCGGTGTCACATGCACTCATTAAAATGGTCTGTATTGGCGAGAGATGGCCTGTATTGGCGAAAGATGGCTTGTATTGGCGTTGTTTCCCCATGTTGGAATTTATTAAGTTAAGGGTTTTTCCATATTAGTACCACATGCATTGAGTCAGTGTCTGTTTCACTACATTGCATGATTGTTAGTAATTGATTATTTGAGCGTTGAATGAATTTCTGCTTTTGTTATGATGGATGTTTTGTGTTGTTTATGCACTTAATTATATTAATATGTTTCGTATTATGATGAACAAGAAAAGGTGTGAGGTAAAGATGTATAATTATGTGTACTTGAATTTCTACATGCTTATTATTATGCTTCCTCTTATATTGTTTTGATATCTCACCCTTTCTGTTTGAATGTTACCCCTACATGGGTAACGTGCAGATGATCCGAAGTAGCTTGTGGTCGAGATTAGCTGAAGAGTACCTCAGCTTACGTAGATTGAGTCAGTGTCTGCTCTAATACGTCACACTTGAGGGTTTTACAATTGTTTTAATTTGTTGGGAGTGAACTTTGTATTACTCCATTGCTTTGAGTTTAATTTATGGATTATGTGGAATTCTAAAAGGTACTAATTACAACTCTTGTTGGAGAATTGAGAATGATTTGTTATTGATGTATTTCCGTTGCGAATAATTACAATGAAGTTTAAGACCTTTTAATATGTGGTTTGTGTTGCGTATCTTTATATATGAGCATGTATGATGTATGAAGCAAATGGCATCCTATTTGATGTTGTATTTTAGAAATTAATTTAATCTAATTTTTACTTAATTTACCGACGGAGAAATAGGGTGTTATAATTGGTATCAGAGCAGGTCGGTTCTTCCGGCCAAGTTGTCAAGTCAGTGTAGTACAACAATTGAATATTATCGATGTGTTGTTCCTTAGTACACGACATGTGTGTGAAACACTGTCGGTGCTTTCTTGTTTTTCAATCATTTGTTTGCAAGAGTGAGATTGAAACAAGTGGGAGAGAAGTGTGTGTTTCTCTAAGATGGTTCAGGTGTGAACAGTTGGTTTAATATATCATGAATTGAATGGGTGCATACGTTAGTTCTACTGAGTTGTTTTTTTGATTTCGAAGGAAGTATGGATTCAAGAATCATTCCTAGCAGTCACTTGAAGGATTCTTGAGAGAGAATGATCAGGTACTTATGTTGTTCGCATCTCTAGAAGTGAAGGGCGATATTAAGGCTAATAATGTGCCATTTGTGGGTGAGTTATGATGTCTTCCCGAGGGAAATTATGACTTATTGTTAGGAAGAGATGTTGGATTTACTTAATGTTATCTTTGGAGTGAACTGTTGGAGTTAGACAAAGTGGTTACGGATTATTTTGATGAGTCGATGCATATTCTTTTGCTGAAATATATTTGTTAGGTAAGTAGGATAACTCTTAAAAGTTGAAGCCCAGGTGGTTTCCATGTTGCAACACTGCTGGTTGATCATGAAGTTGTCAGTATTGAGTTAACATTGTGTGTGAGGTTGATGTTTTGGATGGTGATAGAGTGGTGAATTGTTGTGAATTTTGTTGTTGGAATCATATAAGCGGCTTTTGAATATCGTTAATGTTGTTAGGTATTAGTGAATCGCGAGACAGATTCGAAACCCAAAAATATTAGTAGTATGGTAAAAAGAATTGGAATATTGATGTTTTGTATGATTGGGTATCGATATCGGTGTTGAAATTGTCGAGATGTATTTGACGTGTCAGCGATGAGATTGATGCGATATAATTAAGTAATTGTATGATTAAATGTGTTTACTCTCTGATTTAGAACATTGATAATGATGTATATAGATAGGAATTATAATTTGGAACATGAACGATGAAGTATGTGGAAGTTAGCGATGTTTGAGTACAAAATAAGTGGTTTTCATAACATAAAAATCTGATTTTTTTTACTCTGGTACGGTGGTAATCGGTTACCAGTATTAGAGTAACCGGTTACCGCTTAAAAAATAGCATTTTTGGCTGTTTTGAGGGGTGTAACCGGTTACATCTATTAGAGTAACCCGTTACCGCTGAGCTGACAACATTTTGTAATTCTTTGAAAAATTCATAACTTGAGTTCTGGACATCCGATTTGAGTTTTGTTTGAAGCGTTAGAAATATAACATGATGTACTTTGTTTTAAAAATGGTTCCAACACCTGGAAGTAATTTAATTGTCACATGGTGATGTTTGATGAGAGGTGGAGTTTGTTGTTGATCTCATTATTTTTACCCGACTTATTCTTATGGAACCATACAAGATGTAAGTTCAAAGCTGGGTGAATTGAATAGATGATTAGAATATTTGTTTGAAAGGAAATTTTGAGACTGAGTGTATAACTTGGGAAGCTCCAATGTTATTGGTTAGGAAGAAAGAAGGTAGTACGAGATTATATGTAGATTATCTACAAGTGCTAAGGTAATGATTGAAATTAAATATCTACTTCAAATGATTGTTGATTTGATGGATCAACTAGTGGGCGGATATGTCTTAAGTATAATCGAATTGAGGTTGAGTTACTTTCAGATTAGGATGAGGATAATTGTAGGATATCTTTCAGAACTCAGTGAAGTTATTTTGAATAATTAGATCAGTTAGTTGTAGTGTTTATTGAGGGAATTTTGATTTAGTATTTGTCAGAAAAAGGAAAAATTGAATGTCGTGATTCGAATTTCGGTGTCGAAAGGGAAGAAAATGTATGTAAGGATGTTAGGATGTAGATCATGATTTGAATAGGTGAATTTTTTTGAACATGTTATTTCGAATGAAGATATATGTGGAATCTATGCAAAGTGAATAGAGGTCTATAATGAGAGCCTCTGAAATTGGTTACAGAGAGTAGAAGCTTTTCGGAAATGATTGGTTATTAACGCAGTTGCTCGAGACGAGGTCAAGTGAGATATGTCGTTAGTGAATGAGTTAAGGGAATGAGATCTTTGCCATTAGTAAGGATGTGAATGTATTAGATAAGTGCATATATATGCAACTTATTCCGATTAAGGATGATTAGAATGATGATAGTTTTTTAGGAGAAGAGAAGTAATGCTAGAGGAAAGATAAATTCAAGAAGGATTGACATCATGGTTAGGACGCAAAAGTATAGACATGAGTTAGGGAGAAATTGGGGAGTTCTATCACCAACCATATGAAGAAATGGTAGTGTTGAGATTGTGATTAGGATGAGATCCAAATGTGAGATTAAAGGAAAGAGTAAGGATTTATTGATGTGCTCAAAGTCTTCTAACTGGATAAATACTTCTTTTGGAACGAAACAATTTGGATTATACTTGGTGTAGTAGATTTCCTGTATTAGAATATACTTAGCAATTGTGTTATGTTGTGCGCGTGTAAAGGAGACTATGAAATGGATTTTTGTCATTTATATATCATTGTCGAGGTTGAAATGAAGGAAATTAAGAAAAACGTTTGTAATCCTTCGAGAGATTGTTGGAGATTATGCCCAGGTAACTTTGAGCACAAGGTGAATGATGCTATTATAGTTGGGTATATGATTTATGCCACCATTATGGTTGTCCGCTACCTATTGACAAATTGAGGAACTGATCACCCTTAATCTCTTGTTGATAGTAGACATGATCGTATCAGATGCGATAGACTTATCTTGCTTGCTTGATAGTGAGTGAACTGAATTGAGGTATTAACTAGAAGTTAGTTGTTCACCATTCTGTGTGAACCCAATGAAAAGTGAACCATTATTTTCTAGTGGATGCTAAAGAGAGTCTGAAGATAGATATGGAATTTGTAGATCTGATGGTTGACGAGAATCAAAATGAGGACAATGACTTTGAGGTAAATAATCAGAATGGCATAGAGGAAGCGTGAATATGGAACACTTCCTTATGCGTGTATGACTTATTAGGAGTCGAAGGTTAAATGTTAGATTTCTGAAGGAATGAAGCAAACCAGTGAATATTCTAGAATGAAAGTGACAGGTGGAAGGTTTGTATGTTTTCGTGTTGCTGACATGTCAATAGAATGTATTGAATTGCATGTTCGATTGGTGAGACATAGCATTATAGTACTGGTGTATGTATCACTGTTGTCGATATTCTGGTTATGCTGATGTGCTTATGACAGTATTATGGTGTAATGAAGTGATAGATTATATATCCTAGGATGATGGGACAAGGAGTGAGACGAACCAGTGCGTTCATAACCCGATAGCAGGGAATTTTATGGGATCATGGTGATTGACTAAGTGAGAGGTTCGTTAGTAATACTTGAAATGATGCAAAACATGACGTGGGAGTTGGAAGGAAGGACGCGATAGTCGTATCCAGAGTTGTTAGTATCAAGTGTATCAAGTGGGGAGGAGTTGTGACACTCCGATTTAATTAAAATTATTTTTAATTAAATAATTAGAGGATGTTGTGTATTATTATGAATTAGTGGATTTTATGATGTGGTGTGACGCCTTTGATGGGAATTGGATATCTAAAAATTATTGAAGTTTAGGTTATAGGGGTGTATGGCTAAAAGTGTAAAATCATGGGGTGTGTGGTATAATATAGTTTACTAGTATTATTATATTATAATATTAGGAATATTATTATTTGATAATAATTATTAAATAATTAATTAATTAAGAAGATTATATTATTATTGGGATATATTAGAGTAAGAATAAGGGAAAAGAGTTAGATCGTAGAAACAGAGAAAAGCAAGTGTAGAAGTGAGAAGAGAAGAAAGAACTAGGAAGCTAGGCCAGGAAGAATCACCGTCTGAATCAAGAACCGCGATAATCTAAGGTAAGGCGGGGGGTTGGATTCTAAAACTACAATGGGTTGCTTAATGATGGGGTATGGTAGAGTTTAGGTCCCATGGTTGTATATTTTGATTTCTCCCTAATTGGTGTTCTCGGGGTTTTCTCCCATCGTTGAGTTTTTATGCTTTTTTTTTGTATGATAGATTGTGAAATTGATGATGTGTTTTGGTTGGAATCGATAGGTATGTGTTAGGTAATAATTAGCATGATTGAAAGATAATTTTTGCTAGAAAACTGAGAATTTTGGTGTTGAAACATTGAAAATCGCATTTGGAAAAGTTGTAAATTTTTTAGTTATGCAATAGTGGTAATCGGTTACTGGTCTGGTAGTAACCGACTACCACATTAAAAATTGAGGAAAATAGGCTAATGTGTTACGTAGTAACCAGTTACCATAATGCAGTAATTGGTTACCGCTACCAGATTTTGAAAAACAGAGCTACTGACTTGTGCAGTAACTAGTTATTGGTATTGAGGTAACCAATTACCGATGAAGGATTTTGTGTGATTCACTATTTTTTTGTGTAATAACCAGTTACTAGTATGGCAGTAACTGGTTATCACTGTGTTAGACTGAATTTTTTAAAACTGAAAACTCCATAACTTTTGCCTCTGGTAATCGTTTGACGTGCCGTTTGGGCCATTGCGAAACTAAAATTATTTTCTATTCAATAAAATTAAATGGGGATATAATAGCTAATTTTTTTCCAACATTGATGCCTATCTGTGTGAATATTCATGAGTAGAATGCTATGATTGGTATTGTGATTGAGAAATATGATGTTGCATGAATGTTTTGATTGTGTGTCATTATATGCATGATAATGATGATGATAATTGCATGTATTGGCGTGGCATTGAGAGGTAAGAATAATCCATGTGAAATTATTTTGTTGCATTTTGATTGTGTAACATAATATGCATGATGATGATGATGGCCTGTATTGGCATGGCATTGAAAGGTAAGAACAATCAATGTGAAACTATGTTGTTGCATGTCATTGTCATATTCACTCATTAAAGATTGCATGTATTAGCGAAATATGGCCTGTATTGGTGAAAGATGGTTTGTGTTGGTGTTGTTGCCCCAATTTGACATTTATTAAGTTGAGGGTTTTAGCCTATTGGTACACATGGATTGAGTCAATGTCTATTTCACTACATTGCATGATTTCTAGTAATTGATTATTTGAGCGTTGAATGAATTTCTACTTTCGTTATGATGGATGTTTTGTGTTGTTTATGCACTTAATTATATTGATGTGTTTCTTAGTATGATGAACAAGAAAAGGTGTGAAGTAAATATGTATAATGATGTGTACTTGAATTTATACCTGTTCATTATTATGCTTCCTCTTATATTATTTTGATATCTCATCCTTTTTGTTTGAATGTTACCTCTACATGGGTAACGTGCAGGGGATCCAAAGTAGCTTGAGGTCGAGATTAGCTGAAGAGTACCCCAGTTTGTGTAGATTGAGTCAGTGTCTGCTCATACATTTAACACTTGGGGGTTTTACAATTGTTTTAATTTGTGGGGATTGAATTTGTATTACTATATTGCTTTGAGTTTAATTTATGGATTATGAAGAATTCTGAAAGATGCTAATTATAACTCTTGTTGGAGAATTGAGAACGATTTGTTATTGATGTCTTTTTGTTGCGAATAAATACAATAAAGTTTATGACCTTTTAATATGTGGTTTGTGTTGCGTATCTTTATGTATGAACATGTATGATGTATGAAGCATGTAGCGTCCTATTGGATGTTGTATTTTAGAAATTAATTTACTCTGATTCTTACTTAATTTACTGACGGGGAAATAGGGTGTTACATCCATTTCCAGTTGAAGGCGAGCTACCAGCTCAACACGGGTCTTCAGGCCTTGAGCCTCTTCCGGCTCGTCCTCGACAGGAGCTTCTTTGGCCCTCAGGGATGCCACCAGTTTGTTAGAAGCTCTCATCTCAAGCACCAATGCCTTGTGCTCCTTAGTCAATTTCTCCAAGCGATCCTCTGCCACCTTTCAGGTGACCCCCGCGTTATCACGTTCTTTCTCAACATCATCCAGCTTGGCCCGCAATTTCTTCATCTTGACTTCTTTAGAGGAGTTCCCTTCAGTAAAAGCAAAGGCCATCCCCAAAACCCTTATAACAACCCCTACATCCTACGCCAAGGCAACCCACTTAGTTGGGCAATCTAGCTCCTCAAGCATAAGGGATTCACCCCGAAGGAGATACAAGGAGGAACCTTCAAAGAATGACTTATTGTGCCAAGAAAGAGGCAATTCTTAACTCCCCTTATCTTTCTTTCCCTTCAAATCAATAATGTCCTCGATATGCTGCCTCTTAAACCTCGAAGAACCTGCGAAGGGAAAAGAGCATCGGCTGCCCGGTTCGTCAATGAATTGCCTGATCCCGACATAGGAGTCGTCCCCGTCTCGACCTACAAAGCCTTAGCATCTTTCTACGCTTTCTTTTCCATCACAACAAGAATTTTGGCCACTTTGAAATCCAAAAAAGGGAGTTGGAGACCCATCTCCGTGAACAGGATATCGTATATAGGAATGCGCCGAGCATCATTGTGATCGGTGGATCTGGAACTGACTGTTTAACGCTGGTTCGCGAAATGTCGCGGAAGCAAGAGTCGCCACCGTCTTTTATTTTCTCCAACATGGAAAGGACAAAAGCACAGAAAAATTCCTTATTGAGATTAGCTCTCGGTTCGGGAGGTAGATTTATAGAAAGGGAAGGTGTTAGCACCCTTTCTATCCATGGTTATCCATGGACTCTTAGATACTTGTTCATTTGTGTTTTCAAAATGTTTGTTTGCTTTTCAATCATGAGTGGGTTTGAAAAAAAGTTTCGTTTAAAGTTTCAGTTCGACTCTTGTATCAGTCCTCAAGAGTGTTTGAAAAGTTGTTTTGAAAGCTTTTTGAATAGTGTCGGTGTGAAAAGAAGTTTTTGATTTGTTTTGAATTAGAGCAAGTATCTACGAGTCATCTACCTATCCTAAGGAATTAGTCTGTGTAAATGTCCTTGAGGTAGTGCCATCCCACCATTGAGGGGTAGGTAGCACCACCGTTGGAGGTGTTCGGGTCAATTCGAGTTTAGGGACAGTGTAGTCACCAGAGCAATAGTAGGACACCTTAGAAGCTACCCCCATGCCATGTTCATGGACATGAGGACTTACTAAAACGTCCTATACTCGACGACCACGTTTCGAGGGGCAAGGCAACAGTGAGGCGTACCCTAAGAGTGGTGTGTGAATTGTGTGTCATCTTCAGTTATAATTTATCTTGTCATGTATTGAGTGAGCTACGCTTCGATTTTATTTGGGCATACATTCTTTCATGTGATTAACAGTTTAAAGGTGCGGAATTTAAAGTGCGTAAAATAAAAGTCCTACGCTATTACAAGGCGCAGGTCTATACATCGCCAAATTAACAAAGACCCGATTTGAATAAAAGTGCGGAAAGTAAATGTCCTAATTATCTATTACAAGGCCTTGGGGCAATTACATAATATTTAAAATGAGGAATGTAAATAAACGCGCGAAAAGAAATTAGAAGCGAAAGTGCGAGGGCGTTGGACCCTTTAAGGAATTGAATTGAAATTATAAATTAATTAATGATTAAATAAAGAAAAGAAATTGTTTTTTTTGATGTTTTTGTATTTAATGGAAATAAAGAAAATTAAAAGGAAAAGAAACCCTAATTCTACATGTTTTTTAATTTATTTAAGGAAAAGAATTAAAGTTTAAACCTAATTTACTCAAATTATTTAATTACAAATTTATTTACAAAGTTAATTAATAATAATAATAAGGAGAAAAAGTTATTTATTGAGAAAAAGAATAAAGATACTAATAACCTAATTTTTATTATATTTTTTAGTTATTTAGAAAAAAGACATTAAAGTTAAACACCTAAATTTAAACTAAATTGTTTTATTGGAATTTATTTACAAAATTAATAGAAATTAATATTAACAAAACATATTTTTTTTGTTTTATGATTTTCTGGTTTTTTTGTGTTATAAAATTTATTTTATGAATTAAATAAAACAATTAACATAATTAAAATAAATAAGAGAAAAGAATAAAAAGAGAGAAAGAAAATGCAAACATGTGGGGTTGGTTGACCCAATTTGGAGGCTTATTGTGAGTAATCTGGCCCACTTCAATCAGGCCTTTTTTGACTTTTCAGACTTGTGTATGGAGTTGTTGACCAGTGCGTATGGTGATCTGCAAGCTCTGACCTTTGGATTGGGACCCCTGGCCACTTGGTAGGCAAGTACAGATGCGTGTATGGTGGACTTCAGGTGAGGCGCTGCATGGAAACGTATTAAGAAAAATAATATTGAAGAAGTGGGGGACCTAGGAATCGAACCCAGGTCCCAATACCTGCATGCCAGCGTGTTTGCCAATGGAGCCAGTGCATTTCTTTGTTAGTTATATGGAATAGAAATAATATAATGGAAAACAAGCATTATTCTGGAATAATAAAAAAAACGCGCCAGTATTCCAACTGGCCAACCATGATCAGACACGCTGCCTTCTTCTTCATCTTTTCCCTGTAACTGAAATCAAATAGCGGGGGTTTTAAACCCCCACTAACCATAACATACACAAATAGCGATTAGTATATAGTTGGAAAGAAAAAGGGCGCGAGGTGTGAAATTGGTTCGTTTGGACATTCTGAATCCAGTGGTATAGGTCTCGTGGCTTAATTTTTCCACATGAAAGAAACCCTAATTTCAAACCTCTGAAACCCTAAAGAGCTTCCATGGTGGATTCTCATACAGGCCTTATTAATTCAATTAAAGCATTCTATCAGCTTCAGAATACTCACGTTAGTCCAAATCCATGATTAAAAATCAAAAATACTGCATGAATAATGAAACACGAATATGAAAATTTTCAAGGAAAGTCAGACTTTGTTATACCGATTCCTTGCGTATGGAGGGTTGGTTTCAATTGGAGAAGCTTCCTGGTAATGCCAGGAGTGGATTGGAATAGTTATTTGGCTTTGAAACGAGCTCTAACTGTGAAAACAGTTTTGAGATTTTTTATGTAAAAGTGCAAGTTTTGTTCTTATGCTTGAGCGCAGCTTTCTTGTTCTTTTCATTAGGGTTGTGTTCTTGCATATATGTGGAATGAATTAGGTCAACAATCCAAGCCCAAAGCCATGTATTCAATGATTTTCAAAATTTGATTTTCATGATCTTTTTCAATCTTTTCTTGCCATGGAACTTGACAATCATGGGAGATTCTTTCCCTTTTGGATGTGCACGAAATCTTGAGTACATAAAGAGTGCATATGCTGCATAAAAAGATTCAAAACCTTTATTTTAGTATTTTTCTCATATTTAATTTTAATTAAATGAATTAATAGGATTATAAACTCAATTAATTAATTAAAAATAAGAAAATAACTTCCCTTTGGGTCAATGGGTCGTGCATAGCTTTTGGGTGATGATTCTTGGAAGAAATTGAGGCCCATTAGCAATTTTGAGGCATTTGAAGCAAAGTTGACTTTTCAAAATTCCCAAAAATTTCCCAACTTCCACAAGGCATATCTTGCTCAATGTTTAAGCTTTGATCATGTTCTTGGACATTTTGGAAAGGTCTTGAAGTCCTCTAACCAATGCCTTTGGTCCCATGTCATTTTGATTTACCAATCTCAAGTTATGGTCTTTGACTTAAAGTGCCTTTTTGTTGACTTTTGAAAATGACCTATAATGTTGAGATTGATAACTTTTTGTGAGAGCATTTCTTGGACTTGAAGTGTGAATATGAGTTGTAGGAAATGTCATTATATTCAAAATGAGCTTTGGATGGAATTTTTCTGATAAACCATGTGGAAGTTATGCCTTGGTCAATTTGCAGTTGACTTTTCCAACTGTCCAAAAATAGAAACTTTTGCATCTTGAGACTTTTTGAGCCATGCTTTGAGAATCATGATCAAGAATTGATCAAATGATGTTTGTGGCTTCAAAATAAGATGTTGACCAAAAATTTGGACTTTTGACTGTCAAATGACCATTTTGCCCCTGTAGTTGACTGTGAAGCAATTAGGGTTTTTGACTGTGCAATCTTGAGCTGTGAGTCTTGAAACTTGACATGAGGATGCTTGACAATGTTTATAGGCATGTGGGACTTGATTGGACCCTTGGAAACTTCAATTTCTTTTCCAGAACCAAAACCCTAATTTTTGACTGTTAGGAGGCCATTGGACTGTGCAACCCTTGAGAGATTTTGAAGCATGCTCTTGGCAAATCTTGAAGAATATGGGAGGGAAAATTTTGGGGTACAACAGTTTCCCCTGTTCAATCTTCTTAGACCTGAAGATGTAGATTGGCTGGCGTGCCTTTCGTAATCCGAATGTGGAAGATGATTGAACACTAGAGTGCCCAGAAATTTGCGCTCACATAGTAGTGTGATAGTGGGAATGGGCTTACAGATGCCATTTGGAGATTGATGGATAGGAATATGGGCTTATAGATGCCATGTTGAGAGGTGATGGATAGATGGAGATGGGCTTATAGATGTCATCTGGATGTCGATCGCGTAAGAGATTCCTTAGCGAGAACTTGCGTACCTCAACGGGACGATGAGAGAACCTTGGACGATTACTACCTCCACAGTAACGGGGAGAGAATCTGGGGCGATTACTACCTCAACAGTAACGGTGAGAGAATCTGGGGTGATTACTACCTCAACGGGATGATGAGAGAACCTTGGACGATTACTACCTCAATAGTAGCGATGAGAGAACCTTGGATGATTACTACCTCAACAGTAACGGTGAGAGAACCTTGGGCGATTACTACCTCAACAGTAACGATGAGAGAACCTTAAGCGATTACTACCTCAACAGTAACGATGAGAGAATCTGGGGAGATTACTACCTCAACAGTAACGATGAGAGAACCTTAGGCGATTACTACCTCAACAGTAACGATGAGAGAATCTTGGATGTCTTCTACTGAGTCTTCATCAGGAAAATCTTTAGGAATCGATTTAACTGGACTAGAGAAGGCCTTTGACTGGATCGGCATCAGAAAAAATCTTTAGGAATCGATTTAACTAAACCAGGCAAGGTCTTGGAATCTTCAACTGGAATAAGAATCAGGGAGATCTTAGCGTCGATCTGACTGAACCAGAGAAGGCTTTTGACTGGATCGGCATCAGAAAAATCTTTAGGAGTCGATTTAACTGAACCAGGCAAGGTCTTGGAATCTTCAACTGGAATAAGAATCAGGGAGATCTTAGGGTCGATCTGACTGAACCAGAGAAGGCCTTTGGCTGGATCGGCATCAGAAAAATCTTTAGGAGTCGATTTAACTGAACCAGGCAAGGTCTTGGAATCTTCAACTGGAATAAGAATCAGGGAGATCTTAGGGTCGATCTGACTGAACCAGAGAAGGCCTTTGGCTGGATCGGCATCAGAAAAATCTTTAGGAGTTGATTTAACTGAACCAGGCAAGGTCTTGGAATCTTCAACTGGAATAAGAATCGGGGAGATCTTAGCGTCGATCTGACTGAATCCAGAGAAGGTCTTGGATTAACTTTGACTGGATAAGAATCAGAAAAATCTTAGAATCGATTTAACTGAACCAGACGAAAGTCTTGGAATATCTTTGACTGGATAAGAATCAGAGAGATCTTAGGGTCGATCTAACTGAACCAGAGAAGGTCTTGGGCATAGCTGAGAACTTGACTGGATCTTTCCTGAAAGGTAAGGGTCAGTCATATGCAATGCATGATATGGATCAAGCAATGATGTTCTCAACATAAATGAGATTGTAAGATCATGATGCGTATATGCATGCTATAATGTATGGAAGTGCGATTTTTATGAATGTATGTTTTCGTCTTAGGAAAATGAATCCTTGACGGGTGCCGGGAAATTAAATCCTGGGCTGATGTGAAGATTTTGTTTCCACTGGGGAGGGATGGTTGCAAGAATACCGGCAGGAGAAGATGACTCTGTTGGGGAATAAACTTGGCGAATGGATTACTCTGCGGGGAAAAATTACTCTAGCTAACTTGCTGGGGAACAGTACTCTGTGGGGAGAGAGGTACTCTATTGAGATGTTGATGATAACTTCGCTGGGAATACCGTTGTTATGTTGGAAGTGTTAATGGACTCCGCTGGGGATAAGAAGACTTTACCGAGGACGGTCTTTCCGTGGCTTTTGGCTGAGGATAACCCAGTTATATCCCGGTAGGGAAATAACCTTTGAATAAAGTCGGGGGACGCGTTCGTGCTCTGTAGGGGATACGCTTCCAGAATCTACTGGGGATAAGCTTCCTGCTGGGGAGATGGATTGAACTTTCCTGGGGAAACTTCTGGACTGGACTCTCCTGGGGAAATTCTTGAGGTATGCCGGGGAAGTGGCTCCACTGAATGTCTAGTATACCGCCGGGGAACAATCTTAGACCAAGACTGCCGGGGATGCTTGTTAGGAATGTTCGTATATTGTTGGGGAATGTTGAGATCTGCTGGGGATACCCAACTTCCTTAAGGTTGCCTGTGGACTAATTCTGCTTGGGGAGAGTATATTGACTTGCTGGCTCACTCTATGGGGAATTAAGATATCTTGGTTCTGTTCTTCAGCTGAACTTACCTTGGTACCTTGGTGGATATAGCAATTGGATCGCTTTAGACAACTCATTATTGCCCCTATTTCTAATGTCACCTGTAATTGATCCTTCGTTTCGTATGCAAACATTTATGAGTTAGCAATTATTGTCAAATGCATATATCACAAATTGAACCTTGGACATTCTTCGAATAACAAAACAGAAAAGGAAAAAACAGTTGGCAATTTTAGCTGAAGAGTGAATTTATATTGATTTTTTGAATTGCCTGTAAAATAGGCGTTTATGTACAAGAGGCTGACGTCCTAGTAAGAGAACACCGCCGAACAAAAGAGTTTATACAATTTGTACAAAGAAAACAAAACAGCTATGTGAAAAGAACAATCCCACTGGGTTCCAACTCTGCTATCGTCTTTATATCTTCGAGCGTCTCATCACTTGATGACCTAGCTGAAGATGAAGCTGATTGATCGATGCCGTCTGAACTTGGTGTTGATACCGGATTCTGGATGCAAAGTGATCCAATGAGACATAGTATTACGCTTTATCCCTAACTTTTGCCTGGACCGCCCTTTCGGGTTTTCAGTCCACCGGGATACCCATTTTTGCCCAAGCCGCCTTTTCAGGTTTTCGACTTGCCGGGTGTACAGATTTTTTCCATTTCATCCCTCATTTTGCCCGAACCCTTTTGGTTCGCCGGGAAGCCCTAATTTTTGCCTAGGTATGTCAACCTAGCGGGTCTTTTATCATGCGTAGTATCTTTTTACTATGTCTGCATTGGCGGGGTGAGGAAGGTCGTCACCATCCATGGTGGTGAGAATCATGGCTCCTCCTGAGAACACATGTTTAACCACAAATGGCCCTTCATACGTAGGGGTCCATTTTCCCCTTGGATCACTCTGAGGAAGGATGATACGTTTGATTACCAGATCCCCAACTTGATATTCTTGTGGTCTGACCTTCTTGTTAAATGCCCTGATCATCCGTTTTTAGTACGTCTGACCATGACAAATAGCAGTGAGTCTCTTTTCGTCGATTAGATTTAACTGATCAAGTCGTGTCTGGATCCAATCATCTTCGCTCAGATCTGCATCCTTCATTATCCGGAACGAGGGTATTTGCACTTCGATCGGTAAGACTGCCTCCATACCGTAGACCAAGGAGAAAGGAGTTGCCCTGGTTGACGTCCTTGCTGAGGTACGGTACCCATGTAGAGCAAACGGTAACATCTCGTGCCAATCTTTATAGGTCACTGTCATCTTCTGCACAATTTTCTTGATATTTTTATTCGCTGCTTCTACAGCCCCATTCATCTTCGGCCGGTAAGGAGAAGAGTTGTGGTGCTGTATCTTAAATTGCTCGCAGAGCTCAGTGATCATCTTGTTATTGAGATTGGTACCGTTGTCTGTAATGATTCTTTCTGGGACGCCGTATCGACAGATCAGGTTATGCCGAATGAACCGTGCCACGACATTCTTGGTTACTGTGGCATAGGAAGCTGCTTCAACCCACTTTGTAAAGTAATCGATCGCTACCAGGATGAAGCGATGCCCGTTGGATGCCGTAGGTTTAATCTCACCGATCATATCTATACCCCACATTGCAAAAGGCCAAGGCGCAGTCAGAACATTCAGAGGAACTGGAGGAACGTGCACCTTGTCTGTGTAAATCTGGAATTTATGACATGTCCGAGAATGTTGGTAACAGTCGGCTTCCATTGTGGACCAAAAATACCCTGCTCGAAGGATTTTCTTTGCCATAGTGGTACCACTGGAATGTGTTCCGAAGGTACCTTCATGTAGCTCCGCCATAATCCTTTCTGCTTCAGTCTTATCCACACAACGCAGTAAAGTCGAATCATGGTTTCGCTTGTACAGGATGTCGTTGCTAAGGAAGAACTTTGCATCGAACCTTCTTAGAAACTTCTTGTCGTTGACAGATGCACCTTCAGGGTATTCCTGAGCTTCCAAGTATCTCTTCACCTCATGGTACCAAGGTTTCTCAGTCACTACCTCAGCCTCGAGATCACAACAGTATGCCGGTTCGTCCAGTTTCCAGATGATGACCCGGGGAGCTTCATTGTCCCATCTGACTTTGAACATGGAAGACATCGTAGCTAACGCATCCGCCAACTGATTCTCCTCTCTTGGGAAATGTTCAAAGGTTATCTCTGTGAAATGGGGGATCAATGTCAACACACATTCTCTGTAAGGAATAAGATTCGGATGTTTCGTATCACACTCGCCTTTGATCTGATTGATCACGAGAGCGGAATCTCCGAAGACACTCAGAAACTTGATCCTTAGGTCAATTGCAGCTTGGAGACCCATGATGCATGCCTCATACTCCGCCATGTTGTTGGTGCAGTTGAAACATAGCCGGGCAGTGAGTGGAGTATGAGTGCCTTGAGGGGATATGATTACAGCGCCGATACCGTTACCCAAAGCGTTGGATGCTCCGTCAAAGTGCATAGACCATCGGGATCCTTCCTCGGGTCCTTCATCCGGTCCAGGTACTTCACAATCAGTCACTATCATGATACTCTCGTCTGGAAACTCAAAGTTCCACTACAAGAAAATTAGTGTTTAACGACACAAAAATTGCGACAGTTATGTGATAACTGTCGTAATTGACATATAGAGACAGTGTTTACGACAGTTGACACCAACCGTCCCTAATATTTATTTTGCGACGGTATATTTAACCATCATAATATTATTATTACGACGGTAAAACAACCGTCGGCCCCCATTTAACACTTTTAACATTGATTTTTCACCAACAACTAGTCACGACGGTAAAATTAACCGTCCTAAAAGGCATATCACGACGGTAAAGCACCCGTCGCACCCTTAAACCTTTCACGACGGTAAAATTATCCGTCCTAAAATTCATTTCACGACGGTAAAACAACCGTCGCACCCAAAACCTTTAAAAATTCTGATGTTAGGTTTTCTAATTTGTTGTTTTAGGGTTTTATTTTTTTTAATGATTTTTTAGGATAATATTTGGTTAGGATAAAATATGTATCGTCCCTTATCCATTCTATGATACTGAATTTTGTCCAAACTCAAGCCATAAATCTTCCAACAACAACCGATAACATCATCGTCATCATCAATGACAACCTTTTCAACTGAATTCTTATCACACACTCTCAATTTCAGAAACCAACCAAACTGCACTTCTCTCCGTTCAAATCCCAACACTATCGTCACTTCCTCAACCCCAGGCAACACCAACAACCGAAGAACAAGAATCAGGGTCAATGAAACAAGGCCAAAACTTGATCAAGATTACGATGAAGCTCTCATGAGGTCATTCAAATCAGCTAAGTACAATCGAGCTCTCCGCTTTCTTAAGCGCATGGTTGACAGGGGTTATAAACCTGATGCCATTCTCTGCACTAAATTGATTAATGGTTTTTTCAATTCTAAGAAAACCCAGAAAGCTATTCGGGTCATGGAGATTTTGGAAAAGCACGGCCAGGCTGATGTTTTTGCGTATGAAGCACTTTTAAATGGGTATTGTAAAGCTGATATAGTTGATGCTGCCAATAAGGTGCTTGATAGAATGAAAAAGAGAGGTTTTTTACCTGATGTTGTTACTTATAATATTCTCATTGGGAGTCTTTGTGGGAGGGGTAAACTTGATTTGGCTTTAAGGGTTATGGATCACTTGTTGAAAGATAATTGTAGGCCAAATGTTATAACTTATACTATTTTGATTAAAGCAACTATGGATGCATTTACATTATCCAATACTTTAACCTGCCCCATACCCGCAATCAAATGATGAAGGATGATAGTACAATTAACTATTGAATTGTTCTACTCTTGTTTCTCTTGTGCAGGTCAGCAGTGCATGGCTACTGTACAAATCCAGTACAGCAGGAAATGGATTCCTTTCTGTAACACTACAAGGTTTCAGTGTTTTTGATGACCAGGAAGGAGTTGAACAAGGATTTCGGTTAGCAATAGGAAAGCCTGAGAGCATTGGAGCCAGTCCTCCAAGTACACTGTCGTATTATGAAAATCAGGAGTCAATTGATAGTAGCTCAAGTAAAGGGAATAATTTTGAACCAGTTCAAACAATGCTCATTGTTGATATGAAATTTTGTCCGGATTCAACATTTGTTTCTGTGTGTATCCAGAGACCTCAGTTACTTGTTGCACTAGATTTTCTTCTTGCTGTAGTTGAGTTTTTTGTTCCAACAGTCAGCAGTATGCTATCATTTGAAGAACACAATTCCTCCATGCTGGATGCAATCATCATAGATCAGTCTATCTACAAGCAACCTTGTGCTAAATTTTCCCTCTCACCTCAAAAGCCTTTAATAGTTGATGATGAAAATTTTGATCATTTCATTTATGATGGGGATGGTGGAATTCTATATTTAAAAGATGGGCGGGGTTTGAATCTTACATCAGCTAGCTCAGAGGCTATAATCTATATTGGAAATGGGAAAAAATTGCAATTTAGAAATGTTGTTATTAAGGTTTCAGTGCCTCACTTTATCCATTTTGTTCTCTGACTACTCTATGAATTTAAGATTTCGATGCATGCCCAAACTAATTTCCCTGGTTATCTGTTTGCAGGGTGGACAGCACTTAGATTCTTGTGTTTTTCTTGGGGCAAATAGTAGTTATTCAGCTTTAAATGATGACCATGTCTATTTGGAACAATCAGTTGAAAGTCCTCAGGAAATATCTATGAGAACACATTCTTTCCCTTCCCTCTCTTCAGCAGCGCCACATACACCTCTATACAACCTTCCTCCCACTGCTTAACCTTCAATCTGTAGCCTAAAGCCACCACAGGTCTCACCTATTATCCGGTGAAGCATCGCTTGTCTCCACATCGTTCAACTATTTTCACCAAACGTCTTCCACATCTCACTCTCACCTCCTCTTTGTTCCGTTTGTTCGGTTAAGGTTTTTCTCTTATCCCTTAAATCTTTATTTTCCATTAATTTCAGCTGCAATTATGTTTTCTTATTTCTATTTCTTTTACCCTCTTTGTTTTACAATAATCAAGGTTCGATCAAAACAAGCTTTGGCCCTTTTTTAATTCTTTTTTATTCTTAGATTGATGGGATTGGTAGTGACCTGATTATTGGAAGTTCTTCTAGTGTCTAGGAATAGTGGTTGGCCTACGTGTTGGGGAATAAAGAGGAATATGGTATTTAAGGCTAAGCTAATTATGGAGAAGAGTGAGTCTTGGAGGAATAATGCAGAAGGAAAAAGAGAATGAATTACTTGACAGTCGGTAATAAGCAAGTTCCTGGTTAAAGCAGAAGGAGGTGTGTATGTTGGAGACGTCGTTGTTGGAAAATAACCTTTGCAAGGACTTTGAAGTCTTAGTCCGCAAGGCACATGAACACTAGTAGGAGTGAATTTTGGAATGTCATGTGTGACATGAAGGAAGGTATGAAGCATGGCGAGCTTTTCGATACCTGGTTGAAATCAAGGGACAACCATCCAAGGTTTCGCTAAATCTGTGGATGGGTTCCTTATTGAATTAGGAGAGGTGGGTGCCTACAATTTCATGTTTAAGAAGGGAGATTAGAAGAGGTTTATTTATGTAAAAAGGGTATTATTAGAATTATATGGGAATGGAGGGCCTATGGGTGATTTCCATAAATTTCTTGTCATAAATCATTTAAACTTAATATTTACATATCTAAAAACTAGAAGAAAATCCTTATGAGGTAGAATCTGGAATGACTCATTTTCATTAGATTTTTATTTGAGTATGCAAGTGCAACTAACCTTTGATTTAATTGATTTGAATGCCAATAGAAACTAGACTCAATTACCTTCAAGTTAGAAACTAGTTTCATTGAAAACCATTGAGTCTTGATAGATATAAGAAATTATGCTGTCCCATTTTGAGGAAAATGTAAATATGTATTTATGTAGAAATGTGAGAATTAAGTATAGGGGTTGAACTCGTGAATTAATTCTCTATAAATGATTTAATTCATGAATTTTATTTTTCAATTTTTTAAAACATTATCATTTTCTCGAATTTCATAATATTTTAGTAACATTCTGTATATCATTCTTGAAATTTTTATGTTAGAGAGATACTTGGCTAAGCTAGTTGGAAGTACTCAACCGTTAGAAACTGGTCAACTAACATAATTAGTTGTTTATGGTAGAAGAGTTTGTTAGACAATTAGCTGTTAGTTTTCTAACAGAAGTCTTTAGTTTTCTCGCTAACATTATACTTGTTTTTAGTGTCTTTACCTACGCAATGTATATAAGCTAAGTTCCACAATTCTAACAATTCACCTTAGTGATAATATATTTGATATTCATTTTGATTTCCATTCACTATATTCAAAAGTAATCCAGTAGATTATCACTATATAGTCTATAGCTTATTGGTGCTGCTGCTGTATATAAGCAAAATCCAGTAGATTATTGGTGATAAGCATGGCAGCCCTTACCACATCTATAGCTGACAGAACTTCAATTTCTTTTAAAATCCTATAATTTGCTGCTGCTGAAACAAGATAAGAAAACAGACTCGAATCGATGCAAATTATATTGAAAACGAAAATCTTATAAGAAACCGAAAAGCATTAACGTACCGTATAGTGTAATAGGTAAACGTGTGAATGTTGAATATAATGATTAAAGTTGAATAGAGTAATTAATGCAACATATGTAAACATCATAATCAGTAAGCTGCTACTTTAAAAGATATGGAAATCAGTGTTTGTAATGCTTGTACTATATATCTGTGAAAAAAATAAAAAAGGACACAAGAACCATAATTTGTTAGTAGACCAGCTGTTAGAAAGGTGTATGTTAGGAAGGGCAAAAGTGGGAATTAAGCTTGTAACTCTATTGAAGCAATCTCTTTTATTCGAGTCATATCTGCCATGTGATAGTGTCAAAAGTGAGTTACAAGAATTAAACCATGGTGAATTTTACTGAATTGTTGTTTCATGTGTATGTTTATATCTTGCTGCAGTTGGAACACCTACCAGCCTTGGTTACAGGAATTTGGACTGATGATAATAACATGCAGTTCGAGGCAACAACTCAGTTTCGGAAGTTACTTTCAATTGGTTAGATATTGTTCTCTGAACAATTTTTTTTTATGTTAGTTTCTTATCTACTATTTGTTAAGGGATATTTGGTTGACAATATCTATGTCTGATTAGAACGTAGCCCACCGATTGAGGAGGTTATACAAGCTGGTGTGGTTCCGCGCTTTGTTGAGTTTTTGATGAGGGAGGATTTTCCACATCTGCAGGTTGTTATCGTCTTTGTTTTGTTTTATGCGATAAATGTTACTTCATGTTCACCGTGTTGACTTTGTTTGCTATATGTTGTAGTTTGAGGCTGCTTGGGCTTTGACAAATATAGCTTCTGGAACTTCTGATAACACTAAGGTAGTAATTGATAGCGGTGCTATCCCAATTTTTGTGAAGCTTCTTGATTCTCCTAGTGATGATGTCCGTGAACAGGTATGATTATATATATACTTTATGTGAAGCTCCTGTTTCTAGATTCTAAATGTTATGTTTGAATGTGTTTTTGTGCATGCCAGTGAGGTTGAGCTGAATGCAGTGTTTTGAGTTTTATTATTTCTTGGACAATTTAGTTTGATATATCTCAAAAGTTTAACGTCTTTCCTGTGTTTTTGTGGACTGTCAGGCTGTGTGGGCATTAGGAAATGTTGCTGGTGATTCACCTAAGTGCCGTGATCTTGTTCTCGGTCATGGAGCTTTGCTTCCTCTGTTGGCTCAATTGAATGAGCATGCCAAACTTTCTATGCTCAGAAATGCTACTTGGACACTCTCAAACTTTTGCAGGGGGAAGCCACAGCCTGCTTTTGACCAGGTTTTTCTTAAATAAGAGTATTTACCTACTTAGATGAGTGATTTCAAGGCTCTATATACATATGCTCAAAACGGGGTTTTACACCCAATACCTGGAACTCTAACAATGATTTTTTAGTACCTTCATATTTTGTTGTTTTAGTAATCTGCAGTTATGAAATGACTTTCTTCTACTTTCTCCATTTGGCTGAGTAACCCATATTTTCTTTTGATAATTGTATTCTATACTCTTTTAGAATAGTACTAAAATGATGCTCATCAAGTGTTTGTTGTAATGCTCAACTCAAGGTATGGCTGAGTTTATAGAATTCTGATATGCTATGCTATATAGTGCCTAGTGGGTGTTGTAAAAGGAATTTATAACCATTTAAGCATCATATTCTGTTGCAGAGTGTGATTCTGACCAAAGCATGTTTATTTGAGTGACTTGTGTTGCTTCTGTCATATTTGCTAGCAACAAAGGTTTTACTTTTTGAAATTGAATTAGATTCCTTTGTTTGGGAATTCAATTCTTATTCTTATTTTAGATTTTGGGGTTCTTAAACCTTGGTTGGGTTGCAGGACTTCTACCATTTCATCCTGATTTGCTAGGTTTGGTTCAGCATTTCCTTCTACTTTTCTTGGTATGTTTTCTTAACTCTCTTGCATTTTCAACGTTATTAGTATTGTTTAACAAGTAATTCTATGATTAACTAGAGAACATATATGTTGTTCTTTGCTTTGTATCATGATATTTTCACTTCTGTAACAAGTAGTACTACTATTTTGTAGCAAATGCTATGATGATTATTGATACAGAGTGTCTGCCAAAGTTGAAATCTAAGATAAATCTAGTAAGACTTTCTGATTATAATATTTTATTGGCAAATGTTAGAATCTAACTAATGGATCAAGTAAAATTATAAACCTTATGATTAGAATCTGTCCAAGGTTTCTCATATTAGCATTGCATGGTTTGTTTGAATCTCTTGATGAAAGATAACTGAGCTGGCTTTGTGTTGATTTCAATAGGCTAGATCAGAACATGAATGCATGATGAATCATCTACCCCTTATCTTCCTGTAGTTTGCACCTTCATCACATAACTATTGGTTGTCAAAAGATCATATTTTTGACTGCTTCAAAGTCAGTTAGCCTAATATTGTACACTTGTCCATTTATTTTTATTTTATTTGGTTGCTGTAATGTATAGCTACTTCCGCCGGCTCCATCGTCTTTTACTCCGCCTTTAGAAAACATTGAGTCTTATACAGATCAATCTCTTTTAAGGTAATGTGAGGCACTGGGTTATGGTTTTGGAATTAAGTGTAAAGATTAGTTTCTTACTTCTTTTGGAATTTTTCTAGTGAACAAATTAATCCAAGGGGTGGTGTTACTGATGGAGATGAAGTGTGTGCGCCCTTACCTGTTATAAGGGAAACTCTTTATGATAATACAATGCTGTATGGGTATGTTTTTCTTTTAGTCACTTCTTGTTTACTTTGGTAACGGTAGGATTTTGGTGTAATGTAGATGTATGTGTAAATGGTATTTTTAGCCTTTCTTTATTAAGCATTTTGATGCAAATGCAATTCATTAGGTAGGATTAAATGATGACATTGATTGGGTTTAAATCCAGTAGACTATCCTTGCAACAAAGTTTGATGCTTTTACCATTCATTTCACTGTGTCACTAATTATTCTTTTGATTACATATAATAGTTTTGTAGTTAATATATAGTTCTTCTCCCCCGCGCATGTGTGTTTTCCTTTGTAAACTAGTAAGTGACGAAAAAAAGGGGGATTAAGATGAAAGAAAAGTGGAATTGAATTGCTGGCGCTGGACAGGCTGTCTTGTGAACTTTATGCAACTAGAATCAATCAACTCTTTCTGAGTGGTGTGTACTGTTGTCGGTGACATATCAACAAGTGTTATGCTAGTATCTTTTTATGGAATTTAAAATCTTTATGTAATATGTACTTATTTTTATGTTATATTTTTCTTGCATATTAAACGGTAGTGTGCTAGGGCTGTCTTCTTTTATCTCATTTTTTATCTGTTGTTTCATAATATAAATTACATTGATGCCTCTTGTAGAGATATTGTGGTCAAAAGTCAACCGGTGTTGTTTTTGTTTCTTCTTTATCCTGGAAATGTTTTCTGTAATTAAGTTGTGCTCATTAAGCTTCATAAGTAAAGAAACATTGTCATTTAGTACATACATCATTATATCTGTAGGTTTTGTGCGTGCATATATGTATGTGTGTGTACATACACATGTATGTATGTATGTATGTAAATTTATGTTGTTTTGAAGACAAATTATTTGTTGAAATTGTGTGTTGTCTTGTTTGTGCAGAGTATCAAGGCTAGGACATATCTCACAAGAACCAAGCCCCTTAATCGCGTTCCGTAACTTTGAACAGGAAACAAGACCTCCAGGGGTTTGGGAGCCAGAGCAAGGTGCAGCCTCTACAGCAGAGAGTCCCCGCGACAATCTTGCTTCTCTTTATCGCCCTCCTTTTCATCTTATGTTCAATGGTTCTTTTGATAAGGTAAATATATTACACACAGTAGCATTAAAATATATGCTTGGATTCCACTTGATGACATTGTAAATGCCAATCGTGAAAATAGATAGTAACCATAGGATGATTATGGGAGGAAACATGAAAGCAATCGCGTGGGAAAAAAATAGCTCAATTTTATTCTTGTTATATAAACAATAGCTCAATTTTTTCTTTTTCATGTGCAGAAAAAATTACAAGCTGCAATTAAGGATTCTGTGTCTGAAAATGAGGCATTTCAGAAAGTATTTGGAAAAGAAAAGCATGGATATGTTCGTAGTATGGGACTTGGAGTTACACCATCTCAAATTAATAGATCTACGAGATCGACATCTTCTTCTGCAGAAAGTGAACAAATAAAGGAAATGCAAGAAGAAATTAATGCACTTAAAGAAAAGAATTCAAAAATTGATGAATTAACACAGGCAATCATATTCTTAACGCAAAAGGACAAGGCGAGGACAAAGGAAATTGAACTCTTAATGCAAATGCAGAATTTTAGTGGAAGACAGGTATATTATTTTGACGCATTTAAAGTTAAATTTTATGAGTATTATTTTAAAGATTATTATTTTAATACCTTTTTTTAGGGATTGGAATCACCCGCTGATGGTACACGTTCATCTGAGTCTAGCTACCGTATTGGAGATAATGGAACTTCAGGGGGGACAAATTAGACTTTGCTATGATCGAGATAATTAGATTGTGAACTTTCTCATGTATTTTTGGCATAATGATACTTATTATTATAAGATTAGGAATTGATATATTTTGGGTTTTTTGTACTACTTGACATGATTATGGAACTCGCATTTTACATGATTATGGAACACACATTTTTTTGGATATTATAATGCTTATTTGATTTTAAATATTTTTTATTGAAATTATTTTTACTATATTACAAAGTGATAGAAAATAAAACAAAAAATAATACTATAAATAAATATATTAAAGAAGAAATAATTTAATAAGAAAAATAACACAAAAAAAAACTATATTTAAAATTTTTTACATAGATAATAATTTAAATAAAAAATATATATAATAGAAAAAAAAAATCAAGACATAAACAAAAGTCATGGCGACAGTACCGAACCGTCGTAATCAACAATTAAAAATAATCAATAAAAGTCATGACGGTATCGAACCGTCGCCATAAACAATTTAATCAATTTCAAAAGATATTCACGACAGTATCGAACCGTCGCCATAAACAATTTAATCAATTTCAAAAGATATTCACGACAGTATCGAACCGTCGCCATCAATAATTAAAAGAAACTCAAAAGATAATCACGACGGTATCAACCCGTCGTAAACTTGAACGACAATTTTTGTAACCGTCGCGAAATAGGTTGGGGACACACACTTCTGCGACGGTAAAACAACCGTCGTGGAAAGCAAATTGCGACGGTTTTAACCGTCGTAATCTACAAAAATACCTGTCGCAATCTGCCAATTTTCTTGTAATGTTCATTGACTGATAGTCGTCTACTGTCTGATGTGCCAAGTGATCTGCCAATACACTTCCCTTGATAGCTTTCTGAGTCGTGTACTGGATGTCGTATTCTGTCAAGATCATCTGCCATCTTGCTATTCTCCCAGACAGAGCAGGCTTTTCAAATATGTACTTTATAGGATCCATCTTTGAAATCAATAAGGTAGTGTGAGTCAGCATATACTGTCTCAGCCGGCGAGCAGCCCATACCAAAGCGCAACAAGTTTTCTCGAGCAGTGAGTATCGGGTCTCACAGTCGGTAAACTTTTTGCTAAGGTAATAAATGGCATGCTCTTTTCGGCCAGACTCGTCATGCTGCCCCAGCACACACCCCATTGAGTTGTCAAGTACTGTCAGGTATAGTATCAGAGGTCTCCCTTTAACTGGTGGCATAAGGATGGGTGGTTCTTGGAGATACTCTTTGATTCTGTCAAAGGCGGCCTGACATTCATCATTCCAACGTACTACCTGATCTTTTTTCAGCAGCTTGAAGATTGGTTCACAAGTAGCAGTTAGGTGCGAGATGAATCGAGCAATGTAATTCAGACGTCCTAGAAAACCTCTGACCTCTTTCTCTGTCTTAGGAACTGGCATCTCTTGAATGGCTTTAACCTTGGCAGGGTCCACTTGAATACCCTTATCACTTACGACGAAGCCTAGCAACTTTCCAGATCTGACCCTGAAGGTGCACTTGTTCGGGTTCAACCTCAGCTTGTACAACTTCAGACGGTCAAACAACTTCTGCAGATGGTCAAGGTGCTCCTCCTTAGTTTGGGACCTTGCAATCATGTCGTCAACATACACTTCAATCTCATGATGAATCATATCATGAAATAAAGCAACCATGGCACGTTGGTAGGTTGCCCCAGCATTTTTCAGTCCGAAGGGCATGACCTTGTAGAAGAAGGTGCCCCACTGAGTAACAAAGGTAGTTTTTTCCATGTCTTCAGGAGCCATCTTGATCTTATTATACCCTGAAAAACCATCCATGAAAGAGAACACCTTATGCTGAGCAGTATTGTCAACTAGAACGTCGATGTGAGGCAAAGGGAAATCATCTTTGGGGCTGGCCCTGTTCAGATCCCTGTAATCGACACACATTCTGACCTTTCCATCTTTCTTTGGTACCGGCACCACATTAGCAACCCACTGAGGGTAAGAAGTCACTGCAAGAAACCCGACATCAAACTGTTTCATAACCTCAGCTTTGATCTTCTCAGACATCTCTGGATGCATACGGCAGACCTTTTGCTTAACCGGAGGGCAGTCTTCCTTAGTAGGCAAATGATGGACCACAATGTCGGTATCCAACCCAGGCATGTCTTCGTAGGACCAGGCAAAGATCTCCACATAATCATGTAGCATCTGAGTTAACCGTTGCTTCACGCTGAGCTCCAGGTTGGCACCAATCTTAACCTCCTTTTTGTCTGTCTCAGTACCCAGATTTATTGTTTCCACTGGCTCTTCATGTGGTTGAATTGCCCTCTCTTCCTGGAGTAACAGTCTTTCCAGTTCTCCAAGCACTTCGCAATCATCTTCACCTTCGTCTTCGGCTAAGTTGATCGGATTTTCGAAGTCATAACTGGCAGTAGCAGAGTCGTTACCAGTGAGATCCAGAGTGGATTGAAACCTGTATGAGTGAGTGTGTGTAAATACAGCTGTTTTCCAATATATAAAGAAAGGAAAGAAAGAAAAGGAGCATAATATTTGAAGTGCAAGAAAACGTCCAAGGTCTTTATTCATGATATATGTAAATGACAGTTAATAAGCCCTCACAAATGAAGCCAACGGTGCCCCGGGTAAGACACCGGGCCATAAAGTTTCAATTCATTGTTTATTACAAATAACAAAAACAAAGGAATTCATTACTGCGTAACAAAAGTAACAGGAGTATGATCTTTGGCGGTCCAATTGTTCAATCCACCGTCAGTCGTCGGGTAGATCCAGCTATCGAACTCTGATTCTTCCACTTCGTCTTCATCCCCAATGGCATTCACTCCTGGATTGGTGATGAGCACAGGAGGTCTTCCGGTTCTAGCTTTGCGCACAGCCCTTTGAGCCTCTGCAGTAAAACCCAGTCCAAACTTGTCAGTTTTAGGAGTGAAATCAGGGAGCCTGCCCCAGTTAGCACATTCACCTTTCTCGATTACGGCCCGGGCGTCCTTCAAGGAAGCCATATTCAAGGGAAAGTCCTCTTCAACCACTGTTTCTGCTGCTGCCAATGTTGGAGGTACCTCTTCGAAATGCTGAAAGGGGGTTTCAATAAACTCCCCGTCCATCTCAATATACCGGAAGGAATTCAAGTGACTAACCATATACTCCTCCTCTCCCTGCACAGTGACGATCTTCCCTCTGACGGGGTACTTGAGCTTCTGGTGTAGGGTAGAAGTCACTGCCCCAGCTTTGTGAATCCAAGGTCGACCCAATAAACAGGAATAAGATGGACGAATATCCATCACATAGAAAGTTGAGTCAAATACTTGAGAACCCACACGAATAGGAATGTCTACCTCTCCATGAACCATCCTCTTTGATTCGTCAAAGGCTCGAACAATGATGTTGCTAGGTTTCAACTCCAGGCCCTCATAATCCAACCAGTCTAAGGCCTTTTTGGGCAACACATTCAGGGAAGAACCGGTGTCCACCAACACGTGAGCAAGAGTAGTGCCCCTGCATTCAATAGAGACATGCAGGGCATCATTGTGGTTCTTTCCCTTGGCAGTAAGGTCAGCATCCGAGAAACCCAAACCATTGTCAGCTGTCAAATTGGCTACGCAATCAGTAAACTGGTCTACAAATGTCTCCTGTGGCACATGGGCCGTCTTTAGAAATGAAATCAGGGCCTTAGCATGGGCCTCTGAGCATAGTAGTAAGGAGAGCATAGAGATCTTGGAGGGTGTATGCCCCAACTGTTCAACGACATTGAAGTCGCTCTTCTTGATTATTTTAAGAATTTCCTCCATCTCTTGCTGGGAGGCTTCAACATTTACAGATTTTGGTGCCTCCATCCGGGCAGGCTCATCATCAATCCCTTTGCCCCGAGCATTAGATGACTCAGCAGCAGGGGAAACAACTTGATCAGAAGTGGAAACAGGGGCACTTGCAGGCGTTATTATGAGAGGTCTTCGAATAGTTGGTGGCGCAATGTCAGGCGATAAGAGCCTGCCACTGCGGGTTACTTTAGCTGGACCGGTAATATTGCTGATGCTGGCACCGGTGTTGAACTCTTGCTTTATACCATGTACATATACATCTGCCCTATAGTGCCATGGGACAGCCTTATCAGATTCATAGGGGAGGGGCCCCGGAACAGTAATAACAATGGGTGCGACAATCATGATTTTAACTGGCTTCCTCGGGGGAGCCTTGATCGGATTATTGAAAATTGTAACAACAGATACTTCTTCCACAGGAACAAACGGAACAACGGTCTTCTTGAACAAAATCTCTTTGCTGTCCATCAGGCTTTGGATGCCTAACTTCAGCAAAGGACAACCAGTAGGGGTAACAGCACACAAAAGGCAACCCTTGCTGCAACCCGGAAATAAACCGGCCAGCAGTAGGTTCCTCTTAACAGTCATCAGTGGGGTAGCTACATCATTCACAGAAACGGCATACAAGTCTTCATCAATGGCATTTACCCCATGCTGGGGCATAGGAGCAGTCACCACATTTGGCCTCTCAGGAGCCTCAAATTGTATCTCCTTTGCATCAATAAGGTCTTGCACCTTGTTCCTTAAGGCCCAGAAATCATCAGTGGAATGCCCCGGGCTATCGGAGTGATAAGCACAGCGGGCATTTGAATTATATTTGGGAGAGGCAGTATTCACAACCTTTGGAGCCTCTCTGACAGTCACCAAGTTGGTGGATAGCAATTGCGGCAAGATTTGTGACAGGGTCATACTCAGCCGGGTAAATTCTCTTCTGGGTCTCTCAGCCCTTTGTTGATTGGTTTGCCGAGGAGCGGCAGCAGGTTTAGCAATCACCACCGCGTTGACAGTTTGGCGGCACTCTGGTTTATCTTGCCTTCTAGGCCCATACACAGCACTGGCCTCCTTCTTAAAAGGTTTCTTCTCAGAACTTGCAGATGCACCTTTCTGAATCTTTCCGGACTTCATTCCAGCCTCTATCCTTTCCCCAGTTAGGATAAGGTCTGTGAACCCTGCAGACGAATTACCGATAAGATGATTGAAGAATGACCCGGAGAGGGTCCCCAAGAACATATCCACCAGCTCACGGTCTGTTAATGGAGGCTGCACCCTGCCAGCCAGGTCCCTCCACTTCTGTGCATACTCTTTAGAACCTTCGCCTGATCCTAGCGACATACCCTGGAGTTGGGTACGTGTAGGAGCAAGGTCGGCATTATATTGATACTGCTTGTAAAAAGCAGTAGCCAACTCCTCCCAGTTACGAACTTTGGTCCCATCCAGCTGATAGAACCATTCGAGATGAGTCCCTGAAAGACTCTCCTGGAAGAAGTGGATCCACAAGTTCTTGTCCACTGTGTACGGTTGAATCTTCCGCACATAAGATCTGAGGTGTAGATTAGGGCAAGACGCCCCGTCATACTTGGTGAAAGATGGTGCTTTAAACTTGTGAGGGATAATCACACCAGTAGATAAACCTACGTCTCTGAAATCCAAACCAGGCACTTGTTGAATTTCCATGGCGTTCAGACGGTCTTCCAACTGCTTGTACCGGTCTTCAGCTGGAGGATACTGTTCCTCATTAAAATCAGTCTCGTTGTCAGAGACTACTGGACTAGGACCTCTTCCCCCCTGGGGACTGTCTTTGCCTATAGAAGAACCAGCTTCCTCATTCTGCAGAGTGTTACCAAACCTCCGGCCTGAGTTGAATAGAACGGTTCTCTTCTTCTTCTTCTTCTCCTTCTTCAGGAGCAAAGCCTTCAGCTCTTCTTGACCTTGAGCCAAACCCATGATTAGCTCCTGAAATTGTGCGTTCTGCGCCTGAAGGGCCTTGATAGACATCTCGGTTGATGATTCAGGGTTCATGATGCTGAAATAAACAGCGAAGAACAGTAAGCAACCTGAAAAGAAGAGTACCTGCTATGCACATGATGAATGGAATGCGTATGATTTATGTTTTCAAAGACAATCGGGAATCAACTTTGTAAACAAAAGGAACACACTTCATTAGAGTCAACTTTGCAATTTAATTGTTCAACAGATTGCCCTTAGGCGTTACATAAAATGGAAATACTGAAAAGGGAAATAAAACTGTAAAAGAACATCCAAAGCTCATCATTGATCCCAGGGTCTCCTCTTCTCAGTACGGATGTAGTCATTCAGAGCTCGCTCATTCTCCAACTGCTTTGTCAGCTTCTGGATCTTCAATTCCTGCTCGTTGAACTTTTCCCGATAAGAATCCCATTCTTCTCGCAGTTGCGACCAAGACCTCTTTAATGTCTCATAATCAGTAGATATCTGAGGAGGGAGGACAGTTGGAGGAGCCCCATCTTTGTCAGGATACTCAAGAATGACGAGTCTGACAGCTTCATATGGCATACCTAACTTCTGAGCACGGATGAGAACCCATTTGTAGTAGGCTTCCATAGGTAGAGAAGTCTTTGGTCCCAACTCTTGTGGGTCATCTTTATGAACTCTGTCCCAAGCCTTGATGAACCTACGACGCAGCTCGTCACTATCCACCTGAAACTCAAAACTGATGTGAGGCACCAACATCTCATGAGGCCCTGCTCTTCTGGCCCTTCCAAACTGACGGAGCGCTAGACATGGATTATAAGAGATTCCTCCTTGGGTACCAATCAGAGGAACATTAGGATATTCTCCGCAACGATCAATAACAGCTATCTCATCCGAACCTCTGAGAGTCCAAATGATGTCCTTATCAGTGAGAGACATTAACCTATGAGCCCAACCTCTTCCTTCTTGGTTCTTCAGCACGAACTTAGGGAGGTGAGAAATAAACCACCTCACCAACAAAGGGATGCAACACCACAGAGTTCCTCGTCTTCGGGAAGTACGAGCGTAAAGTTGTTGCAGGATATCACCCAAGAGAGTGGGCACAGGATTCCGAGACATGAAGATCCTTATGGCAGTGACATTGATGAAGTTATCAGGATTAGGGAACAAGACTAGACCATAGATTAAGAGAGCCAGGGTGTCTTCATATTCCCTAAAGTCCAAGTCATTCCAGAAACTGTTAGCTTTACCCATCAGAAACTTAGCCAAGAAACCCTTAACTCCGCTTCTAGTCACCCAGTTGTCCATTACTTCTTGGTGAGTCAAGGGGAGAGCTGCAGCAACCTCCTCAAGCCTGAGGGTCTTTTCCCAACCAGTGTAGGGAGTCTGATCCAAGATAGGGATGCCAAGCAAATCAGAGAACTCTTCCAGGGTAGGGACCAGCTGGAAGTCTTGAAAGGTGAAGCACTAGTACAGAGGGTCATAGAACTGGGTCAGGACACTCATCAGCTGTTGGTCCCACTTTGCCGTGACTAAACTGAGAAGAGAACCATGCCTCTGGATGAAGGAAGTAGTATTTGGAATTCTACTAACCAACTCTTCAAGCAACTCAGGTGGGTGAACAAAGTTGAACCGGATAGTATTCCTTCGTATAGGCATCATGATGTCCTACAAAACAGAGCAAAGGTGAAATCCTCTTGTCTTTGAAATGGTCAGTCCTTATGCAGGATGCATGCAATGCTCATGATGGCATGATGTTATGATAAAGCACACCACAAATATTTACAAAGGCAAACATGATAAGGCACACAAGTCACACAAGACAAGCCCTTAAAGTTTAGGCCAGCATGGGGTCTAGGTATTACCCTCTTTCAGTTTGTTGGTTCAGACCTGTCCTATCAGAAGTAACCGGGTTCTAGAGGATCCCAATATCACTGACTACCCTCAATCGGTCATAACTCCAGCATCGCAATCTTTTCTTGCGGCCAGAACCATCACGGGAGTTTAGCCTCAATGGGCGTAGCATAATGCTACTGTTCTATTGGACAAGTTGGGTCATTTAAGGTTCTAAGGTCGGTTGGTGCTTAATGACTCCTCAGAAGACCCATATTCTCCTCGTTGCAACACAAGGGATATCGGTACAGACCAAGGTGCCACACCAACGTAGCCACTGCTTCACCCATGTCGGTCTACGCCGGACAGGTCCCTCACAGTTTATGCTACCTAAACAGGATATCCCCAGATCCGGGTTAGGATCTATGTAACTCCGATGCAACCCAAAATTTAAAGCAAACAAGTCAAAACAATTGAAAACACAGTTATGAACTATCCTAAGGTACACCTCACTTTAAGAGTCCCCAGCAGAGTCGCCAGTTCTGTGATCGGTGGATCTGGAACTGACTATTTAATGCTGGTTCGCGAAATGTCGCGGAAGCAAGAGTCGCCACCGTCTTTTATTTTCTCCAACATGGAAAGGACAAAAGCACAGAAAAATTCCTTATTGAGATTAGCTCTCGGTTCGGGAGGTAGATTTATAGAAAGGGAAGGTGTTAGCACCCTTTCTATCCATGGTTATCCATGGGCTCTTAGATACTTGCTCATTTGTGTTTTCAAAATGTTTGTTTGCTTTTCAATCGTGAGTGGGTTTGAAAAAAAGTTTCGTTTAAAGTTTCAGTTCGACTCTTGTATCAGTCCTCAAGAGTGTTTGAAAAGTTGTTTTGAAAGCTTTTTGAAAAGTGTCGGTGTGAAAAAAAGTTTTTGATTTGTTTTGAATTAGAGCAAGTATCTACGAGTCATCTACCTACCCTAAGGAATTAGTCTGTGTAAATGTCCTTGAGGTAGTGCCATCCCACCATTGAGGGGTAGGTAGCACCACCGTTGGAGGTGTTCGGGTCAATTCGAGTTTAGGGACAGTGTGGTCACCATAGCAATAGTAGGACACCTTAGAAGCTACCCCCATGCCATGTTCATGGACATGAGGACTTACTAAAACGTCCTATACTCGACGACCACGTTTCGAGGGGCAAGGCAACAGTGAGGCGTACCCTAAGAGTGGTGTGTGAATTGTGTGTCATCTTCAGTTATAATTTATCTTGTCATGTATTGAGTGAGCTACGCTTCGATTTTATTTGGGCATACATTCTTTCATGTGATTAACAGTTTAAAGATGCGGAATTTAAAGTGCGGAAAATAAAAGTCCTACGCTATTACAAGGCGCGGGTCTATACATCGCCAAATTAACAAAGACCCGATTTGAATAAAAGTGCGGAAAGTAAATGTCCTAATTATCTATTACAAGGCCTTGGGGCAATTACATAATATTTAAAATGAGGAATGTAAATAAACGCGCGAAAAGAAATTAGAAGCGAAAGTGCGAGGGCGTTGGACCCTTTAAGGAATTGAATTGAAATTATAAATTAATTAATGATTAAATAAAGAAAAGAAATTGTTTTTTTTTATGTTTTTGTATTTAATGGAAATAAAGAAAATTAAAAGGAAAAGAAACCCTAATTCTACATGTTTTTTAATTTATTTAAGGAAAAGAATTAAAGTTTAAACCTAATTTACTCAAATTATTTAATTACAAATTTATTTACAAAGTTAATTAATAATAATAATAAGGAGAAAAAGTTATTTATTGAGAAAAAGAATAAAGATACTAATAACCTAATTTTTATTATATTTTTTAGTTATTTAGAAAAAAGACATTAAAGTTAAACACCTAAATTTAAACTAAATTGTTTTATTGGAATTTATTTACCAAATTAATAGAAATTAATATTAAGAAAACATATTTTTTTTGTTTTATGATTTTCTGGTTTTTTTGTGTTATAAAATTTATTTTATGAATTAAATAAAACAATTAACATAATTAAAATAAATAAGAGAAAAGAATAAAAAGAGAGAAAGAAAATGCAAACATGTGGGGTTGGTTGACCCAATTTGGAGGCTTATTATGAGTAATCTGGCCCACTTCAATCAGGCCTTTTTTGACTTTTCAGACTTGTGTATGGAGTTGTTGACCAGTGCGTATGGTGATCTTCAAGCTCTGACCTTTGGATTGGGACCCCTGGCCACTTGGCAGGCAAGTACAGATGCGTGTATGGTGGACTTCAGGTGAGGCGCTGCATGGAAACGTATTAAGAAAAATAATATTGAGGAAGTGGGGGACCTGGGAATCGAACCCAGGTCCCAATACCTGCATGCCAGCACGTTTGCCAATGGAGCCAGTGCGTTTCTTTGTTAGTTATATGGAATAGAAATAATATAATGGAAAACAAGCATTATTCTGGAATAATAAAAAAACGCGCCAGTATTCAAACTGGCCAACCATGATCAGACACGCTGCCTTCTTCTTCATCTTTTCCCTGTAACTGAAATCAAATAGCGGGGGTTTTAAACCCCCACTAACCATAACATACAGAAATAGCGATTAGCATATAGTTGGAAAGAAAAAGGGCGCGAGATGTGAAATTGTTTCGTTTGGACATTCTGAATCCAATGGTATAGGTCTCGTGGCTTAATTTTTCCACATGAAAGAAACCCTAATTTCAAACCTCTGAAACCCTAAAGAGCTTCCATGGTGGATTCTCATACGAGCCTTATCAATTCAATTAAAGCATGCTATCAGCTTCAGAATACTCACATTAGTCCAAATCCATGATTAAAAATAAAAAATACTACATGAATAATGAAACACGAATATGAAAATTTTCAAGGAAAGTCAGACTTTGTTATACCGATTCCTTGCGTATGGAGGGTTGGTTTCAATTGGAGAAGCTTCCTGGTAATGCCAGGAGTGGATTGGAATAGTTATTTGGCTTTGAAACGAGCTCTAACTGTGAAAACAGTTTTGAGATTTTTTATGTAAAAGTGCAAGTTTTGTTCTTATGCTTGAGCGCAGCTTTCTTGTTCTTTTCATTAGGGTTGTGTTCTTGCATATATGTGGAATGAATTAGGTCAACAATCCAAGCCCAAAGCCTTGTATTCAATGATTTTCAAAATTTGATTTTCATGATCTTTTTCAATCTTTTCTTGCCATGGAACTTGCCAATCATGGGAGATTCTTTCCCTTTTGGATGTGCACGAAATCTTGAGTACATAAAGAGTGCATATGCTGCATAAAAAGATTCAAAACCTTTATTTTAGTATTTTTCTCATATTTAATTTTAATTAAATGAATTAATAGGATTATAAACTCAATTAATTAATTAAAAATAAGAAAATAACTTCCCTTTGGGTCAATGGGTCGTGCATAGCTTTTGGGTGATGATTCTTGGAAGAAATTGAGGCCCATTAGCAATTTTGAGGCATTTGAAGCAAAGTTGACTTTTCAAAATTCCCAAAAATTTCCCAACTTCCACAAGGCATATCTTGCTCAATGTTTAAGCTTTGATCATGTTCTTGGACATTTTGGAAAGGTCTTGAAGTCCTCTAACCAATGCCTTTGGTCCCATGTCATTTTGATTTACCAATCTCAAGTTATGGTCTTTGACTTAAAGTGCCTTTTTGTTGACTTTTGAAAATGACCTATAATGTTGAGATTGATAACTTTTTGTGAGAGCATTTCTTGGACTTGAAGTGTGAAGATGAGTTGTAGGAAATTTCATTCTATTCAAAATGAGCTTTGGATGGAATTTTTCTGATAAACCATGTGGAAGTTATGCCTTGGTCAATTTGCAGTTGACTTTTCCAACTGTCCAAAAATAGAAACTTTTGCATCTTGAGACTTTTTGAGCCATGCTTTGAGAATCATGATCAAGAATTGATCAAATGATGTTTGTGGCTTCAAAATAAGATGTTGACCAAAAATTTGGACTTTTGACTGTCAAATGACCATTTTGCCCCTGCAGTTCACTGTGAAGCAATTAGGGTTTTTGACTGTGCAATCTTGAGCTGTGAGTCTTGAAACTTGACATGAGGATGCTTGACAATGTTTATAGGCATGTGGGACTTGATTGGACCCTTAGAAACTTCAATTTCTTTGCCAGAACCAAAACCCTAATTTTTGACTGTTAGGAGGCCATTGGACTGTGCAACCCTTGAGAGATTTTGAAGCATGCTCTTGGCAAATCTTGAAGAATATGGGAGGGAAAATTTTGGGGTACAACAATCATATTTTGAACTTTCAGCTTTCCTTACCATGGATCCACACCGACCACTCTTCCTCAGCCACTTCATAATCCATCTTTGAGTTCACCATCGTAAAAACATCTTGTGGATGACATTAGATATATGAGGCGTGCTCTCGCGGGCATGGCGCAACCCAGTCTAATGGATCATCCTGGTCTGCGGGCACACTTCGACCACTTTGGTAAGTAGGGACCATCTCTTCATCCTCCCTGACGACCTATTCATTGGGTGGCCTTGGCTCCAACCCCTCTGACACAAACACCGATGCCCCTGAGGTACTCGCCTCGTCAGAAGTGCAATCGGTGGAGCTCTAGGCGGACCAACTGGGCTTAGTAAGAAACTTGGCTTCGGTGTTGTCGGTCATAGTACCTGAAAAGTAGAGGATAAAAGTGAGTCTGACGTTAAAGTCAAACCCTCCCTTCCACCACTAATCAAGTGAAAGGGTGCCATAAAATGAGGACCCTATCCCCGACTAGAGCCCTCACTTAGGAATCATATGGATGATAATCGCCTCCCCGGACTTAACAAAATGGAATCACCTTTGAATATTGACAAAGAGGAAACAAAAACACCCTCACCCGAGAGTCATCCGCAACTTGTCAAAGGCCATCATGATTCCATGTTACCCAGGGAGAATGCACGGCGTCCCCGATGATCTCACCCGGTAAAACCATTGTCTACCACCAACATTCTACCTGAATATCTAAGAAAAAAAAGATGACCCAAACCCTAACTGCGTGCATTTCTAGGAGAAAAACCAGGAAATCAAAGCTATAACGGGAGTCAAATCTATGAAGACAGAGGGAATGGAAGAACTTACCAAATCAAAATGGTGGAATAGATGGAGGCTGGACGCGGTTCAAGCAAGAACTTTAAAGAGTGATTAAGTCAGGAAAAAAATCGATGATTTCGAGATGAAATGGGTGGAACAAGCAGAAGAAATGCAAGAAAAATTGCAACTGAAGCTCTTTCCCCTCCATTTATAGACTGGGATCATTGGTGCATGGACGAGAACGTGCCTAGGGAACTCTAAAGGGAGACATCATTGCACCCTAGTCCTTAGGCTAGCCATCATCAAACCTTTTTCTGACTGCACATAGCTCAAGACACGCGTAACATGCCAACTCTTCAGCTTCCGAGACCAAACCATTCCTCTCCCCGTAGGTCAATGCAAGCACGATATGATAACTGCTCAAAAAGAATGATCGGTTGTTCCCCTCCCGTATGGTGAACACAACTAGCATCCCTCATGCTCCCAAAATGAGGTCGACCTAAAAGCACCCCGATTTCACGGGCTAGTTCTAAGTCATCACTATTATGCCTAGGAGCAATGACTTGGGGGGGTATTGTTCTGGACTGACCCAATGACTAGAGTTGACCCAATCTGCTCCTTCCCTTGGCACGACCCGATGACAGTGGCCCAGCACTCTGGTCGACCATGGATCTTGTCATCCGACCAATTATGACTGACATACACGCCTGACTAGACCAGTGAATGTCTCTCGTTGACCCGACACGAGTCAGATAGGCACCCAAGAAGCGACCAAAATGGTCAACTTCCTGTAATCCTCCTCCTCAGAACAAACGGTTACTTATGAGCATACATGCCTGTTATGACCCAGTCCTAGCAGCTACCTATTTTTATGGACCCACATACCTAGGCCCAAAAATAAGAACCAATGGCTACGCGTTGGGGGAACATTATATAAACCCTCACACATGTGAGGGCTAGGTATTCATTATCTCACACCTTAAACCCTAATATTTTTATTGTATCTCTTTGCTCCCACACTTACTTGATCGTCGAAGTGCCTTTCAGGTACAACCCCCTTTTCTCCTCAACTTTCTAGCAACTCAAAGATAATCCTTCAGCCTACTTGTAGGTTTTGATCAACCGGAAAGATCAGTGGCACCATCTGAGGGAAACCATCTTCCCCATTTTTTATCCCAGAAATCTGAAAACCAAAGATCCTTTTCATTCATCAAACATGGTCGACCACAATGATCACCATCTATTTGGAAATACCGTGATCTCCCTGGTGCATAAGAGTGACAGAAGCCAAGAGCATCAACATCTAGAGGATGACATCGACGTCTGAGATGGACAACCTTCCTCCCCAAATTCTATCGATGCTGAATGCGACAATGAGCAATTCTTGGATGGATAACACCCTAAGAACCCTATCGAAGACCTACCAGAGATTCTACAATTGGTCCTCGCTCCGTAGAATGTCGACCTAACCATAGTGGCATTAATCGCCTCTATTAACCAGATCTACACCCTCATCCTCCAACAGAGCAAAAGGATGGGGGCTTGGGAAAAGAAACATTCAAGATCTCCTCCTCAGAGACACCGACGACACGACTCTCTCTGTATATCACCACCTAGGCATTTCCGTCAACCAACAAGAGAGAATCAAGATATTTTTTCCACAAGAAATGCGACTTTACGTCTCCCAAGAAATACCAAGGCTCTCTGTCTTCCAAGAAGGCCAAGAGCGACCGTAGGGTCAACCGCGGCCGGTCACCATCACCCAAACCAAGACAGCAGTGGAGGAGCCCTTCCCCTCGACGAGATAACGACGCCCGACGGGGGAGAAACCATCTCTCTCATCCATCGTCCCCAGAAGGAAGTAATGATGATGAGTCCCGCAGCCCGTTGTCGAGGGAGATCACAGAAGAAGGACTCCTAGTCGAGCTAGAGAAGCCACCCCCACTGGGCCTATGACAGTAAAACTGATCCAGATGACCATATTGAGGATATCAACGCCCTCCTCGATTACTGAGGAGTGAAGGGCGTGATCAAGTGTAGACTATTCCTAACCACCTTAAGGAAAGGTGCCATGGCTTGGTACAAGAGTCTGCCCGACGAGTCCATTACCTCCTGGAAACAGCAGGGAAGGATATTCTCGAGGAACTCCACCGCCTCCCGCCGACATCCAAAATCACAATCGTCACTAGAAGTAATTATTCAGGGCAGATATGAGCCTCTACGAACATATATCGAACACTTGAATAAAGAATCCGTGCAGGTCTCAACGGTTGATGCCATGAAGAAATACCTTCTCGAGCGTAGGCTCTGTCCTTGAAGAGACTTCGCAAAGGTTGTGGGCATCGAAACTCTAGGCACGCTCGACTCCCTCCTCCTCAAGGCTCAAGTGTACATTCAGTACGAAGAGAAGGAGGCAGCCAACAATGTAAGGGACTCAAGGCACAAAGAGAATGTCAAGTCCTCGAAAAGAGACGAGCCCTCGACACTCTTCGGGGGAGAGAGAAGAAGCGGGAAGATAAATCCCGAGACTCCAAAGACTACAAAGATGGTGCCCACGAGGAGCCTAAAGAAACCGTGAATGTCAAGGAGCGGAAGGAGTCCACCGATTCCGACATCATATCGATCGCCATGAGCATCATGAGGCCAGAAGATTTCTACTTTTTCGACATGGAGGAAATTCCGTTATACTTTTCGTTGCATAGCCCCTGGGAATCCTTCCCCACAGTGATGGTCTTTTCTGGTGGGGGATTCAACAAGCACATGGTAGGATCCATAAAGAGAAGGTTCGATCAATTACTAAAAGCCAACTCTGACATGGACGCCACCCTTGACAAGTTCAAAGGAGGCTCTCACCCCCTCGTATTTTACAGGGAAGAACTGCCAAGTGGAGCTCCCAACTAAACCATTATGCTGCTTGTACGAACACGCATGGCGAACTTTGATGTTCGGTGCATCCCAGTCGATCAAGGAAGATTGGTGGACATAATGTATACCCAACTATTCACCACCCTACAGCTGAACGTGAGCCATCTTACCCCATACGTAGGCTCAGATCTCTAGGGCTTCAACGGGTCTGTCACTAAACCCTGAGGATATGTCGAGCTAATTGTCACCTTTGGAAGAGGGGTGATGGTCAGGGCCACCAAAACCCAGTTTCTAGTGGTGGACTGCCCGTCTCTCTACCAATGCATCTTCGGGAGGCTTACTTAGCTGAGCTGATTGTGGTTCCCTCCATTGTGTATCTCAAGATGAAGTACTACACTATCGAAGGTTTGGTTGCCACCCTACACGGGGACGCCCAAGTAGCAAGAACATGTTTTGAAGCTTCTACCAAGGGCCTGAGTTCCATCAATGCTCAACCTCGAACAGCCACCGGGTCCTCTTTTCCCTCTAGCTCTGAGGAACCCAGACCACTACTAAGGGTCGACGCCATCGAGTTAGACAACCGCTTCTCCATGTGACTTATCCCAGACGGGGACTTTGAGATCATCCCCCTCGCGAACGATCCCATTAGAGGATTAAAGATTGGCGCCAACCACCCCGACCTTGCGAAGAGTCAACTGGAAGCATGCTTGAAGGAGAACATTAATCTGTTTGCCTGGAGTGCAACTGAAATTCCCGGATTGGACCCAGAAATAGCATGTCACCATCTGACTATAGACCCTTCCCTTAAGGAGGTTGCTCAGCATAGGCGAAAGCAGTCTCCCGAAAAGACGAAGGCTGCTGAGCAGGCTGTAAAAGACCTCTTAAAAGCACATTTTATTTCTAAAGCCCATTACACAACCTGGCTCTCAATTGTAGTCCTCGTGAAAAAATCTAATGGAAAGTGGCGTATTTGAAACCTGGCTCTCAAATGTAGTCCTCGTGAAAAAATCTAATGGAAAGTGGCGTATATGCATTAATTATACTAATTTCAACCGAGCTTGCCCGAAAGATGCATACCCCCTCCCCAATATCGACAAACTGGTCTACAATTCGGCCGATTTTAAATTATTATCTTTCATGGACGCATATTCTGGGTACAACCAGATCCCCATGGCAAAGGCGGACAAATATACGATGTTCATGATCGAATCAAGTAACTATTACTACAATGTAATGCCCTTCGACTTGAAAAATGAGGGCGCTACCTATCAGCGCATGATGAACAAAGTATTTTTCAACGAGATAAGCGACATGCTCGAAGTCTACATGGACGAAATGATCGTCAAGTCCATGGAAGAAGTCGATCGTGCCCTCCACTTGAAAAAAGGTTTTCGAGCAGGAAAGGAAATGTATAATGAACTTCAACCCAGAAAAATGCACCTTTGGGGTGCGGGAAGGAAAGTTCCTCGACTTCTACCTGACAGAGTGGGAAATTAAAGCGAATCCCGACAAATGTCGAGCATTCTTTGATTTTCCAACTTCTAATTCAAAGAAGTCCATCCAGATCCTGAATGACGTGCTCACATCGCTCTCTTGCTTTGTCGCAAAATCTTCCCAGCATGTGCTCCCCCTCTTCAAACTTCGCCACAAAGAGGCCGTCTTTGAATGGACGAACAAGTGTGAGCATGCCCTCTCCCACCTAAAGCAGACATTATCACAACCACCCGTCCTCTCTCGACTAGAGAAAGACGAAACCCTCAATCTCTATCTGGCTGTTACCTCATAGGCCGTGAGCACCACAATTATCCAAGAAACTGCAGAAGGGAAGAAGCCTATCTACTTCACGAGCAAAGCCCTGCAGGGCCCCAAAGTAAGATACCAGCAAATTGAAAAAGTGGAATTGGCCCTCATCAATGCACCGAGGAGGCTTAACACTATTTTTAGGCAAACACTAAAGTCGTCCAGATCGAGCATCCAATAAGACATTTGCTCGGTATACTAGACATGGCGGGCGAGATGCTGAAATGGTGGTTGGAACTCTCCAAGTTTGACATCAAATAAGAAATCAGGAAATCCCTCAAGGCTCTGGCTTTAGCCGACTTCATAGCCAAAATGACTTCTCCTGCACCCCCGGACGGGACGCACTGGTGGACCATCTTCTTCGATGGCGCCTCCAGTTCAATAGGGAGTGGGGAAGGTATCATCTTAGGAAATGAGGAGGGGATTCTAATCGAGTCTCCCTCATGTTGTCCTTCCCAACCTCGATCAACCAAGTCGAATGCGAGGCATTCTTGGCAGGACTGCGCCTAGCCGAGGACCTGAGAGCTGACGAGGTTAAAATCTTCACCTATCCCAGCTCTTGGCGTCCCAAGTCCGAAGATAATACCAAGTAAAAAATGACCATGTCACCAAATATTGAACTCTTGCCTAAGAAAGAAAGAAGAAATTCAAGTTAGTAGACGTGCAACACGTCCCCTGCGAGCATAACACCCGAGCAAATATACTACCAAAACTGGTGAGCACAAAAAAGAAAGGTGGAACAAGTAGGTAATACAAGATATTCTTCCTCGACCGAGCACCCTGAAATCCCCCTCGACTTTAGAGGTATTATCCATAGGAGACAACAACTGTTGGATGACCCCAGTACACAACTACCTCACGAAAGGGGATCTACCCATCGACCAAAAGGAAGCGACTGTGATCAGACAAAGAGCCTGCTCCTACGTTCTAGTTGAAGGAAAATTATACAGGAGAGGATTTTCCATTCCTCTTCTCAAATGTGTCGACCAGAGCAATGCAACTCGTATCTTGCTCGAGATCCATGAGGGGATAAACAGCCAACAACTGGGTGGAAGATCCCTCTCCAGGAAAGCTCTGTAGGCAGGGTATTACTGGACTACATTGCAACACAACGCCAAAGAGAACTTAAATAAATGCGACAAATACATACACAACGAAGACATGCACTTGGCTCCTCCAAACGAGCTCCAATCACTTTCTTCTCCCTGGCCATTTTCCTGGAGGGGACTGGACCTCCTCGAACCATTTGTGGTAGGAACCAACCAAAACAAATACCTAATAGTAGCCGTAGACTACTTCACCAAGTGGATAAAGGCGGAGGCATTGGCCTAAATCACCACCTAAAACATCCTCCATTTCTACAAAAGAAACTTCCTCACTCGGTTCGATGTTCCGCAAGCAATTGTCACCGACCACATAACCTAATTCACGGACCAAAACATCCAGGAGTTTGTGGCCAACCTAGGCACCACACAACACTTCGCCTCTATCGAACACCCTCAGAAAAACGGGCAAGCCAAGTCCATGAATAAGGTAATCCTGAGAGGTCTCAGGCGAAGGTTGGACGAAAGTAAAAAGAGATGGGTCGAGAAGCTACACAACATGCTCTAGGGCTATCGAACAACAACTCATTCGTCCACTGGGGAGACTCCATTCCGATTGACCTACAGAATAAAGTCCATCATCCCCACTGAGATCAAAGAACCCTCCTGGTGAACCGAGGCTCCCCTAGACGAGGAGATGAATGATGTCGCCCTACAGGAGGAACTAGACCTGGTCAAATAAATCCCAATAGGGGAGGCCTTACGAGAGGCATCTCTCAAACAGAAATACGCCATGTGATATGACGCAAAAGTCATACGATGAGAGTTTGAAGTTGACGTCCTTCTCCTAAAAAGAAATCACAAAGAATCTCACGAAGGCAAGCTCGCCATAAACTGGGAAGGCCCTTACCGCGTTCATGCAAAAACGGAGAACGGGGCCTACTACCTGAAAAACCTACATGGGGAACAACTTGCTCGACCTTGGAACACTGAAAAACTAATGAAATATTACAGCTGAAACACTGAGCAGTCGGCGAGCTTCGTTGACAAGACGAACTCATCCAAACCCGACCACATGTGCGTGCCTAGGTACAAGCACGAAACTCAATTTTTTTGAAGGGGCAAGGCTCCACTCTTTTGATGAGTAAATCATGAGCCTAACATGGAAAACTCTAACGAGCTCCATCGTCATTGTACCATGCCAGTAAAACGCCCAGCTTGCGATAGGAAGTTCACGCCTCCGAGCTCGGCTCCTTGAAATGAGACCTGAGTTCTGGCCCATGCCCGCTATTCACCCTGGCCATTTGTCTGGTCTCCCTACACCCGAAAACTCACTAACTAACTATTAAAACCCCACAAAAACTCTTAAACAATAAAAAATGTCTCAAGTAGACGAGCATACACTAAACATGTAAACACAATCATGCAAGAATGAAAGCAAACGACCACCACGGTTAGAAAATTAATGTATAACCATTAAGGCCGCAATTGTGCAAATTTTACAAAAAGGGAGCCCAAGTCCCCCATCCAACAAAGTAATTACGTGGCCATGAGGACCACAATTGTTCGAAAATTAATCAAAACGGGCTAAAAGCCCATATAACAAATTACATTAATACTACACGCATGTCGGGAAAGAGAAAGTAATAACAAGAAGCAGTTAAACATCGAGTTGGGGCCCGTCCTCGACGATAGGGTCTTAATGCAATAACTCTCCAATAGGCACATCCACGACATCCTTGAGAAAATTGGGGATCACAATCTTCTCGGCAGCCACATAATAATGAAGCCCCATTTCAGTCGTGTTAAGCTCGACGCCAGGATTCAATACTCATAGATGCTTCACAGCATTATCGAAACTCCCCTCGGCAGCAGCTTGGCTGTTATCCATCGCCAGTTGAAGGCGAGCTACTAGCTCAACACGGGTCTTTAGGCCTTGAGCCTCTTTCGGCTCGTCCACAGCAGGAGCTGCTATGACCCTCGGGGACGATACTTGTTCATCAGAGGCTCTCTTCTCGAGCACCAATACCTTATGCTCCTTAGTCAATTTCTCCAGGAAGTCCTTGGCCACCTTTCAGGCGACCCTCACGTCATCACGTTCTTTCTCGACATCAACCAACTTGGCCCTCAATTTCTTCATCTCGACTTCTTGAGAGGATTTCCCTTTAGTAAAAGCAACTACCATCTTCAAGACCCTCATAACAGCCCCTGCATCTTGCACCAAGGCAGCCCGCTTAGTCGGAAGATCCAGCTCCTCAAGCATAAGGGATTCACCCCGAAGGACATATAAGGAGTAACCTTCAAAGAACGACCTGTTATGCTAGCAAGGAGGCAACTCGTACCTCCCCTTCTCTTTCTCGCCCGTCAAATCAATATTGCCTTTATTATGCTACTTCTTATACCTCGAAGACACCTGAGGAGGGGAAAGAGCATCGGCCACCAGGCCCGTCAATGAATTTCCCGATATCAATATAGTAGTCGTCCCTGTGTCGATCTGTGTAGCTTTAGCATCTTTCTGCGCTTTCTTTGCCTTTGTAGCGTGGCTTTTATCCAAACGCTTCTGGGAAGGGTTCATCTTATCTACAAGAAAATAACAAATTAAAATCAACAAACAAGAGCAAAACGTCGGGCACGTAAAGTTATTCGAAACATAAATAAAAGAAGCTACCCAATTATACGATAAGGTCCTCGCTCTCGAGGAGCTCCTTGACACCTATCAGACTCGGTTCATACACCACCTCCCGGTCCTTGTCGGTGACCGGTCTCCCTCCTTTGCCTGCACGCTGGACACAAGGGATCCTTGCGATAAAAGAAACTAAATGATCAAAGTTATCCAGGTCCTCGGGACCCAGTTGGTTCTTCTTCCAGGCGTAAGAATTAGTTCCCTTCTCTAAGTGCCTCCTAGTCCACTGGAAAGGGAACTTCGACACCAGCTTATTCACTTGCTCCCCCGTCTCTTTCCAAACAGGGGCTCCATCCTCATCGTACGGGGGGGGGGGGGGGGGGGGGGGGGGGAGCAACCCTGAAAACGTTCAGCAGCGCCCTCTAGGAAACGGGTTGGACGAGCATATACTTGACCTTTAAGAAATAGACGGATTCCAAATAAGCTTTAAAGAGTTTCCCGTTCCCATGCTTCAAAGAAACCCATCCGAAGTGCTGGCTGAACGTGCTATTATGAAGATGAAAGCAGTAGAAGAACAGAGGAACGGTGACCCCAACCTGCGGATAATCACATACAATCTCGAAGTCCCGCAGAAAGGAAAAAGAATTCGGATGCAACTGAGAGGGAGTGAGTCGAAGATGCCTAAACACCGCCACTTTAAAATTCAAAAAAGGGAGTCGGAGGCCCATCTCCTTGAACAGGATATCGTACAGAGGAATTCTCCGAGTATCATCTTCTGGACATATCTGGATTTCCTTCCAAGGGATCAACACCAACCACTCCTCATCGGCCCCTTCACGATCCATCGCTGGATCTACCATCATAAAAACCTCCTCTAAATGAATGTAGAAATATGAGGTGTGCTCCCAGAGGCCTGGCCAACGCATTCCAACGAATCATCCTTGACCGTGGGCATACTCGGACCACTTTAGTCAACAGGGACCATCTCGTCATCCTCCCCGGTGGCCTGTTCACTAGGAAGCCCTGGCTCCAACCCCTCTGACACAAGCTCCGACGCCTCCGAGGTACCCACGGTGTCACCGATGATCTCACCCAGTAAAACCACCATCTACCACCAACACTCCACGTGAATATCTAAGCAAAAAGATGACTCGTACTCTAACCGCATGCATTTCTAGGAGAAAAACCATGAAATCTAAGCTATAACAGCAGTCAAATCTACGAATATAGAGGGAATCAAAGAACTTACTGAATCAAAATGGTCGAATAGACTGCAGCTGGTAGCGGTTCAAGCAAGAACTTTGAAGACTAATAAAGTCGGGCAGCGAAACAATGAATTCAAGCAGAAATGGGAGAAACGAGTAGAAGAAATGCAAGTAAAAAGTGAAACTAAAGCTCTTCCCCCTCCTTTTATTGACTGGGCTCATCAGCATATGGACGAGCACTTGCCTAGGGAACTCTAAAGGACATCATCATTGCACCCTAGTCCGTAGTCTAGCCATCATCACCCCTTTTTCTGACAGCACATAGCTCAAGACACGTGTGACACGCCAATTCTTCAACTTTCAAAACCAAACCATTCCTGTCCATGTGGGTCAATGCGTGCACGACACGATAACTTCTCAGAAAGAAAGCTTGACTGTTCCTCTCCCTGCGAGGCGTGCATAGCAAGCGCCTCTCGTGTTTCCCAAAATAGGTCGACCCAAGAGCACCCCTGATACGCGGGCTAGTTATAAGTCATCATGCTTATTCCCAATAGAAATGACTTGAGGGGATCCTATTCTTGACTAGCTAAATGACTAAAATTGGCCCAATCCGTTCCTGCCCTTGGCACAACCCGATGATAGCAACCCAACACTCTGGCCGACCATGGCGCTTGTCATCCGACCAATTATGCCTAACATACACGCCTGACCAGATCAACAAATGTCTCCCGTCGGCCTGAAACGAGTCTTGCAGACATTCGATAAACTGCCAAAACGACCATCTGCCTGTAATCCTCCTCTTCAAAATAAACGGCTACTTACGAGCATACCTGCCCGTTTTGACCCAGTCCTGGCAGTTACCTATTTTTGGGGACCAGTATATCTAGGCCAAAAAATAGGAACCAATGGTTAAGTACCCGGGGAATGTGAAAGCCAGGTATTCACTATCTCCCACCTTAAACCCTATTATTCTGCTTGTATCTCTATGCTCCTACACTTACTTGATAATTAGAGTGCCTTACAGGTAAAATCCCCTTGTCTCTGCAACTTACCAATCAGTCAAAGATCATCCTTTGGTCCACTTGTAGGTTCTAATCAACCGGTAAGATCATTAGTTTTTTCGAACAATTATATAAATATATAATTATGAATGATTGTTAACTTAATAATTGTAATGATATTTAAGGTAAAATTCTTTTAATTAAGTTGAACGATTCATTGTAAAAATAGTTTTGTGATTGAATATATTTTATTAGTTTTTCAATTCTCGTGTTATGATACAATTAATGTGTTTTTCAATAAGATAAATCTATCTTTTAAGTTTGTGAATTAAATTACTTGTTGAGTTAATAAGCTATTAATTATAATATTATGAGATAAATGTTTTGAGAGTTTTTATAAGGAATATTAGGAGATTCTAAAATTGGTTATGTAGAGGTATGTATTTAATTATTCCTAAAATACATGTTTTTTTTAGCATTAAAGTTATACAATTATTGTTTCTTTTTATTATGTTGATAATGAAATTTAAGTGAGCTTCAAAATTTCAACAACTATTTAAACTAAATATCATATTAATTTTAAAAGTTAAATTTCATTGATACAAATATAAATCATAATTCCATTTTTTTAAATAATAATTAAATTAGCCGATTTAGCTCACTGGTAGAGCGCGTGACTTTTAACCATGTGGTCGTGGGTTTGTTCTCCACAGTCAGCGTATTTAGTTTTTCTTTTAATTTAACTTAATTAGAACATAAAGTATGATATTAAATGAATATGATTATCTTACGTATGAAACAAATAAGAAATTAGGGTTTGACTTGTGTTGGATTATAGGCTTTCTTATAATTTAACTTAATTAACACATAAAGTATAATCTTAAAATAATATGATTATCTTATATTTAATTATTCTTTTAATTTAACTTAATTAACACATAAAATATGATCTTAAATGAATATCATTATCTTATTGATGCTTTAAATTATTCCATTAAAACTCGATCAATTATATTTTAAAGGTATGAAAAACATAAGAAATTGGGTTTTAAATTAGTAGATAAAGTATGATGTTAAATGAATATGATTATTTTATTGATGCTTTAAATAATTCTATTAAAACTCAATCAATTTGATTTTGAAGGTATGAAAAACATAAGAAATTGGGGTTTGACTTGTATTGGATTAAAATCAACCACTCTTGAGAGATTTCTAATATTTGACCATAAACATGCGATAGGACAACCTACTCATAAATTTCATTGACTTCCATGCATTACTTCTTATAAAGACTTTCTATCACAAGATTGTTTTTGAAAATGGTTAAAGTGTTTTGTTTACATTATCTCATATAGAGTTATAGTTCGAATGAAACTTGATTACAAGTTATTCACTTTTCTAAATAAAGAATAACGAATAGAGACTAGCTCTTCCTTTGTATTTGTTCTTTTCGTGTGTGCTATTGGTTTGAAAAACTTATCAACTAACAGTGACACAACAATAGAACAACTCACTGTTAGTATATGTATGTGTAAGAAAAAATGTTAGGAGTTGTCATTTATATAGGACTAAATATTCTTAATTGTTGCATGTAGATTCCAAGCTAATCATTTTTTTATTCAGGAAAGAGTCTATAGAGTTTTAGTATGTATAGAGAATTATTATACATTCATTCCTTTTAGTGATTCCTTTTTTTTCCTTCTTTGTAATAAAATAGTTGTTATGTGTGACCAATAAGAATATTTGATGTAGGTAACATAACACAACATATATTCATAAATGAGATGTAGGAGATCAATTCTTTGATTATTCACGACTAGTTACTTGCATTAAGTATAGATGATCATGCCTCTCATCGTACATGTTATCATTCTTTCATTTAGGTGTATATGATAATACTAACTTGAACAGATGTTCAACCTTGTTTCTTGAATTCATATGGCCATTTCTTGCATTCGTGTTGAGATTAACATTTATTTTAGCTGAAGCAAAATGGTAAAGTTGTCAATTTTAATGTCTCTGGTGTAGATGATAATTTATATTCCTCTTGGTGTATATTCTCATTTAGACTTGAAGTATAGATGCTAAAAATTTTCAAGTTATCTATCAATTTAATATTCTTTCCTTCCAAATAAATAACTTTCTAATCTAATTAACTACATATATTAAAATTGTTAGGACGCTCTAATTACACCATCAATACATGTTTACTAACTTTGCTATCAAATGTATAATTGATACCTTTGATATGAGATCATAAATATTTTATATTAGTTTTTTGGAACAATTATATAAATATATATTTATGAACAACTGTTAACTTAATAATTGTAATGATATTTATGTTAAAATGTTTTATAATGAGTTGAAAGATTCATTGTAAAAATAATTTTGCGGTTGGATATATTTTATTAGTGTTTCAATTCTCTTGTTATGATACAATTAATGTGTTTTTTTAGTAAGATAAATCTATCTTTTAAGTTTTGTGGATTAAATTATTTGTTGAGTTAATAAGCTATTAATTATAATCTTATCAGAAAAATGCTTTGGAAGTTTTTATAAGGCATACGAAGAGTTTCTAAAATTGGTCATGTAGAAGTATGTATTTTAATTATTCATAAAATTCATAATACTTTTTAGCATTGAAGTTATAAAATATTTGTTTCTTCTTATTATGCTGATAGTGTAATTTAAGTGACCTGTAAAGTTTCAACAACTACTTAAACTAAATATCATATTAATTTTAAATTTTATATTTCATTGATACAAATAGAAAATAATAACTCCAGGTATTAAATAATAATTAAATTAGTCGACTTAGGTTAGTGCACATTAAGCATATTTAGTTTTTCTTTTAATTTAACTTAATTAGAACATAAAGTAAGATCTTAAATGAATATGATTATCTTAGGTATGACACATATAAGAAATTTGGGTTTAACTTGTGTTGGATTATAGTTTTTCTTTTAATTTAACTTAATTAACACACTGCGTATGATCTTAAATCAATATGCTTATCTTATTGATGCTTTAAATGATTCCATTAAAACTCAATTAATTTGATTTTGAAGATATGAAAAACATAAGAAATTGGGGTTTGACTTGTGTTGGATTAAAATCAACCACTATTGACAGATTTCTAATATTTGACCCAAAACATGCGATAGAACAACCTACTCATACATTTCATTGACTTCCAAGCCTTACTTCCTGTAAAGACTTCCTAACACAAGATTATTTTTGAAAATGGTTAAAGTGTTTTGTTTAGAACATCTCACATAGAGTTATAGGTTGAATAAAACTTGATTACAAGTTATTCACTTTTCTAAATAAAGAATAATGAATAGAGACTAGCTCTTCCTTTGTATTTGTTCTTTTTGTGTCTCATATTGGTTTGCAAAACTTATCAACCCACAGTGGCACAACAATAGAACAACTCACTATTAGTATATGTATGTGTAAGAAAAAATATTAGGAGTTGTCATTTATATAGTACTAAAGATTCCTAATTGTTGCATGTAGATTCCAAACTAATCATTTTTTCATTCTGGGAAGAGTCTATAGAGTTTTAGTATGTATAGAGAATTCTTATACATTCATTCCTTATAGTGATCTCTATATTTTTATTCTTTGTAATAAAATAGTTAATATGATGTGACCAACGAGAATATTCGATGTAGGTCACATAACACAATATGTACTCATAAATGAGGTGTATGAGATCAATTATTTGAATATTCACAACTAGTTACTTGCATTAAGTATGGATGACCATATCTCTCATCGTACATGTTATCATTCTTTCCTTTAGGTGTAGATGATAATACTAACTTGAACAGATGTTCAACCTTGTTGACTTGAACTCATATGGCCATTTCTTGCATTCATATTGAGAGTATCATTTATTTTAGCTGGAACTAAATGGTAATATTGTCAGTTTTAATGACTCTAAGGTTTATGATAATTTGTATTCCTCTTGGTGCATATGATCAATAGACTTGAAGTATAGATGGTAAAAAAATTTAAGTTATCTAACATTTAATATTTTTCTCTTCTAAATAAATAACTTTTCTAATCTAATTAACTACAAATATTAAAATGGTTAGGACACTCTAATTACACCATCATCACACTTTTAATAACTTTGCTATCAAATGTATAATTGATACCTTTGATATGAGATCATAAACATTATATATTAGGTTTTTTCGAATAATTATATAAATATGTAGTTATGAATGATTGTTAACTTAATAATTATAATGATATTTATGGTAAAATGTTTTGGAATGAGTTGAAGGATTTATTGTAAAAATAATTTTGCGGTTGGATATATTTTATCATTATTTCAATTCTCTTGTTATGATACAATTAATGTGTTTTTCAGTAATATAAATCTATATATCTTTTAAGTTTTGTGGAATAAATTATTTGTTGAATTAATAAGCTATTAATTATAATATTATTAGATAACTGTCTTGAGAGTTTTTATAAGGCATATGAATTAGTTCTAAAATTGGTTATTGAGAGGTATGTATTTAAATTATTCCTAAAATGCATGATACTTCTTAGCATTAAAACTATACAATATTTGTTTATTTTTATTATGCTGATAATGTAATTTAAGTGAGCTGCAAAGTTTCAACATCTATTTAAACTAAATATCATATTAACTTAAATTTTAAATTTAATTTATACAAATATAAATCATAATTGCAGTTTTTTAAATAATAATTAAATTAGTCAACTTAGCTCAATGGTAGAGCTCGTTGTTTTAACCACGTGGTTATGTGTTCGATCCCCACAGTCGACGTATTTAATAAAAAATAATAAATAGAGACTAGCTCTTCCTTTATGTTTGTTCTTTTCGTGTGTGCTATTGATTTGTAAAACTTATAAATTCACAGTGGCACAACAATAGAACAACTCACTATTAGCATATGTATGTGTAAATCATTTTTTCATTCAGGAAAGATTCTATGGAGTTTTAGTATGTATAGAGAATTCTTATACATTCATTCCTTATAGTGTAGCGACAAAAATGTTGAGACTAAATCATTTGATTAACTTAACTCGCAGAAATCAATGAAGTCACCACTGTACTTCATTTTATCTAAAGGAAAGGGAAACGAGCGAATAAAACCCGAAGTAAGAAAGAGATCAAGGTAAGGAGGTTGGTTATGTAAAGGGAAGGTATTAGCACCCTAAACATCTACGGTATTCCGCAGGAACCTCTATTAAAATATGTGTATTTTGGCTATAAAAGGTATATACAAAGTAGATGGTAAAGATGAGAAAATAAGTATAGTTTACAATTTTTTTCACCTGCCGCGGTTGTGAACCTTTTGTGCCTACCTACCACTTTTCTTCCAATAAGGGATCAGGGAACTCATAGTTCTCCTCGAAAATTTAGAAAATTTTTATGTGTTGGTTAAGTTTAAGATAATAGACATCTCGTCATATCCGAGTGGAAAACATACTTACTACCCACAATTATCAGAAAGGAGCATTTAAATCATCTCAAAGTGGAAGACTTAGCTTATATTTAAAATAAAAAATACATCACTCAACACCCAAGTGGAAAATGGCTCACTTCATTATATATTGTAGAAGTATAGTAGCTTGCATCACTACAAGAATCAACAAGAGTCTAATCTTTGATAAAAGTTTTAAAGTAAAAAGGCAAAGTGGCAAAATGGTTTGAATGAGGTTAATGAATTTTAGTCTTCTAAAAAGATGTCAAAGTATGATTAAATTGATTAAGGGGTTTAATTAAGAAAAAGGTTTTGAAAATGCATGGACATAAGTCCAAGTTTGTTATGAAAGCAGGTCAAGTTTAAAAAATAAGAAGAGATTTAAAAAGGAGGGAGAAGATTTTGGAATTAAAGAAGATGGGAGGAGATGAATAGACTATCCTATGTACACAAAGTAAAAGCTAAGGTAAGGAAAGTTCTAACCAACAAGAAGCCAACACTTGACATAAAGAAGTAAATATAGAATTCTCATCCTTTAGATTAAAAGCCACAAGTACCAAATAGACACAGAGCATTCATATCATCCATGTGAAAATAAATCACAAGAAAAGCAGTATCAAAGAAACCCCAACATTTTAAAATCCAAATCAAGATCTTCAATATTGAGCCATGTGTCATATAGATCACTTGAGGCCAACATAACAACACATGCACACAAAAGATTTCCCAATACAAGCAGAATAATAACACATGATCCAAAGGTCTCAAGGTCTCAAAGTATCAAGGCTTCTAATCCTAAGTCCAAGAAGTCCAAAACTCCAATATGCTAAGTGTAATCTCAAGCCTCAACTCAACTTTAGTTTTGATGAAAGACAAACAAGCTAGTTTTGATGAAAGACAAACAAGCACTATGACAAAAAGGAAAAGAAGTGGAATTAGCTTAAAGCATCATTCACTCAAAGCTTCAAGGATCATGGCAAGCAATCAAGTATATCAATTCTCATTTGAACTATATTGATTAGAAATGCTCAAAAATGATATACACACTTGCCACAACACTTCACTTAAAGTTTAAAGCAAATTCTAAGTTTTTCACTAATGTAAATCAATTAACATATCATGTAAATCAATTTACACATGTTTTTTCAAAAACTGATTGCCCCTGGCAGCAATCGATTTACATGGAGTGTAAATCGATTGATTATAGAACTGAGTTAAATTTTTAACACTTGTAAATCGATTTACACATCATGCTAATCAATTTACACTTCAAATTTTTTGAAAACAAGAACGTTACAAACCTGTGCAATCGATTTACATCTAATGCTAATCGATTTACACGTTGTAATTTTTGAAAAATCTGAACTGGTTTCAAGATATCCTTCACACCTTTTCTCCAATAGATGCATGGTCATACATTGCATCTTCTCAAGTTTTACAAACAGAAAAGTATCCTTTTGGAAAGGTATCTTGATTACTTTAAATACAAAATCTTTCAAATTATAAAACAATTCTTCTCTCATGCAATAATTCTGAACTTTGTAAAATATTCAAACTTCATATTTCTTAATTTTTAAGAACAAAGATTTTCTGCACTTTCACACATATCAGAACAGAAATCTTTGAGAATTGTCTAACCATTGTGTTACAGTTTGAATTGCTTACAAGAGAAGAAAGAAGAAACTTCATTGAAGTCACTCTATGTGATCAACATCTTTCAAGAAATCATATTTCATAGAATTATACAAAGTGTAACTTATTTCCAGGATTGTTGGAATTAAGTATTAGAATACTTTTGTACCTTGTTGTCCATTGTTGGAAACAAGAGGTATCTTTTGAGAGGATTGTTCTCAAGAAACTTATTGGAAATCCAAGAGGGTGTTCTTGGTATTTGTTAGTGTCTTTAGTTGATAAGACTAGGAAGAGTCTTGTAAAAGTTCTAACAAAATAGTGAAATCTCTTGCGTGTTTGCAAGGGGACTGGACGTACTTCCAGGGTGTGGAATGAACCAGGATAAATCTTCGTGTCTCTTTACTTTCTGCACTTTACCATTTTCCATAGCACTAAAACAAAACCAGAAAATATAAAATAAGTCAAAAATAGACCACCACCTAATTCACCCCCCCTCTTAGGCGCAATCTTAAACTTACACTAAGGATATTAAGCAATAGTCCATGAAGTGAGGCTTAATTATTTTAATGTGCAAGTTCATTATTAATAGTCTTAAAAAGAAAAAAAAAATCTCAAGTGAGTAAAGGTTAAATGACATGAAATAAATTCTCAAGTGAGCTAAGATAAAAATGACATAAAAAATAAATTCTCAAGTGAGCAAAAGAAAAATAGCATGAGATGTAAATGCTAAAAATAAAAATGTATAGAAAATAAAGGCATAAAGAAAATTTAATTGTTAATGAGTTAGAAGTTAGAAGTTAGAAGTTAGAAGTTAGAAGATAGAAGTTAGAAGTTAATGGTCACAAATATGATCAATGATGATTGAATGATGATCTTGGACTAAGAATAATGAAAAATTATTAGAGGATTGATATTATCAAAGCTTCTTAACAACACGTCTCAAAGGTATTGGACCCAAGATAAACAATCGACCATGCTTGGACATACAAACATAAAGTTTGGGCCACGAATGATCATTTTCCGAATCAGGACAAATTTAACGCTATGTTAAGTAATTGTAAGTGGACTTATGTAGAAGTCACACCTATTTTGATGTCAATCAATAGAAATGTATGTATCATACATGTTAGAGACATGGTTAAAACCAATATCCTAAAACATGTAGCAGAATTAAAAAAATATAAAAAAAAGAAAATAAAGAGGAAATCCATAATTAATTTTCAACGTTGAAGATTGAACCTAGGAAAAGGTTGATGAAGACTTATTAGAGTATTGATAAAATCAAAGCCTCCTAACAATAACCTTCAAAGGTCTTGAACCATGGTTTAATAATCAATCATACTTGGACAATTTTAAGCATAAAGCTTAGGTCACTAATGATCATTTAAAAGGAAAGAAGAAGGGGATAAGATGAGGATGAAGGGAATGAAAGTCACATTGGACTACATCCTCAAAATTCTTTCATCTTCAAGTTCAATGACTCATAATTGATGGATTAAAGCACTAAACATATCACTAATTCAAAGTACCAAGAATAAATTGAATAACTTACTCTAAGATAGATTTGAATTAATGAATGTTTATCCAACTTCATCTACATCCTAAGTCCATTGAATTTGAAGATAAATTGGACACTCAAAATTGCAATCCAAAGCAACAATCAAAAGAAGGGAGTGGGAAAAAGAAAATGAACCAAAACAAGTCAAAAAATTACATTCTGCTGTCGGGAAACCAGTTTCCAGAATATGGGGAAAAGGTTTCCGGCATGAAATATACAAATCTGGTGCAAAAAACAGTGAAGGAAATCAATTTCCTGAATACGGGAAACCGGTTTCTGCTACGAAATTTTTAGAAAACATCATTTTAAAGAGAAAAATCTTGATCAAACATTTTATGAAACACCTTATGATCTTGGATTTAATTGAGAACGAAAGTTCCATCAAATTATGAGAAAATAACACCAATGTAATCATAAAAAGTAGCTCAAAGAATCAAACCACAAAGATCAATAATAGATCACATTGTGAAAGATGAAGATCAAGCTTAACAATGGTGGATCCAAAAATTTACCTATTCAAATATGAATTATGCTTCAAATCAACTCTAAGTATCAATCTCCCAAGCTTTGATTTAGAGAATTAATAAAGAAAAAGTGTTTGGATGGAGGTTTAGCTCAAAGATTAGTAAGCTTTAATGAAAAGCTTACTAACTTTAATGGAAAATGAGCTTTGAGTGATTTTGGGTGGATGAAGAAAGTTGAGAGAATTTTTAGCAAGGAGAATTTGGCTATCCAAAGCTTTTGAATTGAGTGAAATGAAGGCTCTATTTATAGAATGTAGGCTTGGGATTAATTGTGGTTTGGAGTTTGGTTTGAGAATGAAATTAGGTTTGGTAATTGATTTTTTGATTCAAAATTGAATCATGTGGTGCACATGTAATCAAATGAGAGTGGATGATGGAATTTAATTATGATGAAGTGGGGAATTATTTTTTGATGATCAAGAATATTCTCTAAAAAAAGAAAATTGGAGACAAATGATGAAAACTTGAAAATTGCCGTTTTTTTTTTCAAAATTTCGCTCAGGAAATCAGTTTCTCCATATAGGGAAACCGATTTTTGCTGCAAAAAACTGAAATCCAACCGCAAAATAAGTGAGGGAAACTGGTTTCTTGTATATGGGAAACTGATTTCTGCAGAAGAAAAGTGCCAAAAATATCTGTTGGTTTGATGCCTTGGCTCGATATCTACAAAACACAAATATATAAGAAAACAAAGAAAATATTTTTGGTATTTTGATTAGAGGTCAATAAAATATAAAACACATATATACAAGATACATAATTAAGGTGCTTGGTGATTCCTTGAGAGAAAACATAAAGATATGAGAGACAGCCACAAAGATAGCCAACCCAAATGTGTGATCTTGATTCATTGTGATGATATGAGAAGATATGAGATGATGGAGGATCTTAAGGGTAAAAATTAGGGTATAACAAATGCCCTTATTTAAGTGTATTCTGACACAAAGGTTAAAATCTTTGTCTCGACATGATTGAAGATACTTAAATACATAACTAATCATATTTTTGGCCCTAAGAGGCCATGCAATGCTTATGATTACGAATGTAAAAGATGAACTTCACAGGTGAAACAAGACACCAGTGTGGAAGCTAAAATAATACAGACAGACTAAGGAAGAGATTTCAACCAAGAAAATAAGTCACTGGGGAATAACACGACTCAGGGGATGACTATGAATAGGCAAAAATAACATCACAGTTAAAGGGACAAGATACAAAGTAAGAATTTTAATGAGAAAATCCTTAACAATGGAAGTAGTCGGCCAACAAGAGGTAATCTTCAAGAATGGATTACCAACTCGACTGGAGAAAGAAACTTGACTCCGTTGGAGGAAAGTCAACTCCGCTGGGGAAAAGAGGACTCAACTCTACTAGGGGAAAGCCCAAAGTGGAGACAAAGGAAACATCATCTCAATAAATGAGGAAAAAGAAATGGGTAACAACGACTAACAGATAATGGTGAACTACCAACTCACAGATGAAGGTAGAAAAACATAATAATATCCACTTAGGGATGACGGTAAACTCCCAACTCAGGGTTGAAGGTAGAAAAAACAGAATAATACCGACTCAAGGATGACGATAAACTACCAACTCAAGGTTGAAAGTAGGAAATAAAGAATGTACTGAATCAGAGATGATGGTAAACTACCAACTCGGAGTTAAAGGTAGAATAACAATAATATACGGACTCAGAGATGACACTAAGAAACAAACTCAGGGTTGAGGGTAGAAAAGAAAGATAATATCGACTCAGAGATGACAGTAAGCTGCCAACTGAAGGTTGAAGTTAGAAAATTAATAGTATACCGATTCAAATATGACGGTAAGCTTCCAACTTAGGGATGAAGGTAGAAAAATCATAATTATACCGACTCAGGGATGATGTTAAACTACCAACTCAGGGTTGAAGGTCGAAAAGTAATAATATAACGACTTAGAGATAACAATAAGCTATCAACTCAGGGTTGAAGGTAGAAAAGAAAGATAATACCGACTCAAGGATGACAGTAAGCTACCAACACAGGGTTGAAGGTAGAAAAGTAATAACATACCAACTCAGATAAGACTCTACCCAATGAGGAACAATCTTAAAATGGGGATTAGTTCCATCCAGGTAATGAGCTGGGTAGAAAAGCTAAAGCTAAATTCTTCCACGAGGAATAAGCTCAATAGGGGAAATGGAAAGGATATTGTAGCGGTATAAATCTTTAAGAATAAGCCATTGGATTGACTAGACTTATACAGATCAAAATAAAAATCGACATGACACTTTATTGCTTCCAAAGGAATGGGAAAAGAGCGAGTAACCCAAAAAGAGGGGGAAATATTCAAGTTAAGGGGGTTGGTTATGAAAAGGGAAGGTATTATCACCCTAAACATCAATGGTACTCCGCAGGAACCTCTTTGAAAAATATCTACATTTTGGCTATAAAAAATATTGTATGTAAAGTAGATGGTAGAGGTGAGAAAAGAAACATATTTTTTATGATTTTTGCACCCACCGCAGTTGTGAATCTTTAGTTCCTACGTACCACCTTTCGTGCAATAGGGGATCAGGGTATACATAGTTACTCTTTAAAAAAATTAAACACAAGTGTGTTGGTTAATTTTATGAGATAAGACATCATCGTCACTGTCCGTGTGGAAAACATACTTACTACCCACGACCATGAGAAAGGAGAATTTGCATCATCTCAGAGTGGAGGATATGGCTTGGATTTAAAAATCAACAATGCCTCACTCAACACCCAAGTGAAAAATATCTCTCTTTGCTACATATTATAGAAGTATAGTTGTTTGAATCACTACAAGGATTGACAAGAGTCTAATCTTTTGAGAAAGGTTTTAAAATAAAAATCTAAAGTGGCAAAATGGTTTGAAATGAGATTGATTGAATTTTAATCTTCTCACAAAAAAGAGGATGTCAAAGTATTATTAAGTTGATTGAAGTTTATTCATGAAAATGTTTTGAAAATGCATGGACATAAGTCCAAGTTTATTATAAAAATGGTTCAAGTTTAAAAAATAAGAAGAGTTTTCAAAAAGAGGGAGAAGATTTTTGAAATTAAAGAAGATGGGAGGAGATGAAGGGACTATCCTAAAGCATAAGGTAAAAGCTAGGGATAAAAACCATCTAACCAAGAAGAAGCCAATACTTAACATTATGAGTCAAGATAGAATTCCTATTCTTTGGATTGAAACCAAGAAAGCAAAGATACTAGACCTCTTGAGAGAACTAAACTTCAAGTGTATTAAGTTTCACAAAAATTAGGCAGAGTAACGGCTGTATACGGGTGAATTCCATATTACAAACAAAGTATGTAATCACAATAACATGCACAAAAAAAAAACTATCAACCCAATGTCTTGAGGTAAACCTCAAGAACTTCATACAAAAATATCAATTAAGATCACAAGGTCTCCAACATCGGACAAGGTTTCTAATCCTAAGTTCAAGAAGTCCAATACTCCATAATGCCAAGGATAGTAACCAAATAACCCAAGTATCATTACAGGTTAGTTATTTAGTATCTTAAAAGAGAAAAGAAAAGCTCAAGTGAACAATATAAAAATGACAAGAAAGTAAATGCTCAAGTTAGCAAAGATGAAAATAGCATGAAATATAAATGTTAAAAGAAAATGGTGCATAAAATAATAGAGCATAAAATAAAAACACAAAATAAAGTCAATTATTATAAATTTTTGGTTAGTTGGATGACCATCTTGAAACTTGCATTTGGAACTCATTAGATGATTGGTAGAACCAAATCCTCCATACAACAAGTTGCATTTGCTTTTTGTCAAGTATATCATCCATTTTGAAATCCTCAAAAGTACCATTTAATGATCAACGATATTTAAGTGATCCGTGTTAACCAAAAGTGATGTAGATCTATTAGAGGATTGGTAGAACCAAAGCCTCCACAAAATGAATCTCAAGGTTATTGGATCAAAGAGATCAAATTAACATACTTGGGCTTGCAAACATAGGTTTAGACCACGAATGGTCATTTATTCGAATCGGGACAAAATTTAGCGCTATGTTAAGCAATCTTAAGTGGACTTATTTAAAAGTCGCACCTATTTTGAGGCCTGTCAATAGCAATCTATGTACCATTTGTTTTGAGACATGATATAGAGACCATGCTCCAATAACACTTAGTGCAATAAGAAAGGGATGAGATGTAGAAGGGTGGGAAAGAATGTACAAACCACTTTTGAATTAAAATTTAATCAAACTATTATTAAAATCATTCATCCATTTTTATGGAGATAGACTCAACACCATGGATCCAATGATTTTAACAAAGTTCATGATAAAAAATTCAACCAAGATCAGCCAGAAAATAATCACAAAATAATATTATATATAATATTTATATTAAAAAGGGTTTTTTAATATTTTAAAAATAGAATTAAAAGAGAAAAATATCAACTATGTTCAAATTAATCAAGAAATATTAAGTAATACCATAGAAAATCAGAAATGAACTCAAATATTTTTATAAAATTTTTGGTAATTTTTTAAAGTCAGAAACTATTTTTAAAATTAAAAGAAATGAGTAAAATAAACTAAAAATCATAAAAAATAACAAAGTTAGAAATAAAAAATAAGTGAGGTCACCAATATTTGTCACAATATCATTGGATCATTCCAATGTATTTTCAGAATTTAAAAATGCATAAAAGTATTTTTAAACATTTAAAACAATTCAAATAAAGTGAAAATTTATAAAAAATACCAAAACACAAAATAAAATTGTAAAGAAATATAAAAGTCAGAAAGAGAAAAATCAAAAATATTTTTCATAATTTTTTCAAATTTTTTGGACTTAAAATGAATTTTCTATGATTTTTTGAAGTTTAAAACAATTAAATATAATTATCAGAAATAAAAAATAAAGTAAAAAATATGTGGACGATTGGATGAGAGTCAAAACGCATTAGTAATCAAATCCAAGGGATCTGGCGCACTGTGCATATCATGGTCATTACTGAATAAAGCATAAGATTCAATATAAAATCAGAAATTAAAAAAAAAAAACAATTGGCGATGTTTCATTGGTTGAAGGATGACATGTTGGTCATCTTCAACCTCCAGCCAGTCTCAAAATCAGGTCACTCAAACTGTAAAATTAGAGAACGAGACCTATGTCATTCGCTTCGTCTCATCAAGACGAAGACAACAACACATTCGCGAAAAATTTATATAAACTGTAGCTCAAAAGAAAGTGTTGCAACTGGAACCAGGGCAATGAGAGCTTCACAATGATATCAAAGTTTGAGAGAATTGGTGAAGAAATTTACCTATTGAAGTTAAGTTGCAGAGCTCTGAAATTGGACTTCTATGGATCAATATAGGTCATGATTCTTGAAGGTAATTTTATGGTTAGCTTCAAGGAAGATCAAGGTAGGTGAATTGATAGAAAAAATGGATTGAAAAAGGCTTGAACACTGATTTCGAATTTCAGAAAAGTGAGTTATGGAGTGAGTTTTAGCAGGGTGATTTTGGCTGTTCAAGCTTGAGGAAATAAATGAGGGGTGACCCTCTATTTATAGTGAATCAAATGGAATACTCAAGCGTGTGAAATGATGAAGTTTGGAGGGAAATCTTGAGGGGTCTGCAGCATGAACAAAGTGTGACATGTTTAGCATCAAAACTCAGCCAAATCGTGTGTTTCATAATGCTAAAAGCCTCTGGAAAGTCTCTAAACATGATTAGAAGCAAAAACACATGGAAAACTTATGATTAGAAGCCAAAACAAAGATCTCAAAATCTGAATTATGATGAAACTTCGGTTTCAAGTTACCAAATTCAAATCAATGTCATTTTCAGCTCAAGGAGTCTTAGTGTATGGTTCTTGATGCTTTAAAAAGATGAGATTATAAGCTTTGAAATGGGAAAATAATGGAATCAAATGGATGTTTGAGCCGAAATTTTCAATGAGTAAAAGTTGGGAAAAAGAAGTTGACTTTCCATCCTTAGAAATATTTCATGTTTTTCTTCAAAAGTGACCTATAATGTTTTGCATCCAAACATGGCATTCCTCTTGAAATTTGATCTTGACCAAAAAAGAAGGCATGAAATAGACCTCTTGAATGACATTTTGAAACTTGAACCATTCAAAATTTCAAAAAATTGAGAGAGTTATGAATTGTTGAAATTGGCAAAAAATCATGGAATGACCTATAATATCTTGTATCCTTAGGGCATCTTCCATCTATTTTCTAACTTTGCACATAAAAGAAGGAATAAAGTTTACATCATCAAGATCATTCTGGAAAAAGAGTGGGCTCAAGGTTATAAAAATTGACCAAGTTATGACCATTTGAAATCGCACATGGGAAATTGGGGGTTCATCTGGAGGACTTGTAATCTTTCTTCATCATCAAGTTTCTTCCACATGAAAAATCCTTGAAAATTTTGAAGTGATTTGTTAATAACCCTTTTAAGAAAAGGATGTTTTTGGAATCACTAAAAAATACCAAAAGATGAGCAAGATATACTTCTTTGAAGTTCAAAACCCTAGCTCCTAGATCAAGAAAATGCTTTGAGGAACTTTGACAATTTTAAACAACCTTCGTGTACCAATGATTTTGCTTTGTAAATAAAAGTTGTTGAGGATGATAATGAGAACTCATAGAAACCAAAACCACTTCCATATCTTGAGAATTGAGAGAAATATGCACTTGTGACTAATTGGAACAAGGCCTTGTCCAACCATGACAACTTCTTCAATCAACCCCTTGTACTTTTGAATTAATCTTTATAACTTTGAAATGTGGTGAACCAAAATAAACCTTGCAATGCCATTTCTTCCAAAACAACTTCAATGGTGAGGTTTTAATTTATCAAGCTTTATTGACTAGGGCATGGAAATAAACTCATGAACCCATGGATCAACTTGCTAAGCCACGTTGCCTTTACCTACATTATTAACAAGTAAGACAAACCAACATTGCATTTTATTAATTAAAAGGAAAGTCAAAACAAAACATGTATTATCACCAAAGAAAACTAAGTCAAGGTGCTTGGTGATTCCTCAAAGTGAAAAGCTAAAGATGGGGAGGAGAACCAAAAAGACATAATATGATCTTGTTGTGATTGAATCAATATGGTATGATGAAGGGATCTTAGGGGAAAAATTTATGGTACAAAAACTACCCTTATTTAAGTCTCTTCTATCTGGAGATACGAAGGTTAAAAATCTTCGTGTCGACGTGATCGAAGATACTTAAATATAAAACAAACCCTATTTTTTGCCCTAACATGCCATGCAATGCTTATGAGTATGAAAGCATATGAACAACTTCAAAGGGACGCAAAACACCACTGGGGATGTATAAAAGGAAATAAGGATCAAAAAGAAACCCAACCAGGAAAATAAATCACTGGTGAATAAAAAAGACCCGACTCATAGAGGATAGTAAAAGGTCAAAGGATACACCAACTTTTACTGAAGGCGAAACTACCAACGTTCATTGATGGTGAACTACCAACTTTCACAGAAGGTAGAAGGAAAAGAAATATCATAGCACCGACCTTCACTGACGGTGAACTACCATTATTCACTGAGGGTAGAAAAAAGATAACAATCACCATCTTTCACTAATGGTGAATTACCAACTTTCACAGAAGGTAGAGAGAAAATATCATAGCACAGACGTTCACTGACGGTGAACTATCACTGAAGGTAGCAAAAATATAACAATCACCAAAGTTCACTGATGGTGAACTACCAACTTTCACTGAAGGTAGTAAGAGAAAATATCATCGACGTTCACTGACGATGAACTACCAACTTTTACTGAAGGTAGAGAGAAAATAAATATCATAGCACCGACATTCACTGACGGTGAACTACCAACGTTCACTGAAGGTAGAAAAAATATAACAATCAGTAACGTTCACTGATGGTGAACTACCAACTTTCACTGAAGGTAGAGAGAAAATAAATATAATAGCATCGACGTTCACTAACGGTGAACTACCAACATGCACTGAAGGTAGCAAAAAGATAATAATCACCAACGTTCACTGATGGTGAACTACCAACATTCACTGAAGGTAGTAAGAAAAGAAATATCATAGCACCGATGTTCTCTGACGGTGAACTACCAACATTCACGGAAGGTAGCAAAAAGATAACAATCACCAACGCTCACTAATGGTGACCTACCAACTTTCACTGAAGGTAGAGAGAAAAGAAATATCATAGCACCGACGTTCATTGACGGTGAACACCAATGTTCACTGAAGTAGCCAAAAGATAATAATCACCAACGTTCACTGATGGTGAACTACCAACTTTCACTAAAGGTAGAGAGAAAAGAAATGTTATAGCACCGACGTTCACTAACAGTGAACTACCAACGTTCACTAAAAGTGAACTACCAACGTTCACTGAGGGTAGCAAAAAGATAACAAGTTTCCCCAAAATTTCGACGTTTCACCTAGAACGGGTTTCAACTTCTTCTTTAACCGAGGCACTCTTCCTGGAAAGGGTAATATATAAGTTTTCTCAAATAAAGAGACTACCACTTGTTAAGATTTCACAACGAACTATCTCTGTGATATTGAAAGACTTGCTATCCATTGGAGTAATTTGACAATGAATTGCAAAATATCCACTCATAGAGAAGATAGAAAAAAAAAGTAACGTCGACTTTTACGAGGAAGTATAAGTTGCTCAAATAAAGAGACCTACTACTTGCTGTTATATGAAGGATTGTAAAAAATGAGTTTCTGGGGAAAGAAATATGACTTCCTGGGGAATGAAATATGCCAATATATTCCTGCCGAGGAGATAAAAGTCCTCTCGTGCCAAAATAAATGCACATTCTCAAACCAAGGCTCGAAGCTTGCAGAAATCCAAAGTAATAATATTGCTGAGGATCAAAGATTAAAACCAAAAATCTGTAAGTCGCCTGGACAACCGACCACCATGTTCACAGCATTTGCTCCTCCATTCTTCGGTAAAGGATTATCTTTCACATTAGGGCCAACATCTTTGAAGGACAAGATACCAGACTTCACCAATTTCTGTACTTCAGTTTTCAAAGGATAGCAGTTCTCAACATTGTGCCCTGGTGCTCCCTAATGAAAAGCACCTATTTGTTCTGCCTTGTAATACCAAGGTGTTGTACCCCAAAATTTGCCCTCTCATATTTCTCAAAACATTGCAATAAAATCTCCAAGTGGCTCAATTTTTCTCAAGAGTTGGACAGTCAAGCTATCTCCTAAGGCAGTTAATTCAAAATTAGGGTTTTGTGTTGAACCAAGGTCCTTGCATACAAATGACCTCAAGTGATCCCCAATGTCATAATATGTTCTCAAGTTCATCCATGTCAAATTTCAAGCCTTGCAGAGGAAGTTTGGTCAGTCAATTGCTCAAAGGGTCCAAAAATCGACTGTGCTAGGGCAAAAGTCAACTGTGACCTACAAATAGTCAAACTTCAAGATTTTTTGTCAACATTCTCATTTTGAAGGATATTTCATCATTTTATCAAGGGTTGATCATGATTCATCAAGGATTGCTCAAAATTCATCAAGACTCAAAAGTTGCTAAATTAGGGTTTTGTAGGAAAAGTCAACTCAACTTTAACCAAGCATAACTTTCTCATACTTTATGAGAAATGACCCATCATAAGATCATTTTGAATAGGATGCAATTTCCTTCAATCCATCTTCATACCCCAAGATCAAGAAATGCACTCACAAAAAGTTACAAATTTGGACATTATAGGTCATTTTTAAAAGTCAACAAAAACACCTTTTTCCCCAAAGCTTATAACTTGAGCATAGAATATCAAAATGGATGAGACCAAAAGGGTTGGTTAGAGGACATCTCAAACTTTCTAAAAAGTCCAATAACACTTCCAAAAGTTCAAAATTGAAGAAGTTATGCATTGTTGAAGTTGGGCATTTTTCCAAAATTGCCAAAAGTCAACTATCCCCAAAACATCAAATTTTGTCAAATGGGCCCACTTTTTTCCACTTGATTTGATCTTGTCACACTACACACGTGTCCTAGCTTCGGCCTTGTGTCCATTTATTAATTTTTCTATTTTATTTTATTTTTATTGAATTAAGTCATTTTAAATCAATTTAAATCCAAATAAAATCTAAATATTGATCATTTAGTATCTTTTGGATTGATACAGGCCTTAATTGTCATCATGGACATGATCAAACTCGTATCTCACCATATCATGAACAAAAAGTTGGATTTTTGGCAAATTTGGAAGCTTTTCAATGAAGAATCAAATCATATCTCTAAACATCAATGCATAAGGATTCAGCCAAAAAAAACTTGACCTAATTCACTCCATGTTATATATACAAACCAAAGGCACGAGTTTAAGGACCTAGAGGCTGCTAAATCACAAGATCCAAACTTGGAAAAATTGCAAAAAAGCTTGAATCTGAAATCGTGCTTAGAGGCAGTTTCAACACAAAATCTCAACACCATTCACTTGTTGGACATCCACTGAGTCAAAAGCAATCAAAAGCAAGCTCCCAGACCCTCTCAAATGCGCTGTAAGTGATACACGACCTCCCTCTGAAATTGCTTTCGTGTTTCAAGATTTACGCATTATTACAAGAAACTAATGGCATATTTGCAATCACCAAACAATTTCCATGCTTTCCATATTATTTGATTGCATTTATCTGTGCTATAATCCAAAACGCCATTGTAGGGTTTCCTAGGATTGTTTTAGGGGTTTTTGATGCAGGTGAAATTAGGCTTATTAATGGACATGGTTGAGACCGGGATGAAGAGACGAGTTCAACCATGGCATCACCCTTCATTTATATGGCCTGAGAAAGATTATTGAATCAACCTGCGCCTTTTGCTGCGGATTAAAATCCGCAAGTAATCCCTGTGAAAATCTGAGGACAGGGACGACAACGTGTCCCCATCCTATTGCACCATTCAAACTTTCGCGCTTTTTATTTTTTTTAATTATGGCATTTTATTTGTTTCCCATATAATAATTGCTATCTAATCCACTAACGATTGAAAGGCAGTGGTGTAGTGGTAAGCGCGTTGTTCAGTAACTCATAGGACCTGGGTTCGAATCCCAAGTCCCCCAATTGCATATTATTATTTTTCTTCAGGAAATCCCACCCGTTTCAGGAATTGTGGACTACCAAACACCATCAAATATCATCTGCCAGATGGCCCCAGGCCAGATTTGGTGGTCCAGAATGAAAGACCATCATACGCCCTAGTCAACCAATGCACATGGGAGTCCAAAAGTCAAACGCAGGCCGGCTCAAATGGGCTTTGAATTGCAAATCTCACCCCCTGATCTGGGCCCAAAACCCCCTTTGGTTATTTCTATTTCTATTTCTTTCTTTATTTATTTTATTGTTATTATTTTTATTATTTAAATCATTAACCAATTAAAACTTTTCCTCATAAAATCAAAAAATCAAAAATATATTTTATTTATTAAAATTAAATTCAGCACTTTATTTTTGTAAATAAATTAATTTAATTAATTTAGTGTTAATTAGGTATAAATTTTAATATTTTTTGCAATAATTAAAATTAATTTAGATAAATAGGTTTTTATTAACATTAATCAAATTTATTTTACTTCTTTAAATATCCAAAAAAAATCCAAAAATATCTTTTTTTAATTTATTTATTTATTTATTTAATTAACTTGGTTTATTTCCCATTAATTCAAAAATAACAAAAAATATAATACTTTCTTTCAAATAAGAGGGTCAAAACCCTAAAAACTCGCCCGATTTAATTTCTCGCATGCGATCCATTTATCATATTGATGTAATTGTTTCCTGGAATGTAATAGCTTTAATAGGACCTTTACTATTTTTATCGCTTTATTTATTTTCCGCACTTTAATTTCAAGGGTTGCTTTTGGCGATGTAAATACCCGACACCTTGTAATAGTTTAGATTTAATTTCCGCAATTTAATTTCTGCAACTTATAAACTGTTAGATGTTTGATAATAGGGAATGCGTGACAAGATCGAATGTTTGAACCTAAAATCAACATAGATAACTATTGACGTGTACAAATATAAAATTAACCGAAAATAACACACTCGCACATGTGCACTCTCTGGGTACACCTCACTTGGTTTCCTTCGAACATGGTCATTGAGTATAGGAAGTTTTAGAGGTCGCCCTCTTGTCCAAAGATCATAGTTGCCTCGAAACGGTTTTTATCGGAAAAATGATCTAAGACATTAGGGTTACTGCTAAGGCATCCTAACATTGCTTTAGTGACCACACGTCCCTTAATCGAATTGACCCTTCAAACTCCAACGATGATGCTACCTACTCATCAATAGTAGGATAACATTGTCTAAAGGACATTAGCACAGATTAATTCCTTTTTCGAGTAGGTAGATGGTTCTTAAGTACTTGCTCCTTTCAAAACAAAACAAAACTTTTCGCACTTACTCCTTTCAAAACAAAAAACTCTTTTCGAACCCACAAACACAAAGAAAAGAAATTTTTTGAAAACACTTTGAGCAAGTACCTAAGAGCCCGTGGATAACCACGGATAGAAAGGGTGCTAACACCTTCCCTTTCTATAATCTACCCCCCAGACCCGAGAAACATCTCGGAAAAGGAATTTTTCTGTGCTTTTTTCCTTTCCTTGTTGGATAAAATAAAAGACGATGGCGACTCTTGCTTACCGCGACATTTTGCGAAAACAAGCGCAAAACACAAACCAGCATTCCAAAAACAGTCAGTTCTCTCCCACCGTATCACAAAACTGGAGACTCTGCTGGGGACGCTTAATAAGTGGGGTGTACCTTAGGATTAGATCATTGTGTTTTCAATTGTTTGTTGTATATGCTTTATATTTGTGGGTTTGTATCGGAGTTACTATAGATCCTAACCCGGATCTGGGGGACACCCTTTAGGTAAGTAGCAATAAACTGTGAGGGAACTGTACGGCGTAGACTGATACGGTTGAAGCAGTAGCTACGTTGGTGTGGCACTTTAGTCTATATCGATATCCCTTATGTTGGAACGAGGAGAATATGGGTCTTCTAAGGGGTCATTAAGCACCAACTGACCTTAGAACCTTTAAATTGACCAACTTGGCCATAGAACAGTAGTAGTATGCTACACTCATTGAGACTAAACTCTCGTGATGATTCCGGCCGCAAGAAAAGGTTGCTAAACTGAAATTATGACCGATTGAGGGTAGTCAGTGATATTGAGATCCTCTAGAACCCGGTTACTATTTTTAGGACAGGTTTAAACCAACTGAACTGAAAGAGGGTAGTACCTAAGCTCCTTGCCAACCTGAAATCTAAGGGCTCTCTGTGTGACTTGTGTGCCTTTACCATGTTTGCCATTTGTGAATACTTGTGATGTGCTTTCTATCATGATATCATGACATCATAACATTGCACACATCTTGCATTGGACTAACCTATTTCAAAGACAAGAGGGATTCATCTTTGTTCTGTTTTGTAGGTCATCATGATGCCCATGCGTAGGAATACCATCCGGATCAACTTTGTCCAGGTTCCCACCTTGCTCAAGGACTTGGTTGCAAAGATGACTGATACTACTTCCTTCCTCAGGAGACATGGTTATCTTCTCAGTTTGGTCACCTCCAAATTGGACGAGCAGATGATGAGTGTCCTGGTCCAATTCTATGATCCGCTGTACCATTGCTTTACTTTCAAGGACTACCAGTTGGTTCCCATCCTAGAAGAGTTCTCTGAGCTGCTCGGTATCTCTATGATGGAGCAAACCCCGTTTATTGGTTGGGAAAAGATCCTTAGGCCCGAAGAGATTGCTGCAGCCCTCCATATGACCAAAGATGAGGTAATGGCTAATTGGGAGACTAGAAGTGGAGCAAAAGGCTTTCTGACTAAGTTCTTGGTTGGAAAGGCTAATTATTTCTGGGATAGTCTAGACTTCAAGGCATTCGAAGATATTCTGGCTCTTCTGATATATGGCTTGGTATTGTTTCCAAATCCTGACTCCTTTGTTGATGTGAATGCGGTGAAAATCTTCATCTCTCGTAATCTTGTACCCACTCTCTTGGGTGACATTCTGTATCAGCTTTATGCCCATACTGCCCGAAAGCGGGGAACCTTGATGTGATGTGCTCCATTATTATCGAGGTGGTTTATTTCGCACCTCCCCAAATCAGTGTTGAAGAACAAAGAAGGCATGGGCTGGGCCTATAGGGTTATGTCTCTCTCGCATAATGACATCATTTGGACTCTCAAGGGTATGGACGAGGTGGCTATTATTGATCGATATGGGGAATACCCCAATGTTCCACTGATAGGAACCTGTGGGGAAATTTCTTACAATCCATGCTTGGACTTACGTCAGTTTGGGAGAGCCAGAAGAGAAGGACCTCATGAGCTACTAATTCCTAGTATCATCTTTAATTTTCAAGGGGATAGCGACGAGCAACGTCGCAGATTCATAAGGGCTTGGGATAGAGTTCACCAATCTGATCCACACGAGTTGGGCCCAAAGACTTCACTTCCGATGGAGCCATATCTTAGATGGGTCTGTATCCGTGCCCAAAAGGTGGGTATGCCTTATGAAGCCGTCCGACCTATCATTGTTGAAGTTGCTAATGAAGAAGGGGTTATGCCAACCATCCTCTATCCTCATATGCCCACTGACATTGGGGCACTGAAAAGGTCTTGGATGCAGCTGAGAGAGGAACGGGATTCTTACCGAGAAAAGTTCAACGAGCAAGAGCAGAAGATCCAGAAGTTGACTAGGCAGCTGGAGAACGAGCGGATTCTCAATGACTATGTCCGCACCGACAAGAAGAGACCATGGGAGCACTGATTGTCCTTGGATTATTTCCTTTCCTGTTTTTATTTACTTTTCAGTATTTCCATTCCTGTAACGCCTTGAAGGCATCAGTTGAACAATTCGAATTCTAAAGTTTATCTAATAAAGTGTGTTTCATTTCTTGTTTACAAATTTGAATCTCTCGATTGTCTTTGAAATCATGTCATACGCATTTCATCCCATGCACTCCATAACAGGTATCGTTACAGGTCTCTTATCTTCTTCACTGTTTATTTCAGCACTCATCATGTCTGCTGAACCTTCAACTGAGCAAGCAATCAAGGCCCTCCAGGCCCAGAATGCCCAATTCCAAGAGCTGTTCATGAATCTAGCTAAGGGTCAGCAAGATCTGAAGACCCTGATTCTGAAAGAGAAAAAGAAGAAGAAGAATAAGAGGACAATCCTGTTCAACACAAGGCATAGGTTTGGAAACAGGCTACAGAATGAAGTTGATTTGACCACCTCATCTGGAGGGAAACATAGTCAGGAAGAAAGGAGGGCTCATAGCCCTGTGGTCTCAGACAACGAGACGGACTTCACGAAGAACAATATCCTCCAGGTGAGAAAAAATACAAGCAACTGGAAGACCGATTGAGTGCTATGGAAGTTCAGAAGGTGCCTGGTCTGGACTTTGGTGATATAGGTCTATCATCTGGGGTGGTGATTCCTCACAATTTCAAGGCACCAGCCTTTTCTAAGTATGACGGAGTTTCTTGTCCGAAGCTGCACCTTCGGTCATATGTAAGAAAGATTCAACCGTACACTGCTGATAAGAACTTATGGATCCACTTCTTTCAAGACAGTCTCTCAGGGACTCAGCTTGAGTGGTTTTATCAGTTAGACGGGGCCAGTATCCGCGAATTTTTTTTATTAATAACCAAGTATTAAAAAAATATTTCGCGAATAACCGGGTTTCCGAAAAAATTACGCAAATAACCATGTTTGAGATGGCTCCACAAAGGAGGAGCCATCTCATTTGGCGCATCCTCCTATTTTTATAAGGGAGGCGCCAACTCACTTGGCGCCTAAGGGCAAATGGCAAGCCCTAAGCCAAGTGAGATGGCGCCTAGGTACAAAATTAGGTCAAAAAAAATTTTTTTTTCTTTCCTGCGCGTTGCGTATTAGACAGAGATAAACAAAATTGATTTTTTATTTGAAAAAAAATAATTACATTCAACTGTTTTACATTTAAATAACAGTAAAAAAATAGATACAAAAAATACTGGAAAAAAAAAAGATACATCAATGATCCCCAGGAACCCGGTAATGACCCCCAGTTCCGCATCCCCGTCCTCGCCTTTCTCTTGCTGGGTGCCGTCTCGTTTCCTGTTGCGGCAAGTTCGATGGACCAGCGAAGTCAATGCGATCCGAATCCATAAAATCAGTAAGATCTCCATATCTCGAAGATCCGCTCTGGTACAGTCGGTTACCCATACCCTCGAAGTTTGGTCGTGTTGGCGGTGGGTGGGGTTCCATGGTTGGTCGGTAGCATTGGTCGTCTGAGTATGGGGGGTAGAAAGGAAATGGATCTTGGGGTGTTTGGTACTGTGGATGTTGGGTTGTTTGGTGATATGGTGGTTGATGGTAGGTTTGGTCGGGTTGGTCATAATCTTCTGACATTCCCATATCAGGGCTAAGGCTGGATGTTGAGGGCCCCATATTGGGATATGTTGAAGACTGAAATTGTGTATGGGGTATGTGGGTTTGCTGGTATTGGGGTTGGTATTGTGGTTGGGTTTGAGGCATATCTGGGTATTGGTAGTTTGGCGGTGATTGTGGTTGGTAGTACGGCATTTGGTTGTAGTTGTGTTGTGGTGGGGAATGTGGTTGTGTGTTTGTTGGTCTGTTTCTTCTTGGGGGTTGGTTTGAGGTTGATGGATTTTGGGTTTGTTGGTGGGGAATCGAGGGTTGTGCCCATTGTGTGCGTGGGTCAACCAAGTACCTCGGATGAGACACGTGCATATCTGGGTTACTAACCGACCTGTACCATGACATATATTGATCGGTGTGTCGCATGTTACCTTGAGTAAGGAAAATAGGGGATTGCAAGATGTAGAGGTGACGCCTTTGCCACATTTTACACCATTCTGGAGCAAAGTTTTTCCAGTTGGTTAGATTCCACTGGGCGTCGACCCTTTTTAGATGCCAGGGGGACAAATCTGTTGGATCACTTGGTATCTCTTGGATCATTCCGAACTGCATCTTCACACGGTCGCTGTGGTGCATCTCCACAATGTTGAACCGAATGAGTGCAGTCTTTGCAGTCCAAGTTGCTGCATCCTCTGGATTTGGAGAATGGTCCAAACCCAAATATGGTCTCCAGACGAACTGCGATAAAATTTAAATTAGGTAAGCGCAAAAGTAATGTATAAATAATTAAAATGAACAAAATTTAAAAGCTACGACTTACGTCATCTGGGCCTAAGTGATCCAACAGATTCCGGTAGAGTGCGACATTGAATCTGGGATTCTTGCCGTAATCCATACCCCTCACGCAGTACCTATAGGAAATGAGAAACATGTTATTTTTAGCATATATTTTGGAAAGAGAAGAATAGTTATAAATGCTATAACTTAATGACTTACTTTGTTGCGTAAGGGAAACCAAAAGTGTTGTTGTTGATGGGGTTTAAGGACTCCATCCTCCACCAACCCCAGGCTTGTAGTAAAAATGCGCACCCATAAAATGTACATTTTTCCTTGACTGCGTTTTTGCACAAGGAACTGTACAGGTGGGCTAATACTGCAGAACCCCAACTAAATTTTCTAGTTTTATCAAAATTTGTTAGTAAATGTAAGTACATGAAATTTACACTATTTCCCGTACTTTCGGGAAATAAAAAAGTACCAAAAAGTATCATAATATACGTTCGGGCTTTTACTACTCGGTCATTCTCTGAGGAATTTTCATTTAATTCCATACTTGCATAATGCCGTTTCAGGTCAGTGAGTAGTATTCCCTGCCCTCTTGCTCCACCACCTTCTACCATGTCCCTACCCAACAGTTCTTCACACTGTGAGTTGGGTTGTTGAACCGACCCGTTCACCGCTTTACCGTCAATAGGGAGGCCCAGTAGCATGTACACATCTTCGAGAGTGATGGTACATTCACCTATTGGTAGGTGAAATGTATGGGTCTCCGGTCTCCACCTCTCCAACATTGCAAGGATGAATTTGGAGTCAATGGTGCAGTTGGAGATCTTTATCACGTGTCCAAAACCTGCATATTCCAGATAAGGGACGATAAAAGGGTCGGGAGCCAGGTATTTGTGCGAACGAATTCTGAATCTTTGTGTATCCTGAGTTCATAATTAAACAAGAGTAAGATTAATTAAGATGAACAACACGTTTTTTAAAGTATGAAAAATGTATAACCAAAGAAGAGACTTACAAATGCAGCAATTTTTTCCCTTGTGCCTCTGTGAGTATCTCCCATTGTTAGAAGGGCCATTCTTCAGAATGCTTGAGAGAATGAAAGACTTAGGAAGAAATAGAGAGTATGATAGACTTAAGAAATATTTCGTAGCAGAGAGTGAGAGTTGTGTGGGTGTGAGAGATGTTTCATAAGGTATGTATTTATAGGCAAATAATTTTGATGTAGTGGTTGCATGCCTGCGAGGTGTCACATTTGCATGCTTAGGGAGTTACACATATGCATGCATGCATTTACAAATAATGTAAGGTGTCACTCTTGCAGGCTAGGTGGCAGCCCATGCATGTATCACGATTGGACAGTAAGGGAGGCGCCATCTCACTTGGCGAAATAGTACAAAAATGAATGGTGTCGCCACCCCATTTGGCGAATAAGAGGTGTCACGTTTTACAGCATTGGCTCAGGCTACGTGACAGCCTTTGGGATTCCTTTCTCTGTTGCATGCAAGGCCATTGGAGTAGATGGGTGGCAGGCTTACACAAAACTTTTATGTGTGTAGAATAGGGCCAGGCTAGGTGGCAGCATAAGCCCATGCATGTATCACGATTGGACAGTAAGGGAGGCGCCATCTCACTTGGCGAAATAGTACAAAATTGAATGGTGTCGCCACCCCATTTGGCGAATAAGAGGTGTCACGTTTTACAGCATTGGCTCAGGCTACGTGACAGCCTTTGGGATTCCTTTCTCTGTTGCATGCAAGGCCATTGGAGTAGATGGGTGGCAGGCTTACACAAAACTTTTATGTGTGTAGAATAGGGCCAGGCTAGGTGGCAGCATAAGCCCATGCATGTATCACGATTGGACAGTAAGGGAGGCGCCATCTCACTTGGCGAAATAGTACAAAAATGAATGGTGTCGCCACCCCATTTGGCGAATAAGAGGTGTCACGTTTTACAGCATTGGCTCAGGCTACGTGACAGCCTTTGGGATTCCTTTCTCTGTTGCATGCAAGGCCATTGAAGTAGATGGGTGGCAGGCTTACACAAAACTTTTATGTGTGTAGAATAGGGCCAGGCTAGGTGGCAGCATAAGCCCATGCATGTATCACGATTGGACAGTAAGGGAGGCGCCATCTCACTTGGCGAAATAGTACAAAATTGAATGGTGTCGCCACCCCATTTGGCGAATAAGAGGTGTCACGTTTTACAGCATTGGCTCAGGCTACGTGACAGCCTTTGGGATTCCTTTCTCTGTTGCATGCAAGGCCATTGGAGTTGATGGGTGGCAGGCTTACACAAAACATTTATGTGTGTAGAATAGGGCCAGGCTAGGTGGCAGCATAAGCCCATGCATGTAATATTATTGGCAGCCTTGGGGGGTTGCAACACTTACTTAATTGAAATATTTTGCCTTAGGTTGAACATAACATTCATTCACATAAACTGTAAAATTTTCCAACCTTCGAATCAGTCATCTAACCTTCAAACATTCCAGCATTCATACCTTCATATAATCAATAAACCCAAAACATTCCCACCTTCATACCTAAAACAATTCTACACAATGGCCTCTTCACCACAATTTGTTGTCAAAGCACATTTCAACGGTGAGACATACATGTGTCCCACAGTTGGGTTTTTGTTTAGAAACACCGACAATGTCCGATTTCTGTTAAACGGGAAAGCAAATTTCTCCTACTTTAAGAAAAGATTGGAGGCCAAACTTGAACGAGGCCCGGTATCCCAGATATTTTATCAGAGTCCAGTCTTTTTTGGAAACAACCAAGTCATATTTTATAAGGTTGCAATTCAAGATGACGAGGATTTCCAGAACATGATTTCCAGCCATGTCTATTCTGGAAACGACTCTATTGAGTTGTACGTTCTGTTTCAAGAGCCTCCGGTGACACAGGAGGTAGAGCCTCCGGTGACACAGGAGGTTGATCCTTTGGAGAATGAGCAAGATGAGGTGGATGCAGTTGATGATGAAGAAGAAGATAACGAGTTAGAGTTCGATGAAATGGTGAACGACGATTCTGACGATGATGGCATCCCAAGTATTCCTACCGACAAAATCTACACACCACCTACGCACATGACAAACTTCAACATGGGCGGAGATGAACCTTCTACGGACTTGTTTTTCCAACCGTATATGCAATCAGATGAAAATTTAAAAGAGAAGGACAAGTTTCGTAATAGAGAGGAATGCATAAGGGCCATCAAAAAATTTCACATGCTCAACTCGGTTGATTATAAGGTGGATCGTGTAAACCCGGAAAGGTACAAGATCAAGTGTGTCCACCCTGACTGCATGTTCAAGCTGACCGCTTCATACAGACTAAGGGGTGACTGCTGGGTCATAGGTTCCATGACTACCCATACTTGTGTAAGTTCCACTCAATCACAAGACCACCGAAAACTCAACCATGATCTAATCTGTCAAGAAATCCTACCCCTGGTCAGCAACGACCCTTCTTTGAAGGTGAAAACAATCATCTCCCACATCACCACGGTTTTTAACTACACTTCGTCTTACCGTAAGGCGTGGTTAGCAAAGACTAAGGCGATTGAAAGGGTGTACGGAAACTGGGAGGAGTCATACCGAGAACTTCCCCGCTACCTAAATGCACTCAAGACATATTCTCCAGGTAGTGTTTATGTTCTGGAAACATTGCCAGCGTACGCTCAAGATGGTAGTCTACTACATGGCAACGGAATATTCAGTCGCGTCTTTTGGGCTTTTCAACCATGCATCACAGGGTTTGCATCATGCAAACCAATTCTACAAATAGACGGGACTTGGTTGTATGGGAAGTACAAAGGCACGCTTTTGATGGCAGTTGCACAAGATGGCAACAATAACATTTTCCCCGTTGCGTTTGCCCTTGTCGAGGGGGAGACCGGCGGTGCTTGGAGCTTTTTCCTGAAAAATCTTCGTACACACGTGGCTCCTCAACCAGATCTCTGTTTGATATCGGACAGACATGCCTCCATTGAAAGTGCCTATAATAATCCGGCAAATGGTTGGCATGACCCTCCTTCTACGCATGTCTATTGCGTCAGGCATATCGTCCAGAATTTCTCGAGGGAGGTCAAGGACAAAACATTGAGGAAAGCAGTGATGAATGCGGGATACGCACTGACACAGCCCACATTCAAATATTACCGCAACGAGATCCGTTTGTCTAACCCAGAAGCCGGTACGTGGATCGACAATATACCGGTCGAAAAGTGGACTATGTCATACGACAATGGCCAAAGATGGGGGCATATGACAACAAATCTTATTGAATCAATGAATGGGGTATTCAAGGGCATACGAAACCTCCCCATCACTGCCTTGGTGAAATCCACGTATTTTAGGATGGCTGCGTTATTTGCCAAAAGAGGTGAAATGTGGTATGCGGTCTTGCAATCAGGACAACTATGGAGTGAAAGCTGTATGAAATACATTAAGGCTGAAAGTGCTAAAGCCAACACTCACATGGTTACACGGTTTGACCGCCATAGCCACAACTTCATTGTGAAAGAGACAATTGACCACAATGAAGGCCTGGCAAGACAAGAATACAGGGTCATTTTACCTTCTCAATGGTGCGATTGTGGCAGGTTTCAAGCTTTTCGTATGCCTTGCTCTCATGTCATTGCCGCTTGTGCGCATACCCATCAAGACGCGCTTCAACTTCTCTCAAACGTTTATAAATCTGAAACGTTGCTCACTGTTTACAACAACAACTTTCCTTTAGTTGCAAAACCGGACTATTGGCCTGAATACAACGGTGATATAGTTTGGCACAATGACCAAATGCGAAGGAACAAGAAGGGTCATCCCAAAAGCAGGCGCATAACAACAGAAATGGACGATCTTGACAGGTTGGAAAGAAAGTGTCGTTTATGCCGTCAGGTCGGACACAATCGCAAAAACTGTCCGAATCGGGCGTCTGGCTCGACCACATAAATTTTGTAATACAATAAATCTTTTCAATATTTGTGTTGTAAACATTATGGGTTTTCCGTTAATAAAACTGTTCACACAATTTAAGAAATTCAATATAGGAAATTACATTAGGGTTTTCGCGTACAACAATGATTAACGATAATCAATCTAGGAAATTACATTAGGGTTTTCGCGTACAACAATGATTAACGATAATCAATCTAGGAAATTACAACTGTTAACACAATTTCATCTGACCCATGCATCATCAGCATTACATCACTGTCTGTTTTGACTTCCTCCAACCACACATTAGGTCTTCCTGTCGCATGCGAGGTTGTTGTTCGTTTTCGCTGGATCCTTCGAATTTTTTCCCCCTCGGCGATGTCTCCATCTAGCCACCGCATCAACTCCCGCTTCAGACGCTCCATGGAGTGAATGTGCCAGAATTTCATTTTCATCGCAGGTTTCGTGGCGGAGAATATAACGTAACCATCTCTGCTAAAAATCATAGGCGACGTCATTACGTAAATAAGGGAGTACAAAATAAAAATACAGTGCGAGAAAGTGTGAGAAATTTCAAAGAAACGGACGAATTATTTATAAAACAGCAAAAAACCCTAGTTTTGCCCTAGGCGCCAAGTGAGATGGCGCCTCCTCTCCTTTTTAAGGAGCATGCGCCATCTCACTTGGCTAAAAGCCAATGGAGGCGCCAAGTGAGATGGCGCCTAGGGCAAAACCCTAGGTGCATGCGCCAAATGAGATGGCTCCTCCTTTGTGGAGCCATCTCAAACATGGTTATTTGCGTAATTTTTTCCGAAACCCGGTTATTTGCGAAATATTTTTTTAATACTTGGTTATTAATAAAAAAAATTCAGTATCCGCAGTTGGGAAGATTTGGCTACTGCTTTCTACAGGCAGTACCAGTACAACTCCGACCTTGCTCCCACGCGTACCCAACTCCAGGGTATGTTAATGGGAACGGGTGAAGGTTTCAAAGATTATGCTCAGAAGTAGAGGGACCTCGCCGGAAGAGTACAACCACCCTTGGCTGATCGGGAGCTTGTGGATATGTTTCTGGGGACCTTGTCTGGTTTGTTTTTTAACCATCTGATTGGAAGCTCTTCGTCTTGGTTTACAGAGCTAATTATGACTGGTGAAAGGATTGAGGCTGGTATTAAGGATGGTAAAATACAGAAGGGTGTTTCATCAAGCACCGAGAAGAAGCCTTTTAAGAAAGAGTCCAGTGCTATCTACAGTTTGAAAAGACAGAATAGACCTGAACACCGCCAAGTTTTTAATGCGGTTGTTATTTCAAGACCTGCTGGTGCTCTTCAGCACAATAATCAATAAAAGGACAAGAAACCTCGAAGGCTGTTCACCCGCCTCAGTATGACTTTGTCTCAGATTCTGCCATAGTTGCTGAAGACCAATCTGGTGATTCCAAGGGAAGCCCCGAAGAATCCGAATACAACATCACTGAAGTATAACCCTAATGCCCGTTGTGCTTATCACTCTGATAGCCCAGGGCATAATACAGATGATTGTTGGACTTTGAAGAATAAGATACAGGACTTAATTGATGCTAAGGAGATTGAGTTTGAGGCGCCCGAAAGACCTAATGTTGTGACTGCTTCTATGCCCAAGCATGGAGTAAATGCTATAGATGGAGATTCGTTTGTGGTTTCTGTGAACGACATTGTTACCCCTTTGATGACTGTGAAGAAGAACCTTTTGCTAGCCGGTTTATTTCCGGGCTATGACGAAGGTTGTCGTATGTGTTCTGTCCTACCTAATGGTTGCCATCTTTTGAAATCAGGTATCTAGCGCCTGATGGATAGTAAAGAAATTTTGTTTGAGAAGACCCTTGTTCCTTTGGTTCCTACTGAAGAAGTTGCCATCATTACCATTTTCGACAATTATTCCAAGGCTTCCTCGAGAAAGCCTATTAGAATTACATTCGTTCCAAGAATTACACCTGTGATCATCACTGTTCTGGGGCCCATCCCCTATATCTCTGATAAAGCTGTCCCTTGGCACTATAGGGCTGATGTTTATTTTCATGGAGTTAAGCAAGAGTTGGATGTTGATACTGACGTCAGCAATATTGTTGGACCTGCCAAATTCACCCGCAGCGGAAGGCTTTTCTCACCTGATATCTCTCCACCAACTACCTGAAAACCTGTTGTTATTACACCTGCCAGTGTACCTGCTACTACTCCTGTTCAAGTTCCTATCCTTACCCCTGTCGCTGAGTCATCTGACACTCGGGGCAAAGGTATCACCAGAGAGCCTGCCCAGACGGAGGCACCGAAGACGATTACTGTTGAAGCTTCTAGACAAGAGATTGAAGAGATTCTGAAGATCATCAAAAAGAGCGACTACAATGTAGTCGAGCAGCTGGGGCAAACCCCGTCCAAGATCTCTATGTTGTCACTGTTGCTATGCCCAAAGGCCCATGCCAAGGCTCTGATTACATTTCTGAAGACTGCACACATACCACAAGAAACATCAGCTGATTAGTTTACAGATTGCATGGCCAATCTGACTGCTCATAATGGGTTGGGTTTCTCTGACGCCGACTTAACTGCTAAGGGGAAGAATCACAATGATTCCCTGCATGTCTCCATTGAATGCAGGGGCACTACTCTTGCTCATGTATTGGTGGATACTGGTTCCTCATTGAATGTTTTACCGAAAAAAGCTCTAGACCGATTGGACTGCAAAGGGTTGGAGCTAAAACCAAGTAACATTGTTGTTAGGGCCTTTGATGGGTCTAAGAGGATGGTGCATGGAGAAGTTGATATCCTGATTAAGGTTGGTTCTCAGGTTTTCAACTCTACGTTCTATGTGATGGACATTCGGCCATCTTATTATTGTTTGTTGGGTCGCCCATGGATCCACAAAGCTGGGGCCGTAACCTCAACGCTCCACCAGAAGCTGAAATACCAGGTCAAAGGGAAGATTGTGACAGTGCAAGGAGAAGAGGAGTACATGGTGAGCCACCTCAACTCTTTCTGATATATAGAGATGGATAGGGAGTTCATTGAGACTCCATTTCAGCATTTTGAAGAGGTTCCCCAGACACTGGCATCAGCTGAGACTGTTGTTGAAGATTCTCCTATGAAGATGGCTTCCTTCAATGATGCTCGGGCTGTTGTCGAGAAAGGTGGGTGTGCAAATTGGGGACGACTCCCTGATTTTACAAAGAAGACTAACAAGTTTGGTTTGGGTTTCACTGCAGAAGCTCAAAGGGCTGTTCGGAATGCACGGATCTGAAGACCTCCCGTGTTCATCAGCAACTCGGGAGTGAATGCCATTGAAGACGATGTGGAAGAGTCTGAGTTCGACAGCTGGATCTATCCTACGATCGACGGTGGACCAAGCAACTGGACAGCAAAGGACTTCATCCCTATTACTTTTGTTACCCAGTAATGAAACTTTTTGTTTTGAATTTGTAACAGACAATGTTTTAAACTTTACGGCCCGGTGTCTTACCCAGGGCACTGTGGCTTCATTTGTGAGGGCTTTATGTGTGTCATTTTCATATATCATGAATAAAAGCATTGGACGTTTCTTGCATTTCAAATTTTGCGCTCCTTGTTTTTCTTTATTATATATTGCAAAACAGCTATTTTACACACACTCACATACACAGGTCTACATCCACTCTGGATCTCACTGGTAACGACTCTTCTACTGCTAGTTATGACTTCGAAAATTCGATCAACTTAGCCGAAGATGAAGGTGAAAATGATTGCGAAGTGCCTGGTGAACTTGCAAGACTGTTACTTCAAGAAGAGAGGGCTATACAGCCACATGAGGAGCCGGTGGAATCAGTGAATCTGGGTACAGAGACAGACAAGAAGGAAGTTAAGATCGGTGCAAATCTGGAGCTTAGTGTGAAGCAACGGTTGATTCAGATGCTGTGTGACTATGTTGAGATCTTTGCTTGGTCTTACGAAGATATGCATGGTTTGGATACTGATATTGTGGTTCATCGCCTACCTACCAAGGAAGATTGTCCTCCAGTGAAACAGAAGGTCCGCCGGATGTGCCCAGAGATGTCTGAGAAAATCAAGGCTGAAGTTATGAAACAGTTTGACGTCGGTTTTCTAGCAGTTACTTCTTACCCTCAGTGGGTGGCCAATGTGGTTCCTGTGTCGAAGAAGGATGGTAAGGTTCTAATGTGTGTTGACTACAGGGATCTGAACAGGGCAAGCCCCAAGGATGACTTCCCTCTACCTCATATCGACGTTCTGGTTGACAACACTGCTCAGCATAAAATCTTCTCCTTTATGGATGGTTTCTCCGGTTATAATCAGATTAAAATGGCTCCCGAAGACATGGAGAAGACGACCTTTGTTACTCAGTGGGGTACCTTTTTCTACAAGGTCATGCCCTTTTGATTGAAGAATGTTGGGGAAACGTATCAGCGTGCCATGGTTGCTTTGTTTTATGACATGATCCATCATGAGATTGAGGTATACGTCGACGAAATGATTGCGAGATCCCAAACTGAGGAAGAACACCTTGACCATCTGCAGAAGCTGTTTGACAGGTTGAAGTTGTACAAGTTGAGGTTAAACCCGAACAAGTGCACCTTTGGGGTGAGATCTGGTAAGCTGTTGGGTTTCATCGTAAGCGACAAAGGTATTCAAGTGGATCTGGCAAAGGTGAAAGCTATACAAGAAATGCCAGCACCCAGAACAAAGAAAGAATTCAGAAGGTTTCTAGGACGACTGAATTACATTGCCCGATTCATCTCACACCTGACTGCTACTTGTGAGCCAATCTTCAAGCTACTGAAGAAAGATCAATTAGTATGTTGGAACGATGAATTCCAGGCCACTTTCAAAAGGATCAAAGAGTATCTCCAAGAGCCACCTATTCGATGCCACCAGTTGAAGGGAGACCCTTGATCTTATACTTGACAGTACTCGAAAACTCAATGGGGTGTGTGCTGGGCCAACATGACGAGTCTGGCCGAAAAGAGCATGCTATTTATTACCTTAGCAAAAAGTTTACCGACTGTGAGACCCGATACTCACTGCTCGAGAAAACTTGCTGCACTTTGGCATGGGATGCTCGCCGGCTGAGGCAGTATATGTTGACTCACACTACTCTGTTGATATCAAAGATGGATCCAATCAAGTATATCTTCGAAAAGCCTGCCTTTTCCGGAAGAATAGCAAGATGGCAGATGATCTTGACTGAGTATGACATCCAGTACACAACCCAAAAAGCAATCAAGGGAAGTGTGTTGGCAGACCATTTGGCACATCAGGCAGTGGATGATTACCAGTCTATGAACTTTGAATTCCCGGACGAGAATATCATGTTGGTAACTGATTGTGAGACACCTGGACCGGATGAAGGGCCTGAGGAAGGATCCCGATGGTCTATGTACTTTGATGGAGCTTCAAACGCTTTGGGTAATGGCATTGGCACCGTGATCATATCTCCTAAAGGCTCTCATACTCCGTTCACCGCCCGACTATGTTTCAACTACACCAACAACATGGCGGAGTATGAAGCGTGCATCATGGGTCTTCGAGCTGCAATTGACCTAAGGATTAAGTTTCTGAGTGTCTTCGGAGATTCCGCTCTCGTGATCAGTCAGATCAAAGGCGAGTGGGATACGAAACACCCAAATCTTATTCCTTACAAGGAGTATGTATTGACGTTGCTTCCCCATTTCGAGGAGATAACCTTTGAACACTTCCCTAGAGAGGAGAATCAGTTGGCGGACACGCTGGCTACGGTGTCTTCTATGTTCAAAGTCAATTGGGACAACGAGGCTCCTCAGATCATCATTGAAAGATTGGATGAACTGACACATTGCTGTGATATTGAGACTGAAGAGGTAACAGAAAAGCCCTGGTTTCACGAAGTAAAAAGGTATCTTGAAACTCAGGAGTACCCCGAAGGTGCATCTGTTAATGACAAGAAGTTTCTGAGGAGGTTCACGGCGAAGTTTTTCATCAGCAATGGCATCCTTTACAAGCGTAACCATGATTCAACTTTACTGTGATGTGTGGATAAGAATGAAGCAGAAAGGATTATGGTAGAGTTACATGAAGGTACTTTCGGAAATCATTCCAGTGGACACACCATGGCAATGAAGATCCTACGGGCAGGATATTACTGGTCCATAATGGAAGCCAACTGTTATCAGCATTCTCGGACATGTCACAAGTGTCAAGTCTATGCTGATAAGGTGCACATACCTCCAGTTCCTCTGAATGTCTTGACAGCTCAGTGGCCTTTTGCAATGCGGGGCATTGATATGATCGGCGAGATCAGACCTACGGCATCCAACGGGCATCATTTCATCCTGGTAGCAATTGATTATTTTACGAAGTGGGTTGAAGCAGCTTCCTTTGCTACGGTAACCAAGAACGTCGTGGCACGGTTCATTCGACACAACCTGATCTGTCGATACAGGGTACCAGAGAGGATCATTACGGACAATGGTACCAATCTCAACAACAAGATGATCACTGAGCTCTGCAAGCAGTTCAAGATACAGCATCATAACTCTTCTCCCTACCGGCCGAAGATGAATGGGGTTGTCGAAGCGGCTAATAAGAACATTAAAAAGATTGTGCAAAAGATGACTGTGACATACAAATACTGGCACGAGATGTTACAATTTGCTCTTTATGGGTACTGTACCTCAACACGGACGTCAACATGGGCAACACCCTATTCCTTGGTATATGGTATGGAGGCAGTCTTGCCCATTGAAGTTCAGATACCCTCTCTTCGAATCATGAAGGATGCAGGTTTGAGTGAAGATGATTGGATTCAGACCCGACTTGATCAGCTGAACCTAATTGACGAAAAGAGACTTACTTCTATTTGCCATGGTCAAACGTACCAAAAACGGATGATCAAGGAATTTAACAAGAAAGTTAGACGACAAGAGTATCATGTTTGGGATCTAGTAATCAAGCGTATTATTCTACCTCAAGGTGATCCCAGGGGCAAATGGACCCCTACTTACGAAGGGCCATTTGTGGTTAAGAACATTTTCTCAAGAGGAGCTATGATTCTAGGTTTACTGGCCTAGGCAAAAATAAGGGCCTCTCGGCGAACCAAAATGGTTCGGGCAAAAAAAAGGGATGAAAATGGAAAAATATGTACACCCGGCATGTCAAAAACCTGAAAAGGCGGCTTGGGAAAAAAAGGGTATCCCGGTGGACTGAAAACCCGAAAGGGCGGTCCAGACAAAAATTAGGGATCAAAGCGTAACACTATGTCTCATTGGATCACCTTGCATCCAGACTTCGGTATCGACTATCAAGCTCGGACGACATTAATCAATCTGATCCATCTTCAACCAAGCAGCAAAGCGATGAGATGCTCGAGGACATAAGGGCAATAGCAGAGTTGGAACCCAGTGGGATTGTTCACATAACTGTTTTGTTTAGTTTTTCACAAATTGTGTAAATTCTATTATTCGGCGGAGTTATCTTACTAGGACGTCAACCTCTTGTACAAAAACGCCTATTTACAAGCCAAACTTCAAATCAATACAAATTCATTTTCAGACAAATTTCAAACTGTTTTTCCTTTATCTGTTTTGTTTTGCAAAGAACGTCCAAAGTTCATTTTTGATATATGCACTTGACATTAATTTCCGCTCATAAATATTTACACGCGAAACAAAGGAAGAATTATTGGTAATATCAGAAACAGGGGGTAGCTCTTCCCAACTAAGACTTATAACTATGAACGAATCAGCAATACTCTCCCCAAGCAGAGTTGATCTACCATCAGCACTAGAAAGACTTGATATCCCCGGTAGTCTTAATATTCCCCAATGAAGTATAAGAATGTTCCCCGGCAAAATACAAGATACCCCCAGTGAAGTCAATATTTTCCCAGCACGGCCTGAAACACAAGGCAATGGTGATGGTATAGCGGGAGGTGGGCTGGTCTAAACCAACTTCTTTTGAATTAACACCGGGAGTAATTTTGTATAGCTCATAGGGATATGTTCATAAGTCTCCCTTCTCTGATTATACCCTTCATTCCCCTGATGGGATGGTCTCTGACAAGAAACGGTGGTTGGAGCTACACCAATAACTAGAGTTACTGAGGCGACTTGTTCATGATGCTGATAATTTCTTCTAGGAGGATTAACCCTCCTCTCTTGCATAACAGCATTTGCATTTCCTTCCTTCTTTTTGTAAAATCCATAGGATGACTTCTTCGTACTTTCAGAACTTTCACTTTTCGTTAGACGGCTGTGATACGGTGGGAGAACTGACTTGAGGTTTTGCGTTTGTATTCGCAAATGGTTCAGTTTATCAAGAATCCCCACCGACTTTTTATTTTATCCAAAGGAAAGGTCAAAAAGCACAGGAAAGACCTTTGAGATGTTTTCTTGAGTTCAGGGGGTAGATTATGAAAAGGGAAGGTGCTAGCACCCTTTTCATCCATGGTTATCCATGGGCTCTTAGTTACTTGTTTAGATCACTTGCTTTGCTTTTCAAATTGTTTGAAATGGTGCTTTGTGTGTGGTTTTGAAAATGTTTTGAAAAGAGGCCATCGTTGTGGCAACCTTTGTAATGATTCTTGTTTGAATATATACAAAGGTGTATTGTAATTTGAAAAGATTTCAATGTTTGAAAATTTGTTTTGGGAAATTGTTTTGAAATTATGTTGTGAGGTGTGTTTGAAAATAGCAAGGATGTTTTTCAAGTTTTGATCAAGTAACTAAGAGTTGTCTACCCTATTTTACTCAAAGGTATTTCCTACATATTTTTAACCCTTTTGACAGTGTTGTTTTACCATTGCATTTGGTAAACAACCTTGTATTTGGATATTAAACGGGACAGGCGCGGGTCATCGTATTGACCATGAGAGCAATATTGCCAAGTATCTTTAGCAATTTTTCCGCGGAACTAGATCATTTTGTATAGGAAACCAAGATAGCGTCATCGAGGGACTATGATCTTTTGTTTTGTTTTTGTTTTGCCAAAGTACACAACATGCATAACATGGCCAATTTTTAAAGGCAACAAGTGGATGAAACCCTAAGGGTGCAAGTGTGCATTGTTTTGTCAATTTACATGCTTTTCGTCTTTGTATTAGTCAAGCTATTTGTTTGGTTTTTGGATTGTTGGCATACAAACCCTAATCTCTAATCATGGCATAATTGAAAGTGTAAATACGTAAAATAAATCTACCACTATTACAACATGATTATGGGGAGAGGGATACAATTTTTGAATGGGGATTATTTGACAAGAAATTAAAACCCTAGTTTAACTATTACATCCAAATTGAATCAATGGCATAAATAATAAATGAATAATATTTAAATAAACAAATTAAATAAATATACAAAATATTATGAATATGCAAAAATGTATATGTTTATTTCTTATGTATGTAAAAAATATTTAATGCAAATAGAAAGAAATAAATAAAGAAAGATTATTTTTTCTTTATTAATGGTAAAACCCTAATTTTCTTTAAGGAAGTATATTTATTAATATTATTTATTTATGCATAATAAAAATAAAAATATATTCAAGTGTAAAAATAAATTAAAAAAAGGTTTTATTTTTAATAAGGGTGGAAACCCTAGTTTTTTTATTTTAGGAAAATATACATTATATTAATTATTTTATATACAAAAAATAAAATACAAATATACACAAATATTTAGATAAATAATAGTATATGAGAAAAAGTATTATTTTATAGGTATAAATAATAAAAATAAAATATATAATATTTCTATAATATTTATAAGTTTTGATTAAATAAAATAAGAGTATATTCTACCTAATAATTATTTCCATGTCTAAAAAAAATAATAAAATAATAAAAATAAATGTGAAAATTTATGAAAATATTTTTGGGTATTTTTTTATGTTTAGAAAATATAAATAAAATCAGATATGAGAAATAAAATCCAAAAATATAAAACGTAAATAAATTGGGCCAGGGGGGTGTATTCAGTAAAAGGGGGGTGTCAAAAACAAAAAGCCAAAGCCCAGCCCAAGCCAGACTTCATCGTCAACCTCTGTCTCAAAATTGCGCGCGCCTGGTTTCAAACACGAACAACCTGCATACGTGCTCTAATGCAAAAACCCATCACATCAAAGTTGTAGCATTTTTCAAGACGAATTCAACCATATAAAAAACTTGTCCTAACTCTCAAAGACCAGAGAGAATTTCTCTGGCCCTAAATCCTAACCTAATTTTTTCATGAAGTTCATGGATCAAATTCTCTTAGCATGCTTAACTAAAATGAAAACTGAGCATATGTACAGCTTCATGGCTATGAATACTATATTTTTTATTCATAAACCTAAGCCTAACTATTCCTAAATAGAGAGATAGGACGTTGACAAAAACCTGTTTCAGTTGAGACCGTGTCTAACAATGTAGAGCTTTTCAATGAGGCCTGAGGTGGTTGGTAGCTCGCTTGAACTTCCTCTGACCCTCCCCAATACCTAGCTTGCCTTGAATGTGCTTGAACAAGCCTATAGAACTCAACCTGCACAAGCTGAAATCAAAAATGGCAAACCTTGTAAATGGATTTACAGTTAGTGTTTAAGGGTTGGGATAGCTTGGATAGGTTGTATGGAAGGTGTTTGAACCAGTTTGAGGCAAAACGCACGAGGGATTTGAGTTATGGAAATCAAACTGCAGGGAGTGCCCTGTTTTTCCAATGGAAGTTGATTTTGTGCTATGGGAGGTTTCAGGATTCAAAGGCTCGTGTTTTAGGTTCAATACAATGTGTAAAAATTGTTTCAAAAGCTTGAACAAGTTGGTTCTTTCTGATGTTCAAGTTCTGTAAATTTGGACCAGTTTCTTGGTTATGAAGCAAAATATGAGAAGTGATGGAAGACAAGCCTGTACAGGCTATCTATCAGCTTGCACACTATGCCTGTGGCCCCTCAAGTTTGTGGATTTGATTTGCTGCACAAGATATGGCTCAATGCTTAAGGATTCAGTTTTGACATAAAGCAAGATTTAATCAAAAATGGTAATGTTGCTTTTTCTACTTAAGGATTAATCTAATGTGAAAACCTCTAATGACCAAAACAAAACCTTAGACCAATTTATTTGCATTTAATTATTAAGTATGGAATGGTTTTGAGGCCTGTAATCTAGTGCAAAGAAAGCTGATTAGAGTTTGCAACTTGTATCACTATGAACATGCCATGGATAAAAAGTGAGTTTTTGCCAACTTCAAGCCTTCGATTCTCCATAACCACAAATGAGTTTGGAGAGTTCTTGGACATTTTGGAAAGATTGCAACATGCTCTACATTCCATATTTGAAATGCAATTTTAGATTCCAAGTGGAACTATGTGAAAAATGGCCATGAAGATAGGTCAAAATCCTGCCTAAACTAGGGCAAAATTTCACTAAATTAAAAGTTTGATGGACCCTTGATCCAAAAATCATAACTTGAGATCCAAGCTTATTTTGGGAAAACTTTGTGAATAAAAGTTGTATACTTTGTGGAGGACTACAACTTTCATGTTAGAAGTTTTGTTTGAATCCAATTGCATCATGGTGAAAATGTTGGGCAAAGTTAGGAAAAATTAAGAAAATTTCATAACTTAGAAAAATTCTAAGTTATGAAAATTTTCAATCTTAAACCCTAATTTGCAAAATTGGGTTTCTTGATGGACAAGTTTCATTTTTTGACACATCTTGATGAAAAATGACCCTTGGCACTTGATTTTGACCAAAAAGTCAAAGTTTGACTTTTCAGTGTACAGTTAAAATTTGATCAGTTGACTGAAAAAATTCATCTGTCAATCCAATGCAATTGAGATCTTTTGAACCTTGTGAATAGGTAAAGATGATGCCATTGAGTCCTTGAATCCATTCTTGAACCCAATTTGCCATTGGCTAGGTCAAAAATCAGAAATTGCCCTTGTGCAGTCAAAACCCTAAAAATGACCATTTTGCCCTTTTGGTGATCTGATCAAATTTCTTGTGGAGTTGTGGTCCAAACTTGATCAAATGTTTCATATGAGTCTATAAGTTTTAGGTGGATCAAAATTTATGAGTTTTGACTGTAAATTGGCCACAGTTGACCTTTTCCCCTATACAGTTGATTTCTAGGTCAACTGTCTAATTGACTGGGCAAAAATTTTATTCAAGGCTTGAAACTTGGTAGAGGTAATCTTGTAAGTCCAACATGAAGTATGAGAGCCACTTTGAGCATTAGAAGTCCAAAATTCCTTGTGAAAACTCAAACCCTAATTTAGGTCAACAATGCAAGGAGATGTCTTGAGCAGAGCAAACCCTAGCTTGATCTTGAGTTCAAAGAGCCTTGTGATGAGAAATGTTGATAAAATGAGAGGGAAAATTTTGGGGTACAACAGTTGCCCCTGTTTAATCTTCTTGAACCTGAAGAGTTAGATTGGCGAGTTTGGCCTTTCGTGACTCGAAGGTAAAAGAGGATTGGACACTAGAGTGCCCGTAAATTTGCACTCGTCATAGTATAGTTGAGGGAATGGGCTTAAAGATGCCTTGTAGTAGAAATAGAACTTCAGTCGTCTGTTATTCTACTGGGGAGTCATCTTTCGGTTGGAGAGGTGACAGTGAAATGTTATCTGGTCAACATCCAGTCTTCACAGTCTTGCATTGCTATCTGGTCGATATCCAGGATTCAGAAGGAAATCAAATGGTTATCCGGTCGCCCCCGGGTTTCATTTTGACTTTGAGGCCTACCAATATCCGGTTGAATCCGGGCTTCAAAGTAATTGGCCGAGTAAACTGTTATTTGGTCGACATTCAAGTTTCACAGTACACCTTACTGCTATCTGGTTAACATCCAGGCTTCACAGTGTTGTATGGCTATCTGGTCAACATCCAGGCTTCACGATACTTTGCTTCGTATCTGGTCAACATCCAGGCTTCAGAAGGAAATGAAATGGTTAACCGGTCGCCCGTGGGTTTCCTTTTTACTTTGAGGCCTACCAATATCCGGTTGAATCCAGGCTTCAAGGTAATTGGCCGAGTAAACTATTATTTGGTCGACATCCAAGTGTCACAGTGTACCTTACTACTATCTGGTCAACATCCAGGCTTCACAGTCTTGTATTGCTATCTGGTCAATATCCAGGCTTCACAATACTTTGCTTCCTATCTGGTCAACATCCAGGCTTTAGAAGAACTTGCAGGGGATTCTACTATTTTCCGGTCGAATCCGGGCTTCAGTATAGTCAAGGTATTATCTGGTCGAGTCCAGGCTTCATAACTAAAGCAGGAATCTGCCCCTTGATTTGAATAAGCAACAAGAGAGTATCTGTATCTGGAACATCTCTAAGCCGTTTTCTGAGCTTTGAATATCTGTCTTAGGCAGCTATCAATTTTATCCTGAAAAGGGTAGAATGTTAGCTGAAAACACAAAGTCATGTTGCATGAAATGTATGATGCAATATGATGTGTTTTATCAATGTTTATGATTTATGAATGTAATGTATGTGCTTGTAAGCTGATTAGCTGTCTTGCTGAGGAAAATAAATCCTGGATAGCTGGAGATAATAAAATCTTTGACCGCTGTCGGGGAAAATAAATCTATGACCACTTGTTGGAGATTCAAGATCATTGACAACCTTTGTGGGGAAAGGCTATACTGCTGGGGAGATCAGGAGTGAGGATCTCCGTTCTGTTGGGGATATCAGGGGAAAACTGAATGGTTTCCGCTGGGGATTAGTAGATCAAAATTTCATCTCTGCTGGGGATCTTCATGACATGCTGATTTGATCGTGGTGACTTCACTGGGGAAGAATAACTCTCTGGGGAATTATCTGGTTTTAAAGTGACTCTTCAGGGATAAAGGAGGAAACTGGATGGTCTCCACTGGTGTTCAAAGGCTGAAGTTTGATTCCGCTTGGGGAGGAAAGTTTCATCCTTACTGAGGGTTTGTAGTTCAAAGTTTTGCTCCGCTGGGGACCAGGAGTTCGAAAACTCAACTCTGATGGGGATTCCTGAAACTTAACTCCGTTGGGGATATGCATTTCAAGGCTTTAGTTCTGCAGAGAATCTGGATGATATATTGCAGGGGATTTCTCCCGGAATAGCCTAAAGACATCTTCCTACACTTTCATCCTATCAATAATTATCCTTTCTCATTTCGTTTTATTTGTAAGCAGTGATTATATTCAAATGCATATGCTCATTTTAATAAATCATTGGATGTTTTAAAATAAAACACAAGTGTAAAAAAGAAGGAAAAGGCAAACAATTTTCTGCACTTTGAAGTATCTTTGTATTAACTTTGTGTAAGTATTTTGTACAAAGGAGACAGACACCCTAGTAAGAGAATGTTGTCATAAAAATGAGAAAAATTTTATACAAAGAAAGGGCTATGTGTAACAATTCCATGGGGTTCCCATTCTGCTATAGCCTTCGCAACTCTGAGTATCATGTCCATTCGTTGCTTCGTCCGCGGATGATTGGATTGATAAGAAGCTTGGAGCTTGTCCGTGAAGAGATTGTCTTTAAAGTAATCCGATGAGACATAGTCATACGCTTTAATTCCCTAACTTTTGCCTGGACCGCCCTTTCGGGTTTTCGATCCACCGGGAAACCCTTTTTTGCCCAAGTCGCCCTTTCGGGTTTTCAACTTGCCGGGTGTACAAATTTTTTGTTTATCCCTAATTTTTGCCTGAACCGCCCTTTCGGGTTTTCGATTCACCGGGATGCCCATTTTTGCCCAAGTCGCCCTTTCGGGTTTTCAACTTGTTGGGTCATTTATGCGTAGTATCTTTTGACTATGTCTGCATTCGCAGGGTGCGGCAGGTCGTCGCCGTCCATGGTGGTTAGAATCATAGCCCCACCAGAAAAGATGTTTTTGATCACAAATGGTCCTTCGTAAGTAGGAGTCCATTTTCCCCTGGGATCACTTTGCGGCAAGATGATCCGCTTGATTACAAGATCTTCGACTTGATACACCTGACGTCTGACTTTCTTGTTGAAAGCCTTGATCATCCGTTTTTGATACGTCTAACCATAACAAACAACAGTAAGTCGCTTCTCATCGATCAAATGAAGTTGATCAAGCCGGGTCTGAATCCAATCGTCTTCACTTAAACCAACATCCTTCATAATCCTCAAAGAAGGAATCTGAACCTCCATAGGTAAAACAGCTTCCATGCCATATACCAAAGAAAAAGGGGTTTCCCCAGTTGAAGTACGCGCCGTGGTACGATATCCGTGCAGAGCAAACGGTAACATCTCATGCCAGTCCTTGTAGGTGACTGTCATCTTTTGAATGATCTTCTTGATATTTTTGTTCGCAGCTTCAACAACACCGTTCATCTTTGGCCGATAGGGAGATGAATTGTGATGTTGAATCTTGAACTGTTCGCACAGAGCGGTGATCATAGTGTTGTTCAGGTTTGTACCGTTGTCCGTGATGATACGGTCAGGGATACCGTACCGGCAAATGAGGTTCTGCTTGATGAAGCGGGTAACCATATTCTTTGTAACGGAGGCAAAGGAAGCTGCTTCGACCCACTTGGTAAAGTAATCAATAGCCACCAGGATGAAGCGATTGCCATTGGATGTTGTAGGCTTGATCTCTCCAATCATGTCGATTCCCCACATTACGAATGGCCAAGGATCTGTTAGAACATTGAGAGGAACTGGAGGAATATGTACCTTGTCAGCATATATTTGGCATTTGTGACAAGCACGGGAATATTGATGACAGTCAGCCTCCATGGTAGACCAGTAGTAGCCTTCCCTTAGAATCTTTTTAGCCATCGTATGTCCGCTCAAGTGGGTTCGAAATGTGCCACTATGCAGTTCAGTCATGATCTGCTCAGCCTCAACCTTGTCCACACAATGAAGCAGAGCACAATCATGGTTGTGCTAGTATAGGATACCATTGCTTAGGAAGAACTTGACAACAAATCTCCTTAAGAACTTTTTTTCATTGATTGAAGTTCCTTAAGGGTATTCTTGAGTCTTGAGATACCTTTTGATTTCATGAAACCAAGGTTGTTCCACTACTTCTTCAGTATTAATCTCATGACAATGTGCAGGTTCGTCCATTTGCTCGACGGTGATTTGGGGAGCCTCAGTATCCCAGTTAAGTTTAAACATGGAAGACATTGTAGCTAGAGCATCCGCTAGCTGATTTTCTTCTCGCGGGAAGTGCTCGAAGGTAATCTGCTCGAAAAGAGGTAACAATGTCAGGACATGTTCTTTGTATGGGATGGTATTAGGATGTTTAGTGTCCCACTCTCCTTTGATTTGACTGATAACCAAAGATGAGTCCCCAAATACAACCAAAGATTTGATTCCTAGGTCAATCGCAGCCTTGAGACTGAAGATACAAGCTTCATACTCGGCCATGTTGTTGGTGCAGCTGAAGCAGAGTCTAGCAGTGAAAGGTGTACGGAAACCTTCTGGAGAAATAAGTACCGCGCCGACACCGTTGCCAAGTGCATTTGAAGCACCATCAAAGTACAGGGTCCATCGGGATCCTTGTTCAGGTCTGTCATACGGTCTGTTACCTTCAATGTTGTCCAATGTCATAATGTCCTCGTCAGGGAAGTTGAACCTCATAGATTGGTAATCTTCGACGGCTTGATGAGCTAGATGATCAGCTATTACACTCCCCTTTATAGCTTTTTGAGTTATTGTATATCATATTCGGTGAGGATCATCTGCCATCTAGCGATTCTTCTAGATAGAGCAGGCTTCTCGAAGATGTACTTGATCAAATCCATTTTAGAAATCAGCAAAGTGGTATGTGTCAACATATACTGCCTTAGCCGGCGAGCAGCCCATACCAAAGCGCATCAAGTTTTCTCGAGAAGTGAGTAGCGAGTCTCACAGTCGGTAAACTTTTTACTAAGGTAATAAATGGCATGCTCTTTTCTTCCAGACTCGTCATGTTGGCCCAGTACGCACCCTATTGAATTATCCAAAACAGTCAGATACATGATTAACGGCCTTCCTTCGACGGGTGGCATCAAGATAGGAGGTTCCAACAAATACTCCTTGATCTTATTGAAAGCAACTTGACAATCATCATTCCATTCAACCACCTGATCTTTCTTCAACAGCTTGAAGATTGGTTCACAGGTAGAAGTTAGATGATAAATGAATCTTGCAATGTAGTTTAGGCGTCCCAAGAAACCTATGACTTCCTTTTCAGTGCGGGGGGGGGGGGGGGGGAGGCATTTCTCGTATAGGTTTGACTTTAACAGGATCGACCTTAATTCCTTTGTTGCTGACAATGAATCCCAAGAGTTTACTGGACCTGACTCCGAAAGTGCACTTGCTAGGGTTCAGTCTGAGCTTGTATTCCTTTAACCTGACAAACAGCTTTGGCAGATGGTCGAGGTGTTCTTCTTCTGTCTGTGAACGGACTATCATATCATCTACGTAGACTTCAATCTCATGATGATTCATATCATGAAATAGAGCTACCATGGCTCGCTGATAGGTTGCCCCGGCATTCTTCAGTCCGAATGGCATCACTTTATAGCAGAAGGTACCCCACTACATAACAAAAGTAGTCTTCTCCATGTCTTCGTGGGCCATTTTGATCTGGTTGTACCCTGAAAATCCGTCCATGAAAGAGAATACCTTGTGTTGAGTTGTGTTGTCAACCAAGATGTCAATGTGTGGTAGTGGAAAATCATCTTTAGGGATAGCCCTGTTTAAGTCTTTGTAGTCCACACACATTCTGACTTTGCCGTCCTTTTTAGGAACGAGCACAATGTTAGCAACCCATTGTGGATAGGAAGTAACAGTCAGAAAGCCAGCATTCCACTGCTTCATCACTTTAGCTTTGATATTTTCGGACATGTCGAGTCTCATTCGGCGGACTTTATGTTTAATTGGTGGACAGTCTTGTAGGGAGACGATGAACCACAATATTTGTATCCAGTCTCCACATATCTTCATAGGACATGGAGAAGATCTCAACATATTCATTCAACATCTGAACTAAGCGCTCTTTGACACTTGGCTCTAGGTTGGCACCCACTTTAACCTCTTTTCTGTCTTCGGCAGTACCCAAATTGATAGTCTCTAACAACTCTTCATGGGGCAGGATAGCCCTTTCTTCTTGTTGCAAAAGTCTAGCCAACTCTCCAGGCACTTCACAGTCTTCATCACCTTCATATTTGGCATGATTGACAAGATCTTCAGAGTTACTGAAGGCCATAGCAGAATTGTTACCCATGGAATCCGGAGTGGATGGGTACTTGCATTTTGTGAGTGTGGGTGTGTGTAAGGGATAGCCATCTTTAAACAAAATAAAATGTAAAAAGAAAGAAAGTGAACACAAAAGTTTATAGATGAAAACGTCCATGATTCATTAAAAATGGCATATGAAAATGAAGAATCAAAACCCTTACAAATGGACCTATATGCCCCGGGTAAGGCACAAGGCAAAAAGAGTGTACGAATTGTTTAATAATTATTACAGACAAACGGGAAATGTTCAAAAGATAAATGACTGATTGATGAAAGTAATGGGAACGAAGTCTTTTGCCTCCCAGTTGTTCAGTCCTCCTTCAATGGTCGGGAAAATCCAATCTTCAAAATTGCTCTCATCTTCAACATCTTCCAAAGAATGAACTCCGTGATGAGTGATCTTTAATGGTGGTCCTCCAGCCCGGGAGCGACGCACAACCTTCTGACCAGCAGTAGTAAAACCCAAACAGAACTTATCTGTCTTGAAAGGAAAATCTGGTAGCTGACCCCGCACTGTACTTCCTCCTTCCTTGATCACAGCCTTCGCATATTTAAGGGATGACATCCGGGGCCCAGGCTTGGTAATGATGGGTACATCAGTCACTGTCTTGGCTACCGCAACATCAGGAGAAACCTCTTCAAAGTGTTGGAAAGGTGTTTCTATGAATTCACCATCTAACTCCACGTAGCGGAAAGAGTTAAGGTGGCTTATCATATACTCCTCCTCACCATGAACTGTTATGATTTTACCCTGGACTGGATATTTTAGCATCTGGTGTAGAGAAGAAGTGACTGTCCCAGCGTTGTGGATCCATGGTATTCCCAATAAACATGAATATGAAGGACGGATGTCCATCACATAAAATGTAGAATTGAAAATTTTCGTACCCACCTTAATTGGGATGTCCACTTCTCCGTGAACCATCCGCTTAGAACCGTTGAAGGCTCTAACAATGATATTACTGGGCTTTAAGGTCAAACCTTCACAGTCTAGCATGTTCAATGTTTTCTTTGGTAGGACATTTAAAGACGAACCGGTATCAACCAGAACATGAGCAAGTGTGGTCCCTCTACACTCTACTAAAACATGCAGCTCATCATTATGCTTTCTTTCCTTAGACGTTAGATCGGCGTCAGAGAAGCCAAGACCATTATCGGCTGTAAGGCTAGCCACACACTCTTGAAACTGATCCGTAGAAGTTTCTTGAGGCACGTGTGCCGTCTTTAGAAATTTGATCAAGGCTTTGGCATGAGCCTCGGAGCAGAGCAATAGAGCCATCATAGAGATTTTTGAAGGGGTTTTCCCCAGCTGCTCTACGACATCATAGTCTCTCTTCTTAATTATCTTTAAAATCTCCTCCATTTCCTTTTGGATGGTCTCGGGGATAACCAAAGGCTGAGCCCTCGTCCTAACGGGCGCTTCTTCGATTCCCTTACCTTTATCAGCAATAACAACAGAGGATACAACTTTAGGAGAAACAATTTCTTCGATCACCGGACTTCGCACAAATATCTTGACTGGAATAGGAGCACTTGAGGGTCCGAAGACTGCCCTTGGGGGAGCAATCTCCAGAGAGAAGATTCTTCCGCTACGAGTGATCTTACTTGTCCCCGCAATATTTCCTATGTCAGGAGTTTCTTCATCGGAGCTTTCTTCAACTGATTCGATCTGCTTAACATTGTGGTAGAAGATCTCTCCTCCATAATTCCACGGTATCGTCTTGTTGGACTTATATGGGATAGGCCCCAGCATAGTAATCTTCAGCGGTACAAACTATGGATCAGGTGTAATCTTAACAGGCCTTTTACAGGTCTTGGAAAGATTATCGGAAATGGTGATTATAGCAACATCATTGATTGAAGTAACATGAGTAATAGGAGTAATAGTAGCAACATGAGTTTTCTGACAGAGAATATCTTGATTATCCATCAGGCGTTGGATGCCTGACTTCAATAGCGGATAGTCGGTTTATAGAGACGAACAAAAGTAACAATTTTTTCACAGCCTAGGAAGATCCCGGCTTTCAACAAATTTATCTTGATCATCGGCAAAGGGATCATTAAGTCATCAACAATGGCGACATACAAATCCTCTTCAATAGCATGGACATTATGACCATGCTTGGGCATTGGGTCAGAAATCACGTTCGGCTTTTCGGACGCATCGAATTCTACCTCCTTGGCATCTATTAAATCTTGGATCTTGTTTTTAAGGGGCCAACAGTTGTTGGTGTCGTGCCCTATACTGTCGGAATGGTAAGCACATTTAGCATTGGCATGATAAAAAGGAGAAGTTGTATCCGGATTTTGTGGCGGATCTCTCAAGGTTGTAAGGTTCAGCTTTAAGAGATGGGGGAGAACCTGGGCAGGTGTCATGTTTATTTTGGTGAACTTCCTAGCAGGCCTTCCTCCTCTTTGTTGGTTGGCTCTTGGTTGATCGTTTCTAGGTTGATCAGCTGCTGTCTTTTGGATCATCACAGCCCCCACCGTTGACCGGCACTCTACTCTTCCTCGACCCTTCTGAGAGTAAACAGGTGACACCTCCTTTTTGGCTGGAAAAGGTTTTTTGACAGCAGCAGAAGCAGATGTATCTTTCTGAATTTTACCACTCTTGATGCCAGCTTCAACTCGTTCCCTAGTCATAATTAATTCAGTGAACCCTGTCGATGAACTCCCTATTAGGTGATTAAAGAATGGACCAGACAGCGTCCCTAAAAACATATCAACCAGCTCTCTTTCAGACAATGGTGGTTGCACCCTTCTAGCCAGGTCCCTCCACTTCTGGGCATACTCCTTAAAGCCCTCCTTAGAAACCATACCCATACTCTGTAGGTGAGTACGAGTAGGCGCTAAATCTGTGTTATATTGGTATTGTCGTTAGAAAGCAGCAGCCAGATCCTCCCAGTTATGAACATCAGATCTCTCAAGTTGATAGAACCAGTCCAATTACGTACCCGACAAACTATCTTGAAAAAAGTGGACCCATAGATCCTTATCAGAAGAGTGAGGTTGATTCTTTCTGACGTAGGACCGCAGATGCATCTTCGGATAGGACAAACCGTCGTATTTAGCAAATGTAGGTACTTTGAACTTGGGGGGAATGACGATCCCAGCAACCAACCCTAGTTCTTCGAAATCCAGCCCAGGTACTCTTTGTACCTCCATGGCTGCCAGCCGGTCTTCCAGATTTTTATACTTATCATCCGCCGGAAGGTATTGCTGCTTGGAGTAATCTTCATCCTCTTCTTCTTCTTCCTCTTCAGCTTCATATTCGGAAGGTACCGCAGCTCCTTTTCCTTTAGCAACCCCTTCAGCAGACGTCGAGGGGAAATCTAGGACCCTTCTAGCCTGATTCTCAAACCTTCTTCCCAGAGTAGCTACACCAACCCTTTTCTTTTTCTTATTTTCTTTTTCCTTCTTTTTCTCTTACAATGCTTTAAGATCCTCTTGACCCTTTGCCAAAGTCATGAGGAGTTGTTGGAATTGCGAATTATGTGCTTGCAAATCTTTGACCGTCTGCTCTATATCCATCTTACTGAAATAAACAGCAGAAAGATAAGGAAACCTTGTGTGAAAACCTGTTTATGCATATGATGAATAATGTGTATTCATGTAATGCATTCAAGGATTCAGAAATTCAAAGTTGTTGCAAACAAAAAGAACACACGACATATTAATAAGAAGAAACTTGTTAGTACATAAATGCCCCATGGGCAAAATATTACAAAGTTCTTAATGTAAAAAGACGTTGCGCATCCTCTTTGGTGCGATGTAAGTGTTGAGATTCTGCTCTTCATGGAGTTGACGGGTAAGTTCCAAAACCTTCTTCTCACTGGCGTAGAAGCTGGCTTCAAAAGTATTTCGTTCTTCCTTGAGTTGTATCCAACTATTTTGCAAATCTTCCAATGATGTTGGCATGTTTGGATGTAGGAGGGTGCATGGAACCTCTCCTTCCATAACAGGCTCTTTGATCACGGGTAGAATGTGGGGGTAAGGCATCATAAGACTCTGGGTGCGGGTTCGTACCCACTTGAGATAAGGCTCAAGGGGGATGGAATTCTTGTGTCCCAGTGTCTTACTATCCACTTTGTTGGGCATCCTCCAAGCTTGGATAAACCTTTGTCGGAGTCCTTGAGCGTCGTTGTCAAAGTCAAACACCAAGTCTGGAATTAGCATATCATGAGGGCCATCCCTTCGGGCATACCAAAATTGTCTCAGAGCCAAACATGGATTGTAGGTAATGCCTCCCCTAATGCCAAGTAGTGGGACATTAGGGAATTCCCCATAACGATCAACGATGATGACATTTTCTCTAGACCGAGAACACCAATGAACATCAGAATGTGTAAGAGTCATCAACCGTTGTGACCACCTCAAGCCTTGTTCATTCTTCAAGACTGACTGGGGAAGGTGAGAAAAAAACCACCTTTCTAGAAGAGAAGTACAACACATGAGAACACCTTTTTTCCTCATTGTTCGTGTGTAAAATGAGTGTAGGATGTCCCCAAGAAATGTAGACACAGGATTCCGAGATATGAAAATCTTGACAGCATTCACATCTATAAGCTGATCAGGGTTTGGGAACAAGACCAAACCATAAATGAGGAGTGCTACAATCTCTTCAAAAGCTTGCAGATCTAGGGAATTCCAGCAGTCTTGTGCCTTCTCAAACATAAACTTTGCCAAGAAACCCTTAACACCACTTCTGGTTTCCCAATAACCTTTGATATCAGATGGTTGCAAGTGTAAGGGTTGAGCAACATCTTCAGGCTTTGGTTCTCTTTCTGTACCGTTGTAGGGTAGTTGATGGATAATAGGAATCCTCAGGAGTTGAGAAAATTCCTCCAAAGTAGGTACTAGTTGATAATCAGGAAATGTAAAGCAATGGTGTAGGGGGTCAAAGAACTGAAAGAGAACTTTCACCATGTCTTCTTCAATGTTGGAGTTGACAAAGTTAAGAAGTCTACCATGTCTTTCACTGAAGGGAGAATTCTATGGAATCTTGGAAGTAAGCTTCTTGAGTTGAGGAGGGATTCTCACAAGGTTGACTTGAATTGTTTTCCTGCGAAGAGATTCCATGACCTAGAAAACAAGAAAAAAGATGAAGATCCAAACCCTTGAAATGGTTAGTGGATGCAAATGATGCTTCATGATGTTCAGGATGTATGCACAAGTATATGTACAAGCAAATCACACAAGATCCTAGTTTCAGGCTTGCATGGGGTTTCATAGGTAAGTACCCTCTTGAAGTTAGTTGGCTCAACCTGTCCTATAAATAGTAACCAGGTTCTAAGGAGCTCGATATCACTAGATTATTTTCTGTGTTCATTGTTTCAGTTTAGCCACTTAACTGGAGACCGAAATATACCAAGAAAACAACCCTCAATGAGTGTAGTATCGAGTATCTACCAACTTCGGATTGTACCAAAGCCGGTCATCTCACTACCCCTAAAAAGGCCAAGATGGTCAAGTAAAGGTTCTAAGAGTTCATTAGTGCTTCACGACATCACTCAGCGGCCCCATATTCTCTTTGATGGACTCAAAGGCTACCGGTACCCACAAATATGTCACACTAATATAGCTATTGCTTCAACCATGTCGGTATACCCCGCATAGTTTCCACAATGTATTGCTATTTACCTATGAATGTTTCCCAAATCCGGGTAGAGGATTTCAAGCCCAAACAATAGAACCAAATTGTAAAGCAATCAAAGAAAACAAGGTAAGCATGTAAAGGTGATCTAAACCCTAAGGTTACTCCACTTTTAGAGTTAATTCCCCAGCAGAGTCACCAGTTCTGTGATACGGTGGGAGAACTGACTTGAGGTTTTGCATTTGTGTTCGCAAATGTTTCGGTTTAGCAAGAGTCGCCACCAACTTTTTATTTTATCCAAAGGAAAGGTCAAAAAGCACAGGAAAGACCTTTGAGATGTTTTCTTGAGTTCGGGGGGTAGATTATGAAAAGGGAAGGTGCTAGCACCCTTTTCATCCATGGTTATCCATGGGCTCTTAGTTACTTATTTAGATCACTTGCTTTGCTTTTCCAATTGTTTGAAATGGTGCTTTGTGTGTGGTTTTGAAAATGTTTTGAAAAGAGGCCATCGTTGTGGCAACCTTTATAATGATTCTTGTTTGAATATATACAAAGGTGTATTGTCTTTTGAAAAGATTTCAATGTTTGAAAATTTGTTTTGGGAAATTGTTTTGAAATTGTGTTGTGAGGTGTGTTTGAAAATAGCAAGGATGTTTTGCAAGTTTTGATCAAGTAACTAAGAGTTGTCTACCCTATTTTACTCAAAGGTATTTCCTACACATTTTTAACCCTTTTGACAGTGTTGTTTTACCATTGCATTTGCTAAACAACTCTGTATTTGGATGTTAAACGGGACAGGCGCCGGTCATCATATTGACCATGATAGCAATATTGCCAAGTATCTTTAGCAATTATTCCGAGGAACTAGATCATTTTGTATAGGCAACCAAGATAGCGTCATCGAGGGACTATGATCTTTTTTTTTTTTTGCCAAAGTACTCAACATGCATAACATGGCCAATTTTTAAAGGCAACAAGTGGATGAAACCCTAAGGGTGCAAGTGTGCATTGTGTTGTCAATTTACATGCTTTTTGTCTTTGTATTAGTCAAGCTATTTGTTTGGTTTTTAGATTGTTGGCGTACAAACCCTAATCTCTAATCATGGCATAATTGAAAGCGTAAATGCGTAAAATAAATCTACCACTATTACAACATGATTATGGGGAGAGGGATACAATTTTTGAATGGAGATTATTTGACAAGAAATTAAAACCCTAATTTTACTATTACATCCAAATTGAATCAATGGCATAAATAATAAATGAATAATATTTAAATAAACAAATTAAATAAATATACAAAATATTATGAATATGTAAAAATGTTTATGTTTATTTTTTATGTATGTAAAAATATTTAATGCAAATAGAAAGAAAGAAATAAAGAAAGATTATTTTTTCTTTATTAAGGGTAAAACCCTAATTTTCTTTAAGGAAGTATATTTATTAATATTATTTATTTATGCATAATAAAAATAAAAATATATTCAAGTGTAAAAATATATTTAAAAAAAAGGTATTATTTTTAATAAGGGTGGAAACCCTAGTTTTTTTATTTTAGGATAATATACATTATATTAATTATTTTATATACAAAAAATAAAATACAAATATACACAAATATTTAGATAAATAATAGTATATGAGAAAAAAAAATTATTTTATAGGTATAAATAATAAAAGTAAAATATATAATATTTCTATAATATTTATAAGTTTTGATTAAATAAAATAAGAGTATATTCTACCTAATAATTATTTCCATGTATAAAAATAATAATAAAATAATAAAAATAAATGTGAAAATTTATGAAAATATTTTTGGGTGTTTTTTTATGTTTAGAAAATATAAATAAAATCAGAAATGAGAAATAAAATACAAAAATATAAAATGTAAAGAAATTGGGCCAGGGGGATGTATTCAGTAAAAGGGGGTGTCAAAAACAAAAAGCCAAAGCCTAGCCCAATCCATACTTCATCTTCAACCTTTGTCTCAAAATAGCGCGTGCCTGGTTTCAAACACGAACAACCTGCATACGTGCCCTATGGGAGGTTTCAGGACTCAAAGGCTCGTGTTTTAGGTTCAATACAATGTGTAAAAATTGTTTCAAAAGCTTGCACAAGTTGGTTCTTTCTGATGTTCAAGTTCTGTGAATTTGGACCAGTTTCTTGGTTATGAAGCAAAATATGAGAAGTGATGAAAGACAAGCCTGTACAGGCTATCTATCAGCTTGCACACTATGCCCTTGGCCCCTCAAGTTTGTGGATTTGATTTTCTGCACAAGATATGGCTCAATGCTCAAGGATTCAGTTTTGACATAAAGCAAGATTTAAGCAAAAATGGTAATGTTGCTTTTTCTACTTAAGGATTAATCTAATGTGCAAACCTCTAATGATAAAAACCAAACCTTAGACCAATGGGTTTTCATTTAATTATTAAGTATGGAATGGTTTTGAGGCCTGTAATCTAGTGCAAAGCAAGCTGATTAGAGTTTGCAACTTGTATCACTATGAACATGCCATGGATAAAAAGTGAGTTTTTGCCAACTTCAAGCCTTCGATTCTCCCTAACCACAAATGAGTTTGGAGAGTTCTGTGACATTTTGGAAAGCTTGCAACATTATCTACATTCCATCTTTAAAATGAAATTTGAGATTCCAAGTGGAACTATGTGAAAAATGGCCATGAAGATAGGTCAAAATCCTGCCTAAACTAGGGCAAAATTTCACTAAGTTAAAAGTTTCATGGACCCTTGTTCCAAAAATCATAACTTGAGATCCAAGCTTCTTTTGGGAAAACATTGTGAATCAAAGTTGTAGATTTTGTGGAGGACTACAACTTTGATGTTTGAAGTTTTGTTTGAATCCAATTGCATCATGGTGAAAATGTTGGGCAAAGTTAGGAAAAATTAAGAAAATTTCATAACTTAGAAAAGTTCTAAGTTATGAAATTTTTCAATCTTAAACCCTAATTTGCAAAATTGGGTTTCTTGATTAACAAGTTTCATGTTTTGACACATCTTTATGAAAAATGACCCTTGGCACTTGATTTTGACCAAAAAGTCAAAGTTTGACTTTTCAGTGTACAGTCAAAATTTGATTAGTTGACTGAAAAAATTCATTTGTCAATCCAATGCAATTGAGATCTTTTGAACCTTGTGAATAGGTCAAGTTGATGCCATTGAGTCCTTGAATCCATGATTGAACCCAATTTGCCATTGGCTAGGTCAAAAATCAGAAATTGCCCTTGTGCAGTCAAAACCCTAAAAATGACCATTTTGCCCTTTTGGTGATCTGATCAAATTTCTTGTGGAGTTGTGGTCCAAACTTGATCAAATGTTTCATATGAGTCTATAAGGTTGATGTGGGTAAAAATTTATGATGTTTGACTGTAAGTTGGCCACAATTGACCTTTTCCACTATACAGCTGATTTCTAGGTCAACTGTCCAATTGACTGGGCAAAAATTTGATTGAAGGCTTGAAACTTGGTAGAGGTAATATTGTAAGTCCAACATGAAGTATCAAAGCCACTTTGAGCATTATAAGTCCAAAATTCCTTGTGCAAACTCAAACCCTAATTTAGGTCAACAGTGCAAGGAGATGTCTTGAGCAGAGCAAACCCTAGCTTGATCTTGAGTTCTAAGATCCTTATGATGAGAAATGTTGATAAAATGAGAGGGAAAATTTTGGGGTACAACAACGGCCCTCTCTTACAGCTTCTTCTAAACGGATACCCATGCCCACCATTTCAATAAAGTCACTTGGCGCACTCGCTACCATCCTCTCATAGTAGAAAGCACCGAGAGTCTTCGGGAAAATCTTAGTTATCTCCTTCTCTTCCATGGGAGGAATCACTTGCGCGAGTACCTCACGCCATCTCTGTGCAGATTCTTTGAATGATTCCCTGTCGTTCTGGACCATGGCCCTGAGTTGATCATGGTTAGGTGCCATGTCCATGCTGTATTTGTATTGTCTTATAAATGCTTCTCCCAATTCATTGAAAGTATGGATATTAACGCTATTCAAACTCATATACCACTTCAACGCAACACCAGTCAAACTATCCTGAAAAAAGTGAATCAATAGACGTTTATCATCAGTGTGGGTAGACATTCTTCTTATATACATCACAATATAAGCACGAGGACAAGTGTTGCCCTTGTACTTCTCGAATTCCGGGACTTTAAACTTCACAGGTATCTTGACATTCAGGACCAAGCATAAATCATTCACATTCTCCCCGAAAAATTCCTTTCCCCTGAGGGTCTTCATCTCCCTCTGCATCTTGTCAAACTACTCTTTAAAATCATCCATTCTATCATAGAGACCCAAGCCTTCACTTGGTGGAGGGAAAGGACGATACATATCATCATTAACAAATGGGACCATATTCACCGAAGAAGGTGCAGCAGGAGTAGCATGCACCATAGGAGGTGCAGTTGTAACAATAGTCTGAACAACTGAAGTAACATGAGGATCAAGATTGAAACCTTCAGGCATAAAGTTCTCTGGGATTCCCCATGGATAACCTTGAGGCATGCGATTCTAAACAAAAGCTGGAGTAGTAGACTCAGGAACAGACGAAGCTTCAGTAGTAGCCTTTGTCTATTGAGGTTGAACACTCGGTGGTTGATTCTGAGCAGCCACCAGAGATTCCATCAGAGCAGTGAGATTGACCATGTCGGCTTTCAGAGCAGAAACCTCCTCGCGCAGCTCGTGATTCTCTTATTCTAAGTTGTCCATCTTCCTTCTGAAATTAGCTCGAGTATTGTAGTAGTGAGACAACTTGCTGAACAAAGTAAAGAAGCTTGGTAAGACACCTGGATATGCATAACAAATGTAATAAATATGTGCAATATGATGCATGATATGCAATGCACGTGATTTATTTTATTAATATTTCGAGGGACTTAAAGATTTATAGACACATTGCAAATATCAAAGTAATAACACATTTGAAATACTGAAATTTTTTATTATAATAACTTCAAAATGGATTACAAGTTTCAATAATCCCAAGTGAAAGATGAAAATAAAGTCTAAGACCCTAAGAAATAAAGATGATAGAGATCACTCTATACACTGGCCCTTCCCTGTAAGCCTGGCAATCTGAGCCTTCAACCTCTGGTTTTCTTCTGCATATCTGGTGGCAACCTCCTTCCAATCAATTGAATCAAGAAGTGAACAAATAGCATATGACCGAGGGTTATGAGAAAATAAATCCCCTTGCCTCTCCATCATCTCTACAGCCCGACTCTCAAGAATCTCAATCAAGTCGTCTTTCTCCTTCAAGTCGGCTCTATAGGAAATCTCTAAAGTTTGGCACTTATTATTCCAAGCGTCCTTTTCCTGCTGCATCCTGACCAAAGCATGATGTAGCTCTTCCACATCATCCAATAGGGGAGGAGTGGTCTTCACAAACAAATTAGGCATAGGCGCTTCCCGGGAATACGTCGTCTTCAACTGAATAGCTCTCGTTTGGACCCACTGAAGATAAGGCTCCAAAGAAACAACCCCCTAGGTCCTACGTCTTTCCTACTCTTCCTATGAATGTGACGCCAGGCCTTCGCAATCTGCTCCCTAGCTTCCTTATGTTCTCCTTCCTCCTTTAGGAAGAAACTACTCAAATGAATACTATTTGGTTTATCCCTCATCGGATAACCAAGTTGTCATCATGCAAGAAAAGGGTTGTAGTTAATTCCTCCCTTTGTACTAAGAAGAGGTACATTGGGGAAACTACCACAAACGTCAATGATCTCTACATCATGGTAAGCCCGATGATACCAATCAATATCTGAGTGAGTAAGTGCCATGATCTTAGGAGCCCAACGGGGTTCCTTCCTGACATCCCAGAAAGTATCAAATTGTGGCATATGAGAAATAAACCACGGGTACAACAGAGGCGTGCAACAGATAATCATCCCCCCATGATAAGAATTCCGAAGATGAATAGAGTAATAAGCATCACCCAACAATGTAGGAAATGGGTTTCCAATCCAGAAGATCCTGATAGCATTAAAGTCAACAAACTTATCCACATTATGAAATAAAAATAACCCGTAAGCAAGTAGAGCAAAGATGGCCGCAAAAGCGATTGTACTCTTCATTTTGGAAATGTAACAAGCTTTCTTCAATAAGAACTGAGCTGATAATCCTCTAATCCCTCCTTTAGTAGTCATATGAGCTTCAAACTCAGACTTCCCTAGATGGATCAAAGGAGCAATGTCGTGTGGTTTTGGCTCACCCTCCAAACCAGTAAAAGGAACATGATCGGTAATAGGTAAATCCAACAGATAAGAATATTCCTCTAGTGTAGGCATCAACTAATAGTCAGGGAAAGTAAAGCAATGATACATCAGATCATAGAACTGGACCAAGGTCGAGAGAATACCCTCCTTCATCCTAAGCTTCATGAGAGGAATGATGGATCCATACTTCTTCCAAAAATCTGCAGAACACTCAATCTCAGGAATTAGACTGATCAACTCATCTATTTTGAGATCTTTGAAACTGTATTTTCCAGTCTTTCTTTTTCCAGAATCCATGGTCAAAAGGTACATGAGATATTCACAAATGGTCAACTTTCAAGTCCCTTGAAATACAATTTCTTCAAAATATGCTTATAAGTGCATGGATGCATGATGCAACAATCACACACAAGATCAAAAACATAAGTTTCATAGGTTCAACGTCACGAGCATGAGGTCGAAGGTACTACCCATAAGGTATGGTATAAAAGTTATCACCTGCCGAACGAGGTTCTAGAGGTTCCCAGAGTCTACATCCTTCCTTTGGATATTACCAACTTCCCTATTAACTCGGTAATTAGTAATATTCTCAAGAAAAACTCGTCTGAGCATCATATCGCGTGACAACTATTTCCGAATTACTCGGTCATAGCTTTCGCTCTACACATAAAAGACCAAGATGGGTTACGTATTCTACGGTCCTTAGATTCAGTAGGCTCCCAGGTCGAAAGCAATACGTCTTCCTTATTACTCGGTAAACGACACTACAGTCAAAGGGGCCTCCACTGAGTGGGGGAGCTCATGCCTCTAGTAACACCCTAATTCTACCCAGCAATTATAGATAAATCAGAGTTATAAAATCATTCACGCAAACAAATCAGGATGCCACAAATTCATCATTAAAAAGTCATTGCATTCATCGTGGATATATAACACTTTAAAACTTCGGATGAACCATCGGCATAATACTTTAATTAAATAATTCAACAATTTAAACATCTACGCAGCGGAATTCTTAATAACATATTTATCATCGTTACAACAACTTCAAAACAACACATACTTACTAATAATCAACTTAAAGTTCAACAACTGAATAATCAACAATCAAAAGCAACAAGCGTTCACCCCCCTGAGTGTTACATATCAGAGCAATGACACCGACTCAAACTATTGAAGGTATACAACTTTCACTCTCGATTACCTGCACGTTACCAACATAAGGGCAACATTCAAACAGAAGGGGTGAGATGTCTAACAATATAATAAAGCGCATGATAATTAATATATTAAATTAGATCACATAACATCACCACTTCTCATATTACAAACAACAAACATTATAACAGAATATCAATAATATACACATATGCCACTTCGATGTACAACCTCTTTATGCAATCAAATAATGCGACTCAATACTATGCAAATGCATGTGGTACCATTGGAGTAGAACTCCCATCTCAAAAATTGCAAATTAATAGAGGCATCAACAAGGCATAAGCCTTCATCTCAATATTCTCCAATACAGGCCATCTCAGCGAGCATAAGCTCCATCTCAAAATGCAATGTGTGCGACACAATCATGAATGTAATGACAACACCATAATTGACAACATCTCAATACAACACCATCGTTGGCCAAAGGCCTACATCTTAAAAGCATCTCAACATCTCTTTATCAACATCATTCATCGACATTATTTATCATCATAAATCATCAAACATCATTTATACATCATAATTCATCAAAACAAACTCTCATTAATTTCACAACGTTGGCCATAGGCCTATAGAAGATATTGCCTATAATTAGTTAATCAACTAAGTCTTACTTCTAAATCACTAAACCTCTACATACTACTATTCTATAATATTAGATCATTATCATTAATCCTACTGTTACAAACCAGACAGTAATCTTTAAACGTCTCTTTACTCATCCTTCTTCATAAAAGCCAACATAGCGATTACCGCGGGAACTAACTCTAATACTAATTTTGATACTAGGATTATCCTTCCTATTCTTCATTTTAATCCTTAAGAATGAAGTTCATTGCATTAGCCATTCCACGCTTGGAAAGGTACCTCAAACAGAGTCTGAAAACTCAAGTTACAACATTCTCAAACTGATTCTGCCAAAAACCAGACAACATGGATCGATGTATAACGCCTTGGGTCAAAGCGTACTGAGTTTAATACACCACATAAGTCGATGCATCCTATCTTGTATCGACTCATCCTAAGTCTACAACACTGCATGTATCGACACATGCTCCTATGTATTGACTCATCCTGAGTCTAAAAACACTCATGTATCGAAACATGACTCCTTCGTGTCGACTCATACTGAGTCTAACAACATTCTTGTATCGACACATAACATTTGGAGTCGACACATACTGCTCTGCTAAGGATATTTTCTGCGATTTCTCTGTGTTTTCGTTACGGGTTCCATACTTTAAGCCCTAAAAACATGCTCTAATCATAGAAAATCATCAGTTATAATCATCCTATAATTCTACATCATATAAACAGCATAGGAACATCATCATTAATCTTCCAATCATCAATTCTCATCATACAACAACATATAATTCAATCATGAACAAAACAACACTTTCACATCTAATCCCATAAACCAATCATCATGAACCCTATTATAGAGTCAGAACCCCACCCTTACCTTGGATTGTTGGTTTCTCTAAACTTTCTCCAATTGATTCCCGTTCTGCCTTCTTTCCTCTTTTCCAACAGCTTTCACGTTTTTCCTTTTAAACCCTTATTCTTCTTACTGCTTCTTCTTTTCTATTATTTCCACAATAATAAAATAACCAATTATTCTCTTTATGCCTTAATGGGCTTAAGACTACTACACCCCCTTAATTACTACTTCTACTCCTTTAAAACAAGCCCACATCAAATAATATCATTCTTCTAATATTATTTCACCACTTAATAAAATAAATAAATCCAATTAATCACAACACAATATCTCATAACAACACAACTTCACAGAAATTCCAAAAATAATTTAATTAAACAATTAATTAAACTACGGGCGTTACACCTCCTTTTTTGGGATTACTCACTCAAAGTTAACATGACTATACCGCCCGTCCTATCTTAAAGTTTGCCCAAGTCCGAGTATAGGACTTATAAGTAATCACCAAGAACCCTGAAAACCAGGAAAGTCCAGGGAAACATATATACAACAAATAATATAACACATAAACAACAATATCACATATACAAATATAAACAAATATAGGTTTAACCCACTTAGGGATGGACCAGCGAGAGGTCTATCCCCAGTGAAGTCGCCATTTTTTTCTATAGCGGTAGAAATGTTTAAGACTAAGCCATTGGATTGACTAGACTTATACAGATCAAAATAAAAATCTCCACCGCACTTTATTATTTCCAAAGGAATGGGAAAAGAGTGAGTAACCCAAAAAGAGGGAGAAAGATTCAAGGTAAGGGGGTTGGTTATGCAAAGGGAAGGTATTAGAACCCTAAAAATCTATGGTACTCCGCAAGAACCTCTTTGAAAAATCTGTATATTTTGGCTATAAAAAACGTTTTATGTAAAGTAGATAATAGAGGTTAGAAAAGAAATATATTTTTTATGATTTTTGCAACCTCCGCGGTTGCGAATCTTTAGTGCCTACGTACCACCTTTCGTGCAATAGGGGATCAGGGTACATGTTGTTCCTCTTTAAAAAAATTTAAAACACAAGTGTGTTGGTTAATTTTATGAGATAAGACATCACTGTCATCGTCCGTGTGAAAAACATACTTACCACCCACACTCATGATAAATGATAATTTGCATCATCTCAAAGTGGAGGATATGGCTTGGATTTAAAAATCAATAATTCCTCACTCAACACCCAAGTGGAAAATATCTCTCTTCACTACATATTGTAGAAGTATAGTTGTTTGCATCACTACAAGGATTGACAAGAGTCTAATCTTTTGAGAAAGGTTTTAAAATAAAAAGCCAAAGTGGGAAAATGGTTTGAAATGAGATTGATTTACTTTTAATCTTCTCACAAAAAAGACGATGTCAAAGTATTATTAAGTTAATTGAAGTTTATTCATGAAAATGTTTTGAAAATGCATGGACATAAATCCAAGTTTATTATGAAAATGATTCAAGTTTAAAAAACAAGAAGACTTTTAAAAAGGAGGGAGAAGATTTTTGAAATTAAAGAAGATGAGAGGAGATGAAGGGACTATCCTAAAGCATAAGGTAAAATCTAGGGATAAGAACCATCTAACCAACAAGAAGCCAATACTTGACATTATGAGGCAAGATTGAATTCTCATTCTTTGGATTGAAACCAAGCAAGAAAAGCTACTAGACCTCTTGAGAGAACTAAACTTCAAGTGTATTAAGTCTTCACAAAAATTGGGCAGAGTAACGGTTGTATACGGGTGAATTCCAAATTACAAACAAAGTATGTAATCACAATAACCTGCACACAAAAACAAACAACCCAATGTCTTGAGGTAAACCTCAAGAACTCCAGAAAAAAATTATCAATTAAGATCACAAAGTCTCCAACATAGGCCAAGGTTTCTAATCCTAAGTCCAAGAAGTCCAATACTCCATAATGCCAAGGATAGTAACTAAATAGTCCAAGTATCATTAAAGATTTTTAAGGTTCATGTTGATTATTAAGTATCTTAAAAAAGAAAAGAAAAGCTCAAGTGAGAAAAATAAAAATTACAAGAAAGTAAATTCTCAAGTGAGAAAAGATGAAAATATAATGAAATGTAAATGCTAAATGTAAATGGTGCATAAAATAAAAGAGCATAAAATAAAAACGCAAAATAAAGACAATTATTATAAATTAGTGGTTAGTTTGATGACCATCTTCAAAATTGCATTTGAAACTCATTAGAGGATTGGTAGAACCAAAGACTCCACATAACAAGTTGCATTTACTTTTTGTCAAGTATATCATCCATTTTGAAATCCTCAAAAGTACTATTTAATGATCAACGATGTTTAAGTGATCCGCGTTGACCAAAAGTGATGTAGATCCATTAGAGGATTGTGTTGTACCCCAAATTTTGACCTAAGACGTCGTCTCCTATCTGCATCTTTACATAACATTTGTCTTGATCCATCGATTTTAAATTTCATGACTTTTTTCGGGCCAAGAGCTATTTATGCTGAACATTAAATCATTTAATCGATTCGTGCAAAAAATGATGTTTATTAATTATCTATTATCTAAAACTTAAATAATTGAAATCCATTTTTTGATTATTATTTAGTTTAAAGATGTACGGATAATAAAATGAACATCAGAGAAGAGGCGCATTAATTGTGTGGACAATATTTATTTATTACTCATTATTTTAAATTTAAGTAACTAGAATTTATTCTTAGTTATTACATAATTTAAAGTTTATGAATAATATAATAAGCATTCGAAAATTCATTGGTCAATAACGATTGTTTAATCGTTCGTCGTTCTAAGTTAAATAATTGAAATCCTATTTTAATTATTATAATTTAGTTGGGAATGATGGATTAAATAATCGAAGGTATTAGTTGGTCAATGATAATTATTATTTATCTGTTTATTATTTTGAACGTGGGTAATTGAAATTTGGTTCCAATTATTATTCGTGCAGAGAAATAATAAACGATAAATAAATAAAGAAGAAGAATTAATGGACAAATAGTTTCTTTTATTCATTCTTTTTTTGTACAAGTTATTTTGTAAATATTGTATATATTACAGTAAATTACAATAATGAATGGACAAAATTAAAATGAAATAAAAAGAGATAATCTATCTTAATTCTAAAGCTTCCAATCCAATGCGTTTGTCCGCTCATTTAATTCTACCTGCACAATTAAAAGAAAAGAATTAGAATTCGAATAAATATTCAAAATGCAGAAAAATAAACTTAGTGTTCATCATTAAATGTAATGGCCGGAATCAGTTATTATTATTATTTTTTTTTTTTTGCAAATCACGGGATTACTCCCGGTTCACAAAAAAAAGAAAAGAATTTCAAAGCATATGCACAAGTTGTTCTCCAAAACTGCATACTTAAGCTAATTGCATGTTGTTCAAAATCCTAAATGTAATTTCAAAAGCATACAGCATAAGCAAACAAATATGCAGTAACCATATGCAAGCATGCCCCTTTTAACGTTGGCCTACACATCAGGAAGCAAACAACATTTGGATTAAAAGCAAATATGCAGTTTGACTATTCTTGCAAGCAACAAAATTCCTTTTTTTCATCATTTTTCAGCCACTACATTTTCAGAAAATAGACAGCTTATCACTCTTTTTGTCAAAGCCATTCTGAGAGAGAAAAAGAGAGGGAGAAGTGTGGGACTTGCAGGTTTAGCTTAGGCAGAAAGAGGTATACAAGACAAACTAAGAAAATATAGCCAGTAAGAATAATAGCACAGAAGAAGAATAAAGGCAAACTGGGGGGACAGTAGTGCAGAGTACTCAGGAAATCCCAGCAGCATGTTTTCAAATCTTCAAAATCTGTAGCGTTCAAGAAGAGAGAAATAGAGCTGTTATATTACACAACAAAAGAAAAACAAAGAGATATATCCAACCTCATAAAAACAGCATACACCAACAACAAAAACCAACAAGTTATAAAAAACACATCTCAAAACCATAGAAAACCTGCTAATGCCTTAACCTGCCTGTCATCAAACTGAAACCATTCTGCATAGCATCAAAACCATTAAACCTACATACTGATAAACCGTTGATCAACATAAACAAACCAGAAAAACATACAAACACCTTGGCCTAAACCATAGGACCATCAACCTACCTGCTGCATAGGAACCAGCAAAACCCGTTTTAACCATTTCAAAACTGTCCAACAACGACCAAATACCATCAGGCCTCAGACTATATCATCACTGGCCAACAAGAGCATACAAAAGCATAACCGGCAAGAGGAGAAAAGGCATCAATATTGATCAAACCAGTTCAATATGTCTAGGCAACGGTAAGACATTAAGGCAACCAAAAACCTCAAAGCAATGTCAAGCATACGAAAGCCTCAGAGGTTGTCATCATAGGCCGGTTAAATCCAAAAGAAGGCAACTAAAAGCGACGGTGGAAAGAGAAGAAGAAAAGGGTCAAGGCCACGGGCAAGAGGAGAAGAGGAAATAAATCATACAAAGATTTTCAAATCATCATCAAATCTAAGGGATAAAGATACAAACCGGAATCTCAAAGCAAGCGAGCCTCGTCAGACTTCCCTCGCCGCCAAAACCCCCTACGCACACTCAAACTCCTTCCTCCATCTCCAAAGGTACCCGTTCATTCTTTTTTTTAGAACCTCAAACCACCATTAACAAATATTGAATTAGGACAAGAACATTAAGTAAAATCAACGCATGCAATTTGTAACGAATCCTAAAACGAAATCAGAACAGTCGTACCGTGATTACGCCGCCCTAAGTTTTTTGCTGGAGGGAAGAGGGAGATGTGGTGTACCGGTGGCCGTTGAGACGAAGGAAGACTCAGAGAAGCAGAACGTGAATGAGAGGACGATCGGAGAAGAAGAACGCAAGAGTTGGGCGCCGTCGTTGTTAGCGTAAAACCTAAATCCCTTAACAACTAAAACGCACGTTTAACCCTCTAAACATTGCCGTTTCATCACTTTCTTTTTTCCTCTTAATTTTCTTATTTTCTTTTTTAATAATCAGAATATAACATCAAGAGTTTTTGGGTCTGAATTGCATTTTACTGGGCCTTGCGCCTCTGTTTCTGAACGTACTCCCTGACCTAAATTCACACCCCATCTTTTTATACGTTCTTTAGTTTAACTCTATTCATTTTCTTAGCTAAACTATATAATTTAGACTACTTAGTTTTTCCTAGAAATAAACATATTTTAAATAGATAATTTTAACATTTTACCCCAAATCTTATTTAATTTAAGTTTAGGTTATTTAATAATTTTTGTCTTCCTTATTTCTAATTCAATTTAAATTCATGGTTTGTAAGTTTTATTTAATTTTAAAAAGATATTTAGTATCTCTAAAAAAACATATAAAAAATGAGAAAACTAAAAGACATTTTATTTTTTATTTTATTCCCCTCATTTTGATTAAATACCAATATAAAAAAGGACATAAAAAATAGAAATATATAAAAACATTAAAAACATTTCTATTAATTCTCATTACCTTTTATCATTAAAAATGCGTAAAAAAGTGAAAACCGATTAAGCTTTTTTTCTTTCGCCTATTAAACAAAAATCATATAAAAATGCATGTTCACATTTAATTGTTGTGTATCATTTTCTGTCAATTATTTCATTGTACTTGTTTATTCTGTTTGCACCAATCCAAAGGGGATAGTTTAATTTTTGTTGACTTCATGTCCTCAAAAAACGATCGAGCGAGTACCCTCATTTCATTGAAACTTAGGATAATTTTTCCAAATATCCGATTTCTCCAAAACTCACACCTTTTAAGCCAAAACTTCGACATTAGGTCGTCGTATCTTCAAAAAACCGTCCGTATCCCTTTTCGGCCAAAACGATTTATTTTCAATCGAGCGATCAATTTTAAATAAAAACAGATATTTCAAAAGGTTCCTATAGAGTACTATAGATACATTGGGTGCTAGTACCTTCCCATTGTATAACCAACCCCCGAACCATAAGATCTCTTTTCAAAAACGCTTTGTATTTTCAGTATTATTTACATTGCATATTTAGGGTTTTATTTCGCTCTTTTCCCTTTTCCTTTGGAAACAATAAAGCGCGGTGGCGACTCTTGCTTTTGTGAGACGAATTAATCAATAATTCGATCTCCGATTTACCCCGCTACATTTTTTATCGCTACAGAATTGGCGACTCTGCTGGGGAAAGATTGACCTCTTGCTGGTCCATCCCTAAGTGGGTTAAGCCTAATTTGTCTTATCTGTTTTGTTATTATTTGATATGTTTGATTATGTGTTTAAATAGGGGTGTTTGGGTTTTTTGAAGGACGAATCCTATACCCGGATTAAGTAACACTTAAGGAATAGGACGGGCGGTATAGTCATGTCAACTTTGAGGGAGTAATCCCGAAGAAGGAGGCATGAGATCCCCCACTCAATGGAAGGCCCTCTTGAACTTAATATTTGTTTACCGAGTAATCGGGAAGATATTATTATTTTCGACCTAGGAGCCCGAGAAGTTGAGGACCGTAGAACCCTAACCCATCTTGGCTTTTTAGGTGTAGCGCGGAGACTATCACGGAGTAATTCGGAAGTAGTTGTTACGCGATGCTACGCTCGGACGAGTTTCTCTTGAGAATATTGCTAATTATTGAGTAATCAAGACGTTGGTAATATCCGAAAGAGGGATGCAGACTCTGGGAACTCTTAGAACCTTGTCTTACAGGTGTGATCGAAACATTAGTACATACCTTTGGGTGGGCTTTACCCTCGACTCCATGCTGAACTTTGAACCTTTAAACCCCATGTTTGCAAACCTGTGTGTGACTGTCGCATTATCATTCATTCATGCATTCATCAACATCTTTGTAAAAAACTCGTTCTTCAAGGAACTTTGGAATGATTTTTGCAAACGTCTCAGGGTACTATGGAACTTGGAAGGAGAAATACTCGAAGCTTTAGCTTCAAAGAGCCCGAGATTGAAGAATTGAAGAGTTTGATTCCGAAGATAGAGAGTCCGACAGATTTTCAGAAGAAATATGGGTCCATCGTACCGCTCATGAAGCGCAAGATGAAGAAAGGCATCCTCAACACGCTGGTTCAGTTCTATGATCCCCTATACCGATGTTTCACCTTCCCGGATTATCAGTTGATGCCTACTTTAGAGGAGTACTCTTATATTCTCGGTTTGCCGATCGTCGACCGTGTTCCTTTTTCTGGGTTAGAAGAGGAGCCTAAATCCCATGAGATAGCAACCGTCACCCATCTGAAGAAGTCGGAGATAGAAGGGAATATGACTACGAAAGGAGGAATCCGGGGTTTGCCGGCTCAGTTTCTGTTGAAGAAAGCTCGTTACTTTGCTGATACAAAGGATACCGTTGCCTTCGAGGACGTGTTTGCTCTACTCGCGTATGGTCTTTTCTTATTCCCTAACGTTGATAAATTTGTGGATGTCAACGCTATCAGAGTTTTCCTGATTGGAAATCCGGTCCCTACGCTGCTAGGGGACACGTATTACTCTATCCATCTTCGAAACTCTCGTCAAGGAGGAATGATTATTTGTTGCGTGCCGTTGCTGTATCAGTGGTACGTCTCGCATTTACCTGGGTCCGATGCTTTCTGGGATCTCGAGAAGGAACCGCGTTGGGCGCCAAAGATTATGGCTCTCACTCATTTCGACATTGACTGGTACAATCGAGCTTACCATGACGTAGAGATCATTGACAGCTGTGGTGCTTTTCCCAATGTACCCCTTCTTGGTACGAGAGGTGGAATCAACTACAACCCTGTTCTAGCGCGTCGTCAGTTCGGGTACCCGATGAGAGATAAGCCGAACAGTATCCATGTGAGTGGTTTCTTTCTTCAGGAAGGACAAGATCATCAGACTGCTAAGAGAGAGATTGAAGGAGCTTGGCGCCATATCCACAAGAAAGGGAGAGATATGCTGGGACATAGAGGTGCCGTTTCTTTGGAACCTTACCTGCAGTGGGTCCGTGCTAGGGCTTATGCTCTCAAGATGCCGTATAAACTTGAGAAACCTTTATTCCCTGCCATCGCACCATCATCAGTTGCTATCCCTATCGCAGATGTAGGAGAATATCAGGGGAACCTGGCTAGGATGAAGTCCGAGAGGGATGCTTGGAAGGAAAAGTACCATATGTCCGAATACGAGAATCGAGTCCTGACTCGACAGCTGAAAGAAAAGAAGGAGTTGTTGCTTATTCAAGACGGCCGGTTCGTTGCCCACGATGAGAAGCTTCGCCAGAAGGATGCCTTGTTGAAGAAATACGCGAGTGAAAGGAAGAGAAAAAGGGAGGGTTCGGTAAGCGTGGCTCTCGCTCCTAATCCACAAGAAGAAATCATCGATCGACTGATAGCGGAAAAGAAAGATTTGGAAGACTTTTATGAAGAAAAGATCAAGAAGCTCCGACTACAGCTGGTGTTTGGTCCGCCATCTGAGGATTCTGAGTGAGCTTTAGTTTTAGTTTATTTTATTGATGTCGTTTTGTAAAACTATGTAAAAGGGCTTCATGCTCCGAAGTTGTAATTTATTGTTTTATTAAGGGCTTCACGCTCCGAAGTTGTAACTTATTGTCTTATTTCGGGCTTCATGCTCCAAGTTGTAATTTACTGCTTCATGTTTTAAAATGTAATTTATCACTTTATTATGGTTTTCAGGTTGCAAGTTGTAATTTATTGCTTTCATTAGTGGATTTGTTATTCCAAGGTTGTAATTTACTATTCCAAATTGTAAGTTGTAATTTATCGCTTTCGATTAACGGATTGAGTTTTTGTTATTCCAAATTCCTTTACCATTGATGTATGCAAAGTTACTAAAGTTCCTTGAAAAAACTTTTAAAATGAGTCATCATTTGCATCACCATCATGCATCATTTCACATTCCACATCACATGTTTTCTAGGGTCTCATTCTTGTTCTTTTTTCCACCGAAGGTTACCAAGCTGTCTCACCAACACGACACTCGGGCCAGTCGTCAGAAAAGAATGGAAGATTTGGAACAGGAAAATCACGAGCTTCGTGGGGAAGTTGCTACGCTTCGTGCCGAGATGGAAAAGTTAACAGCATTGGTGGAAAGTTTGGTGGCTGTTCAGAATCAGCCATCGACTACGGCTGCCGAGATTCAGACTTCAACTCCAGTGGTTTCCGAGATTGTTATCGCTCCTGCCTCCGCAACTCAAATCAACTCTCCGATCCAACATCAGATGCCGAAAGGTTTTCCTTGGGGAATGCCTTACAACTTTATGCCAGAGGGGTATCAACCTACCGCCCAACCTATATTTCAGCCTGCTTTGTCTCTCCCTCAGTCAGAGACAACCGCCATGCCGCCAGTAATTCCGTCGGTAACACCTTTTCCGCAACCGATCATGACGACCGTTGCTCCAGTGGTCCACTCAGTGCCATACTTGAATGAACCAATTTATCCTGCCGAACCTGCTGAAAGTATGGGCCTCTTTGATAGAATGGAGGAATTTCAGGATCAGTTCCAGGAAATGCAGAAAGAGCTTAGAGCCTTGAAGGGGAAGGATCTGTTTGGGAAGAGCACACATGATCTTTGTTTGGTTCCGAATGTCAAGATTCCGGCGAAGTTCAAAACACCAGACTTTGAAAGATACAAGGGGGATTCGTGTCCTAGAAGCCATTTGACAATGTACGTGAGGAAGATGTCCACGTATTCTGATAATCATGATTTATTGATTCATTATTTTCAAGATAGTTTGACGGGTGCTGCCTTGAAGTGGTATATGGGATTGGACAGCAGTCGAATCCGCAATTTTAACGATCTCAGTGAAGCCTTTGTCCATCAGTACAAGTATAATGTTGACATGGCGCCGGACAGGGATCAACTCCGGGCAATGTCGCAAAGAGACCGAGAATCTTTTAAGGAGTACGCCCAGAGGTGGCGTGAAATTGCTGCTCAGATCCATCCACCTCTGGAGGAGAAGGAGATGACTAAGATATTTTTGAAGACTTTGGGGTCCTTTTACTATGAGAGGATGATAGCCAGCGCACCCAGTGACTTTACCGAAATGGTGAGCATGGGTATGCGATTAGAGGAAGGAATTCGTGAAGGACGTTTGATTAAGGAAGGGAGTATGTCCAGCAGTGTGAAGAAGTTCGGAGGTGTTTTCCCGAAGAGGAAAGAGCAAGATGTTAGTGCTTTGTTTCCAGGTAGGCCGAGGAGAGGCTACTCTCACGTCGCGGCAGTCACTCCGGCTGTCCGCCCAGCTTTGGTAGCCCCATCTCATCAGATTCCGCCACCTCAACAACGACCTTTTCAACAGCAGCCTCGACAACAGGCCTATCCGCTCAACAATCAGAATCGCTCGCCCAGAAAGCCGCAGTTCGATGCTATTCCTATGACGTATACTGAATTGTTTCCCGCTCTCATTAGAAAGAATCTCATCACAACAAAACCACCTCCTGTCGCACCGAACAGTGCTTCTCCGTGGTACAAGGCGGATCAATTCTGTGAATATCATCAAGGGTCGCCGGGGCACAACCTTGAGAATTGCTTTGCGTTGAAGGCGGATGTGCAGAGATTAATTAAGCATGGCATCTTGTCTTTTAAGGATGTGAATCCAAACGTCAGAGATAACCCTTTGCCCCGACATGGGGCAGCTTCTGTGAATATGGTGGAGGGTTGCCCGGGGAAGTTCCGAGTTTTCCAAGTCGAGCACATCAGAGAATCATTGATCAGGTTACATCAGAGTTTGAGAAGACTTGCCTTTGTTAGGCACCAACATGACTATGACGTTTGCCAGTTTTGTTCAAGAGAAGAGGATTGTCCTATTGTGAAGGAGGACATTCAGAGGTTGCTAGATCAGAGAATTATTACTATTACCTATGACCGAAATCCTGAAGATGAAGTGAATGTGATAACCCCACAGTTTAATTTGCCAGAATCAGTAGAGATTGCTTACAACAGCCAGACTGCGTCTGCTGATCCTTTGATTATTTACCCACCTGGCCCTGTGCCTTATAGCTCAGACCAGGCCGTGCCGTACAAGTATAACGCCGCCATGATTGAGAATGGGGTAGAAGTCCCCATACCAACTAGACCGTCTTTCGTTAATATTGCCGATGTAAGTAGAGTGACAAGAAGTGGGCGTGTTTTTGCCGCGGTACCGACAAGAAGACCAGAAGTTCAAGTAAGGAGGCCCATGCCGGCGGAGATTCCTGTAAGAAATGAACCAAGGGTTGAGATAGGTCGATCCAGTGAACCTATCCCTCACCCTGAAGAAGATGAAATCTTAAAGCTTATCAAAAGAAGCGAGTATAAAATTGTGGACCAGCTTCTGCAAACACCTTCCAAGATTTCCTTGCTTGCCTTATTGAGAGATTCTGGGGCACATAGAGAAGCCTTGATGAAAGTGTTGGACCAGGCGTTCGTAGACCATGATGTGACAGTTGATCAGTTTGACGGGATTGTGGGGAATATAACCTCGTGTAACAACTTGGGTTTCAGTGATGAAGAACTCCCGGAGGAGGGGAGAAACCATAATATGGCTCTGCACATTTCAGTAAGTTGTGGGAACGATACCTTATCAAGCGTGTTAGTGGATACCGGCTCGTCATTGAATGTGATGCCCAAGACCACGTTGTCTCGACTTTCATATCCAGGTGCTCCTATGAGGCCTAGCGGAGTAATTGTTAAAGCCTTTGATGGTTCCAGGAAGACAGTTATCGGTGAAGTGGATCTTCCCATAGTGATTGGTCCCCATACTTTTCAAATCACTTTCCAAGTGATGGACATCCGTGCTGCTTATAGTTGTTTATTGGGCCGTCCCTGGATCCATGATGCCGAGGCAGTCACCTCCACACTCCATCAGAGGTTAAAATTTGTGAGACATGGGAAATTAGTGATGATTGGGGGAGAGCAGGCCATGGTGGTAAGTCATTTATCATCATTTTCTTTTATTGATGCTGACGAGGACGTCGGGACTCAGTTTCAGGGCCTATCTGTTGCTAAGGATACCGTGAAGAAGCAGGGGGCATCCATCTCTTCTTTTGAGGATGCACGGCGAGTAGTGGAGAGTGGTTCGGCCGAAGGATGGGGCCAGGTGCTAACGTTACCCGAGAACAAGTCTGGGGAAGGTTTGGGTTTTCATCCAATATCTGCAAGGGTCAAGAAAGAGGTGGTTGTTCGTCCAATTCAAGAGGTCTTTCGAAGTGCAGGGTTTGTACATCCTGAGGTTGATGCTGTCATAGATGATGATTCCGAGGAGGATTTGCCCGTGTTTGTGACGCCTGGATTGGCTTGCCAAAACTGGATAGCTGTTGACATTCCTGTGGTTATGCATATTTCCGAGTAATGTTTTGTTTATTTTCCTTTTGAAAAATCGCTCTGCCCAAGGCGAAACGTATTTTGTGTCGGGCTATGAAAAATAATTCCTTTTGCTCTGCCCAAGGCAAAAGAGAAATGTCTGGGCTTTTTGTTTCAAGTATCTCCCTTTCAATGAATAAAAATGATATTTTGTCCACTGCTGTTTTATTTTTCACTTTTTCGGGAAATAATAATGAAAATTGATTAAGAACATTTAGTTTTATTTGCACAAATCGATTTCTAAAAATAAAGCATAATCATGTGTGCAGATTACTTCATGACTTAACCATCAAAAACAATGATCCTATGCCCTCTCCCAACTTTGAATTCCCTGTGCTCAGAGCCGAAGAAGGGGATGATGAAGAGGTTCCTGTTGAGATTTCCCGTTTGATCGAGCAAGATGAGAAGGTCATTCAACCATTTGAAGAACCTATAGAGTTGGCCAATTTGGGTGATGAGGAAGTTAGAAAGGAAGTCAAAGTCGGAGCATTGCTTATCCCGGAAGTTAAGGAGAAGATGTTGGAGCTTCTCAGAGAGTATGTCGACGTGTTTGCTTGGTCTTACCAAGATATGCCAGGGTTGGACAACGACATCGTAGAGCATCGTTTACCGTTGAGACCTGAGTGTCCATCGATCAAACAGAAGTTGAGAAGGACTCGTCCTGACATGGCCGACAAAATTAAAGAAGAAGTTCAGAAGCAGATCAACGCAGGTTTTCTTGTGACGTCGGTCTATCCTCAGTGGTTAGCCAACATCGTGCCTGTTGCTAAGAAGGATGGTAAAGTTCGGATGTGTGTAGACTACAGAGATCTGAACAGAGCTAGTCCGAAAGATGATTTCCCATTACCTCATATTGATGTATTGGTCGACAGTACTGCCAAGTTCAAAGTCTTTTCTTTCATGGATGGTTTCTCTGGTTACAACCAAATCAAGATGGCACCGGAAGATATGGAAAAGACCGCTTTCATTACACCGTGGGGAACTTTCTGTTATCGAGTTATGCCGTTTGGTTTGAGGAATGCTGGTGCAACGTACCAAAGGGCCATGACTGCTTTGTTCCACGACATGATGCATAAGGAGATCGAAGTGTATGTGGATGATATGATTGCCAAATCACAGACTGAAGAAGATCACTTGGAACATTTGTTAAAGCTATTCCAGCGTTTGAGAAAGTACAAACTCCGTCTGAATCCCAATAAGTGCACTTTTGGCGTTCGTTCAGGAAGACTTTTAGGTTTCATTGTCAGTCAGAAAGGTATTGAAGTAGATCCTGATAAAGTCAAAGCTATTCGGGAAATGCCCGCACCCAAGACGGAAAAACAAGTAAGAGGATTCCTTGGGAGACTGAACTACATTTCTAGGTTCATATCTCACATGACAGCTACTTGTGGGCCGATTTTCAAGCTTCTCCGCAAGGACCAAGGATGTGTGTGGACAGAGGATTGTCAGAAAGCTTTCGATAGTATCAAAGAATATTTGCTCGAACCTCCCATTTTGATTCCTCCGGTGGAAGGAAGGCCCTTGATTATGTATTTGACCATATTAGAGGATTCCATGGGATGTGTGCTTGGTCAGCAGGACGAGACTGGAAGAAAGGAGCACGCTGTATATTATCTGAGTAAGAAATTCACAGACTGTGAGTCTCGATATTCATTGCTTGAGAAAACCTGTTGTGCTTTAGCCTGGGCTGCTCGCCGTCTGCGCCAGTATATGATTAATCACACTACTTGGTTGATCTCCAAAATGGACCCAATCAAGTATATCTTTGAGAAGCCCGCCTTATCTGGAAGGATAGCCCGTTGGCAGATGTTGTTATCTGAATATGACATTGAGTATCACACTCAGAAAGCGGTCAAAGGGAGTATTTTAGCCGATCATTTGGCTCACCAACCAATTGAAGACTATCAGTCCATCAAGTTTGACTTCCCCGATGAAGATGTTATGTACTTGAAAGCTAAAGACTGTGAAGAGCCGTTACCTGAAGAAGGACCTGATCCTGAATCCCGTTGGGGTTTGATATTTGACGGAGCTGTGAATTCCTATGGAAATGGAATTGGGGCAATCATCGTTACTCCCCGAGGTACTCATATCCCGTTCACGGCAAGACTGAAGTTTGACTGTACAAACAACATGGCGGAGTATGAGGCATGTATTATGGGTCTCGAAGAAGCGGTGGATCTAAGGATTAAGATTCTGGATATTTACGGAGATTCGGCACTAGTGATTAATCAAATCAAAGGAGAGTGGGAAACTCGACATCCTGGTTTGATCCCTTACAGAGACTATGCTAGAAGGTTGTTAACCTTCTTCAACAAGGTGGAATTACATCATATCCCTAGGGATGAGAATCAAATGGCTGATGCCTTGGCTACTTTGTCTTCAATGTTTCAAGTGAATGATTGGAACGACGTGCCTACAATCCGAGTTATGCGCCTCGACCGACCTGCTCATGTGTTCGCAGTAGAAGAGGTCACCGACGACAAACCTTGGTTCTATGACATCAAACGTGTTCTTCAAACTCAAGAGTACCCGCCTGGGGCATCCAATAAAGATAGGAAGACGTTGAGAAGATTAGAAAGCAGTTTCTTTCTCAATGAAGAAGTGTTGTATAAGAGGAATTATGACATGGTCTTGCTCAGATGTGTAGACAGACGTGAAGCAGACATGCTGATGCAAGAGGTACACGAAGGATCCTTTGGCACTCATGCCAATGGACATGCAATGGCTAGAAAGATGTTGAGAGCTGGTTACTACTGGATGACAATGGAATCCGACTGCTGCAAGTATGTGAAGAAGTGTCATAAATGCCAGATTTATGCGGACAGGATGCATGTGCCGCCAACTCTCCTCAATGTTATGTCTTCCCCTTGGCCTTTCTCCATGTGGGGCATTGATATGATTGGGATGATTGAACCCAAAGCTTCAAATGGTCATCGTTTCATCTTGGTAGCGATCGATTATTTTACTAAGTGGGTGGAAGCCGCATCTTATGCTAATGTAACCAGACAGGTGGTAGTCAGATTTATCAAGAATCAGATTATTTGTCGGTATGGTATCCCGAGTAAGATCATCACTGACAATGGGTCGAATTTAAATAACAAGATGATGAAGGAGCTTTGTGAAGAGTTCAAGATCGAACATCATAATTCTTCTCCTTACAGACCGAAGATGAATGGGGCTGTTGAAGCTGCTAACAAGAATATCAAGAAGATCGTCCAGAAGATGGTGGTAACTTATAAGGACTGGCATGAAATGCTTCCGTTTGCTTTACACGGGTATCGTACTTCAGTTCGAACTTCAACAGGCGTGACCCCTTTCTCCCTGGTTTATGGTATGGAAGCAGTACTCCCCGTGGAGGTTGAGATTCCGTCTCTGAGAGTGTTGATGGAAGCCAAGCTTTCTGAGGCCGAATGGTGTCAAAGTAGGTACGATCAGTTGAATTTAATCGAAGAAAAGAGATTGACAGCGTTGTGTCACGGTCAGTTGTATCAGCAGAGAATGAAGAAGGCTTTTGATAAGAAGGTTCGACCGCGCGAGTTCAGAGAAGGTGACCTTGTGCTCAAGAAGATATTATCTTTCCAACCTGATTCTAGGGGCAAATGGGCTCCGAACTATGAAGGACCGTATGTTGTTAAGAAAGTTTTCTCTGGAGGTGCCATGATTCTCGCCAATATGGATGGCGAAGACCTCCCGCGTCCCCTGAACGCCGATGCAGTCAAGAAGTATTTCGCTTAGGCAAATTTCTGGTCAAATCAGTCTCGGCATCTGAACACATTCTGGAATTCAAAGTTGTTAGGGAGAATAGTGATCATTGTTTTGTATGACCTCTTATTTCACATACTATTTCCCCAAACTTTTGTAAACCGTTGGAGTCGCATTGTTAGCGAACTACCATCTTATTAATGAAATTTGAGCATTTACCTTTTGTGGGCAAAATTTTAATTTTCATGGAAATACTTGAAACCAAACTTACTTAAAATTTTCTTATTTCTAAAATGTGTCGTGAATAACGAAAGGAATATTAACGGTCGTTCCGAAGATGGTCAAGCCATGAAATGCAAAACAGTACAGTAATTTATACTTGCATGATGAATTTGTTTTCTTTCAAAATCGTCATTAAGTGTTGGATGTGTACATGCTTGGTTATGGTAGTGCTAAACTTGGTGACTCCCCAGTTGTTCCAGTTAAGTGTGGTTTTAGCTACCTTTGTTTGGGAGATTTTGAAGTGCGGTACATTTCGTCTCATGCCAGTGGTTTATTGGTGTTAGAAGATTGGATTTGATTGTTTGTCTCCTCAGAAGACTCGAGCCTTGTAGCGTGACATCTTACGACGTTGCTTTGTATTCCGTTTATCTTCCATCATTTCAAGAGTGGCCGAGCATTTACGTTGCTGTGACACCTTATTATCTCCAAGATATCCCATCTGTCTGTTTTGTCAGCATATACATGACGTTCATTTATTCGTTCACACTCGCATCATGCACACACAGTTGTATTTGTTAATGTCATTAAATTCGTACATCTTAGTTGTGTCTTTTCAAATAGCGTATTTGATCTTTCCAAATAGGGTGTCAACTTAAGCATAAAGTGCGCGTCTTTTCTAACTCCCCAACTGAGCTAATCCTCGTGGATGATTTTTGATTCAGCTTACCTTGTCCATTTCTGGATAGGATAAATTCCCCAATCGAGTTACTGTCTCATTGGGTAGAGTCTTGTTTGACTATTTCTCTCTGGTTATCCCTGGATGAAGTTGTTGCCTCTTGCATGGGCTATCTCATTGATTTTCCCCAGTGAATTTGCGACCAAGACGGTTGGTGCATTTATTTTGCACGTTAAAGTATATGATCTCCTCGGGAAGGATTGGTTCAGGGTCCTCTTTGACGAAGATTTCATTCTCTGCCAATATCATTGCAATTTCCTTCTGAGTTATTCTTTGGAAAACGGCAAGCGGCAGCTCTTCACGAGCAACTTGTACGTTACTCTTTGAAAACGCCGAGCAGCAGTTCTTCATGAGCTACTAGTGCGTCATTTATCCTTTTTGGGAATCGCCGAGCAGCAGTTCTTCATGAGCTACTAGTGCGTCAGTTATGACTTTGTGAGAGCGCCGAGCAGCAGTTCTTCATGAGCTACTAGTGCGTCATCGTCATTTTATCTTTCGGAAAGCGCCGAGCAGCAGTTCTTCATGAGCTACTAGTGCGTCATTTTATTCCGTTGGAAAGCACCGAGCAGCAGTTCTTCACGAACTACTAGTGCGTCTTTTTATTTTTCTGAAAGCAACAAACAGCAAACTCTTCATGAGTTACCAGTACGTTATTACTTTCGTTCGGAAAACAGCAAGCGGCAGCTTCTTTATTTGAGCAACTTGTATGTTATTGGTATTTTCTTTGGACGACAGCAAGCGGCAGCTTCTTTATTTGAGCAACTTGTATGTTATTGGCATTTTCTTTGGACGACAGCAAGCGGCAGCTTCTTTATTTGAGCAACTTGTATGTTATTGGCATTTTCTTTGGACGACAGCAAGCGGCAGCTTCTTTATTTGAGCAACTTGTATGTTATTGGCATTTTCTTTGGACGACAGCAAGCGGCAGCTTCTTTATTTGAGCAACTTGTATGTTATTGGTATTTTCTTTGGACGACAGCAAGCGGCAGCTTCTTTATTTGAGCAACTTGTATGTTATTGGTATTTTCTTTGGACGACAGCAAGCGGCAGCTTCTTTATTTGAGCAACTTGTATGTTATTGGCATTTTCTTTGGACGACAGCAAGTGGCAGTTTTCTTTATTTGAACAAATTTCGTAGCTACAGTCTTATCACCTCAGCATTAATGAGTATATCTCTGAAAATCTCGCAGAGAAGTCTGGTACGAATCTACACCTCCAGAAGTCGGTAATCAGTTATCAGCAATTTGATACTCCCTGTCTACCGTCGACCTTGAGTTGCGAACTCACTGTTTGGATCAATAATCCGTTATGGCCTATGCAAGATGCTCTTTTCGTTAGGGCTGGAGGTTGTATTCCCTCGATTTTATTCGCTATCAGGAGTCTGTCGTTTGAAGTCGGTAGCTCGTTCTCCCAGTAGCGTATAATTCATGTCTCTGTGTTTTGTTGACGTTCGATTCCCTCAACATTGTCTCGTTTTCACAATATCTTTCTCTGTGAGTTAGATCGCTGCATTCATACCAAACATGACGACGGCATCTTAGGACAAAATTTGCGTAGTTATGTATTTAAGTACCTTCAATCTCGTCGACACGAAGATTTTAATCTTCATATCTCCGGATAGAAGAAACTTAAATAGGGGCAGCTGTTGTACCCCAAATTTTGACCTAAGACGTCGTCTCCTATCTGCATCTTTACATAACATTTGTCTTGATCCATCGATTTTAAATTTCATGACTTTTTTCGGGCCAAGAGCTATTTATGCTGAACATTAAATCATTTAATCGATTCGTGCAAAAAATGATGTTTATTAATTATCTATTATCTAAAACTTAAATAATTGAAATCCATTTTTTGATTATTATTTAGTTTAAAGATGTACGGATAATAAAATGAACATCAGAGAAGAGGCGCATTAATTGTGTGGACAATATTTATTTATTACTCATTATTTTAAATTTAAGTAACTAGAATTTATTCTTAGTTATTACATAATTTAAAGTTTATGAATAATATAATAAGCATTCGAAAATTCATTGGTCAATAACGATTGTTTAATCGTTCGTCGTTCTAAGTTAAATAATTGAAATCCTATTTTAATTATTATAATTTAGTTGGGAATGATGGATTAAATAATCGAAGGTATTAGTTGGTCAATGATAATTATTATTTATCTGTTTATTATTTTGAACGTGGGTAATTGAAATTTGGTTCCAATTATTATTCGTGCAGAGAAATAATAAACGATAAATAAATAAAGAAGAAGAATTAATGGACAAATAGTTTCTTTTATTCATTCTTTTTTTGTACAAGTTATTTTGTAAATATTGTATATATTACAGTAAATTACAATAATGAATGGACAAAATTAAAATGAAATAAAAAGAGCTAATCTATCTTAATTCTAAAGCTTCCAATCCAATGCGTTTGTCCGCTCATTTAATTCTACCTGCACAATTAAAAGAAAAGAATTAGAATTCGAATAAATATTCAAAATGCAGAAAAATAAACTTAGTGTTCATCATTAAATGTAATGGCCGGAATCAGTTATTATTATTATTTTTTTTTTTGCAAATCACGGGATTACTCCCGGTTCACAAAAAAAAGAAAAGAATTTCAAAGCATATGCACAAGTTGTTCTCCAAAACTGCATACTTAAGCTAATTGCATGTTGTTCAAAATCCTAAATGTAATTTCAAAAGCATACAGCATAAGCAAACAAATATGCAGTAACCATATGCAAGCATGCCCCTTTTAACGTTGGCCTACACATCAGGAAGCAAACAACATTTGGATTAAAAGCAAATATGCAGTTTGACTATTCTTGCAAGCAACAAAATTCCTTTTTTTCATCATTTTTCAGCCACTACATTTTCAGAAAATAGACAGCTTATCACTCTTTTTGTCAAAGCCATTCTGAGAGAGAAAAAGAGAGGGAGAAGTGTGGGACTTGCAGGTTTAGCTTAGGCAGAAAGAGGTATACAAGACAAACTAAGAAAATATAGCCAGTAAGAATAATAGCACAGAAGAAGAATAAAGGCAAACTGGGGGGACAGTAGTGCAGAGTACTCAGGAAATCCCAGCAGCATGTTTTCAAATCTTCAAAATCTGTAGCGTTCAAGAAGAGAGAAATAGAGCTGTTATATTACACAACAAAAGAAAAACAAAGAGATATATCCAACCTCATAAAAACAGCATACACCAACAACAAAAACCAACAAGTTATAAAAAACACATCTCAAAACCATAGAAAACCTGCTAATGCCTTAACCTGCCTGTCATCAAACTGAAACCATTCTGCATAGCATCAAAACCATTAAACCTACATACTGATAAACCGTTGATCAACATAAACAAACCAGAAAAACATACAAACACCTTGGCCTAAACCATAGGACCATCAACCTACCTGCTGCATAGGAACCAGCAAAACCCGTTTTAACCATTTCAAAACTGTCCAACAACGACCAAATACCATCAGGCCTCAGACTATATCATCACTGGCCAACAAGAGCATACAAAAGCATAACCGGCAAGAGGAGAAAAGGCATCAATATTGATCAAACCAGTTCAATATGTCTAGGCAACGGTAAGACATTAAGGCAACCAAAAACCTCAAAGCAATGTCAAGCATACGAAAGCCTCAGAGGTTATCATCATAGGCCGGTTAAATCCAAAAGAAGGCAACTAAAAGCGACGGTGGAAAGAGAAGAAGAAAAGGGTCAAGGCCACGGGCAAGAGGAGAAGAGGAAATAAATCATACAAAGATTTTCAAATCATCATCAAATCTAAGGGATAAAGATACAAACCGGAATCTCAAAGCAAGCGAGCCTCGTCAGACTTCCCTCGCCGCCAAAACCCCCTACGCACACTCAAACTCCTTCCTCCATCTCCAAAGGTACCCGTTCATTCTTTTTTTTAGAACCTCAAACCACCATTAACAAATATTGAATTAGGACAAGAACATTAAGTAAAATCAACGCATGCAATTTGTAACGAATCCTAAAACGAAATCAGAACAGTCGTACCGTGATTACGCCGCCCTAAGTTTTTTGCTGGAGGGAAGAGGGAGATGTGGTGTACCGGTGGCCGTTGAGACGAAGGAAGACTCAGAGAAGCAGAACGTGAATGAGAGGACGATCGGAGAAGAAGAACGCAAGAGTTGGGCGCCGTCGTTGTTAGCGTAAAACCTAAATCCCTTAACAACTAAAACGCACGTTTAACCCTCTAAACATTGCCGTTTCATCACTTTCTTTTTTCCTCTTAATTTTCTTATTTTCTTTTTTAATAATCAGAATATAACATCAAGAGTTTTTGGGTCTGAATTGCATTTTACTGGGCCTTGCGCCTCTGTTTCTGAACGTACTCCCTGACCTAAATTCACACCCCATCTTTTTATACGTTCTTTAGTTTAACTCTATTCATTTTCTTAGCTAAACTATATAATTTAGACTAATTAGTTTTTCCTAGAAATAAACATATTTTAAATAGATAATTTTAACATTTTACCCCAAATCTTATTTAATTTAAGTTTAGGTTATTTAATAATTTTTGTCTTCCTTATTTCTAATTCAATTTAAATTCATGGTTTGTAAGTTTTATTTAATTTTAAAAAGATATTTAGTATCTCTAAAAAAACATATAAAAAATGAGAAAACTAAAAGACATTTTATTTTTTATTTTATTCCCCTCATTTTGATTAAATACCAATATAAAAAAGGACATAAAAAATAGAAATATATAAAAACATTAAAAACATTTCTATTAATTCTCATTACCTTTTATCATTAAAAATGCGTAAAAAAGTGAAAACCGATTAAGCTTTTTTCTTTCGCCTATTAAACAAAAATCATATAAAAATGCATGTTCACATTTAATTGTTGTGTATCATTTTCTGTCAAAAATCATTTTCTGCCAAAGGGGATAGTTTAATTTTTGTTGACTTCATGTCCTCAAAAAACGATCGAGCGAGTACCCTCATTTCATTGAAACTTAGGATAATTTTTCCAAATATCCGATTTCTCCAAAACTCACACCTTTTAAGCCAAAACTTCGACATTAGGTCGTCGTATCTTCAAAAAACCGTCCGTATCCCTTTTCGGCCAAAACGATTTATTTTCAATCGAGCGATCAATTTTAAATAAAAACAGATATTTCAAAAGGTTCCTATAGAGTACTATAGATACATTGGGTGCTAGTACCTTCCCATTGTATAACCAACCCCCGAACCATAAGATCTCTTTTCAAAAACGCTTTGTATTTTCAGTATTATTTACATTGCATATTTAGGGTTTTATTTCGCTCTTTTCCCTTTTCCTTTGGAAACAATAAAGCGCGGTGGCGACTCTTGCTTTTGTGAGACGAATTAATCAATAATTCGATCTCCGATTTACCCCGCTACATTTTTTATCGCTACAGATTGGTAGAACCAATGCCTCCACATAATGAATCTCAAGGTTATTGGATCTAAGAGATCAAATTAACATACTTGGGCTTGAAAACAGAGGTTTGGGCCACGAATGATCATTTATTCGAATCAGGACAAAATTTAGCGCTATGTTAAGCAATCGTAACTGGACTTATATAGAAGTCGCACCTATTTTGAGGTCGGTCAATAACAGTCTATGTACCATTTATTTTGAGACATGATATAGAGATCATGCTCCAATAACACTTAGTGCAATAAGAAAGGGATGAGATGAAGAATGGTGAGAAAGAATATACAAACCACTTTTGAATTAAAATTTAATCAAACTATTATTAAAATCATTCATCCATTTTTATGGAGTTAGACTGAACACCATGGATCTAATGATTTTAACAAAGTTCATGATCAAAAATTCAACTCAAGATCAGCCAGAAAATAATCAAAAAATAATAGTATATTTAATATATATATTAAAAAGAGTTTTTAAATGTTTTTTAAAAATAGAAATAACAGAGAAAAATATCAACTATGTTTAAATTAACCAAGAAATATTAAGTAAGACCATAGAAAAATCAGAAATGAACTCAAATATTTTTATAAAATTTTTGGTAATTTTTTAGAGTCAGAAACTATTTTTAAAATTAAAAGAAATGAGTAAAATAAACTAAAAATGATAAAAAATAACAAAGTCATAAATAAAAAATAAACAAGGTCACCAATATTTATCACAATATCATTGGATCATTCCAAAAAAAATTCAAAATTTCAAAATGCATAAAAGTATTTTTAAACATTTAAAACAATTCAAATAAAGTGAAAACTTATTAAAAATACCAAAACACAAAATAAAATTGTAAAAAAATGAAAATCAGAAAGAGAAAAATCAAAAATATTTTTCATAATTGTTTCAGATTTTTTGGACTTAAAATTAATTTTCTATGATTTTTTGAAGTTTAAAACAATTAAATATAAAAATAAAAAATAAAAAATAAAGTCAAAAATATGTGGACCATTGGATGAGAGTCAAAACGCGTTAGTAATCAAATCCAAGGGATCTAACGCGCTGTGTATATCATGGTTATTACTGAATAAAGCATATGATTCAATATAAAATCAGAAATAAAAAAAAACAAATGGCACTATTTCATTGGTTGAAGGATGACACGTTGGTTATCTTCAACCTCCATCCAGTCTCAAAATCAGGTCACTCAAACTGTAAAATTAGAGCACGAGACCTGTGCCATTCGATTCGTCTCATCAAGACAAAGACAACCAAACCTTCGCGAAAAATTTATATAACTTGTAGCTCAAGCGATTTGGTAGGAAAAATTTGAAAAGGAATTTGAAAATTCATGGAAAAAATGTGTTTCCAGTTAAAAGAAAGTGTTGCGACTAGACCTAGGGTAATGAGAGCTTCACAATGATATCAAAGTTTGAGAGAATTGGTGAAGAAATCTACCTATTGATGTTAAGTTGCAGAGCTCTGAAACTGGACTTCTATGGATCAATATAGGTCACGATTCTTGAAGGTAATTGTATGGTTAGCTTCAGGGAAGATCAAGGAAGGTTAATTGATAGAAAAAGTTGATTGAAAAAGGCTTGAACACTGATTTCGAAGTTGGAGAAAAGTGAGTTATGGAGTGAGTTTTGGCAGGGTGATTTTGGTTGTTCAAGCTTGAAGAAATGAATGAGGGATGACCCTCTATTTATAGAGAATCAAATGGAATTCTCAAGCATGTGAAATGATGAAGTATGGAGGGAAATCGTGGGGGGTCTGCAGCATGAACAAAGTGTGACTTGTTTAGCATCAAAACTCAGCCAAATCATGTGTTTCATGATGCTAAACGCCTTTGGAAAGTTGATAAACATGATTAGAAGAAAAAACGCATCGGAAACTTGTGATTAGAAGCCAAAACAAAAATCTCAAAATCTGACTTGTGATGAAACTTCAGTTTCAAGTTACCAAATTCAAATCAATGGCATTTTCAGCTCAAGGAGTCTTAGTGTATGGTTCTTGATGTCTTAGAAAGATGAGATTACAAGCTTTGCAATGGGAAAAGAGTGGAATCAAATGGATGTTTGAGATGAAAGTTGCAATGAGTCAAAGTTGGGAAAAAGAAGTTGACTTTCCATACTTAGAAATATTTCATGTTTTTCTTCAAAAGTGACCTATGATGATTTGCATCAAAACATGGCCTTCCTCTTGGAATTTGCTCTTGACCAAAAAAGATGGCATGAAATATACCTCTTGAATGACATTTTTAAACTTTAACCTTTAAAAATCTCCAAAAATTGACAGAATTATGAATTGTTGAAGTTGGCAAAAAATCATGAAATGACCTATAATCTTTTGTATCCTTAGGGCATCTTCCATCCATTTTCTCACTTTGCACATAAAAGAAGGAATAAAGTTCACATCCTTAAAATAATTGTTAAAAAAGAGTGGGCTCAAGGTGATAAACATTGACCAAGTTATGACCATTTGAAGTCACACATGGGAAATTGGGGGTTCATATAGAGGACTTGTAATCTTTCTTCATCATCAAGTTTCTTCCACGTGAAAATTCCTTGAAACTTTTGAAGTTATTTTTTAGTAACCCTTTTAAGAGAAGGTTGTTTTTGGAATCACTCAAAAATACAAAAATATGAGTATGATATACTTCTTTGACAATTTTAAACAACCTTCTTGTACCAACACTTTTGCTTTGTAAATTGAAGTTGTTGAGGGTGATAATGAGAACTCATGGCAACCAAAACCACTTCCATATCTTTAGAATTGATAGAAATATGCACTTGTGACTAATGGGAACAAGTCCTTGTCCAACCATGACAACTTCTTCAATCAACCCCTTGTACTTTTGAATCAATCTTGATAACTTTGAAATGTGGTGAACCAAAATAAACCTTGCCATGCCATTTATTCCAAACCAACTTAAATGGTGAGGTTTTAATTTCTCAAGCTTTATTGACTAGGGCATGGAAATAAACTCATGAACCCATGGATCAACTTGCTATGCCACATTGCCTTTACCTACATTATTAACAAGTAAGACAAACCAACATTGCATTTTATTAACTTAAAAGGAAAGTCAAAACAAAACATGTATGATCACAAAATAAAAACAAGTCAAGTTGCTTGGTGATTCCTCAAAGAGCAAAGCTAAATATAGGGAGGAGAACCAAAAAGCCCTAATGTGATCTTGTTGTGATTGAATCAATATGGTATGATGAAGGGATCTTAGGGGAAAAAATTGGGGTACAACAGATATACACTTTCTGCTTAAGGTTGACATTATATTGGAGAGAGATAATACACACTCTATAAGGAGGATAAAATATCAACAGAAACATCAATCAATGCAAAATGAGCAATAAATTTTTATTCAGCTATGCATGAAGTATGTATGAACGTATGTCATATGTATGCTAACAAAACAAGCACACAAAATTAGGGATAACCACACAAAACAAACTTAGAAAGACAGCACTCGGCTAAATCGCATCCAAGATGGAAATCCCATAAGAGAATAAGCAACCAACTAAGGAAGCAACATCCTACTTCAAGGCTTAACTTCTCTAGGAAAGGAAACATTGCTTGAGAATAAACAAAGCACAATCCTATAACCATAAACCGTAAAGCTTTATGGATATAACAAACTCCTTTAAGCTTCACTGGGAGATAACAAGCTAACTTCTCTAGGGAAGATGATACCACATATGCTAAGGGGAGACCATAAACATTCTCTAATACCAAGAATAGTGGTTGCATAAACTTCTATGGGGGAGATTAAAGAAACTTCACGGGGATAACAAACTAAAAGGGAAACATCACCCTTGTTTTATATGAGAAATTAGGTAGTCAACACCATAGCAACAAGTCAAATTCGTGGGGATTTTAAATCAAACTCAACACATACGGCGAGAGAAAACCCAAAAGCTGACAACTATCTACACTTCTTAGGAAGGAAACTTCCCTTATCTGGGCACTTCAGGAGTATGCAATAGCAACAATGTCATAACCGGAGGGAGTAATATTCTACATAGAGTCTCATCACAAAGGGAGAAAGAATCCAACAACTGAGTAAAAGCTTCACAACTTTATAATATATGCTTTATCACAACCTGGATAGGGAAAAGAATCACACTCAGCTGGAGAATTCTGAACCAAGACTTAACTGGGGAATATGGGATTACAAACCCAACACCACACAACAACTTCGAGGAAACCCACTTATCTGGATAACAATTATGGGGGAAACCGTGTGCATAATCTGCGAGGCAGATCATAAGAATAACTCTGCTTGAGGAAGATTCTTGGCTTGGGGGAAAACTTGGTAATTATCTTGACAAAATCTAGAAATGCACCTAGAAACAACTTTGGTGCCCCAAGTTTACTGTATTGATCAAGATAAACTTCACAAGTTTTACTAGAATGCATGTGTTAAAGATAATTTTCCTGACCAACGGACTTATAGAGATTTCTCGAATCTCGACATAACTGCCCTAGATTGGTTGAATGTGACATACTCTTTGCTTAACACCTTCTTTTTGGCGACATGTCTTTTGCTGATACTCAAATGTAAACTTCCTTGACATCAAACAGTTGTTTCATAAGCAAAAAAATGTTTATTCTGAGAATGATAATTCTAATGCAACAATCATGTAAGTCTTGAAGATTTTATTTAAAAGGTGTCGCGAAACCTTGTGAGCGAATTACTAGCCATGATGTGACATTGATTTTTTTTGTATGAAAGATAACAAAAGCATATGATAATGTTGTACCCCAAAATTTTCCCTCCCATATTCTTCAAATTTTTGACAAGCATCATCTCAATTTGCTCAAGTCTACTCAAGGGCTACACAGTCAACCATCCTCCTAAGCCAGTCAAAATTAGGGTTTTGGTTCCTTCAAGGAAGTTGAGGTTTTCAAGGGCTCAATCAAGTCACATATGCCTATAAACATTGTCAAGCATCTACATGCCAAGTTTCAAGGCTCACAAGGTCAAGTTGCACAGTCAAAAAACCCTAATTGCTTCACAATCAACTGTAGGGGCAAAATGGTCATTTGGCAGTCAAAAGTCAAAATTTTTGGTCAACATCTTATTTTGAAGCCACAATCATCATTTGGTCAAGTCTTGACCATGATTCCACAAGAATGGCTCAAAAATCATCAAGGTGTCAAAAGTTTCTATTTTTGGACAGCTGAAAAGTCAACTGTAACTTGACCAAGGCATAACTTTTTCATGGTTCACCAGAAAAATCCCATCCAATGCTCATTTTGAAGGGGAGGAAATTTCTTACAATTCATCCTCACATTCCAAGTCCAAGAAATGCTCTCACAAAAAGTTATCAATTTCAACATTATAGGTCATTTTTAAAAGTCAACAGAAAAGCATTTTAAGTCAAAGATCATAACTTGATATTGGTAAATCAAAGTGACATGGGACCAAAGGAATTGGTTAGAGGACTTCAAGACCTTTCCAAAATGTCCAAGAACATGTTCATATGATCAAAATTGAGCAAGATATGCATTGGAGAAGTTGGGAAATTTTTGTGAAATGGCCAAAGTCAACTATCCTTGAAACTTCAATTTTTGACAAAAGGGCCCACTTTTTTCCACTTGGTTCAACCTTGTCATGCCACCCACGTGTCCCATGACCCATTACAAGACCAAACATTTATTTTTTCACTTTTATTTAATTTTTATGGATTTAATTCACCTTAATCCATAATAATTCAAATAAAAATCAAAAAATGAGTTAAATGGTATCTTTGAGTTTTGAATGACTTTTATATGTCATGAATCACATACCAAATTTGTGCCAAGCCTATTATGAGCATGAAATTTAAATTTTGAACAAAAATGGCAAGTTCTTTAATGGTGGTTTATGGAAAAATCTCAAACTTCATTGCAAGGGTTAAAGGCTCACATTATTGCTTGATTCTCATTCAAAGACATATATGCAAGCCTCTCATACCATTTATAAGAGCTAGAAAACCTCTGAAACGGCAACCCTAATTCTCTCAAAATTTTCCAAAGTTGACAAATTCGAATTTGTTTTTCTAGCAAGTTTCAAGGAGTTTTAAGCATTCAATCGTGTTCTTGGGCATAGCAGCAACCATTCCCAACTCTTACACGAAGCAAAACCATCCCATATCGTGCTCCCTAGCTCTCACTAGTTTGGTACATTTCTGGAATTCGGTTAGCATATTTCATGTAGCATTAATTGTTTTCGATTGTTTGTGTGAACTCAGGATGCCTATTAGAATGTATTTGATGCATAGCATGCAAGCTTTAACGCAGGAATAAGGACTTGCCATTGTTAGGGCAGTTTTTGTTATCTGCTTCGAAACTCACCATACAGTCGTTTTCAGGCCAAAACAATGGCACCATTGAATCCGCAGGGGTCGAATTAGGGTGACTAGGTCTTTCTTTTGCTTTGATTTTTCCTATTTTGCAGGATCGGCCATGGTGCTTGCCGGAGAAGACGACCGGAGCTAGGGCTCCGGCATCGTTGACTGATCTGGACTCAGGCGTGGCTGGCGTGGCACGACAATGCGTTCTGATTCACTCCCATGTTACACCTGGGCCCCACGCGTGTTGACTATGTTTGAAAATTCAAATATGCCACGTTTTCACTTTTAACCCATTGATTGTAGATTACAAACACCAAAGGCAGCTAGCTCAGTTGGCAACGTGTTGGTTGATTTCTCTAGAGGGCATGAGTTCGATTCTTGGCCCTGGCATTTTCTCTTTACCATTTTTCATGACTAACATGCTTTCTATATTTTCTTTTTAATATTTTCATCCTAATTTAATTTATCTTTAAATAATTTTCTCATGCATTTAAAAAATCATAAAAATATTTTCCTTTTGCATTTTAATCAGAAAAATATTTATTTAATTTTTGACATTAAAATTAATATTTTTGCATGCATATTTTAATTAATTGTTAAATAATCATTAAACTGACTTTTAATTGCTTTTAATTATCAAAATCGATCCAGAAAATTACCAAAAAATTATTCTATCATTAAATTAACATAACTAACTTTTTCTCATGAAAAAATCAAAAAAAGAACTTACATTATTATTATTATTATTAATTTCATTTTATTTTTTTTTTGTAAATAAAAAACTAACAAATAAAATAGTTTAATTAGGTCAATTTTAATTTCTTTTTCTTTACAATAAATAAAAATAATTTAGAATTAGGTTAACTTAGAATTTTAATTCTTTTATTTTATTTCATTAAAAAACAAAAAAACACAAAAAAATATTTTCTTTTAATAAATTAATTAATTAGTAATTAGGCTTTATTTAATTACTTGCATTTAATTCAAAAAAGACAAAAAAAAATTCATTTCTTTTCTTAAAAGGGTCAAAACCCTTAAGGCATTCCCGATTATTTTTTATTCGCGCGCATTTATTTTGTTTTGATTATTATGTAACTGCTTCAAGAATGTAATAGTAATTAGGCTTACCGCTTTCTTTATTTTTCGCACTTTATCAAAACGGGTCTTTGTTTTTTTGGCGATGTATAGACCCGCGCCTTGTAATAGCGTAGCTTTACATTCCCGCACTTTAATTTTCCGCACTTCTAACTGTTAATAGACATGAAAGAATGTATATAAATAAAATTAATCCGTAGCTCACAAATAACATGTACAAAGACAATAAACTGAAAAACAACACACGATGCACATGCCACTTCTAGGGTACGCTTCACTCGTTGCCTCGAAACGTGGTCATCAAGTATAGGACGTCTTAGAGGTCACCCTTTGTCTAAAGATCCAGTTTCCTCGAAACGGTTGCCTCGGATAAAAAAGGATCTAGGACATTAGGGTTACTTCTAAGGTGTCCTACTATTGCCTCGGTGACCACACTGTCCCTTAATCGAATTGACCCGAACACCTCCAACGATGGTGCTACCTACCTCTCAATGGTGGGATAGCACTATCTAAAGGACTCTTACACAGCTTAATTCCTTAGAGTAGGTAGATCTCATGGGTACTTGCTCTTTTCAAAACAAACAAACAACTTTTTGCACCCCACACTTTCAAAAAGTTTTCAAACAAAACACTGCATACACTCTTGAGGACTGATACAAGAGTTACTTAGAAGTTTTCCAAACAAACTTTTTTTTTTCAAAACCCACACACACTTGAAAAGCAAATAAATTTTGAAAACATAAGAGCAAGTACCTAAGAGCCCATGGATAACCATGGATAGAAAGGGTGCTAACACCTTCCCTTTCTGTAAATCTACCTCCCGAACCGAGAAACATTCTCGAATAAGGAATTTTGTTGTGCTTTTGTCCTTTCCATGTTGGAGAACATAAAAGACGGTGGCGACTCTTGCTTACCGCGACATTTCGCGAACCAGCTTAAAAAACAGTCAGTTCTATTTCCACCGATCACAGATACCAACATAAATATGTTTATCTTATTAATCTTCTAAATAATTTCATTAAAACTTAATTAATTTTATTTCGAAGGTATGAAACACATAAGAAATTGGGGTTTGACTTGTGTTGGATTATAATTTTTCTTTTAATTAACACATAAAATATGATATTAAATTAATATGATTATCTTGATGCTTTAAATAATTCCATTAAAATTAAATCAATTTGATTTTGAAGGTATGAAAAACATAAGAAATTGGGGTTTGACTTGTGTTGGATTAAAAACAACTACTCTTGAGAGATTTATAATATGGTACCATAAACATGCGATAGGACAACTTATTCATACATTTTATTAACTTTCATGTCTTACTTCCTCTAAAGACTTCCTAACACTAGATTGTTTGAGAAAATGGTCAAAGTATTTTGTTTATAACTTCTCACATAGAGTTATAGTTCGAATAAAACTTAATTACAACTTATTTACTTTTCTAAATAAAGAATAATGAATAGAGACTAGTTCTTCATTTCTGTATATTATTTTCGTGTATGTTATCGGTTTGCAAAACTTATCAACTCAGTGACACAACAATAGAACAACTCACTAGTATTATATGTACGTGTCAGCAAAAATTTTAGGAGTTGTAATTAATATAGGACTAAAGATTTTGAATTGTTGCATGTAGATTCCCAGCTAATCATTTTTCATTCAGGAAAGAGTCTATGGAGTTTTAGTATGTATAGAGAATTATGATACATTCATTCGTTTTAGTGATCTCTATCTTTTTATTCTTTGTAATAAAATAGTTGTTATGATATGACCAACGAGAATATTTGATGTAGGTAACATAACACAACATGTATTCATAAATGAGGTGTAGGAGATCAATTATTGATTATTCACAACTATTTACTTACATTGATTATGGATGACCATGTCTCTCATTGTACACGTTATCATTCTTGCCTTTAGGTGTAGATGATAATACTACCTTAGACAAATGTTCAACCTTTTTTACTTGAACTCATATGGCCATTTCTTTCCTTCATATTAAGATTATCATTTGTTTTAGCCGGAGGAAAATGGTAATATTGTCAGTTTTAATGACTATGGGGTAAATGCTAATTTGTATTCATCTAGTAATATATGATTATTTTTTTATCTTGGTGCATATGATCATTTAGACTTGAAGTATAGATTTTAAAAACTTTCAAGTTATCTAACATTTAATATTTTTTCCTTCCAAATAAATAACTTTTTAAATTTAATTAACTATATATATATTAAAATTGTTAGGACACTCTAATTACACCATCATCACATTTTTACTAACTTTGCTATCAAATGTATAACTGATACCTTTGATATGAGATCATAAACATTATATATTAATTTTTTCTAAAAATTATACAAATATATATTTATGAATGGTTGTTAACTTAATAATTGTAATGATATTTATGGTAAAATGTTTTGGAATGATTTAAAAGATTCATTGTAAAAATAATTTTAGGGTTGGATATATTTTATCAATGTTTCAACACTCGTGTTATAATATAATTAATGTGGTTTCAGTAAGATAAATTTATCTTTTAAGTTTTTTGGATTAAATTATTTGTTCAGTTAATAAGTAATTAATTATAATATTATGAAATAAATGTTTTGAGAGTTTTTATAAGGCATATGAAGAGTTTCTAAAATTGGTTATGTAGAGGTATGTATTTTAATTATTCCTAAAATTCATGATTATTTTTAAAATTAAAGTTATACAATATTTGTTTCTTTTTATTATGTTGATAATGTAATTTAAGTGAGCTGCAAAGTTTCTAAAACTATTTAAATTAAATATCATATTAATTTTAAATTTTAAATTTCATCGATACAAATATAAATCATAATGTAATATCCTACTAATATGCGTCTAGAATCATATTAGTAAAATATTATTAACTGGTACTGAGTACATACAAAAGTCGAAAAAAGATATACATTGCATACATTTCCTGAGTTACATTGAAATTGATAACAAGATTTACATCTACAAAATACTGATACACGACAGAAGAAAAAATCAAGTAAGGTCTTCACATCATCCAACCATGAAGCTTATAATCCAAGCTGAAGAAGTAAAAAACACAGGAAGGGGGGTTGAATTGTAAAAACTGGAAATCAATTGCAGTCAACACGATATTTTTATCCTGGTTCGTTTGATCTCAAACTACTCCAGTCCACCCGTCAAGGTGATTTCGCCTCTCTCTAACGAGGTCTTAATCCACTATATTCAACTGAATATTACAACTGCTTTAACAACTGCTAAAGCCTTCTTGAGTCAAACCACAAACCGGTTTCTCAAGGAAATACTTTCTTACAAAGAATTGAAATCTAAGTGTGTTAAATGTTTTCTACAAAAACTGTTTATCACAACTGTGATACTGCACAATTTAAGCTTATGAGCACTAGAGTGCTAAAATAATTGAGTAAAGAATTTGAGAGCTTTAGCAAACTGAGAGTGAGGAAGATGATGAATAGATTTAGGCGTGTAGAGTGTTGTAGAGCATTAGCCAATTCAATCTTCACTGACTTGTTTATATAGCATTAGAAAATGGTACGTTGGAGTCAGTTAATTCTGTTTCAATGCCAATAACATTCTTTCCAAATTGAGAAGATCTTGTCTGGAATGATGCCGTTGGTAATAAAGTATCTTGAATGCACAGTACCGTTGCCACTTAAGCGTGTTCTGGCTTTGGCTCATTCTGACGCTGCTTAGGTGCTGATGAATTGTTGTTGTCTTAATCAGAGTTCAGATTGTTACACGCAGATCTGTTCATCAAGCTTCAGCGTAAGCACATGTTGATCTTCTGATTCTGGCATCTGATGTAACATCCTCTGATGCTGATGTTGATATTTTCTTGCTGATACCCATCAGAGTTTCTGTAAAACAGAATGTAATTTTTTAGGTAGCATATATGTCTTACATGAATCATACAGTTAATATATCTTAGCATTTTGTTATCATCAAAACTTAAACTTAGGTTAGTAGATTCAAACTTTGTTCTAACAATCTCCCCCTTTTTGATGATGACAAAAACTAGATTTTTTCAATTGAAAAATAACGTGAAAAGTATCAGAGATAACTAAATAGTAAAGAGTATTAGAATTAAATAGGAAGTTATCAAAGATAAGAGGATAAGGGATAAAGAGATATCAGAGCTATGATCAGAAAAACTCCCCATGAGTTTATTACTTCCCTTTTTCGTTCCTTGAGTCCTTCAGGATCAGATCTTTATTGCCTTTCTTTGAACATCAGAACATCAGAGCTTCAGTGTATCAAATATGATTAACTTCTTGTACCTGTAAGCTTATGCAAAACAAAAAACATTCAAGTATATCAGAGTGTTAGAATGTTTGAGACTTTTTGTCTCAGTAGTCCGTTATTAATAAATATCATTCTTGTTCTCCCCCTTTTTGTCAGCAATCAAAAAGTGCAAGTAATAAAAGATAAAACGATCAGAGCAGAAAAAACATTGTTATATTTAATTTAGAGCTAGACAAAAAGTATAGAAGATATGCAAAGAACACAGTGAAAAAACATCATTAATGAAAAACTAAGGTTGGGGTGGAAGGCGTGTGAACAGAGCTTCTAGCATGTTCTTTATCTGATCAGCAGTTTCCTTTTGTTGATGCACCATGCTGACAACTGTATCAATCTTGCCATCTTGCACATCCATCCTTTCCTTCATCTTCTGATCATTCTCATCCATTCTTTGCTGCAGACGAATATCATTCTGCTTCAGCTCTTCAAGAGTCTGCCTGTCCAAGGCAGCTTGAGAAGCTTCAGAAATAGGATGCTTCTGAGAGTTTTCTGCAACATCTTCTGCTTGACTAACATCTTCAGCTTGAATAGTCTGATCTTCTGCTTGCTGAACTTTTGAAGCTGGATGCTTTTCAGACCATGGCTCACTATCCAGAAAGAGCACTTCCTCCTTCAGCAGCTGACCTTCAACTTCCTTCAGCAGCTTGCTGAAGTTCTGTTGAGCCTGTTCATAATTGATGTCTTGTAGCTTGAGGGCTTCAGTGCGTACCCACTTTATGAATTGAGTCCAGGGATGGTATGAAGCGGCAGGGTCAATCATTCCAGGACAAACCTGCTTTAGAGAGGCAATCCAATTCTGCAAGCTTGTTTCAAAATTCAAAATGCCAGCACCAACATCTAGTTGTTTGGGTTTGGGGATGGCTATTTTGTTTTTAAGGTCAGCAAGACGGTTAAGGCTTGTTAAATCAATGAAGGTCCTGCTGTGGTCTTCTGTATTTTGTTTGGGAGATGGAGTGGGAGAATCAGAAATGATTATTGGACTGTTTGGAGTGTGTGGAGGGGTAGTTTCTGGTGAGGATGACAGTTGGGGAATGTTTACAGTTGTACCACAAGGCAGTTGGATTGCCAAGGGTTGAGGTTCAGAGGATTGAGGTGAGAGAGGTTCAGGGGTTTGAGGTTCAGGTGATGGAGTTTCAGAGTGTTGAAACTCAGGTTGTGGAGGTGATGGTTGAGGTGAAAGTGGATGAAGTTCTGGTTTAGGAGAGGGAGGTGGAATTTCTGGTTGTGGAGAAGGAGGTGGAATTTCTGGTTCCTCTGGTATTGGAGATAATGAAGTTGTTGGTTGTGGAGAATGGGGAGGTTCTGGTTGAGTGTTTGGATTTTCTGAGAGGGGAGCGGAAGAACGTTGATCAATTTCAGAAAGAACTTTGTCAAGTTCTGATTCTGTTGATGTTGTGGGCTTTGGATTTTGGGATTTGGTGCGGGATCTCCTGAGAGTTAGTGACTCAGAAGGGTCAGCCTCTGGTTCGGTGTCATCAATGGTTGGTATGGGGATTGGAAGTTCATATGAAGCTGGGGTTAGGATTGATGTTGGAATAGCAGAAGAATTTAAAACATTAGCAGCAGATAGATTACCTCTCTTCTTAGGGGTCTGCTGGGATGGTCCTTCTGAAGTAGCCTTTCTTTTCTTCGTCTTCTTCACAGTAACTTCTGGAGTTTGCTGGTGCAGATCTTTAATGTTCAGAGTGGGATCTGTGCCATCAGCCTTGCAAGCGTCCAAGTATCTGAGAACAATGACTGGTTTAGAGTCAATCTCATAGAATATTGGAAAGTCGTCCAGAGGGACTCTTCTGCTGGTGATGTCAGCAAGAGGAGTGACACTGGGCTCCTTTCTGATATTCTCTATCAGTTTCATTTTCTTCAGATTCTTGGCATTCAGAGGCTTGCCAATAGTAGGTTCAATAGAGCTTAATTCCTGAGCTTCTGTAAGGTGTTCTATCAGCCTGTTCTCAGTCAGAATATCTGATATTAACCTGCCAAAGGGTATCCAATCCCTTTTTGTCCTTTCTTCCTCTCTTGTCTCCTTGACGCTGGTCCTGAGGTGATTAAACAGAAGATGAGCCAAGTTAATCTTTACCTTCTGATTAATAAAATAGATCAGAAACTGCTGATCTATGTTTATATAATCAGGAGAGCTTGTGGGCTTCCTGTGATTGAAACACCCCAGAATAATCTTCGCCCATATTCTGTGCTGATCCTTCAAGTCTCTGATTTTGCTGCTGGGAACACCATGGGTGAAAATTTCTCTTACAATGACAACAGCATTTGAGCATCTTTCTGCCATGTCGATACAGCGGATACCACCACCAGTGTATCCAATTAATCTTGCAATGTGATCCTCAGTGATCACAATCTTCTTTCCCATTATATAGGAAGTAACTTGATGTGTTGATAAAGACGCATGAATCCAGAATTATTTGACCAATACGGGGAACATTGGCCCCACCAACCTATCAAAGTACTTCTCCCATCCTTGTGCCCTAACTTCTTCTGTCAAGTCGAATCCATTTTCTTTCAGACTGGTGAAATCAACAATCAGTTCAGACAGAACTTCCAAGTTCTTCACTGGTGTAAGGAGTGTTCTGAAGGGAATTTCGTATTGTTCAGATGAAGCCTCCTTCTGAGAACCTGCAGAAACATTGCTAGAAGTTGCCATGTTCACACTTAGGGTTTTCTGAGAAAAAGTTTGAGAAAGGGTTTCTTTTGAAAAAGGAGGAACACACAAGAAGAATGCAGAGAAAATATTTGGATGATTGTAAGAAACGGTAAAAGTTTAATGAATGATGTTAATGTGCTTAAATAGATTTCAAAAAGTGTTTTGAAAGCGTAAACGGTTTTAAGAAAGAGAATTAATTCATGATTACAATTTAACTCATGATTACGTGCATTTAATGCTTGCTGATTTTGGGGGATTTGAGAAAGATACTTGAAACGGTTACCAGACATGTGTCTCAATGCACCCAATCAGCGTTTTGCCTTCTCAGAAGCGTGCACGCGTGTTCTGCTTCAGAGATTTGCTGATGATTGGATGACACTTGTTTGATTTAGTAAGCAGCACGTCTATCCTTGAGCTGAAGCACTCAGATCTTTAAGGATAGAATCTGATACAATTTGCATGTCTATCTTTCTGAAAGGAGAAGTTCACAGTAAAAAGAAAACACATTCTGAAGGTTAATATATAAAATTAAAACATTTTCACTCTGGGCAGAGCTTCATGCTGAGATGTTTCAGAATGAAGTTGAACCTATCTTCAGAAAGTGGTTTAGTGAAGATATCAGCCCATTGATGGTCTGTATCAATAAATTTTAAGTTCAAAATTCCTTTCTGAATATAGTCCCTAATGAAGTGATGTTTTATTTCTATATGCTTAGCCCTAGAATGCAAAATAGGATTTTTACTTAAGCAAATGGCAGAAGTATTGTCACAGAGTATAGGGATGTTACTCTCAAAAATCTGGAAGTCTTCAAGCTGACTTTTCATCCAGAGCATTTGTGTGCTACAACCTGCTGCTGCTATGTACTCAGCTTCTGTTGTTGATAGCGCAATTGTGGATTGCCTTTTGCTGGACCAAGAGATCAGATTTTCTCCTAGAAATTGGCAGCTTCCAGAAGTACTTTTACGCTCTACTCTGTCTCCAGCAAAGTCAGCATCGCAGTAGCCTACTAAGCTGTAATCACTAGATTTTCTATAAAATAAACCCAGATTAGTAGTACCTTTCTGATACTTGAAAATTTGCTTAACAGCTATTAAGTGAGATTCTCTAGGATCTGATTGGAATCTAGCACACATACATACGCTGAATAAGATATCAGGCCTTGAAGCTGTCAGAGAAAGGAGAGAACCAATCATACCTCTGTAGACCTTCTGTTCTACCTTTTTGCTTACCTCTTCTCTTTCCAGAATGCACGTGGGATGCATTGGAATCTTTGATGACTTACATTCTGAGAGGTCAAATTTCTTCAGAAGTTCTCTGACATATTTGCTCTGATGAATGTAAGTTCCCTTAGGGTTCTGATTGATCTGAATTCCCAGAAAGAATTTCAGTTCTCCCATGAGGCTCATCTCAAATTCTGCCTGCATACACTTAGCAAATTTTCTTCCAAGAGAAGGATTAGTAGATCCAAAAATAATATCATCAACATAAATTTGACAGACTAAGATTTCATTCTTAACTGACTTACAAAATAAGGTAGTGTCCACCTTCCCTCTGGTGAATTCATTTTCTAATAGGAAGTTACTTAGTCTTTCATACCAAGCTCTGGGAGCTTGTTTCAGACCATATAGTGACTTCTTTAGTTTGAAAACATATTCTGGATTTTTTGTACTTTCAAAACCAGGGGGTTGGTGCACATAAACCTCTTCTTCTATATAACCATTTAAGAATACACTCTTGAAATCCATCTAATACAGAGTGATGCCTTTATTAACAGCAAACGAAATTAAAAGTCTGATAGATTCTAACCTGGCGACTGGAGCAAAGGTTTCTGTATAGTCTATTCCCTCTTGCTGACTATAACCTTGTGCTACCAGTCGTGCCTTGTTTATGATGACTTCACCTTGTTCGTTCAGTTTGTTTCTGAACACCCATCTTGTTCCAATGACGTTGAATCCTTTTGGTCTGGGAACAAGATCCCATACGTCATTTCTGGTGAATTGATTCAGCTCTTCTTGCATTGCTAGAATCCAGTCGTTGTCCAGAAGTGCTTCATCAATAGAAGAAGGTTCAATCAGAGACACAAGTCCCATGAGGGATTCTTCAGGGTTTCTGAAGTTGGCTCTTGTTCTGATTGGATCTTCTTTTCTTCCTAAGATAGTTTCTTCTGGGTGATCCAAGCTGCTTCTGGGTAGTCTCTTCTGAGGTTGATCAGCAGCTGTTGTTGGATTGCTTGCAGTTCTCCTTTCAGATGTTGAAGGAGTGTCGTTGTTGAGAGCTTCTGATGACTTGTCTTAAGAACCTGTAAATTCAACTTCCATACCTGCAAAAACTTCATTCTGCTTTGACTTTTCAGAGTTAAGCTTATCATCAAAACGAACACTGATTGATTCTTCCACAATCTTTGTTTCTGTATTGTATACTATGTACCCTCTTGAGCGTTCAGAGTATCCTAACATAATACACTTCTGTGCTTTAGAGTCAAACTTGTTCAAATAATTTTTTGTATTTAACATAAAACAAGTACATCCAAATGGATGAAAATATGAAATGTTGGGCTTTCTGTTCTTCCACAATTCATATGGAGTCTTTTCCAGAATAGGTCTTATGGAGATTCTATTCTGAATGTAGCACACTGTGTTTATTGCTTCTGCCCAGAAGATCTTAGCAACGTTTGTCTCATTGATCATGGTTCTGGCCATTTCTTGCAATGTTCTGTTCTTTCGTTCTACAACTCCATTTTGTTGGGGAGTTCTAGGACAAGAGAAATCATGCAGAATGCCTCTGTCATTAAAGAATGACTCAAAGTCTTTGTTTTCAAACTCTCCACCATGATCACTTCTGACTTTAACGATTCTAAGATCCTTTTCATTCTGAACTTGGTTACAGAAGGTGACAAACACAGAGTGTGACTCGTCCTTGTGTCTTAAGAACTTTACCCATGTCCATCTGCTATAGTCATCTACGATTAGTAACCCATACTTCTTGCCACTGGCTGAAGCAGTTTTAACTGGTCCAAATAAGTCAATGTGCAGAAGTTCTAATGGCTTAGAGGTAGAAACAACATTTTTAGATTTGAAAGAAGGTTTTGCAAACTTGCCTTTCTGACATGCTTCACACAGAGCATCTGAATTGAACTTCAGATTAGGAAGTCCTCTGACCAGATTGAGTTTGTTAATCTGAGATATTCTTCTCATACTAACATGCCCCAATCTTCTGTGCCAGATCCATTGCTCGTTGTTAACAGACAGAAGACACTTTACATTCTGACTTTTCAGTTCAGAAAATTTGATTTTATCGATGTTGTTTTTCCTCTATCCATTAAATAGGATAGTCCCATCTTTCTGACTAACAGCTTTACATGATTTTTGATTAAAGATTATATCATAACCGTTATCACTTAATTGACTTATGGATAACAGATTATGCATTAATCCATCTACTAGCAGAACATTATTTATAGAGGGAAGATTTCCATTACCTACAGTTCCAGAGCCAATGATCTTTCCCATCTGATTTCCTCCAAAGCCAACGTGGCCTCCAGGCTTAAGTTCCAGGATTTGGAACATATGCCTTCTTCCCTTCATGTGTCGCGAGCAGCCAGAGTCCAGGTACCATGACTGTTGTTTCTGATTTGCTGCTAAAGATATCTGCAACATGTATTATTTTATCCTTAGGTACCCAGATTTTCTTGGGTCCTGATTTGTTAGATTTACCAAAACTCTGGTTGAATTTTGGTTTCATAGAATACTTACTACTAGTGTATTTAATATCATGTGTGTGACCATACACAAAATGTGAGTTCAGAGGAGTGTGTTTAATGGTTAAATCCATGGCATTCTTTGGTGTAGGTACCTTACCTTGGTATCCTATTCCCTTTCTGCCGTTTCTGCTAACTCCATAGATCATTGAATCCATTTTGCTTCTATCTATGCTTTTAGCAAGGAACTTCTGAAAGCTATGATCATATTCCTTGATGATCTCATCAGCGCAGCTGGGAGTTTCAGAAATTGTTTCCTTCTGAGAGTTTTGTAAAACATTTTCTAACTTTGAAATTTTATTTTTCAGCTCAGAATTTTCCAATTTAAGACTCTCAGTCTTATCAGAGTCAGATTCAAGATTCCTTTTCAGGTTTCTGAATTTAACTCTAATCTGCTGGTACCTTTCCAAAATTTCGTTAAGGCTTTCAGCAAGTTCAGCCTTAGTAAAATTAATTACAAAGTCAGGAAATACCTCTTCAGTGTCTGATTCAGAGTCTGATTCAGAAGCTTCACTGTCTTCTGAAATGTGTGCCATGAGAGCTATGTTTGCTCTCTCATCATCTGATTCTGAGTCAGCTTCAGACGAGTCAGAGTCATCCCATGTAGCCATGAGACTTTTCTTCTTTTCTCTTCCAAACTTCTTTTTGGGCTTTTCCCTATGAAGCTTTGGACAGTCACTCTTGTAGTGTCCTTGCTCATTACATTCATAGCAGATGATGTCCTTGGTGTTTGGCTTTCTGCTTCCTGAGGAGCCTTCAGATCTTCTGTATCCAGAGGAAGAGTATGACCTTCTGTATCTGGAAGAGGACTCATTCTGATCAGATCTTCTGGGATTCCTGAACTTCCTTTGCCTCTGCTTCCATAGTTGGTTCACTCTTCTGGAGAGGAGGGAAAGTTTGTCTTCTTCTGATGAGGATCCATCAGATATTTCTTCAACTGCCTGCAACACTTTAGACTCAGATTTTTTGTTAGATTTTAATGCTAAAGGCTTACCTTGCTTCTGAGGTTCATCAACTTCTAGCTCTATCTCATGACTTCTGAGGGAGACGATAAGTTCCTCCAGAGAAATTTTGTTGAGATCTTTAGCTAGCTTCAGCGCTGTAACCATTGGCCTCCACTGCTTTGGCAAGCTTATGATGATCTTCTTGACATGATCAGCAGTAGAGTATCCTTTGTCCAGAATCTTAAGACCAGCCACCAGAATTTGGAATCTTGAGAACATTGTTTCAATGGATTCACTTTCTTCCATTTTGAATGCCTCATACTTCTGAATGAGCGCAAGAGCTTTAGTTTCTTTGACCTGAACGTTGCCTTCATGCGTCATTCTGAGTGAGTCAAACATGTTCTTTGTTGTGTCTCTGTTAGAGATCTTTTCATATTCAGTGTAAGAGATGGCGCTGAGAAGAATGGTTCTGGCCTTGTGGTGATTTTTGAAGTCACGCTTTTGTTGATCAAACATTGCTTTCTTGTCAATCTTCTGACCGCTTGCATTCACTGGGTGCGTGTATCCATCTGTCACCATGTCCCAAAGATCAACATCATGTGCCAGAAAGAAGCTTTCAATTCTGTCTTTCCAATAATCAAAATTTTCTCCATCAAAGACTGGAGGTTTGCCGCTGAATCTGTCTCTGTCTTCATTGTTGTCATTGCTGGTGTGTTGATATGTTCCTGCCATTGTGTTTTTCTGACGCTGGATCTTGTACTGACACGGTTAAGTGTTTTAGCTCAGAACCAGGCGCTCTGATGCCAATTGAAGAAGTGAAAAACACAAGAAGGGGGGTTGAATTGTAAAAACTAGAAATCGGTTACAGTCAACACGATATTTTTATCCTGGTTCGTTTGATCTCAAACTACTCCAGTCCACCCGTGAAGGTGATTTCGCCTCTCTCCAACGAGGTCTTAATCCACTATATTCAACTGAATATTACAACTGCTTTAATAACTGCTAAAGCCTTCTTGAGTCAAACCACAAACCGGTTTCTCAAGGAAATACTTTCTTACAAAGAATTGAAATCTAAGTGTGTTAAATGTTTTCTACAAAAACTGTTTATCACAACTGTGATACTACACAATTTAAGCTTATGAGCACTAGAGTGCTAAAATAATTGAGTAAAGAATTTGAGAGCTTTAGCAAACTGAGAGTGAGGAAGATGATGAATAGCTTTAGGCGTGTAGAGTGTTATAGAGCATTAGCCAATTCAATCTTCACTGACTTGTTTATATAGCATTGGAAAATGGTACGTTGGAGTCTGTTAATTCCATTTCAATGCCAATAACATTCTTTCCAAATTGAGAAGATCTTGTCTGGAATGATTTCGTTGGTAATAAAGCATCTTGAATGCACAGTACCGTTGCCACTTAAGCGTGTTCTGGCTTTGGCTCATTCTGACGCTGCTTAGGTGCTGATGAATTGTTGTTGTCTTAATCAGAGTTCAGATTGTTACGCGCAGATCTGTTCATCAAGCTTCAGCGTAAGCACATGTTGATCTTCTGATTCTGGCATCTGATGTAACATCCTCTGATGTTGATGTTGATATTTTCTTGCTGATACCCATCAGAGTTTCTGTAAAACAGAATGTAATTTTTTAGGTAGCATATATGTCTTACATGAATCATACAATTAATATATCTTAGCATTTTGTTATCATCAAAACTTAAACTTAGGGTAGTAGATTCAAACTTTGTTCTAACACAAGCTTCTAGTAAAACCTCAACTTGCATAATACCTGAAAAATAATAAGATGAATGGGGTGAGATTACTAAATCTCACTGAGTTCCCCTATCTTATGAGTCCACTCAACTCTACAGGGTACATGTATCATATACAGATCCATTATTTATCCAAGGTTTTCTTCCCTGTCCAAATAGAGGAATAAACAACAACTCACAGAATCACAATTAGGAGTCCATTGATCACCCTATAGGATATTACAATCACACATCATACAAATGGGTATTGGGTACAAGTTTCCCCCAAAATAGGTCTTCTGGGTTTACCTGTCAGCCTTCTCCAGGGAGCTACCCTCAAGGTCCGGTCTTTCGAGTTTACCTGCCTATATGCTCTCGGAAACTGCCCCAATTACCCAAGGGTAAGATCTACATGATAAGTAATGAGTAGAAGAAGGGAAACATGGAATCGCCATTGAGTCATCACTATGGCCTAACTATCCAATATCCTAGGGCCCGAGTAACACATAGACATTGACCCATGAGGGAGACGACAAAGAGGAAAAGGTAGTGACAAACATCTCAAGGAGTTCATCCCTGGGAGAATAGCTCCTAAACGACAGAGCACTATCCATTCCCAAGACTCGTGCTCGAGAATTAACCCGCAATATATGTGGCAAAATGGGAATTTCTTGGAGTCATCTAACAAGAAATATCCAACTTATATGTAACCCACATCACTATCTCGGATCAACAAGAATCAGTGAACAATTACTATCCTCTAATTTGTTCTCTTATGACTCGTCCTACTCTTACTATACCATCGAGTTAGTAGAACTTCAGAAGAAGCCGCTTTGGGAAAGAGGGGAGCAACTAGCTAACTTATGTTAATTACCCCTACTTATGTATCTTAAGGTTCACATATCACCAATGCCATATTTTATTTATCAAGATACATAAATTATACCAAGTTATGAGACCTCCTCGTCTCGTAGTGCATAAGATTAGCTTCACAAGCTTTTTACCCTATCACAACTTATTCTATGATACCTATAACATAGTTGAAGTAATACATGGATCCAAAGGCATTTAGATGCATTGACATACTGATTCTTTTACTCACTTTCAGGTGTAAATCAATTTACTTACCTATCAAATCGATTTCACCTGATACTTTTGCATAAAATGCCATTTCTCATAGGGTAAATCGATTTAACTGTTGGGTAAATCGATTTACCAACTTTAGGTTTGTTATCCAGAAACCATTTTCTACTGGGTAAATCAACTTACTAATTGAGTAAATCAATTTACCAGCTTCAGTCCTCTTATTCAAAAGCTAGTTTTCAAAGAGGGAAATCAATTTAACAACTGGGTAAATCGATTCACCACTGAACCAAAATAAAAAATAATACATTTTCCTGTGTAATAAAGTCCCTAAGCATTCTAAATTTCCCTAACCAAAACCCATTCATTCACAACCGTATCCACATGTAATTAGCATGTCAATCTTCACACACATAGCAACAAGCATATTTATACAAATCAAGAGCAATGATTTCATGATTCACAACATGCAAGGTTATATTATAAGATAAGTATAACAATTTCACAATTCATATATGTTATTCCTATCATCATTAAATCACATAACCCTAACCCTTCAATCATAACATATATTCCCAATTTCTACCCCAAGGTCCCTAACTAATGGAACTCACTTCATTTACTTGAAGCTTCTGAGTAAGAGAGGTGAAGATGATGATGATTCACACACTTCTTGCATGCATCTCAAGTTTATAAAGATGATAAGCTTTCTCTCCATTTCCTCTTCACATTTTCGGATCCCTCTCTCCCTCTCTAAAAATTCCTTTCTTCTCATTTGGCTCTGATTTTAGATATATTGAAACAAGGTAGAAATGAGGAATATATGTGGTTTTTGATTTATATAGGTTGTACACCAATTACCAAAGTACCCTTGCCACTTAAAGCCTATTAACTAATCCATGCCACTCTTGGATAATTAGAGTCATAATCTCAAATGACTTCTTAATTCACCACTTAGTCCAATTAGTAAGAGATTGACCTCAATTATCTTAATTGGAATTAGGCTAACATAATGACACTAATAACTCTACTAACTTATCCTTACTTACATTAGGTTTATTGATTAGAGATTTATCTCTTAGCCTTTCATACTCATACTTAGAGAATTTGGGGTGTTACATTCTCCCCCCTCCTTAAATAGAATTCTCCCTCGAAATCCTTTCTAATTACCAGTATGAAGTTTTCACACCGAAAAATAATAATTGTTCTAGATAATCAGTTAGAAAGATAACTTCACACAAAATCTTGCCAATGCAGAGCGAGCTCTTAACAACTAGAATGGAGACTCCTCCCATTTGACCATACATGTTCACAAGCGCATAAGACGTAATCATAATAAGGCTATGTCAAGTAAAATCCTTTACTCGGATCCACCATCTCCAATTGTCACAATACTTCGTCCAAATTTTCAATACCCCCAAGCTCATCAACTATTCTATAAACATTTGATTACCCATTGACCATGATGTCTCTTCTATGCCGGTACATCTATAGTACCTCTCTAGATTATGGTGGATCCTTGAGAGACTGAGATGAACTGAACATTGTTTGTCGAGTTCCTCTTTGAAATATACCTCAGCTCAAACACCAAATCTTACAAACACTATATTAGAACATGGTTTGGTTCTACATCCAATTATTAGTTTTGATGATAACAAGTACATAATTTTTGTGAAGAACAATTATGCACTCTAATCATTTAATTAAATTTACAGAGAAGCTCCAATGAAAGCAAGAATGTTAATGATGTGAAAAATCACATATGAAGCTCTGAAGAAGAAGAACATATAAGAAGCTCTGAAGTGAAGCTAAAACAACATGCAAGAAAGAGAAGTTTTGATGCTGACAGTCAAACTTATGAAGCACCAAGTTGCAGGTTATACTCTAATATATAAAGTTCTGATTACAAGCAATTAGCTCAAGATACTATGAGACGACATAGATCTAACATCAAATTATGGAATTTTTAAAGTAACGGGTAGAAACTTTATGGATGGAACAAGATCTGTATTTTTGAAAAGAAAATCAAATCTCAAATCAACATCCTTCGAAAATCAGAATGTTACTCACACACATATCAAACAAGAGCAACCAAAACTCTCTATTATTTTTATCTCTTGAATTGTAATTATGCTGCAAATTTGTTAAACATCACAGTTGGGATAAAGCTTGTTAGAAGCATACTCAAACACATTGTATTATTTATAGTTGTATTTCTTTGAGAACCCAAGTTGTGGTTTGTTCTCATAAAGACGTTGACAGTTGTCTTCGTGAATTGTAATCATTTGTTATTAGTGGATTAAGACCTCGATTGAGAGAGGAGAAATCACCTTGACGGGTGGACAGGAGTAGTTTGTAGTTTAAAACGAACCAGGATAATCAACGTGTTTTATAGCCTTATTTTTTGAAACCCCTAATTCAAAACCCATTTCTTGTGTTTTTTATCCTTCATTTGGCATCAGAGTGTCTGGTCTTGGATGTTAACACTTAACTGTGTCAGAAAATAATCCTAAGAAAGAAAAACAATATGGTGGAACTAAGTCATAACAACAACAACGACAACCATGATGAGAAGGACAAATTCAACGGCAGACCACCAATCTTTGATGGAGAAAACTTTGATTACTGGAAAGACAAAATCAAGAGTTTCTTTCTAGTTCATGATGCTGATCTCTGGGACATGGTAACTGATGGCTGCATTCATCCAGTCGATGCAAAAGGTCAAAAGATTGATAGAAAGAAGATGACAGATGAACAGAAGAAAGAGTTCAGAAACCATCACAAAGCCAGAACAATCCTTTTGAGTTCCATGTCATATACTGAGTATGAGAAAATCACTAACAGAGAAATGGATGAGAATATGTTTGAATCTCTAAAAATGACGCATGAAGGAAACACACAAGGCAAAGATACTAAAGCTCTTGCACTTATTCAGAAGTAAGAAGCCTTCAAAATGGAAGAATATGAAACTATTGAGACAATATTATCAAGGTTTCAAATTATGGTTGTTGGTTTGAAAGTTCTAGACAAAGGATACTCCACAACAAATCATGTAAAGAAAATTGTCAAAAGCTTACACAAAAAGTGGAGACCTATGGTCACAACATTAAAGTTAGACAAAAATCTGAACACCATATTACTAGAGGAACTAATCAGCTCTATAAGAAGTCACGAGATAGAACTAGAAGAAGATGAGCCCCAGAAGAAAGGTAAGTCTCTTGCCCTTAAATCTAATAAAAAATATGAAACTAAATCTTTTTAGGTAGAAGAAGAAAGGTATAGTGGATCCTCATCGGAAGAAGACGAATTATCTCTTCTCTCCAGAAGAGTCCATCAGTTATGGAAGCACAGACAAAGGAAATTCAGAAACCCCAGAAGAACAGGTAATCACTCTGAAACATCCTTTGGATATAGAAAGTCTAGAAACATAGATGTCGTCTGATACAAATGCAAAGAGCAAAGTCACTACAAAAGAGACTGCCCCAAACTTCAGAAATAAAAGCCTAAAAAGAAGTTCTTCAAAGAAAAGAAGAAAAGTATTATGGCAATGTGGGATGACTCAGAATCTTTTGAAACAGAAACTGAATCAGAAGATGAACGAGCCAATATAGCATTAATGGCCAACATATTAGAAGACACAAATACATCAGGATCTGAATCAGACTCAAAAGAGGTATTTTCAAAATTCTTTATATCTCAAGTAGAAGATAGTCTGTCTGAAATTATTGAAAGATATCAGTAACTTCAAGTCAAATACAAGAACCTGAAACACATTCTTGTATCTAAAACTGAAGAAATTAGGAAACTAAAAACAGAAAACTCTGAGCTAAAAGAAATTAATTCTAAACTTAAAAATGAAAATCCGTTCACTAAAAATGAATTACAAAAAGTTCAGAAAGAATTTGTTTCATAAGTGTCAACTATTTTTGATAACATCATAAAAGAATATGATCACAACTTTCAAAAATTTCTAGCTAGAAACATAGATAGAAGCAAGATGGCCTCAATGATATATGGAGTTGATGACAACCAAAACAAGTTGATGACATGGTCATAAAATACACACCCCTAAATTCATATTTCATATATCGACACACACGTGACATAAAATACACTAGTGAATCTTATTCTGTGAACTCTTATCATAAACAAAAATTTAATCAGAATTCTGAAAACTCTAACCAACAAGGACCCAAAAAGATATGGGTACCTAAGGATAAAATCATCTATGTTGCAGATGTCTTTAACAACAAAGATGAAACACCAGTCTTAGTACCTGGACTCTGGATGCTCTTGACACTTGACAGGAAGAAAGCATATGTTCTAAAGTCTGGATCTTAAATCTGGAGGCTTTGTTGGTTTCAGAGGCAATCAGAAAGGAGAAATAATTTGCTATGGAACTATTGGTAACGGTGCACTTCCTTCTATAACTAATATTCTCTTAGTAGATGGATTAATGCATAATCTGTTGTGCATAAGTCAATTAAGTGACAACGGTTATGATATAGTCTTTAATCAAAAGTCATGCAAAGCAGTTAGTCAGAAAAATGTAATTATCCTTTTTAATGGTAAGAGAAAGAACAACATTTATACGATTAAACTTTATGAACTAAAGAGTCACAATGTAAAATGTCTTATGTCTGTTAACGATAAGCGATGGGTCTGGCACAGAAAATTGGGGCATGTTAGTATGGGAAGAATATATCAGATTAACAAACTTAATCTGGTCAGAGGACTTCCTAACTTGAAGTTCAGCTCAAATACTCTGTGTGAAGCATGTCAAAAAGGCAAGTTTTCAAAACCCTCTTTCAATTCTAAAAATGTTGTTTCTACCTATAGACCATTAGAACTTCTGCATATAGATCTGTTTAGACCAGTGAAAATTGAATCCATCAGCAGCAAGAAGTATGGATTAGTGATCATAGATGACTATAACAGATGGACATGGGTAAAGTTCTTAAGACACAAGGACATGTCACACTATGTGTTCTCTACCTTCTATAACTAAGTTCAGAATGAAAAAGAGTTTAAAATTGTAAAAGTCAGAAGTGATCATGGTGGTGAATTCGAAAATAAAAGTTTTGAAAAGTTTTTTTATGAAAGTGGCATTTCTCTTGACTTCTCTTGTCCTAGAACTCCTCAACAAAACAGAGTTGTAGAAAGAAAGAATAGAACTTTACAAGAAATGGCTAGAACCGTGATCAGTGAGACTAACACTGCTAAACACTTTTGGGAAGAGGCAGTTAACACAGTGTGCTACACTCAGAATAAAATCTCCATAAGACGTATTCTGGAAAAGACTCCATATGAATTGTGGAAGAAAAGAAAGCCCAACATTTCTTACTCCCATCCATTTGGATATATCTATTATATGTTGAACACAAAAGAATATCTGAACAAGTTTGATTCTAAGGTACACAAGTGTTTAATGTTAGGATACTCTGAGCGCTCAAAAGGTTAGAGTATATAACATAGAAACACAAATTGTGGAAGAATCCATTAGTGTCATATTTGATGATAAGCTTGGCTTTCAAAAGTCAAAGCAGGTTGAACATTTTGTAGATATAGAAGTTCAAATTACAGGTACTGAAGACAGATCTTCTGAACACAAAAACTTAGAAACTTAATCCAATGTAGAAAAAGAAATCAACACCAACACTACAGAAACTTCTGAAGAACCCACCCAGAAAAGATAGTCCAGAAGCAGATTAGCACATCCTGAAGATATGATTATGGGAAATAAGGGTGACCCAATCAGAACAAGATCTACATTTAGAAATACTGAAGAGTCTCTCATAGGTTTGGTATCTCTGGTCGAACCAACCTCCATAGAAGAAGCACTTCAAGACAATGATTGGATACTTGCATTGCAGGAAGAACTAAATCAATTTACCAGAAATGATGTATAGGATCTAGTTCCGAAACCAAAAGGCTTCGATATCATTGGAACTAAACGGGTATTTAGAAAAAATCTAAGTGAACAAGGAGAAGTCGTCAGAAACAAGGCACGACGTGTTGCACAAGGTTATAGTCAACAAGAAGGGATAGACTATATAGAGACCTCTGCTCCAGTTGCCAGGTTAGAATCAATCAGACTTTTAATTTTGTTTGTTGTAAATAATCACATCACTCTCTATTAGATGGATGTCAAAAGTGCCTTTTTAAATGGTTAAATTAATGAAGAAGTGTATGTGCACCAACCCCATGACTTTGAAAACACAAAACATCCCGAGTATGTTTATAAACTTTAGAAATTGTTATATGGTCTGAAACAAGCTCCCAGAGCTTGGTATGAAAGACTCAGTAATTTTCTCTTAGAAAAAATATTCACCAGATGGAAAGTGGACACAACTTTATCCTGTAAAACATTTAAAAACGACATTCTGATTTGTCAAATTTATGTTGATGATATTAGATTTGGATCTACTAAAGCCTCACTGGGCAAAGAATTTTCTAAGACTATACAGGCAGAATTTGAAATGAGTCTAATGGGAGAACTCAAGTTCTTTCTAGGAATTGAAAATTAATCAAACTCCAGAAAGAACCTTTATACATCAAAGTGTGATACGGTGGCATAACCGACTCTTTTTTGTTACTACTGGTTTTTCATTTTTTGTTTGCAAATGTACGGTAAGCAAGAGTCGCCACCGTCTTTTATTTCATCCAACAAAGGAAAAGGGAAAAAGAACAAAAAAAACTTAAGAATTTCTACCTACTCGAAAAAGATTGTTCGTTTTTCTTATTTCCTTTAGATAGCGCTATCCTACTATTAAGGATTAGGTAGTTCCATCGTTGGAGTTTGAGGGACAATCGAAAGGGACGAGTAAGATCACTAATGTAATGATTAGGAAACCTTAGTAGTTACCCTAGAGTCCTAAAGATCTTTCCGAGGCAACATTCGAATGGGTCATTTTTTATCTTTTGGGCATAGAGGGCAACCATTAAAACTCCCTATACTTCATGACCGTTTACCCAAGGCAACCAAAGTGGGGAAAACCCTAGGAGTGAGCATGTGCAAGTGTTTGTTTTTCATTTATTTATCTTTGCACAGTTAGGGTTTTCTACCGTTTTAAACATTGATTTATCTTTCGCATACAATCCTATTATCAATCATCTAACAGTTTAAAATGACTGAAAGTAAAAGTGCGAGAAGTTTAAACCTAACTATTACAAGGCTTTGGGGAGGGGGATTACATAATCAAAAACTTGGAAAAAAAAGTAAATGAAAATAGTAAACCTAAGTTAAAACTATTAAAAACTCTGAGCAATTACATTAATTCAAAAAAATGGATAAATAAATGCGTGCGAGAATAAATTAAACGAGGAATTAAAGTTAAATTCAAAGACATTTAATTAGGGAATAAATAAATTTTTTTTTTGGATTTTTGAGAAAGTAATTAATTTTACAAATTAACCTAATTTCTAATTGATTTTAATTATGAAAAAAAAGAATTGAAGTTATCCTAATTAACTTAATTAATTAATGAAATTAAATATTTTATATAAAAAAGAACCTAATTCTAATTTTTTTGTGATTTTGTGATTTTGAGATTTAAATAAAAAAGGATATTTAAAACAATTAAAAATAAATAGAAACAATAAAAAAAAAGGTTAGAGAAATTAAAACAAAAATAAAATGAGCCTGAGGAAAAGTAATTCTGGGGGGTGTGAATTGGAATTCTCCAGGCCCAGAATAGCTGGCCCATTTGCGCTGGATCCAGTGTGGTTCACCTTCAGGGAATGCACCATGAATCTTCAATTCTGGAGCATTGGATCTGCTTTGAGATGATCCAAAGGTTGGGATCTAAGGACGCATGGTGGACGCTTGGCTAGGAGATGCATTGGATCTGTAAGGAAATATCAAGAAAAATACAAAAGCACACGCCTGGGATCGAACCCAGGACGTTTGCCTTACGCGTTCGTTCCTTGACCATCTGCGCTGGAGAGCTCATTCGTTAATATAACAAAATAAATAAAACATAAGTTAAACAAAGCATTATGTCCCAAAAAAACGCGCGTGATTCAAATATCCCAATGGGAGTCTTCCACCTAATTGTCTTCTTCCCAGGACTGTGGTTTTTAGTACTGGGCTTTTACCTACAGAGGGATTCGTCACTATAGGCTATAGTTACGGTTCTTGTGTGTTGCTACAAACCTGTAAACATCCAAAATCCAATACAAGCATAATAAATTCCATCCAAAGACATGGATCGATTGCAAATCAACCCTTGAACACGAAGAGGCTCTTAATTTGGCCTAATTTTTCCTCTAACTAGGGTTCCCTAAATTGGAGCTTCGGAACCCTAGCCATGGCAAATGCCTATACCTGCACTCAAACTCCAATCAAAGTATTCCAGCACGTTGTAAATATGATAACAAGCATAGATATATAATCAAAATATGTTTATGATGCCAGAATCATTGGAATCGAGTTTTGGAAAAAAAGGCAAACTGTGACTGTTCTTGCGCTTGATTCTTGATGCTTCAGGTTGTGGGGATGCTTTTAAAAGCTTCAGTGAGTGTCTAGGGATGTGATTTGATCCTTGGAATGACTTCAAATGGCCTGGGGAGAAGAATTTGATTTGCACTTTTTTTTACAAAAATTGACACTTGTTCTTGCTTTTAGAGAGGCAGGCTGCCCATGAATTCTTGTTCTCTAGGGTTCACAACACTTATGTATATGTACTGAATCAAAATAGGGCAATATAATTGGAAAGAATCAAAGATATAATTACATGGTTTTAGAAAAAAATCAAATCTTGAAAGGTTACCATATGTGAAGATTTTGTGTCCTATTTGGCCTTGCATGATTTCCTGGCTATTTGACAGCATATGAGATCTTCAATCAATGCAAAAATCATCCCTAAAACAAATTATGTGATTTATTTGGATTTATTTGATATTATTTGATTTTTAAATGAATAAAAATAAATTAAATAAATGAGTGAATAAGGCCTGGAGGGTACCATAGGTCATGGACCATGCTAGGACTGAGATTCAATCTTGAAAAGATGGGCCCATGTGGGAAAAAAATGCAATTTTGGGCATTGTTGACTGTGTGCAAATTTCCAAAAATGGTCAACTTTGACAATAAATATCTCTCTCAATTTTGACCCTAAGAGGATGTTCTCTGACTTTTTAGAAAGCTTAGGATGTCCTCTAAACAACCCTTTTGGTTTCACCTTAATTAGATATGCCATGTTCATGTAAGAAGCTTTGACCCAAAAGGTGTTTTGTTGACTTTTGAAAAGGACCTATAATGTCTGAATTCATATCTTTTCATGAGTGCATTTCTTGAACTTGAGGGATGAATATGAATTGTAGGGAATTTGACTCTCTTCAAAATGAGCCTTGGATGAGAAATTTATGATAAAGTATGAGGAAGTTATATCTGGTCAAAGTTTGGTTGACTTTTCCTATAGAAACCCTAATTTAGCAGCTTTTGAGTTTTGCTTAATTAGGGGCATTCCTTGAGGAATCATGATCAACCCTTGATCAAATTATGGATATCACTTTAAAATGTTGATGTTGACCAAAAATCTTGAAGTTTGACTGTATGTGGGTCACAATTGACTTTTGACCTAGTATAGTTGACTTTTAGGCATTTGAGCAGTTGACTGAGCAAACTTCTTGTGCAAGGCATGAATATTGGCATGGATGATCTTGAGGACATATTAGGGAAATGGAAACCATTTAGGACCCTTGGAACTCAAACATATTGATGAGGACTGAAACCCTAGTTTGAGGCTCATGGTCTTAGGAGGAGGATTTGTCTGGTCAATCCTTAGTCAACTTGAGCAATTGAGGACCTCTAGGAGTATGTTTTTGTGTGAAAATGGGAGGGAACATTTTGGGGTACAACACAAAGCAAATATGTTAAAGAACTTTTGTAGAAATATGATATGTCATAAAGTAAGCCATCCAAAACTCTAATGCATCCTACATGTATTCTGGAAAAAGATGAGGTAAGAAACTAGAACATAAACTCTAGAGGTATGATTGGTTCTCTAATTTATTTAACTTCTTGAAGACCTGATATTCTCTATAGAATTTGCCTATGTGCTAGATTCCAATAAGATCCCAAAGAATCTCACTTAACAACAGTTAAGTATATTTTCAGGTATCTGAAAGGTACTACTAATCTTGGTCTGTGTTATAGAAAATCCAAAGAATATAAATTAGTAGGATATTATGATGCAGACCTTGCTGGAGATAGAATAGAAAGAAAAAGTACTTTTGGAAGCTGGAAGACAACTTAATATCCTGGTCCCGCAAAAGACAATCCACCATTCCACTGTCAACTACTGAAGCTGAATATATAGTTGCATCTGGATGCAGTACTCAGATGCTTTAGATGAAAAGTAAGCTTAAAGATTATCATATATACGAGAGTAACATTCCTATCCTCTGTGATAATACTTCTACTATTTGTATTTCTAAAAATCCTATTTTACACTCTAGGGCTAAACATATAGAAATTAAACATCAATTCATTAGGGGCTATACTCAGAAGGGGATTCTTTTCTTAAAATTTATAGACACAAACCATCAATGGGATGACATTTTTACAAAACCCCTTGCTGAAGATAGATTTAATTTTATTCTTAAACGTCTCACTATGGAATTATGTCTAGAATGAAAATGTAATTTCTGAATATTTAACCCTCATAATGTTCTGATTTTTTTGTGAACATCTAAGCAATAGTTCTTCAGAAGTGAGAAGGAAAATTGACTCAGATACTATCTAGTAGATCTGAACGTATAACCAAAACATTTCATTTCAAGATAGCATCATACAGTTCACCACATCAACATCTGTCAATCTTAAATGTTAAGTCAATACCAGAGAAGGAACACATCTTCAAACTCTGATTGATCAACCGTTGAGTTGATGCATTGAGGCGCGAGTCATTGGTAATTATTTCAAATATATTCACGATATCTCCTTCGTCATAAATCCTTTATTTCTTTTAATAATTATGTGTTTTTGTTGATTGAAATTAATTTCATGTTTCTTTTCTTCCCGTTGGCTATTTATTCACCTCTCTCACTGTCACTTTTGACAACAACTCTCACACACTATTTGTTTTCTACAAACTTTTTTTTCTCCTCTTTCCTTCTAAAACTCTAAGACTTGTGAACAATGACTTCCTCTTCTCATCAACAAAAATCTTCTCAAGATCCTACTTCTCAAAACACCATCCATGTTTTATCCTCCGTTCTTGTTGAAGAATACTACGCTGAACCTTAAAGGACTTTCCTCACTCATGTCGATAATCTTGAAGTTCTCCGTGAACTTATGGTTGATTTCAAAAGTATGCAAGAAAATGGGTATGATCTTGTTACTGATGTAGAGTTTCAAGGATGGACTAGATTCTTTGATAGGTTAATTGGTCCAGTCTTTCCAAAACTTGTCAAAGAATTTTGGATTCATACAAAAGTATCAAGTCTGCAAGTTATCTCGTCTGTAATAGGGAAGCAAATAGTCATCACTGAGAATCTCATCGCCACACTCATTGAGCATTATGGGACTGGAGTAAAGTGCATTGACATGGAATAAAAAGGATCTGATCTGAACAAAGTTTATCAGGAGATTTTTACTTATGGACAACCCTCTAATAAAATCAAAGATCTTAAAGACTATGTCCAAACCTGGGCTAGAATCATTCTGGAGTGTATCAACCACAGGAAACTAACAAGTTCTCCAAATTACATCAACATTGATCAACAATATCTACTATATTTCATTGCAACTAAGGTAAAAATTAACCTCCCTCACCTTTTGTTTAATCATCTGAAGACCATTGTTAAAGAAACAAGAGAAGAAGAAAAATCCAAAAGAGATTGGATTCCTCTAGGAAGGCTGATTGCAGATATTCTGAAAGAAAACAAGTTGATAGAACATCTGAGTGAAGCTCATTAAGTTAGTGAGCTGGAAAGCAACATTGGAAAAAACCCCAATGCCAAAAACCTCAAAAATATGAAGATCATTGATACAATCAAGAAAGACCCGACAAGATTAGTGAAGGAAGTCATCTCCATAAGAAGAATTCCTCTGGATGACTTTCCTCTCTTTTCCCAGATGGATTCATCTCTTGAGATAGTTCTCAGATATCTGGAGGCCTGCAAAAGTGATGGAATAACTCCACAGGTAAATATTTAAGATCTTCAGAAATAACCTCTAGAAGTTGCTTGCAGAAAGTCAAAGAAAAGAAAAGCTGCTAGTGAAGGAACTTCTCAAAAAGCTCCTAAAGATACTAAAAAGAAAGTTACCTCTTCTCTCATTTCTGTTATTGAATCAGTACTTTTAACAACATATGAACCCTCTTCACCAAAACCTTATGAACATAACTTACAACAAACCTTTGATGAGTTTAACTCTGTAAACAATCCAACCACAACCACTAATCAAAATCAGATTAATTCACCTTCTACCAATATTTCTCAAACTCAACCAGAACTGACACAAGTTCTATCTAATATTGATCAATATGATTCACTCTTTGATACTCCCCAACCAGAAAATCCAAATAATGCTTATGAACAATTGTCTGATATCGTTCAAATACCAGCCCTAACCTGCCCTCTCAATTATCCTCAACCACCACATACCATCACCAATCAATCCTAGAACATTTCAATTCCATATATTCCCTCTCCATATGAATCAACACCACCAAACTCCCATATTATCATTCCCGACTCTCCAGACCTTCTGACTCGCATAGATTTAACAGAAGATCCTCTATGAACTGTAGTTGATCAACAAGCTTTGAAAAAACTCATCAACTTCTCTCAAAAAATAGCCATCCCAAAATCGAAATAAAAAAGCATCCAAAACATATGTTGGTAAATAATTACTTATTTTTGAGACAGAAATGAAGGAATGGGTTAACTCTCTGAAGTAGGCTTACTTCAATAATTTTAATCTAGCTGCCTCTGACTACCTCTGGACTGAGTTCAGAAAATTGTTTAATTCTAAATCTCTCAAGATGAAGGAGCTCAGCTACGAGATTGGTCAACATAACTTATGTGATCATTTGAACATCTTCAAGGAAGAAGTGTTGAAGCTATGGGTAAGGAAACCTCTTCTTCATCTGGACAACACTCTCTGGGAATTATCAAACAAACCAGAAACTCGAGAACCATCTCCTGAACCTCAACCTCTAGTCATCTTCAAAGACAAAGTAAAATATGTTGAATAATCTTTTCTGAGAGTAACTGCTGAAGAAACGGTTCCTGCTGAAGAAATGGCTCTAACTTCTCTTATGCTGAAAACTCTGGAGGAATTGAAGAAAGAGAAAGAAGTTGTTAGGGAAAGGTTGGATAAATAAGATAAAACCAACAAAGATATCAAGGGAATGTTGGGCAAGCAAGAAGAAGCCAACAATCAGATCAAAGGTCTTCTGGAAGCATTGTTCACATGTCTTCCACCTACACAACCTTAGATCTTGTCTTTTGTTTACTTTGTTCTTGTTCTTTTTGTTTAAATTCTATTTTTTTTATTTCTCATTGTATTTTCTTCTGTGTTGTACCCCAAAATTTCCCCTCTCATGTCTTCTAAGGTTTTCTCTTACATGGGCGGTTTACAAACACTTGTTTGAAGAAAATGAATTTTTTGAAAGATGGTCATGTGTCTTTCGATTGACATCTAAATAAAGTGTAATTTGAAGGCATGTCAACAATATCCTTCAATTGGCAGGTGATCAAAAGGGTCTTCGATTGGCATCTGGACAAGGAGCTTCGATTGGGATTTTATAACCCTTCGAGCAATATTTGTCTCACAAGCTTCGATTGGGCATCTAAAAACCTTCGATTAAGCATTGGCCCACCAACTTCGATTGAGCGTTAGTTCCCCTTAGAGTAATCCTTGGTTCAAGTTTCATTTAGAAAAGAACCCCTACAAGTTCCCTTCGAATCCACAAGGCACATGCTTCCTCATACTTGTCTTGGATTCACAAGGGCAAAGGCTTCTTCTATGATTGCCTTCAATGCATAAGGCAAAGACTTCTACTGTGTTTGCTTTCAATGCACGAGGCCAAGACTCCTTAACATAGTTTTTGCACTATGACACACAATATGACCCCTTCGAAAGAGCACTCCAAAGGTCTATTCGAAGGACACGCATTGGTGGCCCATTCGAAGAAGGCACAAGGCATACATGTTGAATATTCGAAAGACACACAAAAAGTCCATGCGAAAGATATATAGGTGGTCCATTTGAAGGAGACACATAATTATTAAAATTAAGTTTGTCTTATGATGATTTTTGGTCCAACATGTTTCCAGGCTCAAGCCTCCTGCAATGGCATTCGAAGGAAATGACAAAAAAGGCTTCGACTGGTCAGAATGAAGTTCTCGTTTGGGCTATTTGAATTTTGCAGAATCAAGCAGCTAAGGCAAATAGATGGGTCCAATCGAAGGAGCCATGAGGAGCAAGTCATAGCAAATTAAAGAGAAAAGATCTTAGGGGCTTACGAAGAATCGATAATAAGGGAAACACTGAATATATTCAAATTCAGAATCATCAAAAAGAACAATGCTCTGACGAAGATAATTCTGAGCAATTCGAATTGATGTTGATGGTGGATTTCGAAGAAGCTGTGATAAGGGAAACTCTGAACAAATTCGAATTCAAAATCATCAAAAAGAACAATGCTCTAACGAAGAGAATTCTGAGCAATTCGAATTGATGTCGATGGTGATTTAATTGAAGAAACTCTGATAAGGGAAAACTCTGAACAATTGGAATTTAGAGTCATCAAAGATATGAGCAATTCGAATTTATGTAGATAGACTCAATCGAAGGAGCTATAAGGATGAAAACAGAGCCATTCGAACGGGGAAACTAAAGGCCAATCGAAGGGCAAGGCCTGAAGGCATTCGAAGGTGAAACATGTCCAGGTTCACTCAATATTTCGAAATGGCATGGATAATCCAAAAAAGGCAATCCTTTAATTTGTCTGATTTTGCCTTCAAAGCCTGGTTAATGGTTGTCCCTTGCCATTTCCACTCCCCTCAAACTCCTATAAGTACAGGCCTAAGGCACATGGCAAAGGGAGGAGAAAAAACCATACAAATATCAAAAACACTATTGCCACACTCACGCCACCAGCCAGACGCTGCATCACACACAACACTTACTACCAATCGAAGCTGCAGACACATTGCCAAACAAAGGCCTATTTATCACACCCGCACGTTTCCCCAAAAGAGCTCCATAAAACTTCCAAAGTACCAACAAGGTTGCCAGAATCGAAGCACCCCACTGGTAACGAACCTTCAATCTCAATTTCATTTCCTATGTAATTTAATTTCGATTGTATATTTATGCTGCATGATTGTTAATATGTTACATATAAAGTCTGAAGTAATAGGATACCATTACCAAGGCATGTGAAGTGGATTCCTCCGAATCTTAAATCTAGCTCAGATGGTGAAGGAATATGGGTAATCGAAAGTGCTTGGGTTCGATACCCAGGCCTCACAATTTTGTTTTTTTTTAACTATTATTCTACAGATCCAGTACTGGAAGGTCCTATGCACACTCACCATATACCATCGATTCCATGCCATCCAATGCATATCTGATCCGGATCCAATGCCCTGAGCACACAGCGTCACCATGGGTTCTCCTGGGGACATCCCCACTGAATCTAAGAGCAGATCTGGGCTTCTCTCACTTGGGCCCAACAAATTTCACTTCATACCCCTCTATTTCTTTTTCCAATCGACCAATTTATATTTTGTTTTATCTTTATTATTTATTTCTTTTAGTTTTTATTTTATTTCGTTTAATCATTAAAACCAAATAAAAAACACAAAAAACATTAGGTTAGTATTTTATAATTAAATTAATTAATTAATTTAACATTTTCTTTAAATTAAAATTAAGTAGACTTAGGCTTCGCTTTCTTTTATAAATAAAAATAAACAAAAATATTTTTATTTCTTAGGATTTTTAGACGTTATTATCAATTTCGCGCGCTTTTATTTCTTCGTCACTATTTTTTATATTATTGTACCTGCTCATGGGATGTAATAGAAATTAACTAGGACTATTTACCACTTTTCTTTATTTTTCCAAGTTTTGGATATGTAATTAATCCCCAAAGCCATGTAATAAGCGTAGGATTTACAATTTCGCACTTTTAATTCCTGTGCATATATTAATTTCTTAGATGTATGATAATAGGATTGCATGACAAGAGCCTAATAATCAAACGTTAGCAAACCCTAACTCAAGACTAAAATAACTTAACATAACACACCTTACGCATACACACCTCTAGGGTACTCGTACTTCGGTTGCCTTCGGAAATAGTAACAACTCTCGAAACGTGAGAGATTTTAGTGGCTACCCTCCGGTTCAAAAGATCATAAGTCCCTCAATGACCCTTTAAATGTTGCCTCGGTAAAAATATGATATTAGAGCCCTAGGGTAGTTACTAAAACTTCTTACCCAGTTGCCTTTGTGACTATAAAAACGTCCCTTTGAATGTTCCTCAAACAACCAATGATAGATCTACCTACTCACTAATAGTAGGATAGCACTGTCTAAATGATAGGAGGAAAATAACAAACCTTTTCGAGTGTAAATAGATAGCTCCTAGATGCTTGCTCAAAACAAAACTTTGCACTTACACAAAAACATTTCAAAAACACTTTCAAAAAACGCTTTATCAACACTCTTGAGGACTGATACAAGAGTTATCATAAAGCGAATCGCCGCACTAAGGCATTTTCAAACTAATTTTTCAAAACACAAAGCACAAGGTATTTAAAAATGATCTTAGCATCTAAGAGCCCGTAGATAACTACGGATGGAAAGGGTGCTAACACCTTCCCTTTCCATAATCTACCCCCTTACTTAGAAAATTCTCGAAAAGGTATTTTTTTGTTCTTTTCACCCTTTCCTTAGTTGCGTAAAAGAAAAGTCGTTGGCGACTCTTTCTTACTACAACATTTGCGAACATAAATGCAAAACCAGTATAACAGTCGGTACTGCCACCATATTACATTCTGATTTTAAATGCATAACTTTTTGCTCTGATTACGTGTTTTTATTTCTTTTTTATTTATGAAAAAAAGGGGGGGAGAAAGTGAGATATTTTGATATAAACAGTTCTGGACTAAGTCTCAAACATTTCAAATAACGTAACTTTTATTTCAATGTTTCTGATAGCAAACAGGGAAAGTATCACTCTAAACTTGTGGTATGCCTTACCAGCCTTCAACATAGGCTTCTCAGAACTTCCATCATATGCTCTGGTATCTTTTCAGGGAAGTATTTACTCTTTTATTTAAATTTTATCTGAGTATTCAACTTAGGGGGAGACTCTGAAATTTTTATCTTATGAAAATTATAAAATTTTCATCAAAATATGTAAGTTTTATCGTCAACAAAAAGGGGGAGATTGTTAGAACATAGTTTGGTTCTACATCCAAATATTAGTTTTGATGATAAAAAATACATAATTTTTGTGAAAAACAATTATGCACTCTAATCATTTGATTAAATTTATAGAGAAGCTCTGATGAAAGCAAGAATGTTAATGATGTGAAAAATCACATATGAAGCTTTGAAGAAGAAGAACATATAAGAAGCTCTGAATTGAAGCTAAAACAACATGCAAGAAAGAGAAGTTTTGGTGCTGACAGTCAAACTTCTGAAGCACCAAGCTGCAGGTTATGCTATGATATATAAAGTTCTGATTACAAGAAATTAGCTCAAGACACTCTGAGACAGCCTAGAAGACATCACATTAATTGCATTTTTAAAGTAACGTCCAGAAAATTTATGGCTGGAATAAGATCTGTAATTTTGGAAAGAAAATCAAATCTTAAACCAACAACCTTCCAAAATCATAATGTTATGTCTCCAGTGGATCAAATACATATTCTATTTAAAGGATATGATGAAGATGGATCCAGTGAACATACTCACATGCATATCAAACAAGAGCAACCAAAACTCTCTATTATGTTTATCTCTTGAATTATAATGGTGCTGCAAATTTATGTAAACATCATAATTGTGATAAAGCTTGTTAGAAGCAAACTCAAACACATTATATAATTATTTTTAGTTTTATTTCCTTGAGAAACCAAGTTGTGGTTTGATTTCAAGAAAACATTGACAGTTGTTTTCGTGAATTGTAATCATTTATGATTAATGGATTAAGACCTCGATTGAGAGAGGCGAAATCACCTTGACGGGTGGAATGGAGTAGTTTTGAGTTCAAAATGAACCAGTATAACCAACGTGTTTTATAGCCTCATTTTTTTAAAACCCTAATTCAAACCCCTTTTCTTGTGTTTTTCTATCCTTCACACTCTATACTTACCTACTACAGGCTTATCTGATCCTTCTTATCTGCTGCACTACTCTGATCTCACTCAGTCTCAAGGCTTCCGAGGTATTCTTAATTCACTTACTTCTTCTAGCTTGGCTACTGATGGTGCTCAATTCCTAGTAAAATAGTTGTTCTACAAATTTCACTTCTCTCTGCAACCACATCGCCTTATTACTGCTTGTAGTTGTTCCTTCCTATATCGATAATCCTTCCTCAATGCTTTATCCCCAAAACACTTTGTCCAAGACCTCCCCAAGATTAGGTTACCAACAAAATTTTAGTCTTTGAATAAACCCATTCGAGAGTCATCTTAGTCCATTTACCTTTTCTGAAGCATCTAAGTTATGCATGCACTACATGATACTTCTTTCATTAATCGGTTGTTCAAAAATTCTTTTGCAAAAAAAAAAACCTTGCCAATCAATTCTCATAACTTCCAATTGATCATGAAGCCGCCTACCCGCATAGTCACTGAGTTTCTTATAGGTCATGGAAAATATAACTAATTCGTTTCTTATGGTAGAACTCTTACCACGTAGTTGTACTTCATGAAGTACGTCTACCAATAAGTCTATTAATTACCCTTAAACCTCTCATCAATCAGGCATTCCCACACTTGCAAGGTAACAAGATTTCCTCCATCGTTAATCTAAGTCGTTATCCATTATGTTCTCTTTTGAATATTCCACTATGTTGGATTCTCCGAGTATCGACTGCCTTGAGGTATAACTAGATACAAATCAACCAACAAATTGGTGTTTCTTTACTTACCATTTTAGGAATATATAAATATCACCCTGCATCAACTAGAAGTCACTGACTTCCCAAACCAGACTCACTGATTCAGACCAGTGTCAATGCTTACATGGGCTTAAGTGTCCCCATCTACAAGAGAATCCCAGAGTAGTATACGCATGCCCTATGCAAGCACACCCTCGATGAGTAACCAAGTGCCTAACATCAAGAGGCTTGCATAAGCACACCGCATGATGAATCAGATGAATCTAAAGTAGGTTACACCTAAGTGGCTACACAACCTCATCTGTGATGTGTAACTAAGTGACATTTCCTAGGTGGTGTCACGTCCCCGTTTATCATCAATACACAAATATGTTAAAGTCAAGTGCAAAATGCCTACATGACTGCACAAGCCCACCGGGTGAAATCCTGGTGATGTTGCCTACATGGCCCCACTAGAGGTGAGTCCAAATTTATATTGCCTATGTGGCATCACAACCTTACCATACCAAGCATGCCGATGAGTTATCATCAAGTGGGGAAACACCTTATAAGATTCCCCACGAGCACATCACAATGGTACCTCAAGTGTGTGCAACTTACGAATTACCACCTAGCAGCTTAGGCCTACTTTGATTCAAGCATATACGAGCAAAACAGTTTTGAAGGTTACTATGAATGAACAGTTATGAAAATAAGTGGATGACACTAAAGTCTCCACTACTCTTATAGTCACAACAGATTGATATCTAGGTAGGTCTCCCTTGAGTCCTTCTAGTCCCACCGTTAAGAACGAAAAATCCTAAGAGTGTCATACTTCGTAGGCTTACTCATTCCTGACATAAACAAGCCATGCTTTCCCTAAAAAAATTCAAACACAATTAGCTTCCGCATATACGGTCACCCATACAAAACATGTATACGAGGCTTATAGGAATGTCCTTTAAACATGCATACTATAGAACCGAAACAACACTACGGCCCATAAACATCATGTTGATACTTTCAATAGCCACTAGTCTCCATCCACATAGCAACCCAATGCCTAGCGTAGCTCTGTGGTTTTATGCAAGTCAACACAAATAAGGAGATGCAATAATTCACTCTACCAACTTGGTACACATGATTTTCTTAAACTAGACACCACATCCAGGTTGACTTTGTTGGTACCTAAATTTGACGCTTCAAACATCAAGTACATCACGACAGACTGATTCACGAATCATTAGGATTACAGTTACTGTGAAACCTTTACTTATTTTTGGTAAAATATATTGTGGGATCACAACATTTCTTACGCAGTTACTTGATCAATTTATCCACTTAGAAGGAACTCATGATCCATACAACAATTGGAAATTAACTATACACACTTCCTAACGATTAATGGTCAAATGTTAATCATGACTTGTTCTAGCACTAACACACTGATGTTGTTGACACGTTTCATGATGACGTCTTTCTTTTCTATGGTTCCTTCATTGAACGTAACAATGTTCCCACGCTTCCTAATATTCTGGTATTCAGATCTACGGTTTCCTAAGAGACGTCGAGACACCTTTCTCTTAACAAACACACAATGACAAGATAAACGATAAACAAAGTGTAGAAAAGTAAATAACACACAGGATTTTTAACCCAGTTTGGTGTATAACAACACCTACTCTGGGGGATACCAAGCCAGGGACAAAATCAATTAGATAGTATCCATTTGAAAATAAACTCCCCTGTTTACAACTTCGCACTTAATCACTACCCTTACTTAACTTCTACCTAAGACTCACATAGGTATGAGACCCTTCTCAAATCTCTTCCAATCACAGACCAGTGACTGAACAATTCTAAACACTTAGAAAATAACAGAAGTTACACTTCAAAGACACATAATCATTCATTGCTTAAAAGCTTTGGAATGACTGACATAACTTACAACTCAAAATTAAAGTCCTACTATTTTATCAAGATGATAATCGAGAGGCTCACAATTAACACACAAACCCTAATAAAAATACACAGTAAGTTCCACACTTGTACAAGGGTTGAAGCCTTCTATTTATAATCTTCAATGAAATAGATTTGGACTTCACATTAGCAGCTAGATATGACAGAGGCACTGCAATATTATCTCTTTAAAGATAGGACATCGATCATTAGTTTCCTAAATTATCTCCATAATTAGAAACTAACAATTCTCCTCAAAATCAGGTTGAATCTTTTTAATCTTCAAACTGTGCGCCACATAGGATAGAATAATATTTTACATAATATTATGCACATGTAACAAACTAAAAAATCCAACAGTCCATCGATACAAAATCACAACGTCAAAAGAAACTACATAGGACATCACATCCACCATGTTTCTCCAGCTGATAGAATATCTCCATCCAACATTTCTATGCTAAGTTAGTTTTACCAAACATAATGCCAATCACAACAAAATAGAGAATTAACAATCTCCCCCTTTGGATTATTTTGGCTAAAACAACTTAGCACATCTTCCACACATAAACAACAGTAGCTCATGTTTGAGAAGAACCTCAAACACACAATCAATCAGAAACGCAACAGCATTAGAAGTCAGTATAATAAATATAAGAGAAACAACTAGTGGATGCTACTCAACACAACAACCAAGAGAATACCAAATTCTCAACATGTCTGACAACTCTTCACAGTAGTTGAGTCTAGAATAGGAACTCCCCCTCAAAACCCGCCAAATACTAACATCTTCTCCCGCTCAAAAAGTAATGGTTAGATTACACATTCACTCCCCATTTTTAGCCATAATATAACAAAGGTGAGTAGCTAACCAACAAAATCTAGGCAGATCCTTGGCACTTAACCCTTACAAAATCATAAAGCAATAGAAGCAAGTACATAAAGCAAAGCCAAAAAGGTTTACAAAGCCAATAGTCATGCATTAGAAACAAACTCTTCTTTTCCTTCATCAGTATCAAGATTAATATTAGCAGCATCAATACTCTTGACAGTCTTCTCTTGGGAGGATGTCACAATAATATCTGGTACATGTGTTCCATCAAATAAGTCATAATGCAAATATAATATCTTTCTCTCCATAGCGAATAAAATACCCAAAAGCAATAGGTAATATTTATTAACCCACACCAGTATCAGTAATTATTATAAGTCCTCAAAGACACAGATTCCTAGTCTCCTTCACAATTTTTCAAACCGAACTGCATCTAAAGCTTTAGTAAAAATATCAGCAAGTTGATTTTCCGTACTAACAAGATCAAGAGACATGACTTTGTAATGCGATAGGAGAACTGACCTGGTTTTGTGTTTTATGGCAAATGTTGCAGATAGCTAGAGTCGCCACCGACTTTTCTTTTATCCAATAAGGAAAGGGAGAAAAGAACAAAAAACACCTTTAAGATTTTCTTGAGTTCGGGGGGTGATTTATGAAAAGGGAAGGTGTTAGCACCCTTTTCATCTGTAGTTATCTACGAGCTCTTAATTGCTAGCTCACTTTGTTTGAAATGCTTTTGTGTTTGTGTTTGAAAATATTTTGAAAATGCCTAAGTACGACAACTTTGTAATGATTCTAGCATAAGTTAAAAATGCATACAAAGTGTTTGTTTTTGAAAATATTTCAGAGAAAGTGTTGGTGAAGAAGTATTTGTTTTTGTGAGCAAGCGATTACGAGCTATCTACCTACTCAAAAGTCTTTCATGTTATTTTCCTCCTCCTTAGATAGTGCTATCCTACCATTAGTTAGTAGGAAGCCCTATCGTTGGATGTAAAGGGACAGACGCAGGTTATCGTAAGGGACTAAGATCGTTTATCAAAGGCAGTATCGTAAGGGTCATCGAGGGACTACGATCTTTTGTATCGAATGGACTTTGCTAAAGTGTCCCCACGTTCGAGGGACATGACAATTTTCATTCCGAGGCAACAAGTGAGGTTAGCCTAGAGGTGAGTGTGTGAATAGTGATTCAATTCATATATTTTATCTTGATTAGGGTTTTCTACGATTATTTTTGTGCCTTGTCATACAATCCTATTAAACTAAACAGTTATAAGGAAAGCAGTAAAAGCAGAAAATAAAGGTCCTGCGCTATTACAAAGCTTCGGGAAAGAGGGTACAAACCATAAAAACAGGGGAAAGAAAGAAAATAAAACCCTAATTAAAACTATTACAACTGCTTAGCAGTTACATAATTGGGAAAAAACTAAATCTGAAAATAATAAAGGTGCGTGAAGATTGTGAAATAAAGGGAAAATATTAAAGGTGCCTATGAGAGAACAAGAAATGACCAAGGTGTTCTTGAAAACCCTTGGATCATTTTAGGGTTAAATATTTTTTTGGTCCCTATAAATATCTCAAATTTCATTTTTAATCCTTATTAAAATAATGGCAAGTTTTAGTCCCTACAAAATTATTATACACGTAGTTTTAGTCCCTGTTGTTAAACCAATGTGTATTTTTGAATGATTATTTTGTAGACATGTTTAGAACGTTATAAAAAGTTCCTTTGAAAAAAAGAAATCCAAAATTTAATTTCTAAGTCGAGATTTTCATTATTTTTATCAATATCTTTTGAAATTTAAAAAAAAATCATATTTAATTCTTCTCATTTTGAAAAATTCTAAAATTTGATAAAGAAACATTTTATAGTATGAACACGTATGGAAAATATTATTCAAAAATTTAAAAGTTTAAGGGTAATTAAAGTTTTTAAAATTTTAGAAAATATCAGGGACTAAAACTGGATGAACAAAAATTTTTTAGGGACCAAAAATTGTCATTTTTTTAATAGGGATTTAAAATTAAATTTGAGATATTTATAAGGATCAAAAACATATTTAACCCATCGTTTTATTATGAAAGGATGGTCGTCAGTGTGCCGAGGGATTTTACCGAAATGGTAAGCATGGGTGTCCGTTTGGAAGAGGTTGTCAGAGAGGGGCATTTGACAAGAGATGAAGGGATGAAGAAGTCGTCATATGGGTTTTCTCGGAAGAAAGAAAGTGAAACGAATGTTGTTATTGGAGAAAGGAAGATTAGACCAACCATAAGGCATTAATGGTACCAGCAACAGGTCGCTTCTGTGACTCCATTAGTCAACGTAGCTCCAACCACAGTTGCCTATCAGAGACCACTTCCTCATGGGAATCAAGGGAAGTGTCAGAAAAGAGAGGCTTTGGACTCTATTCCAATGAACTATGTAGAGTTACTTCTGGCTTTGATTCAGAAGAAGTTGGTTCTGACCAGACCTCCCCTTGCTATACCGTCACCCTTACCTTGGTATTATAAGCCAGAGCAGACGTGTGCTTTTCATCAGGGAGCACCAGGAGAAATTGTTGAGAACGGTTATCCTTTGAAATATGAAGTATAAAAGATGGTGAGATCTGGCCTTTTATCCTTTAAAGATCCGGGCCCTAACGTGAAAGATAATCCTTTGCCAAACCATGAAGGAGTAAATGTTGTAAACATGGTGGCTGGTTGTCCAGAGGACTTTCGGATTTTTGATATCAACCTAGTTAGAGGGGATTTGGTAAAGATGCATGTTGACCTCTGATTTTAGTTACTATACGCATGACCATGCTGGTTGTGGTATTTGCAGTACATATATACAAGGGTGTGATAAGATAAAAGCTTATCTTAAGGAAATGATGGACGAAGGCCTCATTCATATAATCAGGCCCAGAGAAGAGTACGAAGAAGATATGAATATGGTCTTTAGATTTCCTGGAGAATTCTGGATTTTTGATGTGAATCACATGAATGATGATTTGGTGCAGTTGCATGCTACCTTCTGTCACATGGATGGTCAGGAATAACACCATTATGGGTCTTGTCGGATCTACTGCAGAGATTCAGGTGGTTGGATCTACTGCAAAGAATCACGTGGTTGTTCCATAGTGAGAAGGGGTATTCAGTTGTTATTGGACAATAGTACTATCAAAGTTTCGAGCAATAGAGATGTTTATAGTGGGATTAATGTGATTGAAGATTGTTTGGATGAGACTATGACAGACGATGATTATGCTTCTGCAAATGGATTCTTTTCCTTAGATGAAGATATGTTTTCCAGCAATGATTCTATGATATCTAAGTATTTTGTTGAGGGGGTGAATGTTATTGTGTATTGTTTTGGTGTTCCTGGCCTTATAGAGATTGAGTACCATAACAAGCCAATTGTTGCTCCAGTGGTGATTTGCTTGTCGGGTCCTGTTCCTTATGAATCATACAAAGTCGTGTCATATAAATACAATGCTACAATTCTAGAGGATGGTGTGGAAGTTCCCATTCAATCTTTGTCTGATGTCAAGAATACTGCTGAAGCCAGCCGAGTTACCCGTAGTGACCATGTTTTCGCACCTGTTATTCGAGGGAGTGTTAATGCTGATAAAAAGGTTATTGAAATTACTGAACCCAAGAAAGCATTGGGGGAATCTAGTGGTACCACTCTAGAAAAAGATGTGGATGATATATTGAATATTATCAAGATGAGCGACTATAGGATTGTAGATTAATTGTTATAGACTCCATCAAAGATATATATTCTAGCCTTGCTAATGAACTCTTCTCCCCATAGGGAATCTTTGATGAGAGTTTCGGATCAAGCCTTCATGGAAAGTGATATGCCTTTAGACCAACTCAGTAGTGTGGTAGGGAATATTACATCTTGTAATAACCTGAGTTTTTGTGATGACGAATTTCTAGATGAAGGAAGGAATCATAAATTGGCTCTCCATATCTCCATAAACTGCAAGAATGATTCATTGTCAAGCTGATTCACAATGGGCCTGCTTTAAATGTCATACCGAGGAGCACCCTTATGAAGTTGAAGTACCAAGGAACTCCCATACACCCAAGTGGCATAATTGTGAAAACTTTCGATGGATCAAGGAAGTATGTCATCGGGGAAGTAGATTTTCCTATTCATATAGGCCCACACTTATTTCAGATTACTTTCCAGGTTATGGATATTGTGCCCCCTTACAGCTGTTTATTGGGACAACCATGGATACACGAGGCAGGGGATGTCACTTCAACTTTGCACCAGAAGCTGAAGTTCGTGCGTGAAGGAAAGGTGGTCATCAGAAATGGAGAACAGACTTTATTAATATCTCATTTATCCTTTTTCAGTGTTGTGGAAGTGGATGAAGCTGCCGTTGGAACTCAGTTCCAAGCTTTTTCCATTGATAACATAAGGGAAAATGAGAATTTTATAGCTTCGTTTAAGGATGCTCAATAAGTAGTGCGTAATGGACCTAGTAAAGTATGGGGGCGGATTATGGACCCACCTGTGAATAAGAGTAGAGCTGGTTTGGGATTCTCTATGAAGAATGATAAAGGTAAGAACATGAAGCTGAAGTCTGCTTTGGGCAAATATCAATATGTCTTTCGTAGTGGGGGTTATCTTCATCTAACGGTTCTTAGGATCAATGCTATTGAGGAAGATGAAGTAGAGCAAGAGATGCCGAACTACGTGACGCATTGATTTAGAGTCCAAAACTGGATCACCATTGATGTTCCCTCTTGCATTCATGTCTCAAAGTAATTTTTTTAATAAATCTTTTCAAAAATCTTTCACTATGCCCAAGGTGAAAAATTGATGTTGTATGGGCTTATATGTTGCTTTAATCTTTAAAATCAATAATAAAAGTTGTCTTTGATCCATAAGTTGTGTCTTTATTTTCTGCTTTTTCTTGGAAAATGGTAATCAGAAAAAGAAAAAAAAAGAAAACTTTCAAAATAAATAATAACTGCAATTGAATCTACATAATCACTTGCTATATTTGTCAGTTTCTAAAAGCAATCATAAATCTTATGTGTAGATTAATTAAAAAACCTATTGAATACAATGACGCTGAACTCTCTCACAACTTTGAATATCATGTGTATGTGGCCGAAGAAGAAGAATACAATGAAATTCCATAAGAAGTTTCATGGTTTCTTGAGCGCGAGGAAAGTGACATTCAGCCATATAAATAACCGTTGGAGACAATCAATTTGGGTTCAGAGGAAGATCAAAAGGAAGACAAGATTAGAGCATTGTTGCATCCCGACAT